>CM036245.1:6178172-6778172 GCA_020698575.1 Bostrychus sinensis | reverse complement strand
AGATTATGTTAACAAGTACACAGCGTGAGTGTTCGCTCAGGATGTCTGTCCGTCCGTCTGTGCGTGTCTCGCCTGTTTACAAGACATTAGAGCTGGGAGTGTTGTTCCTGTATTTACACTGACCGTCCAGAGATAGTGACAGAACTTCATAAACAGTTTAGAGTAAATAGCCCTTTTCCCCGCAGCAATAAACGTCCGATGAGACTGAACTCTGTCCCCATTTGGGCCAAACACGAGGTCCCGGGGCCAACCAAAGCACTTTCTTACAGCACTTCTCCTCTGGTTTATCGCTGCATCCGTCCACCCAAGCCCTCTCCCAATGATAGCAGGGCAGTGTCCAATTAGTCTTGCTCGGTGGAAGTGAAGAAAAGTGCTCCTCTGGGAAACGCGGTGCAACAATTTGGCCCGAAACGTCTTAAGCTGACAAATGTACATGCTGGTTTGGTGTAATGTAGGCCCTACGGTGAGCTGCCACTTATCAAAGGGGAGTGAGTGTTTCCTAGTGAAAGCTATGGGAGCCCCGCTATGCGCCCCCCGCCGGGTAAATGGGAAAAAGCCCATTGGAGAGTGATGGGCGAATGGGAGGAGGTCTCCACGGTCGGGGCTAAAGGCCGAGAAGGCTTTAGAGGTTCGCTACATGCACCGCTCTGCTTCCTACCGCCGCTGGGACAGAGTTGGCATCCGACGGGAGTTAAAAGTGGTGATGTAAAGGAAAGTTTTAACCAAGAATTAACTTGAAGAGATCATGTAAAACTTTTATTAAAGTTAACTTTTAATGCCACAACTTACTAAACTATTTATTTCCACTGATATTATTACTGCTGGTGGGACTCGATAAAAAAAATAAATCTAATTAATTACAGGCTTTGTAATTAATTAATTGCGATTAATGGCATTTTTATCAAATAGCAATATTTATATGTCAGAAATAAAATATAGGAGCTTATTTGTATGTTCTGGTGAATTTTTACTTGATTTCAAACTAACACCGCAGTCAAACAGGGCAGTATTTAGCGTTTGTGCCTCGACCGCACCTCTCTCTCGTCTCCCCTCCTGTGCTCCTCCTGTGCTCCTCCTGTGCTCCTCCTGTGCTCCTCCTGTGACCTCCGCGTGGACCTGTCCCCTCTCTCTCATTCGCATCTGAACCAATCAGACTGCTGTCTCCTGTGTCGTCAGTCAGCAGTGAGAACGATTGCGAGAGACGATGAGCGGCGCCTGGAAGCAGCGCGTTTGAAAGTGAAAGAAAAGTGACGCTGGATGCACGGAGGCGACCGACCTCGACCTCGCAGTTACCTGTGGTGCAGCCTGTGGCACATTATCCAACTGTTCACGGCTGAAATCCACTCACATTTGTTGTTTTGGTCGTGTGGATGTCCAGCCCTGGTTACTGTGCGCCAGAAACTAGGTCACTGAGAAAAGTTCCATGTTGTCACAGACAAGTGCGATTAATTGCGTAATTTTTCTGTAATTAATTAATCGCGATTAACATGTTACAGTCCCAGCCCTAATTATTACTACTACTTTTGTGCTGCTTCTTAGCATGGACCTCTGCCTGCTGGTGCTGCAGGGGTCCTAGACAAATTCAACTGATTAGTTATGAGTGAATGTGAATGCATGTCACTATTTTTATACTATTTACTATAGAGAGAGAGTGTGTGAGTGAGTAAGGTTAAATGTTGGAATGGTTTTAGAGTAATAAAAGAGTATACTGTATGTGTTTGTGTTATATGCTGGTTGGTCTCTTTATCCACTGACAACAAACTTATTTATTTGTGTAGCATCAACTTGTCCAGGGAACACAGGTGGAAATTAGCAATTTTTTTGCTATAACCTGGCACCTAGCATCTTTCTTTATGATTACTTTCTAGTAGGGATGCACCGATACCACTTTTTTTTCAAACCGATACGAGTACGAGTACTTCCATTTGAGTACTCGCCGATACTGAGTACCGACACGAGTACTTATGTAGGGGTTACTTTATAGTTTATACAGTCACACTACTATATCTCGTTCATCCCATATAGTGTCGTCTTTTTGCGTCTATCCCCGCTCTGGGATGCTAAGTTATTTTTACATCAGAGTGGTTTGAACACAGCTAACCATGGCTAAAATTTGCTCAACATGGACATGTTATACCTCCTTTTAAAGCTTAGATTCTCCTCTATTCAGTCGCTAAAATCATTTTAAGGACAGACTGAGCATCTGCGCATAACCAGCGGAGATTCGCCAAGACATACAGCAGCTAACACAATTAGCAACGGTACTTCTTAAGCTTTATCAGACAACAACTGCTTCGCGCTTATATAATTTTCGGGACAACTAGGACAACAAAAGGACAACTGCTTAAGTTTTAAAACTCACGTATGATTTGGGATAAGTCTGCTTGAGCATAATGTAAACTCAGCTTTGCTTTTATCTCCATACAGTTCACTTTGAAATCCAACCACAGGTTTCTCACTCCTCAGCTGAGAGAGGAATGTCACGTGACAGCGCTGTAAAGTGGTATCGGTTGTTGGTATCGGCCCACTTTTATGAATATGAGTACGAGTACTTGGACATGGTATCGGTACCGATACCCGATACTGGTATCGGTATCGGTGCATCCCTACTTTCTAGGCTAATGTATTGTTGTGTGACTGCATAATAATAATACCATACAGTCAACCTGGCCTTGGATTTAAAAAAAATAAAAAATAAAAAAAAATGCACAGACCATTACTATGATGACCCTAAAAGCTGTACTTTGCAACTCATCAGAAGACCAGTTGGTGTCCAGATAAAACAAATGAAAAAGTGGAAGACCATTGAATTTAACTTAAACCTATCTGACAATGTACTTAACCACTTTGGAAATAAAAGACAAACTCTTAAGTCACAATGTCTGCTCAAATCTTTGGACACCTGCCCACAGCGTCCATGTCCTGTCCTAAACAAGCCACCTGTCAATGTCTGATGCGCCAAATTACTATGAAGGTTTTATTATTTGTTATTATTATTGTTATTCTCTGTTTTCTTTCTTCCCTTTGGACTGAATATTATAGTATTATGATATAATGGAATGTTTTGTATGTGGACTAACTATAACTGAAAAAATAAAGTATAAAAAAATATTTCTGCAGCACTAAAATTAATGAAAATAATCTGAATTATTTACAGTCATTTGCATTGGAGCTTATATTGCTTTAATGGTGAGAGCTCAAAGTCAAAGGGCGCAGTCTCAGACCTGCCTCATGGAGAAAAGAGATCCATTTCTGTGGTCAAACATGAAAAAGTACCACTACTTTACTAAATAAACATCAACTACCAAAATGGTGTTTACAGAGGAATTAAACTAAATACTGGTCAGACCTTCGTGACCAAGATGAAGTGAGGGTCAACAGAGGCTAATAATCTGAAGGTTAACAGAAGGAGGCGGTGTAGTTTTTCCAAAGGTACCATCGCCATTAAAATCGCCGTCTGAACCATCTGCCACTCATTTTCAAGTCTCAGCTTTCTCGGTTTTTCATGATAGAAGTTAGTTTGGTCACTAAAGTTGAATATTTGGAAGGATAGACTTTATATTATTGATTGACTGACTGGAATATGCTGTATTTCCCTGCTTTCCCTTTCAAAGCATAAGCATTATAAAGTCATTTCATGCTGTGGGACAAGCTAAAACCAAATTTACTTGAGGTTTGTCACTTACTGCTTTGCCTACTTTTGATGACAATGTGTTTTACCAACAATGCATGATCTGATTGAGGATTGGCCTTTTGTCTACACAAGAATGGTGTTTCCTTTTTCCGAATATGCAGTCTTTTGAAAATGGTGGATAAAGTGTTTTCGTCTCAGAGCGGGGAGCCACTTGGACCACTCTGGGATAAAGACGTCCCCAGAAAAAATTATGACGCAAGATTGCAAAATACTGTAATTTTACACTTCTTACATTTATATTTTCACAACTTACTGTTGGTAAAACATGTATAAAGTGCTTCAGAGTTTATCAGATCTGCCAAGGAAGACCAGAAGATGTAAAAGTTGACGACAACGTGTTTTGCCGAATCTGCAATGACTCTATTCCCGTTTTGGCCTGTCTTTTACGCAAGGATGGGGTTTCCGTTTTCTGAATCTGCAAGTCTTTTGAAAACTGCTGGAAGACATGTTTTTATCTCGCATCGGGAAGCCGCTCAGAGCTGCTTCACACTCGTGTAAATTAGAAAAACAAGCCCTTACTGAAAACAATGACGTAATAGCCCCAACCTGAACTGTGAATGTAAAAATTCAAGGGTTTTCTGTCTCATATGTTCATATTTGATGAAGTAACTGTCAGTAATAACTTTTACTTTAGACTTTATCAGCATGACTCCAGAAAACCACAAGATCCTGAAGTCGCTGGGAAGTTGCAGACAAAAACTATGAATTCCTCTTACTCAATGTGTGGTGTAGAGCATTTGAGGGGCAATATAGCATGACTGTTGCATTTTCCTGGCCAGCGCTGTCGTGTAAACAGCCCCTAAAAACAAAAATCGTGGCTGACTCAGGACCTCTCTCTCCATGTCCTCCCTGTGTTACTGTGGGCTCTTTTCCTCCAAGAAGTCAAGCATGAAAAGGTGAATTGTTAAACCTAAACTCCCGCTGAATGAGTGTTAGCTCTGTGACTAAAATCCCTTTAAAATAATATTACTAACCAACACTTCAGCCAGTCCATGAATAGTAGTAGCATATATACTGCAAGGACCGCATGAACGCAGCAATAACCTCTCCTTCTGCGTGACACACTTCCGGTGTCGCAGCTGGGTCCCGCTTATGGTCAAACGCATGTTGGAAAACACACATTAAACATGGGTCAGTGGAGAATAAGCGCTGTAAAAAACCTGCAATCCTCTGTGTTTTGCTGAGTGCACTTGCGGGGAAAAAGAAAAAGAAAAAAAGAAAGAAAAAGAGTGCCTGAACTGCTATAGTCAGTGTTGGGGTTAGGGCTGTGACCCCTCTCTGGTACAATACCCATTCGCACTCTTAACTCGGGCCGTCCTTAATGGCAGCTCCACGTTGGAAAAAAAAAAAAAAATCCCAGGAAAGTGAGGTGATTTGTGCAAATGTTTGAGTGCCATGTGACAGTTTACAAAGCCGTTTTCAGTGGAAGACAATAGCTCCAGGCTCTAAACTCTCACATTCATGTATTACAGTAATCTATGGCCCATCTGTGGCGGGTCAGTGGGGTCCCGCGGTCGACCCGGGCTGCACTTCATCCATCTGCACTGGTTTTTTGAAAATGTCATCAGAGGGATTTCGGTGTTTTGTTTTGCGCACAACAGCCTTTTCCATTTGGATTTTCATTTGGGCCGTGTTAAAGTCAGCCCCGGAGCGACGTGTGCGGTGTGTAGTTGGGATGAGTGTAAATCCCAAATTGAGCCCGCGCTCATAAACAACATGCAGTGACAATGGAGTGGTACAAGCACAGTCGGTGGCAGTAATCTCCTCAAAGATTAAGCTGTGCCTTTTTTTTGACAGAGGAGCTTTTGATTTTAGCGACAAGTATCTTGTTATCAGCCCTGTCTCTTAAATCAAATGTGTCTATGGCGATGTTCACACTGACACAGGATTAATGTCTCTTTTTGTCCGGCCATTCAAACTGCTTGTACTGTTTCAGCTGCGAGCATGAGTGGGCCTTAATCCTCAGATGCTGCTCATGAAAAAAAGAAGAAACAACTTTTAATCATGGATTTAATTTTATTTGTAGTGTTACTGACATTTTTTTCTATTACAGTACTTTCTATTGTCCACTCTCTAAACTTTATCTGTAGCCAGTAAAAAAGCTAGGTTTGCCACATCATTGGTCCATAATCGTCAGTATTGCTTTACTATGAGTCCATGACAGAGATCAACCAATATGGGTTTTAAAATTCAGAGCCAATGGTCAATAAACACTTTTTTTGACCAATGTGTAGGGCAGATTTTCTATATTTTATGAAAAAAATTAATTTAATATTGCCATTTGTTTTAGAAATACTTTTTAAAATGGAATCAAAAGGTAAGTTAAGGTATGTTGCACTTTATTGTCCCCATAGGAAATTTGTTCTCTGCATTTGACCCATCCTTCAATGCCACTGGGATAATCTGTCAGGAGTCAGCAGTGAGCAACCAGGAACCGTTCTCCAGATCTTGAACTAGTATCTTGAATTAGAGAATTAGAATTGGAGTTAAGGATGAGTTTTTTAGAAAAAACAATTCGGCAATCTCAATCAAACTTGAGCTTGGGGTGAGCTACAAAATGCATATGGATTATTTTACTCTACGAGGTTCTGTTCCACAGAAATGAGCAAAATCTTTGTCCGTTTTGAACTTTTCAGGGTGAGATAAAGTGATTTCCTATGAACTGCAGTGGAAGACGGTTAGGGAAGCTGGGGTCCTTCAGTCACATGGCTGTTGTGTGCCTGACCAAAAATCTACATAAAAATGCTGATGGCCGATTGTCTAAAAAATAAAAAAAATTGGCCCGATATATGTGTCGACCTCTAGTCCATGATGGACTGTACTCCCACACCATTTGCCCATTTGGTGAAAATCTATAGCTCATACAAAGACAAATCATAACATTTAAAATCTTAATGTGCTAAGCTTCTTTGATGTTTATTTCTAATTTGCTGAAACAGCCAGATCATATTTGTCCACCATTTCGAATCAGGCTTCCAGGAAACACTAATCTGGGTCATAGTCTCTTCTCCTGAACTTGTCTGGTCTTCGGGGAGACTTTGAGTGCTCACAGAAGTTTGGCCGGACGCCTCGTCTCCCTGCCCTGCCCCCGGTTACAGAGAGAGGTTATCAAACGGATACTGAGCCACATCCGAATGCACTCCCGACACTCCCGACTGAGGGGAAGAGCACCAACAGCTAAATTAACAGAGAAATGTGGGAGGCTGTGGAGTTTCTCTTTGATCTTTCATAATTTAAAGCTCATAAAGAGAAAAAGCAGAGTTTAAACATTGGTGGTGGTCTGTAGTTTTGCCAGAGATGAGAGTTATCAGTGAAGTTCGTCTGGGTGGGCACAGACAGTTGACAGAAGGTACAAAATATTGCATTGAGGGGTTATGTGGTCAATAAGCATGAACTTGTAAAATATCTGAGCAGTGGCAGAAGTTGGTAGAAAAAACAAAAGACGTTTAGAAAAATCTAAACTATATTATGAGTGGTATGGCCAATTGAGCACGCACAATACTCACACATTTCACCTGGGGCAGTGTGGTGGGGCCCATTTGGGGGTGTTTTCCCATAGTGGTCCCAGAAAACGTACAAAATCCTGCTACTTTACCTGAGTCTGCTTTGGGAAAGGTGGAACTACACACTGCTGTGAGTTGATTGGACGAGAGAGAATCCACACTCAGGCAAAAACAACAAATCAAAGAACAGAAATAAAAAGTGAAAATGTCTGTGTGTAACAAGCTGGTTTCTGGGACCCATGCTATATCGTCAAGTGGAAAATTGTCTATAATGACATAAAACACATGTTTGATGTCACTATAGACAGGTTTTGAGCAGAACAGCCAGCGAATAAACACGGACTCTTTCAGCTAAGGCTACAACTAACAATTATTCAAAAATCTATTAATCTGAAAAAACAAAATGTACTTTCTCTATTTCTGTTTTAGTGGCTTTAAAGCAGTGTCTTCAGCGGTTATATCTGTCCCGTTCCTCCACCTCTGAGACAAAGGGAGCTCCAGTTTTACCCCCAGATGAAGCGTTAGACCCTGACCCGGCGCACACAGCCCTGGGCCGCGGTGGTGAATGTAGGTTAGCCAGCTGGTGTGGTCCTGGTGCGGTGTGCCAACAGGGATCTGCTCATACAGGTGGAAATACAGCTGCTCCTCTCGCCTCTCGCCCCGTCCCGTACAAACCTGTCCCACACAAAGCCATTCACACGTTCACGCAGACAGCTGGGGCTCCTGTGCTGGAGCTATAGCGTGAAAACCCATGATATCAGCCCACTGTGGGAGCGGACCTGCTGCTGCACGGACAGGAGACGAGCTCCGGGACGAACAGCTGCCTGTCCTGATGGGTTACAGTGATGGGTCAGTCTTTCAGTGCTTTACAGATGAAGCATGAGCAGGACGAGATGGAGGTGGAAGCACTAACGTATGCCAGACAGAAAGAACATCATCCAAAATATCGAGCAGGAAAGTGTCTGGGGTGCATGCAAGTTAACGGCAGAATCTTTCAGTTCGATCAGGAATGTACAAACTTTTTGTCCTTGAGGGCCACATAGTGAAAAAATGCGAAGGAGGGCCAATCCGTAGAGGCGCTGTATTCTTTCTTCTCTTTCTTTCTTATTAAACTATACTATATACAGTGAAGCCCAAAATTATTCATACCCCTGGCAAATTCTGACTTAAAGTTACTTTTATTCAACCAACAAGTTTTTTTGACCGGAAATGACACAGGGTTCTCCCAAAAGGATAACACTTTATTTTAAGGTCCACCTATTAACCATAAACTAAGTGTTAATTAGCATGCAAGTTAGTGGTAAATTAGCCTATAATTGATAATTATAAAGCATTTATTAATTCCTTATTCTGTGTGACCAAATTCTACAACTAATTAGCAACTAACTAACATTTTTCATTAATAAACTCATAATTACTGCTTATTAGTAGGAAGTAAGGAAGTTGCTGGACATAAATTATGATCTTAATAAGATTTTTGTGGTACTATTCCCTGATAATGCTCCAAAAATCTTATTAAGATCATAATTTATGTCCAACAACTTCCTTACTTCCTACTAATGAGCAGTAATTATGAGTTTATTAAGGGGAAAATGTTAGTTAGTTGCTAATTAGTGAAGAATTTGTTCACACAGAATAAGGAACTTATACGTGCTTTATAATTAACAAATAACAGCTAATTAACGACTAATTAACCACTAACAAACATGCTAATTAGAACTTAGTTAATGGTTAATAAGTGGACCTTAAAATAAAGTGTTACCCCCAAAAGATAATAAGACAATGTATTATTGTGGAAAAAAATATTTCTCAGCTTTTTTTTTTTTTTTCGGTCAAAAAAACTTGCTGGTTGAATAAAAGAAACTTTAAGTCAGAATTTGCCAGGGTTATGAATAATTTCGGGCTTCACTGTATATTATATTATCTTCTTATTATAGTTTGAAAGTTATAATTATATTATTTCTCATATTGCAGCAATCACACATTAAACTTAAAATTTTATGAAAATGAGAAAAAGAGAAGCTCCCTGAAGAAACTGAACATTAAGATGTTCCTCAGATGAAGAGGACAAACTCCGACAACTGCTGCAGTTAGCTCATTAGCTTTCCTTTAGCTTAATGCTAACAAAAACAAGACAGCAAAGCATGGAGCGAACAGGGATAAAATAACAGTGCTCCTCTCAGGTAAGTGCGAGTCTTGAGTTCGCATAAAAAAGCATCACAAAAAGCGTCTGTTACTCCACCTTAGCTTATTCTCAGTCTTCTTACTGTTGTTAAAAAGTGTTTGCACTGCACAGAGACAGGGCCAGGTGAGCTTAAAGGGGAACTTTGTAACGTGGCAGCCATGATTCAGGCGCGGCGGGCTGCTACACAGAAGTGAATGCAGCGGAAACCCTGACAGTATTTTTCAGTCCAAGAGATAGCTGAGGAGTGTTTGGGAAAAGGAACATATCAAGTGGAATAATAAACCCAATAATAAAAAAATATTTCTATCTTGAACAGACACATTTCTTGAACAGACAGTCCATCAGTAACAGGCTTGTTTACAGTGGCGTAACTTAGTAATGTGGGGCCCCAGAGCAGGTTTTCAGAATGAGCCCAAAAGTTATGAAGCGCATTCAATATTTCAAATTCATGCATTAGGCTTCTGGTTTATAAAATGTAGCTGTTTTTATGAGAGTTGCATGCCAAAATCATGTGCTTATAGTCTACATATTATCATTTAAATTTATAAAAACAGGATTTTTGTAAAGAGCAATTCCGCTTAAGGCACCCAAAAGGCTAGCAGCGGCCCAGTAAGATCTAAAACTCTCGAAAATCTTAGAAATACTGAAGATAATTTACCACGAGTAGAGAAAACACATAAGAGGAAACAATCCACTGTGAAAACCATGCAACTGAAGAAAATATTATGGTCTTGTCAAACCCACATTAGGTCTAAAATAACACGCAAATCAGAAATCAGAACCAAATATGAAGCGCAGGAGAGGCTGGTCCCATTAATAATTACTCGCCAGAAGTGGAGACGACTTTACAAAACAAATATCTTCATGTATTTAAGTACGTTTGTTGTTAGTGTGGACGACCGCAGGATCAGCCCTATTTTCTTTATGGGAGCTGAACTTATCAAATATCCCGAGGTTATTAAGCCCTTACATCTGCTCCCATCATTATAAGCATTTACTATTCAAACAGGCCATGAAAATCACATTTAAATTAATATATTAAAATCTTCGGCCCTGTATTTGCGGCCACCTGTTCTCTATGGAAATGCACTTATAGCAAGAAAGGCCTGCAGTGACGGCGCTTAAAACGACAACATTTCAATGCGTGGCAGAGGTCCAAGTGCGTGGAGAGAAAAGATACAGGACAGAGGTGGATCCCAGCGCGCGTTTAGTGTGATTGGATGAGATTTAAGGTGTTGTTTTTGGGCTGAGACGCCTCTCCAAACAGCCCCGGGGCCCGCGAGTTCACCTGTGTGCACTCGGCTTTATTACTGATATGCAAAAAATGTGGTGGACTGAGACAAAGGCCGTCCGGGAGAATGAGGCTGCTGCATGCAGGAGGTTTAGGCCTGCAGTAAAGGAAAAGGCCACTCAGAGTTTAACAATGTTCAGGGCTGTTTTGAGCAGAAAGCAGTGAGTATCTTTAGTAATGATTAAAACAATGGCGGACAAAGATTGGCGTCAAAATGAAATACAAATTTACAACCTAAAGGCTCTTAAACTGGGATTAGTTCAGTAATCCAGACCAGGTTTTTCTCGACTATTACCAGTGCTGGAATGTAATGAAGTACAATTTTCATGTATCTGTACTTTACTCGAGTCAATTTTACAAGGGGTACTTTTACTTTAGTACATTTTAGAGCACGTATTTGTACTTTTTACTTTTTACGCCACAACATTTTTGAGTTGAAGCATTTTGAGTTTTGATTTAAAATCCTCTGTTTTTGTCGTGCCCTCAGTGTGGACACACAGGACTTACTGTGTATATAAACATACATCAAAGTAGTACTCCTTTAGAAACATCAGAGTAATAAAGACAGAAGAGCTCAGCGACAGATTCAGTCTCTTCTACTGCAGCAGTTTGTTCATTTTTCATGAAAATCCCTCACATTTAACACATTCATGAGCTGTTGAGTCTGTACAAAATATTTGTACTTTTTTACTTAAAGAAAGTGAGTACTTCTTCCACCACTGACTTTTATTTTTCCACCCAGGAGCATCAGTGTACTCGATGTAAGAGGCCTAGTCTGAAAACCAAAGTTTACATCATTTACATGGGGACAGGTCTCATTTAAAAAATATTTCAGGTTGATTTAATAGTGTGATATTACTTTTTTATTGACTTTGGTGTCAAGTACTGCATTTTACTGAGCACTGTACCCAGTATTTAAGACAAATTAACTTTTTCTACATAAATTTCAATGTGGCCTGGCCTCACATAATGTATTTAGCTTTTTCCACTCATGAGAAGAGCGCTACTTTTGTTTACAAACTAAGCCACGATATCGATATCATGTTGGAAAAGGCTGCACTGGCTCATGATAAAAACACAGTCAGGCTCTCTTACGATTGCAAAAACCTGCAGTCAATGAAACAAACAACAGAGCACTGATATGTCCAGTCTTGTACTTACCTATATTCTGAAGGCTTTTACAGATTTGTTGATATTTATTAGGCATTTTACCCCTAAAAACAAGGTGAACTATGATTTTTTTTAAGGCTATTGTTAGTATTTCGTTTTCTGAAAGACAAAATCAGATCCATAATCCCCTTTTAAACCTGGCTCTGTGAAATATTCATTTTTGAAAAGTGCAAATTTATGCATTTTTTACACATATAATGAAAACATTAAATGACTCAAAACTTACATGTTTTCCTATCTCTGTCAGTGATCTACAGGAAATGTTTGTTAGTTTAAAAACAAATCCATATCCACCTGCAGAGTCTCACCTTAATAACAATAAAGGAATCTTGAATCTTAAAATACATTTTAAAAAACATGAATTTTACCCTTTTCATTGATCAAAAAAGGCAAGAGTATATCCTGATTTTTAAAAAAGTCAGCAATTTTGTAAAGGAATGGTTAGATAAGCAAGAAAATGTCTGTATCATACACTACAGGTATTGTGTGTATATCACTGAGTACATAAAACTGTTTTTATAGGCATCGTTTTGTTAGCGCCATGTTTCAGTAACACTTTAGAATACCTCACAACTAGTAATAAAACATTAATAAGCATGTAACTACCAATAATTTAATGAATAAACAGTTTATAGATCATGAAATAAGACTGATGTTTATCATTTTGCATTGATTTACACAAGCTTACTACTCAAGAATTAAAAGTTAATAACGTTTATAGCGCAATGGTTTTTATTAAACTCATTTCATTGATCAAAAAAAGGCAAAAACACCTGGTTTTAAAAAAAAAGTCTGCCATTTTGTAAAGGAAGAAAATGTCTCATACACTACAGGTATTGTGTGTATATCATTAAGTACATAAAACTGTACGCAGTAACACTTTAGAATACCTCACAACTAGTAATAAAACATTAATAAATATGTAACTAACAATAATTTAATGAATAAACGGTTATAGACTATGAATTAAAAGTTAATAACGTTTATAGCGCAATGGTTTTTATAAAACTCATTTCATTGATCAAAAAAATGCAAAAACACCTGGTTTAAAAAAAAAAAAGTCAGCCATTTTGTAAAGGAATTGTTGGATAAGAAAGAAAATGCCTGTCTCATACACTACAGGTACTGTGTATATCATTAAGTACATAAAACTGTTTTTATAGGCAGTAACACTTGAGAATACCTCACAACTAGTAATAAATATGTAACTAACAATAATTTAATGAATAAACGGTTATAGACTATGAATTTTCACTGATTAGAATTAAAAGTTAAAAACGTTTATAACTCAATGGTGTTTATAAAAGTTAAAGAAATGCTTTGTAAACAATCAAATAACTAGTTACTAATCCTTAACTAATAACAAACGCTTTATAATGTGAGTATTTCAAAGAGTTACCTGTGTTTCTTATGTGTGTCTGCTCCTCTGAAATGTATAATTAACAGGTTTTGGCCCAGGTTTTGTGTGTGTGTCCTCACCCGCTGCGTTTGGTGATGGTTCCCAGGGTCATGGGCTGTTTGATCTGGGCCAGGGGCAGCACCACGGTCAGGCTGGGCAGAGGAGTCAGCCGAGGGTTCCCCATGTTGTTATTGGCCAAGTTATTGTACGAGTCCTGGCTGCTCAGTTTGGCTGCAACACACAAAAGAAGAAAATGGTTCGACAAAATAAAATGGCCACTTGTCTGTAAAAAAAAAACAACAAAAAAAGCAAGGTCGCCGGAAGCTTTTGAAACCGATTTGGAAAAGTCAATATCAAAAGAGTGGACAGGAAATGGCCGAACGACTCTAAAAAGTAAAAAAACATATTGTTACAAGCTTTAATACATTATTCATAGCCCATTGCTCGCAGTTCAGTGGGCTTTACAGATGCTAATTGTTGGCATTGCTCACTTTGAATTAAACTGGGAGATTTAGGCCAGGCTTTCAGATGACCACCACCAGACCTTGTTCAGACGACATGAGCACTTTTTCACGCTACAAAAGTGATGCATTAGCGGAGCATATGTTAAAAACCCAAGGGCCCCTATAATTGAGAGTCGATGCAAAATGTTATCCGGCCTAGAACGGCAAACTGGTGGAGCGCTGAAGCTAGGAGATGGATTTTAAGCTGAAAAAGGAGCAATTTACATAAAAAAAAATTGTTTTTAAATAATTATCTGAAGGTTTTAGGTGGAAGAAGCCCAAGGACAAAGAAATGAAGAGGTCCACAAGCAATATTTAGGATAAAAGGAGCATTTACATGAAATATAAAGTTAGTCTGAAGCCAGAAATGTAATATAAGTGTGTTTCTACAAAATAAACATTGTGTGGCATCGCATCACAAAATGTTTACAAAAATGTCAGACAGAATATAAACCTTGCTTATTTTTGGGGTGCTTTGAGTAGACAATAAAAAAGACTCACTGCCACATTTTAACATTTGTTTCAGTTTTTATAAGCATTACTAAACCAAATGGCTATATTAAATCTATTTCTTTCATAAAATTAACTGTGTGTGGCCTCAGAGATGAATCTTTGAAACAGGAAGGACAAAATTATTCATTTTGTTCGCTCGCTAATCCAAAGGTTGATTTTCAAGAGCCAGGGTCCGAGTGCATTTGCTCCTTTATTCAACTTTCTCAACACAGATTTTTTAAAATTATAGACAAATGTAATATTACAGCATGAAAGAGTGGAGTTAAACGGCCTCTGCTTTTGGAGGTACGTGAGGAGTAAGACATGGTCTCGAATCCAATTTTACTCAATCTCAAATGTGGCGCTCACAGAGAGTTTTTTTCTTTTTTTAAACAAACGTAAGAAAATACTATACTTGATAATTTTAAAGTAAATTGTTTTCAGCATTAGGAGAAGCAGGAAAAGGTTCTGTTTGTTTTGTTTGTTTGTGGAGTCTGTTGCATTAGATCAGCCTTTCCCAAAGTCAAGAGCGTCGCAGCCCCCTTAAAAATCAGACAATCCAACGCAGACCCCAACAATTAAACAATAACATATTCAAAAGTCATGCTTTTCTCATACATTTGTATATAAAAAAAAACATTACAAATAACTGTTGGCTAAAAACTGCTTCAAGGTGATATTTTTAAATATGTTTTTTATTGTAATTTATTTCAAACTCAGTTACTTTTTACTCAACTACCTTTTCTGGCGGCCCATTCCCTGCAGTACCTTCATGGCCCACTAGGGAGCCCCGGACCACAATTTAAGAACCACTTCATTAGATTGTTAAAATTATCAAAAACATATTTGAACCACTTTTTAAAACTTGTCTCCTTAATTTTTGCATTAGTTCAACCTTAAAAGTCTCGTCCTGGTCTTCATTAATGTGCTCTTGCCTCCAACCCTATAGTGTCTACTACCCATAATGCACTGCGATGTCCAAAAAAATATGCCCTCAAAATAAATGAAAGGCTTACAGTGCACCAATTGTTTTTATTAAGCTTCATATTTTGAACATAAAAATAAGTAAATAAGCAAAAGATTTAGTTTTAGTGGATTCTTGACCATTTTGAGATATAAGGGCTTTGGAGCATTTACCCCTGAACTATAAGCTTTACTATTCACAGAGTTGTATTGTATTCTTCTATTTTTTTATTTTATTTTATTTACCTGTGTGGACCTTTGACAGTTTTAGCTCGACTCTGCTGCGTTGGTTGAGGGTTGTGCCGTATTTTCTCGTGCCTAGAGAGAAACCCCAGCCTGGTTAAGGGGCCCCCAGGCACAGACGCTGCAAGTTCAAGGCCCCTGCAGCTCAGTGATTGAAATAACCAGCTCAAGATGCACGAGACAAGACTCCGCGAAAGAGCTTAATCACGGCCAATCAGCAGCAGCAGCAGCTCTACGCTCGGCTCTATACTCGCTCGTCGCTTAGAAACGGTCTGAAAACACACATCAATGCAATCAGACGAGAAGCGGCTTTACGGCACGGACACGGCTGCTACATTTACCACGAAAAACGCTAAATTGCAGTGATACATGTTTGACGTTCATGGTTAAGGTTGCACCAGAAAGGCATGGTTGAGTGTTTCCAATTTAGCTGCTTGTCAATATCAGAAGCAAAGGCAAAAGAGACAACGGAGCGTAGGGAAAGTAAAAAAATTAAACAACGTAAAAGAGTCTGAGTTTCAATCGCAGGAGTAAAATGTCAATGAAAAAAAACAGTTTTAAATGTATTATTAGGTATTAAAATGTCTAAACGTTGCTAGTTGTCTTTGTTTTTGTGAAATTTTACATAAAACCAAAGTTTGATACATACAGTTAAAATTCACTCATTTCCAATTTTTTTTTTTTAATATTCAGTGATTTAATTTTTTGTTTTTACTTATATGTTCTAAGTTTTTATTTTAGTTAACTAACAAATGCAAAAAAAAAAAAGAAAAAAAAAAGAAAAAAAAGTATATTTAATTTTTGGTGCAGCGATGTTTAGGTTGAGAAATTAGATTATCATAGGCCGCTATAGTCTACACAATAATGGGAAATACTGCTGTATGTAAACTTTAAACATTGACTCTTTGTAATTTAACAGAGCTTAAATATTTTTTGAGTGAAAAAAAAAAAAAAAAAAAAAAAAAAAAAAAAAGGCTTATTTTTATTGCCACCCAATATTTCTGTGCCAAATTCACACTGTCAAAACAAAACAAAACATTATTATTATTGAAAGACATATTTTTTGTGGGATCATTATACAAATGAAACCAAAAAGCAAAAGACAATAATCTATATTTTTTGTGGGAAATTTTAAGCTCCTATATTATGTTTTTTTCAGGCTTTTTTAAATAGTTTTGAACACCTGTGCATTAGTATTTCATGTTTTATAACTTAAAATATTGTATATGTATGCAAAATGCCTTCTTCTTCTGGGGAGCTGTTACTTTGAATTTGCAGAGAACGCTTGGATTAGGTGTCTGTCGCCCCCTGCTGGCAACGGTGGGGAATGGACAGAGCATAAAATGGCAATTTAGCACAACTTTTAGCAACATGATGCTAACAGATAGATAATTGACTTCGTAGTGACGGAGGTTTAAGGCTGAAATGATCAGAATTCTCAGGAGCACTTTCTGGTTTCCTGTTTCTATGTAGAGCCGTGAGACCAAGCGTTTTTGGATCTTGAGATAGGTAGCGCCTCAGCATACAGGATTACTCAAACATGTGTGAATGAGAGAAAAACTACTCCGTGTCTGTTTCTGAGGAGAAAACATTATAATATCTATTTCCCTTCAGATTTCTACATTATTATTTTTTTACAATAACAAAAATGCACACTATTATTTCTATTTGCCAACGCAATGTGAAATCCCTTTACAAAATAGCAAAAAAAAGCCCTGCAAATGTTGGGCTGAGTCTGAACTTGAACTGAATACACTGGGACCAATGTCAATGTAACTTCTCCTATACAGCCTTTACAACACTGATACAACACTGTCACAATGGCAGAGAGAAACAGTAACATACGGCGAGTCAATGACAAACATGAAACTATACGGCGCTGTATGAACTGCGGCCTATAAAACAAATATGTTTTCAGCGTTTTCACAATGGCTCCAAGAAAAAAAAAAAAAAGGGGGACATTGAACGGCCAACCCAAGGAAAAATTCCAAGTTCAAGTGCTTTCAAAGGGTTTAAAGAGGCACGCTGAATGTCTCTCTTTGTCCCGATCCTTGCCTTAATAGAAGAGTGACAGCCGCGCGACATAAAGGAGAGAATAGGAGGGCGGAGGCTAGCGAAGGAGAAAAGGAAACACACAGAGTGGACATCAAAGGTTATAATAAGGGGTTTAGGAGGGAGGAGGAGGAGGGGAGGGGGAGAGTTTCTTGTTTGTGGGGGCCATACCGGAGCGGAAAAAGAGGGGAGATGTCGAGTGTTTTGGGTGCAGTCTTTTAGATCATTAACGTGTAGCTCTGAGTTTCATTAGCCGTGCCAAACCTCTGCTTTGTGCTGCTCTTAAAAAGGCCGCTCTCCGGACCTCCGCGAGCTAACAATGCAGCCTGACCTTCACCAAGACGAGAGAGAGAGAGACGAGAGGCCATTACTCAAATCAAGCTCGAACCAGCAGTGGCTCCAAACTCTGCACAGAAACAGGATTTTTTAGGTTTTTTAGGCCACCTTTTGTGATCGGAGGCAGAGGAGGGACAGGAAGCAGACTGAAAAGCGCTAATGGTGCTTGAGCTGTAAGAGACAAGGAGGGTCGAACCAAAACAGACATTTTTAATTTGGTGCAGTAGCCACATGTATAAGCTGTTTCCGAATCTACAGGGTACTTTCCTCAGTCAGACTCCTTTCATTTTTGCGTAATCCACATCATTATCTCTGAACTTAAGTGAGTTCAGTCCAGACCACCTCCCAAGGACCGACTTCTCTGTTCGGCAAAAAAATACCAAGCGTCTTTGGTTCTTCGACGGTTGCAAAGATTACACATAACAGTACAGGGAATTTTCAGTTTTTGTAGACTAAGAATAAATTCGCACTGTTTGTATTTTAATCCCTGCTGTGCTACCGTGGGTTTTCTCTGGGTACTCCGGCTTCTTCCCGCCATCATTTATTCTCCCATTTCGTACGTAAAAGAGCCACAACTACAACAAACATGGCGGCGGCGAAGGAGGTTTTTACACCACATTTACTGAAAAAGAGCCAAGAAAATGAGGCGACAACAGCAGTGGACTAAATTTAGCTCGAGTTCATCCGTTTCTTCTGCTGTGACTGTTGAGCTGTGTTCATTAGCGCCCCCCAATGGTCACCGCATGTGTGTCATGTTTGTCCGTATCGCAAGCTCTGAAAAAAAGGACTAACGTACGACGGAATGAACGCAGAAGACAGACAGAGTGTTTAGTCCATATCTGAATGAGTATTTTACATTTATGAATTATAGTAGTAGTATAAATTACCCTTTAGGAGTATTGGTGACGTTAAATTGCCCTATGTGCATGAATGAATGTGTCGCAATTTAAGTTTTTTTTTTTATATTTGCAAATGGGTATGTAAATTATGTGTTGAAGTAATAATTCATCCTATCACGCATCATGTTGTACCATTAAAAATCTAAAACAGGACAAAATCATCTGTTCAAAGCAGCACCATGCAAATTTGCTTGTTTCTTCGCTGTTTTGGTCACCTCTGCCTTTTGGACGCTTTAATGCAATAACCATATAAAATCGATTATTAAAATAATCGTCAACTAATTTAGTAATCGCTTAATCGTTAGCTGGAATAGTCATAGTCTTTGAAACATGGGATGTGCTGAGAGAAGAGGTTTTATTTCTAAGACAGAGCAGTAAAAGTCACAGAAGCCTTAATGTGTTTTTGATGAAAAAACATCTTTGTGTATTTATGCACTATCCAAAAGTCCTCAAGTAGCATGCTTCATTTGCTTAAAATTCTTTAAAAAAAATTAAAAGAAAATCACACATTTACTTGAGCTTTACTATCCAATTAATAATTAATTAATTGAAAAAAATAACGGACAATTTAATCGGTTATCAAAATAATTGTTAGCCCTAAAATAGAGCCATTGCTAGTTTGAGAGTTCAGGGACACTGGGTACACTGTAAAAAAAAAAAAGGTAATTACGGTAAAAAATTTGGCAGCTGTGGTTGCCAGAATTCTACCGTAAAAACTACAAGAGGCCTGTATTTCATTTTACAGTATAATTTTATCACAAATGTTGTTTTTACAGTTTTTTACTTGAGTTTTTATTATTATTTACTGCAAAATAAAGTTATTATCTTTTAAAAAAAATAGATTAATGTATATTTTAGTTTGTGGCTTAACTTTTAATCAACATTTACTGTGAAATTTAACGTTATCTTTCAAAAAAATAGATTAATGTATATTTTAGTTTGTGACTTACGTTTTAATCAACATTTACTGTAAAATTTAGAGTTATTATCTTTTAAAAAGTTGTTAAACTGTAATAAACACAGGACTCAATTTTTTTTAACAGTGCTATACTGTATATATGACAAAAAAAAAATAAAAAAATACAATTTTGCCTTATTTTTAATATTACAGTTAATTACCGTAACCAAAACAGTATTTTACCGATATATCAACTACGGTCTTTTACTGTTGAGATTTTACAGATTTTTACCTTGAAATCTACAGAAATTTTTTACAGTGTAGGTTTCCTATTCCTTCAAGGCTGGTTCTTCCCGCCAAGATACAACAGAAGGTGGTGCAAGGAGCTTTAGTCGTCCTGCAACAACTCATTTAGTCATCGCACTGAAACTGTTTAATTCAGTGGTTTCCAAAGTGGGGTCCGGGGTCCCTTGGTGTGCCGCAAAGGTACTGAAAAACAGGACAGACGTTTGCATACAGTAAAGTTTTATTGTTGGGGGTCCGCGGGGGATTTTCTGATTTTTAAGGGGGCCACGGCGCTCTTGGCTTTGGGAAAGGCTGGTTTAATTCATTTTATCTTCAAAAATTCAGACAGCCCATGACCTATACCCAGTAAGTGACAAGACTGGTTTCGCACACAGAGAAAGCCCCACCCTTTTTTTTGTTTTTTTTAACATCTTAATACATCTCGTCCTGACAGGTGTAACCAGACAGTGACCCCAGGGCCAAAGGGGGTCAGCGAAGGGCTGCTGACTGATAAAAGCGTCACGTTCACTGTCAGTCAGGAACAGGCCGTCCCGAAGTATCACAGGGTCCCAGACGGCGACGACAGGGAGAATGTGTGGAGAGCCACGCACAGACTGAAGATGATACACCAGGAAGAGCAGGCGGGACGTCCCACAGAGAGACAGGGACAGGAGGGGAAAAGACAACTGAAAATTTACAACCGATACAGGACACGCAATACTTTTAAACAAGTCGTACCAGCTTTAATGCTTTAGCAGCTACATAATCATGGACCTGCTTTCACAAAACACAGGATTGGCCCTAAATAAATGAGGATGGGTGTAGATAAAAGATGACGTTGAGTCTGTTTTATGTGTTCTTGAGGAGTGGACAGGTGGACTGTGAGATCGAGCACTTCTTGTGTGTGGTTATTTCCATAGACGGTGCTGAAGCAGACAGACAAACAAATGACCGAGGTGTGTCTTCATCCCTGAGCGACAGTCAGAGGGAGTGGAGATTATCAACACTGGGAGTCAGCCATTATCCAAAAAAAAAGAACATCACGCCAGTCCTTTATTCGCTCCACTTGCTTCCAGTTTCTTTTAGAGTTCATTTTAAGTTTGTGCTCTCGCCTCCCAGCAAAAAGATTGAAGGTTTGATTCTGGGGCAGGCCAACACACGAAGACTCTGGGTGGATTCTGCATGTCCTGCCTGTGTTACTGTAGATTCTCTCCAAGTTCCCCGGCTTCTTGCGCTAGCCCTGTGACTAGAAGGCCATTGTCCTAGGTGTAACCTTAGCGGGACAGGCGGAAGAAGATGAACGAATGAACGGATTTGGCTATTTTAATACTTTTCATAAATTATTCAAAATGTCTGTTGTGCTAACTTGATACATTTATCCCTGTCCCATCCTAAACATTTAGTTTTAACATTCAGAACACACCAATCAGGATTTTACTAAAATTTATAATAAAATAATTGAGAGGTTTGTCTGGTCTATAAATGACAGATGGAGTCTTTCAAGTCACACCGCAGGACAACATTTTTAATACAAGCTTAAACTTATTTTATTCATTATTGTAGAATTTAAGGGCAAAGTGTTGTTTTAGTGAAGTACAAATAATTCACATAATGCCAAAACTTTATGAACTGTCCCAATTATTAGTCACACCGCAGGACATTTTGCACTTTAACGTTAAAATACAAAAAAACAAACAAACAAACATACATCTTCTTTCTTAAACTTAAAAGGTTTCATAGTAGGCTCTATGCTGCAGTGTTTTATAGGAGGAAAACATTATTTAGCAAAACTTTTCAAATGTTTAGGGGAAAAGTGGGCGTCAACAACCCCTGAGACATAATCCTCTTCGAAGATCTCTTTTGTTTTCCTGTGGACAGATACAGTGTGTGATGGACCGATCACTTTCGCCATGATTTGATTAATGTTCGGACGTGACATCCCCATGGAAAGAAGATCCATCAATGCAAATGCCCAGAAAACTCCTGAGCTGCCAAAAGTGGACTGTGTGCGTCACCTGAGCCGCGCGCCTCTCTCTCCTCCCATGTCCCTTAAATCCTGCCAGTTCTCCTCCACTCATCCATCCAGCCCTGTCCCAACACCATTTGCATTGCTTTCTGGCATTAAAGGCTCGCCTCCACCTCCTTAGCGCTTGTCTTTGCCCGGGCCGGTGTCACGCTATCTCATGTTTTAATACTTCATTTGCATCGAGCGCACAGGCAGACGGCGAGAGAGAGAGAGGCGCAGACGTGTAAAAAAGAAGCCACGTCCCAAGACTGCATCAACGCAATCGCCGTGTCTTATTTGAATGAGATGGCGGAGGATTTACCAGCCCAGCGCAAAGAAAGAAAAAGGAGAGACAGGCTGTAAAGGAAAGCAAGGGGAACCAAAAGAGTTACTGTATGAGTTTAGACCATTTTTTAGGATCGTGTGCCACTGCAGGAGGACAAAAAAAGAGCCCAATGGTGGACTCACACAAACAGCGACGGAAGAAACTGGTCATTTTCTATTTGCACAAGATTTGATAGACACTGAAGAGAAATTGGTTCAGGCACAAAAGTCATAAACCTCCCGCCCCTCGTCAGCGACCTGAGGAGGGGCCGGGGAAACGAATAGAGTGAACTGAACTTTGAAGATTGTGATGCTTTTGGTGTGAGTCTACCTTAAAGGTGAAAGGATGATTTTCAAGAATCTTTCAGGAGAGGTCACACATCAGAAACAGAACAAATTATATATTTGTTGGTTGGGATCAGGGGGAGAAGAATCAGAATCAAAATAGTGAAAGAAAAGGTGCAAACACAAAATAAGGTCTGCTGTCTCTGAGTGCTTTTAGTTTAGCATTTGCACCATCTTAACAAGCTCTGGAACCCCTCACAATCATTTATGTCACACCAACCATAACTGTTTTCCAAAATGGAGCAGAATGTCAGCACGGAGGCAGAGTAGTTAGCACTCCTGATGTGCAGCAAGAAGGTCCTGGGTTTGATTCCTGGACCAGACAGTGTTGGGACTTTCTGTCTGCATAGTTTCCGTGGGGTGCTCCAGTTTCCCCTCCCACTAAAAACATGTACAAGAGGGACCAGGACTCCCCTGTTAAAGACATTCTTAATCTCCGTGGAATTTTCCTGGTTAAATATAGGTTAAAGAAATAAATAAAAAAATACTTTACCTTACAATATTCAATCTCATGACTTTATTTTATGATTGCAGTTTCATAGTTATGACTGCAAGTCATTAATACATTTATATAATGCCTGCAGTTGAATTATCCAATGAAATTAGGTTTTTAAAACAGGTATTTAGGTAAAACTAGGTTTTAGTGGGTAGTGCCCTAACCTCAAATTCAAAAAGCCCTGGGAATGAGTAGGGTTTATGTACATAGTAGTAGCACCAGTAGCATTACTTAGTTATAGTACATTTTCCTGTTCAATCACAAACAATACTGCAAAATGTTTACTGCAGCCTTGGAGGGTCAAACCTAAATGCATAGACTTTACATTTTAAAAGACATTCGGATGCATAGGAACAACTTTACACTTTTTTAGGTCACAGAGTAATGCTTACTCTTCACTATAAGCAGAACTGTGTCTTCTTGCATAGTCTCTGAATGATGTGATGTTTTAGTATAGGCTGTACTTAAACTATACAGTTTGGACCCATTGACTCCTCCATACTTCCAGTCTCTGTACAGGGAAAAGGTTGTACAGGTGACACAGTGACGGATGTTTAGGGAATTAGAGAAAGACCTTGGACTTGAGGAAGACGCAGCAGCTGCGAGATGTGAAGAAGGGAAAAGGGAAAGTGCTGAAAAGTAGAAAAAACGTTTGGTCCAACGGGGGAATAATTTTTACGGCCGAGTGCGGAGTTTGGTCTTTTGAAGATGAAACTGAAACTGGTATTTTAACCTCCCCTGTTCTCAAGGACACAATCGTAAAGAGTCCGGCGTCTGAAGAACACAGGCCAAAAACTAGACATGCAAATGAAAATCCATGTGCCAGCTGATCGAGATACATGCAACTGCAGATTCACAGTTTGGAAAAGCAGAAAGGAGCAATGACACAGAGGCTCCATACAAGATATTTCCATGCTGCTGCTGAGAAATGTCCCATGTTTTGGTTCTGAGCCATTTTGAGGAGCTTACATTCTGGCTTTGTATAAATAAGGAACGGAAAGAAAGTAAGACTTGGAGGGGGGAAACATATAAGTGCTTATGTAAACCAGACACTACACGTGTAAGCAAGGGCTACTTTGGTTATCAGTCTTAGTCCATTGTAAACACTAAAGTCAACAGTCGCTAAGATTATTTGACTATTTGAGACACAAGACATTTGACAAGTCTGCACAGGTCGAGTGCAAACGGACTTGTAGAGCATGATACTGTATGTGATACAAATAGATTAATGGCAACTGCAGTAGGACCTCAAGTATACAAGGTGAAAGAACACTGGTATTTTTTTTTTCTTTTACTTAAGGCTAAGGCTTAAAACCCATAATGATAAGTCAAAAAAATCCACTATTTTTCAGAAACACAATGAACACAGCTGATCCTGATATTCCAGTGGTATTTATAGTTTCATTCATTGATCTTCCTCCACTTATTTTCCTTAAAGCGAGTATACACTGCATGATTTCAGCTGCCACAGATGAAAGATTCCTAATCGTGGGAAAAATTGTCAGTCGTAGCTCAAAAACGGTGGTCTTAAGTCTTTTGGTGAGACAGGAACAAAGGTGACAGAAAGAGCCGTCCTATACGACCTATATACGAGCTGCGGCGGATATCAGGCAGTGTCAAATATTTTGGAAGATTGGACGCAGAATGGCCTCAAGCTGCAACTACGATCTCTGTCAGACATGTGACCGAACTACGATCTCTGTCAGACATGTGACCGAACTACGATCTCTGTCAGACATGTGACCGAACTACGATCTCTGTCAGACGTGTGACCGAACTACGATCTCTGTCAGACGTGTGACCGAACTACGATCTCTGTCAGACGTGTGACCGAACTACGATCTCTGTCAGACGTGTGACCGAACTACGATCTCTGTCAGACGTGTGACCGAACTACGATCTCTGTCAGACGTGTGACCGAACTACGATCTCTGTCAGACGTGTGACCAAACTACGATCTCTGTCAGACGTGTGACCGAACTACGATCTCTGTCAGACGTGTGACCGAACTACAATCTCTGTCAGACGTGTGACCGAACTACGATCTCTGTCAGACGTGTGACCGAACTACGATCTCTGTCAGACGTGTGACCAAACTACGATCTCTGTCAGACGTGTGACCGAACTACGATCTCTGTCAGACGTGTGACCAAACCTATGATCTCTGTCAGACGTGTGACCGAACTACGATCTCTGTCAGACGTGTGACCGAACTACGATCTCTGTCAGACGTGTGACCGAACTACGATCTCTGTCAGACGTGTGACCGAACTACGATCTCTGTCAGACGTGTGACCAAACTACGATCTCTGTCAGACGTGTGACCGAACTACGATCTCTGTCAGACATGTGACCGAACTACGATCTCTGTCAGACGTGTGACCGAACTACGATCTCTGTCAGACATGTGACCAATAAAAAAAACAACTCGTCCTTGAAGTAACAATAACAGTGTATGCTTTTTAATTTATTTACTTTTCCACAGACAAAAACATCGACACAAGCTTCCAGATCAACAGTGCTTCCACAACATGAATACACTAGTTCCAGTAGTACTAGTAATGGAAGTAGTAGTAGGAGTTGCATTAGCCGTATTGGTTATAGCAGTAGTATTACAAATCACACTATTAAGCATAATCAGTGTAAATTCAGGATTTATCAAATTTATTTATCAAAACATTGTTAAATACACATTTATTAATGGTTTACTGCTTAACAGTTTAAGTGTTACCAATAGTATTAGAGGAAACGAGTCCAGAGTGAAACAAGACCAAGACAAGGCTTAGACTTTAAGGGTTCGAGACCAAGACTTTCGAGGGCCGAGACCAAGTCCAAGGCAAATTGGGAACAGGTTGAGACCAAACCCTGTGAACTAAGACTAAATAAAAGGGGAAAAGTAAAAAAAAAAAAGTGATCCATACATGAATACATGAATGCTTATTTTAATGATTTAATGACACAGACTCCACAAACAGAGACAGAAACTAATTACCGTATTTTCCGCACTATAAGGCGCATCGGATTATAAGGCGCACCTTCAATGAATGGCCTATTTTAAAACTGTTTTCATATATAGGGCGCACCGCATTATAAGGCGCATCCACTAGATGGCGCTGCGCTAAAGGGAATGTCAATAAAACAGTCAGATAAGTCAGTCAGTCAAACTTTATTAATAGAATACAAACCAGCGTTCTTACAACTCCGTTCACTCCCAAAACAAGTTAGTGCATTCACAATACGGTAGCTGTACGTACCGGTAGCTCTTATTTGCGCCGCCCTTGTTGAAAACAATGTATTTCCAACTCCATTTGTCACAGTTCAAAGCTACATGAACAGCGTTCAAGCGCTCAGTTTTCTGTCCCCTCAATGTCGCAACTCTTCTACTGAGATGGAGCAAAGGCCACGCCTCCTTGTTCTTTTGCGGCAGGATCCATAAACACGCCTATGGCACACATGAACAGCTGGGACTGGAATTCCCCTTTACCGTTTTTACCGCTGTCACTTCGGCGACGCCCACTGAATACGGTAGCCATAGTTAACCAACATTGATCCATATATAAGGCGCATCGGATTATAAGGCGCACTGTCGGTTTTTGAGAAAATTAAAAGGTTTTAGGTGCGCCTTATAGTATTCCAAAATTATTTAGAATCAAATTTTCATATAATGTTTGGTAAATAAAATCTCTGAGACCACCACATCCGAGACCAAGTAAAACTGAATTCGAGACCAAGCCAAGAGCAAGTAAAACTCCAGCTGAGAGGAGACCAAGACCGATCTCGGTGCGCTACAACACTAACAGCAGGTGTGACAGTAGCTGCACCAGCAGTGGTAGCAGCAATGCTAACAGTTGTAGTAGTATTAATAGTATTAGTGGAATGGGATGCTTGCAGTCCCTGTTTGAAGCAGCCTTGGCTCTGTCCTATCCCCCCCTAAAAGTATCACCATTAAACACTTCCCCAGTAGGAGGAAGAGAAACACAGAGCTTTGAGGAGAAGAAGAAAAGAGGGGCCGGGATCCCCCACTGGACCGAGTACAAACAAATTAAAGGGGCCTTATAAAGCACAGATGCTGCAAAGAAAATAAACCGGGGGAGATTTACGCTTTAGTGCAGGAGCGAGGCGCTGTTGGAAAAACCATCATCTGTCTCTCAGGTAAAACACACAAGGATCTGACTCCTCAAACGTTTCCTCTACGTTTTTTTTTTAATGCTTTGTACTGAGATCGTCTGCCGTTTGGAGGAAGAGTTGAGGTCAGGCCAGTGTGTGTGAGAATGGCTTCCTGCCCGGTTTCCTGGTGCCAACGCTGACAGAGGCTGAGAGGTTTTATTAATAACGGCCCGATACTATGTTGGGTATGTTGTTTTGAAAATTGTAAACATTTTTATTGATGTTTCTCATGTCAGAAAGCTTTTAAAACGCTCGTCCGACAGCCACTTCTGAACCAAATGCATCGTTGTAAAACATGCAAATACAGAATGTAATTGCCACAATTTTCAAGTAACTGTGATAAAACTGTATAAACCCTTGTGCCCAGTTTTAAAGTTACGCAAGTCACAAAACATCATAAAATAGTATACATTCATATATTTTTCTACATTTTTTCCACTAATCATTTAATCAACTTGTGCCCTGATCATAAATACTAAATATTTAATTAGTTAAAGAATTTTAACTCTTTTTATGCCACTGTATGTAATAATATCTCATGTTTTAGTAAAAAACACAAGCAAAAAATGAAATATTTTTATTAGTCTCAACCCAAAGTGGATTTTGTAAGGGGGTTAATACAGCACTGGGGATGTCAAACAACCAACATTTATTTTTAAGGATAATTTTTTGTAGAATATAAAAACCAATAACAATTTTTTTTGTTTTTTTTTGACTAAAGAATTAAAATGCTACTTAGTTTAGTTAGATTTATGCAAAAAAAAGTTAAAAAAAAGTATATTTTTTATGATTTTTTTGAAGAGGACACTTTTGTCACTTAACAAATTTAGTTTGAGAGTGTAAAAATGAAGTAATATTAGATTTGAAAAATCTAAATTAGTGATAAAATACACAGTAACAACGTAACTTTTTAAAAGTTGTCATATTTATTTATTGATAACTCTGCAGTAGTTCTTACCTTTTCTATGAAATGTGGCTCAGGTAAAGTAAAAAAGTAGAAAAAAGTATGAAGATATACATTTTTTATGATGTTTTTGTGATGGAAACACTTTTGTCTCTGAACAGGAGCAGTGTAACAGATTTAGTTAGAGAGGAAACATGAAGTAATATTAGATTTGTGTTTGGAATATGAACATTAGTGATAAAATACACACCTGAGACACAGAGCAGAGAAAAGGTAAGAACCACTGCAAAGTTATCAACAAAATAAAACTTGAAAAGGACACTTTTGTCCTCACTGGGGCACAAGGGTTAAAGTCATGCCTTGTCATGTCATTATAATTTCAAAATCCCATCCACATCATCCTCAGATTTATCCATCTCCTCTCACTTCTGCGCTTCAGTGTCCGTGTCAGTCCTTTTATTTAACCCCGCCACAGCCGCTGCCTGTCCAATCTGCGCTGGATAAATCTGAATCACAGCTCGTGGCTCGGTCGTCCCCAGCTCCACCGCTGCTCGTGTCACTGTCTGTCACTGGATCAGGACCAGGTCTTAATGAAACCAATCAATAACAGCGTAAGGGGGACAAGCTGTGGGCGGGGCATGAGGAAAAGGGACCGGGCCTTTAATCTGTAATGTCTCTGTTTGATGAGAAAATGTAAAAATAACTCTTGTCATTGGTGTTTTGGGTTTGCTAAAGGCATTCACAGAAGACAGTGTTTAGTATTTGACTAAATTTACAAGGCTCCTTCTATTTTTGTTGCTAAAAAATCACACTCATTACTATTTAAAGTGTTTTTTTCTGGTCTGATTTTTGCAGTATGGTACATTATGTGGTATATTTATCACATATCCTAGTCTGCAGATTTTAGCATTTGCTGTTTAATGTTGTTTTACAAGATTAGTGCTAATGGGGCTGCTGACAAACCGTTTTCGCCGATGTCTACATAATTTAAGGATGTGGGTGTGGATATAATCAATTTAAACTTTTTGTTTAGACAATAAATGAGTTAAAGGGACCACGTTCTGCAAAATTGACTTTTCTGAGCTTTCTTCCATGTTTTAATGTTGTTTCCTCATCAAAAACAGACCTGGAGTTATGTTTTGTTTCATTCACGCCTGTTTGAGTGATCCTGTATTAGCCGCCTCCCCCACGAAGCCCCGCCCACTATATATATATTTTTTTTATCTTTATCAATGTGAAACTTTTCCTGTAGATCACTGACATAAATACAGGAAAATAATGCATTGCAAGTTTTGAGTTGTTTAATGTTTTCATATAAAAATCAGGCACATTTCAACAAACTAAATCTGAATATTGGAAAAAGCAAAGTTTAAAATGATTGGTTCATTTTGTCGACATACTTATACAGAGGGCATTATGGATCTGATTTAGCCTTTCAATAAAAATGATAGCACTTAAAAAGTCAAATTTCTCCTTGTTTATAGGAGTAAAATGCCCAATAAATCAGGCTAAGAATTATATATCAACAAATCCTTCTGTAAAAGCCTTCAGAATATAGTTTTGTAAAAAAAATGGAAAATGTGAAGTCTGTAGGAGCTGCTGAAGTGGAGATATCTGACCCAGAAAAGCAGTAGTAGTAGTAGTAGTAGTAGTTGTAGTAGTATTGAGATTTTCAATAGAAGACTAAACAGTGTCTCCCCTTAAAATGCACTTGCGTCAAAAATAATAATAAACACAGTACATTGAGGGACAAAAAAAGGAAAAAGTTTTGTTTTGGATTAATAAAAAAATGGAAAAATGTCTAATTTTGTTATAAAGCACATTTTAAACAGATATGTGAATGAATTTGCATCTATGTTTTAAATCATAGTTCATTTTGCCAATTACAGATAAAACTATAAGCCATGGATGATGACAATAAAATGTATGTTCATGTTTTTAAAGTCATATTACTTAAAAAAACATGAGATATATTAGTAGTTGAACAAAAGCGTCACATGAAAGCCTCTGTTGCAGCTCGTGTTTTTCTGTGAGCAGCCTTTTTTTCTCTTCCTCTCTGCCGACCGTAAGCTCCAAGCCACAAGTGCCGCGTCTCTGCCTGCGCCGCCAGAGCCAGCTCCTCTTCTCTCTATCTCTACCTCGCAATTTTACAAATCAAATAATAACGAGTGCACCCGGCGATAAGATGGTTTTAGCGGTCGCTCCAATTGAGTTATTAGGTCTTGTATGTATAAGAAAAAGAAAAAAAAACATGTATCAAGGGCCAAGAAACACATCCCTCCAGTGCTGTGTGTGTGTGTTTTTGGTCGTTTTAAAAAGCTGCTAAAGTACAGGGGGAAGGCTAATTTTCAGGGTAAACAGCTCGCTACGATTGCAGCGCGTGGTCTGGGGCTCTGGCGTTTTGTTATTGACTCAGAGCTGACAGTATGTAGAAGCTGCGAGGGCCCCGCTAACGCCGCTAATGCCGCTAACACCAGAGAGAGTCAGGTCTTAATGCACAAAGCGTAATCCTCCTCACTTCTTTTACTTTCACATTTGCTGCCGTCAGAGACACGCTGGCCTTTTCCTGCGTCCTGCCAGAAGACTCAACAATGCTTAAATTATTATTAACAGGAGGTAATTTGTATGGGAAAGAAAATATAGAGAGTTTAACAGCACATTATGTGATACACTGTCTTTTGTTCACCTAATTTAACGTTCATATGTCTAAAAGCTTTCAATTTGAAGTTTTGCTCACTATAATTTTTCTTTTAACTCATCTTACAGCCAACAGACTCTCCACTGTTCAGAAAAAAAATTGTTAAAATTGTAAAATTGTCAATATAATACTTTTTTTCTGAATAATGGATAGTAAGTTGGCTGTAGGATGAGTTAAAAAAAACAATGATAGTGAGTAAAACTTAAAATTTTAGACATGTGAACGCTAAATTGAACAAAAAATACATATTTGTTGAAAACTTGAGATTTTGACAGAGAGATTTTTACAGCGTAAGTCAGATTTAAAGGCACAGTACCTTTTTTCCCTTTTATTTGAGAGGAAATAGCTGTCGCCTTAGTCATTTTTGTTGCTGTTGCTCTTTTCTTTTTATTCACCATCACTGCAGCTTTTCTCTTGTCTTGTTCTTGTTATGAGAGGTGTCAGGTTTTTTTAATTTTGCATTATCTTTTCTTCTTCGAGCATTAAAAAAACTACAACTAAAGTCTAATCTAGCCCTGGCTACGTCTACTTACACAGAGAAACAGCAACACTAAACTAGTAATAAACCACTGTATTATTTTGACGATTAAATATTAATAATTGATAATAATGATACAAAAAAATCACAAAATATGAACCAGACAAAGGTTTAAGCGTGCCAAATGAAGAGTTTTAGATACAGCATAAAGAGGTTTTTATTCATCAACACAGAATTGACATTGTCTTTGACTGTTTCTGTGGGTTTTCTGCTCTGTCTTGGTAATAAACCTAATTTTTTCTCAGCACTATACATGAGCTAAAATTGATTAATGTGATTTGGCGTTGCAGCCCTGAGCCCAGTGGGAAAAGAATGAGCACTATTTCTTTACGGGACAAGATCATTTGGATAGAGATATAACAGATAAAACAAGCAGCATGTGAACAAAACTAGGCCAAAATGAAAGAAAGAAACAAAACGTGCAGAAAAAAAGATAAATTTGCCCCTCTTCTACTATGATTCAACCCAGTGAACCTTGTTACCACCACACGTCCGGACTCTGGACTCATCCCGCCTCCAAACACACCTCCTCTAAGTCACTTCCTCCCTCTAATTGTTTATTTTTTCTTTCAAATTTTTATTTTTTATTGTAGAAGTATGACATTTATCTTATGACACGCCTCAAATCTCAAATCAGCCATTATATAAATACAATATCTTACTTTAATCTTTCTTATTAGTAAATATAAAACACATATTTGGTCTATGACCCTATAAATAATACATAACAATGCAGCGTGTAACAATAACAATACAAGACTTATGTATACATTAGAATAGGATTTTCTAATATAATCAGCCCATTAGCTTCTTTTATAATTCAGCCACTTCTTATAATTTATTCTGATAATGTACATTTTGGTTTATATCTTTTTATATTTCTCAAATCCCAGTCCACATCAAAACCAGCTCCTCCACAGATCAGCTTCAAACTCTTAAAACTTTAATTATTCTGAATTTAGAAGCTCGTTTTTCCCTCTGTTTTGTGACTTTTAGCTGGATGTGTTTTATCATTTTCATTTTATTTTAAATCTATTGTAACTTATTCTATTATTTATAGTGTTTTCATTATTCTGTGTCAACCTGCTTTTAAGTTATGTTGCTTTTCCCTCTTTGCTGTAAAGCACAAGGCATGTTGTTTTTAAATGTGTTATACAAATAAAATGTCTTGGCTTGGGAAGAGATCTTGGTTTTACCTGCTTTTACTTTTCTACTTTTTACTATTATTTACTTATTTCAGTGTTTGTTGGTGTTGATTTAATTTGTATTTTATCTTAAAGTAAAGCACCTTGGTCAACTGAGGTAGTTTTTTTTAAGTTTTTTTTTAAGTGCTACATAAATAAACTTTGAATTGAGTTGGCTAAATGATATAGTATAATAAAAAACAGTCATAATTATCATTCAAATAGTTCATAGCACCATTTCTAGTTTGCATACATCTGTTTACACCTTTACTTACAAAACACTATTGGTTTTTTAACTTTAAGGTGCTCTTGGGCGTTCTGAAGGGCACCAACAAATAAAATATATTCTTCTTCTGTTTGTTCTTCTTGTTGTTGTTCTTCTTTTTGTTCTTATTTTTGTTGTTCTTCTTTTTGTTCTTGTTGTTGTTCTTCTTCTTTTTGTTCTTCTTTTTGTTGTTCTTCTTTTTGTTCTTGTTGTTGTTGTTCTTCTTCTTTTTGTTCTTATTTTTGTTGTTCTTTTTGTTCTTCTTGTTGTTGTTGTTCTTCTTTTTGTTGTTCTTCTTTTTGTTCTTCTTGTTGTTCTTCTTTTTGTTCTTATTTTTGTTGTTCTTTTTGTTCTTCTTGTTGTTGTTCTTTTTGTTCTTCTTGTTGTTCTTCTTTTTGTTCTTATTTTGTTGTTCTTTTTATTCTTATTCTTTTTGTTCTTCTTGTTGTTCTTTTTGTTCTTCTTTTTGTTCTTCTTCTTTTTGTTCTTCTTCTTCTTGTTGTTCTTCTTTTTGTTCTTATTTTTGTTGTTCTTTTATTCTTATTCTTTTTGTTCTTCTTGTTGTTCTTTTTGTTCTTATTTTTGTTGTTCTTTTTGTTCTTCTTATTAGTATTATTATATTTTCTCTCATTTCTAAAATAAATGTGTCCCTTGAAATGTTATGTGCTTCTATAAGAAAAAAGAAAACTGTACCTGTTGATATATAGAGTTATTATAAAGTTATTATGATGAGCTTAAAATCAGATTGTAAAACATGTAAAAAGTGATTTTGTTGTACTGAACGTGTGCTGTGTGTGATATTATGTCCTATAAGAATGTGTGAGAAAAAAAAAATACTGCTACTATTTTTTGTAGTGAAAGCAAAGTAACACAAAAGGGAGGCCACGAAGTTCACTGCACTGAGTCCAAAGTATTCCCAGAGCTTGGTGAAAAACAGGAGGAGTTGTTTTAGCTGCAGGAGGAAGTGACCATTCATAAAAACTCAAAATTACCCCGGTGCTTTTCTCTCTCTGTAGATGTGTATCACAGCTCTGGATCCTTGCTCTCTCTCTCTCTCTGTGTGAGTTACTTTGGCTCCTCCCTAATTCAAAACACTGCAAACCTGGCCTTACAGCGCCACACGCAGGAGGGAAGAGGAACTAAAGGAGGCACGGCAAAACTGGGACAACATTTTTGATAAATCTAAATTGTCCGATTTGCAGCAGAGTGAGCGCCTGCCCCACTTTTGGTTGTACTGCACAGTTACCACTTCTCATTGGTGCTCAGTGAATCTTATAAAAAAGAAAGATTTAAGTTTAGAACAACAACATAAGGTCATTCCTTGAGTAAAATGTACAAAAAAAGGTTGTGTTTTTGCGATAAAAACAGCAAATGAAAAGTTGTATAGACTCTAATCTGTATCTTTACCTAAATGAGGTTTACACAAGAGTTAGTGAGTTGGATAATATCAAAGCTTATTTCTCTTTTCTCACACCAAATGGCTCAACTCACTCGGATCGGCAGGCATGCACAATAATGTATATTTAATTAAAGTTAGAAAAGGAGTCACTAGGATTAAAATAAGCTTTACAATTTAGCCTGTATGTTAGATAATAGGCATTGCAAACTGTGTGACTTTTGACCATTTGCTTTGCCTTAATTTACAAATTTGTATATGATATTTAAGTGTATTTAAGAGCACTAAGAACATATATTCACAATGAATTCATGTCTGTCTGATTTCACTGTACAAATGAGAAATCAGTTATGATGCTGTCACTATTATGTAAATACAGTGACGCCTCAAATTATTCACCCCCCTGGCAAATTCTGACTTAAAGTTACTTTCATTCAACCAACATGCCACTTTTTGTTCAAATGTAAAAAAAAAAAAAAAAGCTGAGAAATATTATTTTTTTCCCACAATGACACCTCTTGTACATCGTCTTATTATGTTTTGGGAGAAGCCTGTGTCATTTCCAGTCAAAAAAAACTTGCTGGTTGAATGAAAATAACTAAGTCAGAATTTGCCAGGGGTATGAATAATTTCAGGGTTCACTGTATATTTATTACATTTTGGGCAATATTCCATAATGTATGCACTGTATACATATTTACATTTATGTTAGATAACAAAGCATACAGAAGGCAATGAGAACTTTTGACTCTTGACAAATTCATTCATGAACTTTTACATGATATAAAAATATTAAAGAAAACGATGAACGTTTAGAAAAGAATTAATGTTCACTATGAGTTCAAATGTTTAAAAAAAAGCTTTACAGATGAGTCTGTGGTAGATAAAAACAATTCCATTCACATTTTGATAGAGTATTGTTTATAACATATTACATTATCACTGAACGATCAGAATTAGATATTGTTTTGTGGTTCCATAGAGTCATTTTAAAGCCATGTATTTCAGTATAGAAAGTTGTCAACAGAGTCTTGGTTTGGTGAAGCAATCACAGAAGCAACACTATGTACAACAACATCTAAAAACTGTTGTAAATTATTATAAATGTGTCTGTTTAAATGCTTGCTCCTTAGAAAACATTTCCAAATACACAGAACATTGTGGCAAAGTGATTTCAGTTCAATTCAATTTAAAGTAAAACGTATATTATAGATTAAGTACACACAGAGAGAAATATTTCAAGCATTATTATATTTTGTGATGATTATGATGATTGTGTAATAATGTATTATGTATTGTTCTAATTTAATGAGCTATAGATTTTTGGTTTTCATTAACTCCACCATAATTATCATATTTGTGCACTTTTCTATAAAATTCCAATTTATTGACGTGCTTAAATACCTAAAATAGGGAATAAGTTAAATCCAAAATTATCTAAAGCAGCCTAAAAAAAAAAAAAAAACAAATCTGAGAAGGCTTGATGTTTTTTTATCAAGTGACAAATTGTGAATACTGTTTTTGTGTTTTTCATCAGTGGGATAAGAGACAAATGTGCAGTGATAAAGAGAAGGAAACGTTGTTGTTATTCACTGATAAACGTCTGTCTGTGTCAGAGGGGACTGTGTCTCCTCGTCCCCTTCAGTGTTTTTCTGTGTTTGGACCAAAGAGAGACGCAGAGGACAGAGGTCAGAGGTCAGACACAGATAATGTCCATCAGAGAGGGATGAGTCTGCATGCATGAGTCTGGGCCAAACACACAACACAGCAGAGACGCAACGAGGAGTATTTTAAGACTGGTGTTTGTATTTGCAAGAGTAGATTTCTATTCTTTTTACTCCAAATGTTGTCAGGAGGTGTGTAGTTTAGGGAAAGCAGAAAAAAAAAAACACTTACGCTGTCTGGTGTTCAAAGTAATATGAGCAGTATCTCATCAGTTTGCTAAAAATTTACTCATAATTGATGCAAAAAAGGCACCACAGAATTGATTAATGGTTGGTTAGTGGTTACTACAAAGGTTGAACTCACAGGGCCAGATTTATCAAAGCTTGTCTTTAACACTGGGCTTCCATGAGTCTGTTCTACGTCCTTTTAAAGTCCTCACAGTGGAGAGTAAGGAGTCTTTAAACATGGTGTATGCGTGGTGACAGTCGTGGCGTTAGTTCTTTGGTGTTAATCCTGTTGTCTCCTGAAGGCACGCGGGACAAAACCTGTCCTGACGCATCTCAGGCTCTAAAACTTGTATTTTCCCTCTTCAGACTGCACCGCTTCTATAGAAAACACAAAATGCTCTTTTTTTCCCACCTCTTTTTCCTTCCCTGATACAAGGTTACTGTTAAAATAATAGTGTGTTTTTCTAGCAACTAGGGCTCCACAATATATCGCAAAATTATCGTTATTGGAATATCAACAAACGCAATATCCGTATTGCAAGAATCTAAATATATCGCAATAACACTGTGGTCTTCATCTGACAGAGATTTACACTGAAGAATCATTTTCCACCAGAGCCAAAAAAAAAAAAAAAAAAAAAACGTGACAAAAAATGTTTAAAAAGTCCAGTTTTAGTGGTAATTTAATTAATTTAGTCACAGCTTAGCCTTGATTTATTCCTGGTTTAGTCTGTGTTAAGTTTTGATTTTGTCGCTGTTTTGACTTGTAAATACAGGAACTTACATTTTTGCGAAATGTAATGAATTTAACTTACTATGTTCGAAAAGTAGCCTCTATTTTCAAATATCACAATAATATCGTTATCGCAATTTTCAGCATAGTTATCAAATATCGCATGTTTTCTCCATATCCTGCAGCCCTACTTGTTAGTCTCTAATGCTTCATCTCTTGATCTGCTGCAGTTGACTGACAGGCTGCATGAGGTTGAAGCGCTGCTGTCGCTCTCTGACACTATTCTGCACTTGCAAATTTAGCACCCTTCTTAGTAAATCTGGCCCATCATCTGTACCCAAGTATTGTTACTTACAAATAATATTACTCAAGTAAAGGAAGATGTACTTAGATGAGGTTAAGGTAGACACCAAGACAATATTCCATAGTTAATCATGAGCACACGCATGACACACATATGCCTGTCTTTTGCGTTGGGTGTAGTCAATTAATTGTCTAATGAATACGTCTTTGTCACATGGAAGGTTTGCAGATGTTGAAATCAAAAGTCGTTGCTCAGATGCTAAACCCATGAGTTCTTCTCTGGCGGCTGAGGCGGCGTTGGCCTCTGAACCTGCTCAGACAGCTCATCGTGACGTCAGAAGTCTGCTCTGACCATACAATCTTCTGTGTTTACATCCGTTTCAAAGAGACGCGCTATCTGCCTCTGTTTAATCCATACAGTATTTGTAAAAGTGGTTTCGACATCACACACTGTACCGCTGTAATGTTTAACGGCGGTGAGCGTGGAGTCAAAGGCAGGGTCAGACTGGGGTCCTCTCCTGTACATATGTGTCACACGCTACAGGCCATCACTGATAATGAGACATCACTCAGGACTTTCACTGGTTCATTCACATAATACATATTAGTATGACAGCAAAATATTACACTATTACTACTACTGCTACTACTACTATAGCTACTACTACTAGGCTACAACTATCAGATGTTGACTGACTGTTGAATTTTACTAAATTTAGCATTAATTTAATGAGTATATTGCTCATTAATCGGCTGTTTAAGTCCAGTTCTCAGACGCGATCTCCCTTTTCACTTCCTAGCAGCATGGACGTTGGACATATCCATACTGATCCCAGCTTCAATGGATCTCAAGACACTTCACCCACATTGTCTCCAGTGTCTGTGGCACTGGGATCGCCACAGCGTCACAGTGGGTCGCGAAGGCCTCTTGACAAAGAGGTCTAAGCTAAGGCTGAATGAAAATGCAGGGAAGATTGGTTAATAGTGACAGAAACTGTGTTTGAAAGTTGTTGGAAATAGATTAATAATACTTCTGTATGTCAGTGCATGAAGAAAAATGTCTGAAATGGAATAATGACTAATGCAAAGGTGCGGACATATATTCAAATAAAAGATACATTTAGGAGAGAGTTTTCTGTCTGTGCAAATTTGACTGGGAATCAAAGGTCTTTGATTGCTCAGCTGTGTTTAGGAATCCTTCCTCTGGCCTTAGAAACTGGGAGATTTAACCAAACTTCAGAAGAAGACTGACTCTGTGGGCTGAACTCATTTTGTTTTGTATTGTCCTTTTTATGATGAATTTAGAACCCCTTTGTTAAATGAGATTTTTGTCCAAAAACCTGAGAAGTTCTGGAGCTCTGATGATGAGAAGATAATGGTTGTTTCATTTTAATGTGTATAAATTGGATACATTTGTTTGCAAAGCCTGGAGAAAACGGCAGTCGTGTTTATTTAGATGAAATTGTTTGGATCGTATATTTTTGTGTAGATATATCATGCCTACTGTCTTTTGTTAAGTTGATGGTGTCTTATAAGCCCAAGTAAAGGGCTGGACATGTTAGAATGCAAGACACAATAATAAAATCATTCATTCATTCATTCTGTAATGTTATGCAGTTAAATTTACTCAATGAATTACTTATTTTTTTCCTAACTGTTAGGGTCAGGGAGGCGAATGGTGGGGGCCGGAAAAAAAGGTTAGGAACCAGTGTTTTAATGCATTAGTGTGAATGAGTTGGGAGAGCTGCGGCGCATATGCAGGGAAACTACAGCCTGCCTCTGCGTCGTGGGTTCGAATCTGGACTCTGACAATTTGCCGAATGTCTCTTCTCGCTCTGTCCTCTCTTGAATAAAAAAAAGAATGGCAGCCACGTCTCCATCAGTCCTAAACGTCACCTAAATGTAAGATGTCAAACTGAACATGAAAACTCCACGTCTCTTCACCAGAAGTTGGAAGCTGTCATATTCATTTGTCCAAAGGTAAGCTAATGTAAGCTAAAGTTAGAGATTTTACACCTTCAGTTTAATGAGTTACTAGTTTTACTGATGCATTGCGGGAAATTTCAAGTGAACAACTTTTCAGTCACGTTTTTGCTCAACATGTTAAACATCTCACTGCAAATGACCAAGTGCCTTTGATTTGCTGAGCTGTAGATTGTTAGTGTTTTTGGGACGTGGGTCGACGACAGACACAGCGAGTGCTCAGGGAGGAGGCACTCGAGATTAAACACGAACTTCAAACCCAAATAAGCAAAACGTCAGCCTCTAATAGCGCAGAGGAAGTGTCCTTTTATCAACAACTGAATTAACAGCTTCCCGTCACACCTTGTTTTTCGCCCTCCCACCATTTTCTCTGAACCGGTGCCAGGACGCAGATGGACCCAAAGTGGACCACCAAGGCTCGTACATAGTGAGTAATATCCCAGCGTTGATGTTTGGAAAGGGCTGAGAAGTGTAGGATAAACTTGATTAGATGTATACAAGCGAAAGGCAGCGGTGCGTGTTAGAAAATGTAAAGTGTCAGAGATGTCATAGCTGTCATAGAAATGCTGCAGGAAAGAAGAGAGACAGGACTTTAAACAGTATTAGTCTGTAGGGGATAAGCAGGACATTTAGGCAACTTAATGTAAGCAAAGTTTTTAAATATACTTTTTCCGCTAAACACAGAAATGGGGAATCTATTTGAATACAGTTACAGAGGCTAGTGCTGTTGTCACAACCGTACTAATTAGGGCTGCAACTAACAATTATTTTGATGATTAATCTGTCGATTACTTTTTCAATTAGTTGATTAATAATCGGATAGAAAAGTGCAAGTAAAGTAGTGGTTAAAAACTTGAGGTGTTTTATAGATTTTGTTAATTGTTGATAATGCTACCAAATATCACTTAATTTTTACAAAATTAAATCAAAGCTACAAGCTGCTTCTTGAAGATGTTTATATAGAGCATATATACATAAAATATCATCTGTAATACATATATACATGATATTTTTAATCAAAAACACACTGTTTACTGCTCTATCTAGGAAATAAAACCTTCTCTCACAGAACATGGCATGTGTCTATTAAATATTCCAGTTGGCGATTATTCGATTATTATATTAGTTGACAATTATTTCAATAATCAATTATAGTCAATTAATCTGAATAGTTAGTTGCAGCCCTAGTACTAATTGAGACTAAGACCAGTCCAAGTCCAGAGTGAACCGAGACCAAGACGAGGCCGAGACTTTCAGGGTTCGAGACAGAGTCGAGACCGAGGTTTTAAAGGATCAAGACCAGTGAACTAACACTTAATAAAGGGGAAAAGTGAGAAAAAGTGCTTAAACTACATAAATGGTTATTTTAATGATTTTTTTTTTTTTTGCAAAAGACTCCACAAACAAACAGAGATGGATTTTTGTCCTGGTTCTTTTAATGCGGGAGACTAATTTCTTCAAAATTGTGAAGAAAAGTAATTTCTTATAATATATAATAATAATATATAATAATTTCCACCACATCCGAGACTGAGACAAGACCGAGCCCATAAAAAAATGGTCTCAAGACAAGTTAGTGCTTTTTCTACTAAAATAACATGAATTTCCTCTCTTGAAGTATGTACAGTACATGAAGATTGTACTAAAGCACTGTCGCCTCACAGCAAGAAGGTCCCCGGTTCGATTCCTGGACCATGTGGGGCCTTTCTGTGTGGAGTTTACATGTTCTCTGTTAAGTCTGGGGGGGGTTTCCTTGAGTGTTCCTGTTTCGCCCATCAACCTAAAACATCAACCAGCACAAAAGGCATTTGAAGGATGGGTCAAATACAGAGAAAAGGGACAATGATGTATTCCTTAACCTTAAAACCAAAGACAGTGCTACCAACATTAAAATAATTAGGTAAAGAAACAGGAGACAACGGTAAGTGTGAACTAACTCAAAAAAGATCAGAGCTATGGAAGCGATCAAATCTTTCACCTCACACTGGTCAGGTTTTTTCTAAGGCAAAACTGTTACAAGAAACACATCCAGAACATCCAAAAAGGGTTTGAAGCCACCACTATTCCTGTTAAATGCAAAATATGTGGCCCATAATGTGACACAGATTTAGCTTTGGGTTTTGGTGTCAATCTTTAGCACCACACTACGCCCTTTTAACCAACTTGAATGCAACCATTTTGTTGTAGAACCAGGCAACGTTTTGCTCATAAAAGTCAGCTGTCAGTTCTTTGCTTTCAAAAGTCAAAATAAAATATAAAACACTGGAATCTGCCATTTGAAGGATGATTTGTGGGCTATTTTTCAACAAGTAAAATGGAAAATCCTCCACTGACCACGCATCTACTGTAAATGAGCCTTAGAATAGTTATGTTTAAATTGGTGATATGTTAAAATCACCATTAAGTCTATTCACAGCATTACATGGTTTAAATAAATAACCATATAATAATAATGCATCAGTCTTATACAGCACTTTTCTAGACACTCAAAAGCTGTAATTGCACAGGATAAACATAACAACTGAACCTCTGTAATGAAGAACGTCAGTGTTTTTAGTCACACGGGATAAATGATGTCTGTAATTTACTTGATTTTACAAACTTTATTTTGGATATGACAGATTGACGCACTAATTTATGATAAAAATACCCTATTTTGTCTCTTTTGCTAGCTCTGTTTATCTAAAGGTACTATCTCTAGGCTGCTTTACTGTAAGTTACTGACAAAAAATGCTCCTTACTGCCTTCTACGACACGTCATACATTCATCTTTCAAGATTTTTCTCTTCTAATGAATAGTATAGACGCCCCTCTCTCTTAATCTACTCAAAGTCGCTTCACAGTTCAGTGCTTTATTCATTCACTCCTCTGTCTCACTCAGAGGCGGGGCAGACTGATGGAAGAGTGGCTGCCAATCTGTGCCAGCAGGGATCAAACTGCCAACCTTGGGGTTAATGGGCGAACGTCTCCAAAAGTGTCTAAAGTCATTGCATTAACAAAATACTTAACTGCACTCTTTGTTTTTCTTACTAAATCAGCGAAACATGCGGCCATATTTTTGATCTCTGTCAAATGTCACTTTTTGTAAAACTCAAAACGGTTCTTCCTATTTTTACTTCACACAGACCAGCCGCTAAAATAGACAGCTCCCTGAAGACCTACATCATTTTCACATCTTGGTCTGCTGCGGTGTCGGCTCTCATCATACTCTGCTCAAAGTGATGCGTTTTAGATTATTATGATCAGGTTGTTTTTGCAGCACTAAAACCCTACATAAAACCATGCAGAGAGTGAATGTAGAAACCAGAGAACGGCCACAGTTCGCTGCCATGAGCCGGGACAGCCGCACTGACCTCTGTCCACACGGTAACCCAGCCGTGTAGGACATGAACAAACCACATTTATTTCCAGCAAATTAAAGCTGTGGTAAACTGCCTATTAAGTAAGTTGATGTTATTTCCTTCAGGGATTTGCATGTTCATTTGCAAATTTGGCCAAGGTTTTTATGCCAGATTCCTTTCCTGATGAAAACTTCTTCATTTATCCAGGCTTAGGACCACAACAAAGGGTTATCTTATGTGCAAACCAGGATTTCTACCTTCTGCACGAAGCTTTAGAGGCTTTTTGAAATAGTTTTGGACTCCTTTGCATTAGTATTTAAGTTTTTATAACTTTAAAAAATATATATGTGGAAATCTTTTGGGGAGCTTTGACTTTACAGAGAACATTTGGATGAGGTGTCTATCGCCCCCTGCTGGCAACGGTGGGGAGTGGACAGAGCATAAAATGGCTTTTTAGCATCAATATTAGCAACATGATGCTAACAGATAGATAAATGAGCTGACTGCTTTGTAGTGATGGAGGTTTAAGGCTGAAATGATCAGAATGAGTCCAGTGACAGTGTCTGGGCTTTAGAAACGCACAGGAGCACTTCCTGGTTTCATGTGTCTATGTAGAGCTGTGAGACCGAGCATTTTCAGCTCTGGAGAAGAACAGCGCCTCAGGATACAGGATTACTCAAATGTGTGAATGAAAATAAATACTGCTCCAGGTCTGTTTTTGAGGTGCATACTAAATTATACCATGGTTAAAAGTCAAGAAAGTGAATTTAGCAAAATAGAGGACCTTTAAACTTTTTTTTTTCTGGTGCCAAACTAAGTCTTTCTTCTTAAAACTCCACCTTCAAGCCTCAGAGGGTCAAAAATTAAACTTCAAATTGGGTTTACAGAAGATGACAAAAATGTGAAGCAACTAAATAATCTCTCTACCATTTAAAACAAATGTGCAACTACGTTTTACAGACACAAACATCAACATTTGTTAACCATGTTTTGGATGTTACAGAAGCCCGGCAAGGACAAAAACTACACGTGTTGAAATGTCCCATAAATAGCCCAGTAGCTGATCAGAAATAGCTGTACCCAGATCTGAAACAGTGACAAGGCGGCGGCGGCGGATTGCAGCTTTTATTTTTAGCGCGATCCATTTTGGCCTGAACTGGCAGCTTTGAGGAGGATGTGTACTTTTCTCCAGTTCCTTCCCCAAAATCAACGCTCTCTCCACTGCCGCCACTCTCAGACGGGCTGTTGTGGCTAAAGCGTCCCGCCGTGTGCCAGCCAAGAGGAACAAGTGCCCAAAAATTCACACCCTGCCCCACACAAACAGCCGGAAGAGGCAGACAAAAGCAAAATGTGGCCGAGAAATGTTTGTATCCGGATAAAAGAAGTGCTCAAATTATGGAGTTTTTTTATCAACGCTGGTGGCACAGAAAGGAAGGAGCGAGGCTAAATTTAAATGTGGCAGGATGCCGTGGAGCCAATCTATCTCCCAAACAACAGACAGGCACAGAGCTGCATGACCTTGTCCCAAACAGAGATCTGAATGTTGGACTGATAATGACCCGGGACAGGATCAGTGTATGGGGCAGTTTAGAGCTGTGGAAATACAAGTCTAAGTTTGAAATGCTGTTGTTGTGGAGAAGTTTGTCTGACAGTAATTTGTCTTGGCCTCAATGTGTGATAACAGCAACTGTGCCACTTTTACAAAAGGGATTTTTGAAGGGAGAGTTTGTAATAAGTTCTCTATACTACCAAGTACATAGTCTGATATAAAGTACTAGCTGTTTACTTGGTTCTGCTAAAGGTAGAACTTGACTCAGTCGCTATAAACTGAGTTCAGTGATACTGAAGGATAGCCTACTTGTTGTTCCGGACCTCATTAACCTGTCATGTTAAACAATAATATAATACATATACTGTATATAACATACAGCCAAAAACCCTTATCCTGTGCTCTGGAGGGCTGCCCTGTTGAGTTGGATGCCATGACTAATATTCCTGTGCCTGTTTCTGAAAGGCACTTATTCAGTGTGGCTTTTAATGTCAGAAGAGCACATAATTTATTATCTTTAAGTTGTATTTGATGTAAAATATAGCTTTAGAAGCCTATTAAAAGACAAAGTGAGTCAGAGCATCATTGTTTTCACCACCAAACACCAAACGCTGTAGCGTGTTGTTTAAAACGTCGAGGGTGATCCTCACTCCTTGAAGGCACCGTGAAGGAGGCAGCCATCGCCTTCATCCACAGACTGTCGCTCTCACTTCAGCACGCCTCTCGGCTGTGGCCATGCTTCCTACCCCAGAACAGGCTCAGAGATTTTAAACTGAAAAAAGATTATCTGAAACTGAAAAAATGTGATCCGAAGGTGGGAAAAAAATCTGAAAGTAAAAAAACATTCTGAAACCCAAAAAATAACATTTGAAACAGTAAAAATAATGTTGAAACTGAAAATAATTATTATGCACCTTTCACTTGAAAAAAATATGCCAACTTTTGTAATGCATTTCTAAATTTACATTAACTAAACTTTCAGTTCATTTTTGTTTTATGAGCCCAATACAGCTCCATAAAAGCTTGCCTAGAGCCATGTTTTGGAACTCCTCAGAGTTGGGTTCATGTCGACTCCTTTGCTGTACGCTGACTGCATTTAGCTTTGGTTCATATTAGAAAGCCACTGTTTTTTCCTAAAACATCTATATTATCTGACAGATCTACAACAGCGAGTACAGTGTGACATATCGGCGTTTGGACGTGCTAACGTCTCTGACATGAAGGAGCTTGTACACAACCTGACTGTGTATAAGTTCACACACAGAGAGAGAGGAGCTGGGTTTAATGTCTGCTTTGGGCCGACAGACGTATGTTTCACATTAACACCTTCAGATAAGAACCGTGTGAAACCTGACTTCAATTTCCTCTGCCCCTCACTCCAACTCTGCCACATCTCTCTCAGGAGATCTGAACCAACCTCTGAGTGATTGTAATACTTATCTTTTCTATGCTTCTTGGTGTGTGTTATGTGATTTTATTCATATCATTTCTTCTTTTACCTTCCACAGTTAAGCCACAGCAAACCATATGCCTCCTTTCGCGTGCAGTGATTTACATTTAATCCATTTATCCAGGCTTGGGACAAAAATTGTATTAATCCTAGCGGTCGACCAATATATCACAGCCCAATTCTGACACACTTGCTTTTTTTTTATAGGCAATACCAAAACAAATGGCTATAATAAATTAATTTATTTAATAAAATTAAGAAAATTTGGCCGTCAAATCTGTCCAAAAAATTGGCAGAACTCATCAGCCTTAGAAAAACCTATATCGATCGACCTCTAATTAATAAATTGTCATAGCTATCTTTTAAAAAGTAAGACCATAGCACATTATCTATACTTTATAATCAATCTCCCATTGGTTGGTTGGTCTACAGAACTTGTCAGTGTTGTATTAATGACTGATTGTGTGTCTGGACAGCACTGAAATAGCTTTTTTTCTCCATTATGCCCTTCTTCACTTATTTATTAATACAGGCTTGGGAGTGGCACATGGAGCACACCGTCTTGTGACCCCTCATTCTCTAAAAGTATACTTTGATAGTATTCATCTGTGAAAAATTATATCATCTACACAACTAAATGGCTTACTGAGAAAGTGGTCAGTTTTCCTGTGTCTATGTCTAGTTGCACACAAAAAAATAAAAGAAAGGAAGCAAAGAGAAATGTGACAAGATTTTTAATGAGGTGGAGGTAACTGCAAAATGGCATGGTCTAAACTTCACTTTCAACTTTCTTGTTAGCTGCTTTTCTATTGATTTGGCATAGGTTTTACGCCAGATGCCCATCCTGACACAACCCTCTCCACAAAGAATAAACTGGCAAAAAAAAAAAAAAAACTTATGGCTGGATTCTAAACTTCAGTTTGATGTCATGTTATGATGTTGTTCCCTCACCAAAAACAGACCTGGAGCTGTGTTTTGTGTTATTGACACCTGTTGAGTAATTCTGTATTCTCTGGCGCTGCCATTCCTCAAAACACTTCCACAAACCTCCGCCCACTCCAGGAAGCACTGACCAATCAACAACAAGCCCTCTACATCCAGTCTGCTCTCATTCATTTATATAAAAAAAAAAGGTGTACAGCTGTTTCCACTGATTCCTCACAGACATTTTTTTTTAGTTTGTAGAAAAAAAGCATCACACAAAAAGTTTAAGGAAGTAAAACACAACAGAGCTGCACTCTGCTGTCACTCTGCTGGTCTCGTCAACTGTTTCTTTAAGGCAATAGTAAAGTTATTATTGGAAACATTTTCTTTTAGTCATAACGTTTTTAAATGTAGGAAAACATGCTGCTGTTCTATATATATATATATATATATATATATATATATATATATCCCCTTTGCTGTTAGACAAAGATGTTAGCAATAGACAATAAAAAGTCCAGTGTAACTTTAATAAATGACCAGATAATTTGTCTTCTTGGTTGCGCGCACATAAAGTATCGTCGGGAGGACTAATTGTTGACAGGTGGCCTTAATGCTCCCCTTTGAAACAAAAGCGTGATTTACGAGCTCGATCCCTGGACCTCGGCTTTCAACACGGCTACTACTACCCATCTAACCCCATCCTTTTTTCCCAGGCGCGTATCTCTCCTTTCATTTCTCTCAATTGCACCTCATTACTTTGTTCAGTCACTTTCACCTCGGCCCGCACTTTGAAGTCGGTGTCCCCTGTCCCGAGGTGGCTGCGTCCGAAAGGCAGACGTGCTTTTAATGTTTGATGGCTTATTTTTCACAGTTTACCCAGGAATGTGTCTCTGTTTTGGGGGCAGAAGTTTGGGAGGGGGAAAGGGGTTAAGGAGAGGTCTGGGTCTAGACGAGGAAGACAGGAAGGAGAAAAGAGAAAGGAAGTTAGGAGACTTGTGTTTTTGGAGTGAGGGGGAAATTGGAAGCATACATGGATTCCTGGTGTGGGGGGATTACAATAAAACATAACTAGGTATCTTCAGACATTTCTGAATATACACGGAACAAAAATATGAACGCAACACTTTCTATGTACACAAAAGGCCTATTTCTCTCAAATATTGTTCACAAATCTGTCAAAATCTGCTTTAGTGAGCACTTCTCCTTTGCTGAGATAATCCATGCTGATCAAACAGGCATGAACTTTGCACAGGTGTTTCTTAGGCTGGCGACAATAAAAGGCCACTCTAAAATGTGCAGCTGTATCACAGCACAATGCCACAGATGTCACATGTTGTTTTGAGGGAGCGTGCAACTGAAATGCTGCCTGCACGAATGTCCACCAGAGCTGTTCCCCATGAATTGAATAGTTCATTTCTCTACCATAAGCAGTCTCCAAAGGCGTTTCAGAGAATCTGGCAGTACATCCGACCAGCCTCACAACCAGAGACCACGCGTTACCACACCAGCCCAGGACCTCCACATCCAGCATGTTCACCTCCATGATGGTCTGAGACCAGCCACTCGGACAGCTGCTGCAACAATCGGTTTGCATAACCAAAGAATTTCTGCACAAACTGTCAGAAACCGTCTCAGGGAAGCTCATCTGCATGCTCAGTCGTCCTCATCGTGGTCTCGACCTGACTGCAGTTCATCGTCGTAACCGACCTGGGTGGGCAAATGCTCACATTCGATGGCGTCTGGCACTTTGGAGAGGTGTTCTCTTCACGGATGTATCCCAGTTTTCACTGTACAGGGCAGATGGCAGACTGTGTGTTTGGGGTTGTGTGGGTGAGAGGTTTGCTGAGGTCAGCGTTGTGGATGGAGTGGTCCATGGTAGCGGTGGGGTTATGGTATGGGCAGGCGTATGTTATGGACAACGAACACAGGAGCATTTTATTGATGGCATTTTGAATGCACAGAGATACCGTGACGAGATCCTGTGGCTCACTGTTGTGCCATTCATCCACAACCATCACCTCATGTTGCAGCGTGATAATGCATGGCCCCATGTTGCAAGGATTTGTATACAATTCCTGGAAGCTAAAAAACATCCCAGTTCTTGCATGGCCAGTGTACTCAGCAGACATGTCACCACTGAACATGTTTGGGATGCTCTGGATCGGTGAATATGACGGCGTGTTCCAGTTCCTGCCAATATCCAAGCAACTCGCACAGCCACTGAAGAACTGAAGAGGAGTGGGCCAACAATCCACAGGCCACAATCAACAACCTGATCAAGTCTGTGTGAAGGAGATGTGTTGCACTGCGTGAGGCAAATGGATGGAGAAGTGCTCACTAACACAGACTTCGACAGATTTGTGAACAACATTTGAGAGAAATAGGCCTTGTGTGTACATGTAAAAAGTCTTTGATCTATGAGTTCAGCTGATGAAAAATGGGAGCAAAAACAAAAGTACTGCATTTATATTCAGTGTAGTTGTATCTCAATAATATCACTACCTCCGTCAAACCATATTCTCTGCATCCTTTTCGCTTAAATTTTGTTCTTGTGGGTGAAACCATCACAGGTGGAGTAACCAATCAGAAAAACAAAGGGCGGGACATAAACAGTGCGCCGCTGCTCCAAACAAACATGGCAGTTTGCCGGTTGCCATAAAACACTAGAATACGGTGTACGGTGAGCAGCTCTGTACTTATTTCTGAATGAGGACAGCAGCAGAAGCCAGTTGTACAAAGACTTGTGGGAAAAGTGTATTTGTTTGAATGTGGTCATTATGTCAGACGTCAGCGGGACTTTACTGTTGTTAAAATGGAAACAGAGAACTAAACAACGAGAACTTCAGCAGAACCAACGGGTGACAAAGGAAAGCACTAAACACCAATAATCCATCTCCTCTTTGGTCTACCTCTAGGCCTCCAGCTCTAACCTCAGCATCATTCTACCATATATTCACTGTCCCTCCTCTGTACATGTCCAAACCATCTCAATCTGGAAACTTTATCTCTAAAAACTCTCACATGAGCTGTCCCTCTGATGCACTCATTCCTTATCCTATCCATCCTCAGTCACTGAACAAAGAGAACTTCAACATCTCCAGCTCTGCTTCTTGTCTTTTCATCAAAGTCACTGTCTCTTAAGTTATTTTGTCTTGTCCACCTTTCCTTTGATCCAGCTCAAACAATAAGCCACTACACATTGACTTTCTGTACACACCGTTTGTCCTTTATACTCAGAAATACCGTGGGTGTGTGACTGTCCAAAGCCTGGTCACTATCCTCTGAACTCTGCTCCGACACACACAACCTTGTATTCGCTGTTTGTCAAACACATTGGATGCCAGTTTTCGAGCGTGTCCCCGTCTGGCATGGACACGGCTCGCGGGGTCAGCTGCACCGTGTGAACCTGGGGTGTTACCGAGTGTAAAATATCACAGTTCCTATCAGTCACTGCTTTCCAAGAATCTCCACACTGGCTTTGATAGATGGCGTGAGCGCTTTGCAAACACTTCAGGGAACTCCAGAACGAGGAAGCAATGCTGTTTACAATTTAAAATAATGCTACACACACCAGGTGAATCAATGTAGGGCAATGTCATAATATAGTCAATATTTGAGCTTTTGTGGTTGAAAAGTTTCATGGGAAGACAAAGAAAGACTGCAGAAAAATGTAATGCACAGAAGTTGGATTTGAAGAATACTTTTGTTAGTAGGTGACAGCTGCGTAATGGTCTAAAAACTTTGCTCTTGCGTCTAAACGGCATTGCCTAAATTCAAGTTGCCTTTTCTTTTTAGGTCTGTTTTGCATTACAGACACAAGGGCTATTTTTATCTAACTCTCAAACTATAGATTCTTTCACAAGTCAGCAATTTACGGAGCTGCATGGGTATTTTGATAGTCAAATAGTCTTTCCTCTTCACAAGGGAACAAACTATAAAAAGTAAAAACCAGGAAAAGACCCTAAATGTGAATGTAAGACATTTTTAAACAACAAAAAATACTAGTTGTTGTGGATATGATTAGTAACGTCTCTATATGGTGTTAGTTCTTCTCATCAAAGTTAAATTATTAAAGGGAACAATGCAACTTGTTATCTAAAAAAAAAAAAAAAATCATGTTTCAGAGTCAGTTGATGGCTAAATGAGTTGTTTAAGGGTGGATGAAGCTTTCCTCATCTCCCCTTGATGTACCCAGGTGAAAAAACTGCCTTGTAAGAATGGGAGAAGCGACCCGGTGTCCCTTAAGGCTCAAGTCTCGCGAGAAAGTGACACACCCTGGTTGCCCATAACAACAAGGCAGTGATGGCTTTATTTCTCAGATGTTGGTCATGTCAGAGCAGCCAAAAGGCAGAGGAATCCTTTGTATGGATACAAAGAGGAGAAAAACCAGAGTCAAGCTGAGCAAGAGGTCACACAGAGGTCAATCAGAGTCCAGAGTTTTACCGTAGTGCTTTACTCCAAAATGCACCCAGAGGTGAGTGCAGTGAAAGCTGAATATTGCTCTATTTGACCGTGGTGTTAGTTTGACATTAAGTTAAAACATTGCAAATAATCTCCTATATTGTATTTCTAACATATAAATATTGCTAATAGATACAAATTAATTACAAAGGCTGTAATTAATTAAGATTCGTTTTTGTTAATGACCTCCCTCTGCTTAAAAAAAGTCAGATTTGAAGCCTGGTGAGCTTGGATTTCCAGGTGGTAAACCAAATTGATGCAAAATAAACTAAATGAAATACAAAATTAACAATCAGTGCCAACATTAGACAGAATAGAGCATCACAAAAATATACAAGACACAATTGGAGAAACAAAGTATTGGGTTGGTAGGATTAAAGAAGGGCTGAGTGGGAACAGATCCAAACCTACTTTCACTCTCTCAGATTCGTTTGTAATACTCATTTACACCCCTCTCCGCTCCTTACCGTGCAGTGGTGACCCCGATGGGCTGCTGGACAGTCCCGGGATGGGGCTGCAGCGTCCCCCGATGCCCCCCGCTCCTCCCAGGATGCACGCTCCCGGTCCGATCACCGAACCCCCGGCCCCTCCTCCGGCGCCGGCCCGGTTCAGCTCCTGCTCGATGTCCTCCAGCCCGGCGCTCTTCTGGAAGCGGGACATGCGGTTCACCACCCGCGGGGACATGTGGGTGCGGGCGCAGGGGGCTCCTCCGTACGGGTTAATGGGGAAGACGTGGGTGGTGCCCCGGAGAGTACTGACGGCCACCCAGCGGCTGTCCTGGCTGAAGCACATGTCCTGGACCTGGGCAGGGACAGAAGCAGTGATTTAGTTAAGCTACTGCATAAATGTTTGGGGAAAATTATTAGTGATTAGGCCTGAAGTGCTTAGTTTGTCCTTTCTGGGCAAAAAAAACAACAAAAACAGACAAAGGGAAAGTTCTTTTCAAATGCTCCTTTCTTTCAGTAAGTCATCACAGAAAAATGATTCACCTGGGTTACTTTGGTAGGTTTTTATGCCAGGTCTTCCTGACTCAACCCTCTTGACTTATCCAGGCTTAGGTAAGGTAGCTCCAGGTTTTGTCTCGTGAAATTTAAAACCTTTTTAAGACTTTTTAATGCCACTAAGAGTGAAATTTGCCAACAACAGAATAAATGTACACTAAGGAGTTATCCATTCTACTCTCAAGGGTTTTAATTCAAAGGTTTTATTAAAAGTCTGATGCAGATGTTGTGGTGATGACTACTTTTTGTAATATTAACATAATGTTTTGATAAATTTAGGACCTAAATCAACAAAATTGAATTCTTTTAAGGCCTTGATTTTGACAAGATCACATTAAATACCAGTTTAATGGTTTTAAGACCTTGGAGCTACCCTGACAGGAGCGACACAATTTGTGGCTGTCGTTTTTGGGATCCATGTTTGGGAGGAATAGAAAGTTATCTAACTATACTTTAAAGAGCTTTAATTTAACCAGGAGAGATGAATGATTTATTGAAGGAATAAACTTTGCTGCTTAGACCGCGGCAGGTAGTTTTTTTGTTTGTTTTTTTTTTAGTTTATTTTGGTCACAGAAAAATATAATAATTTGCACTAATGCACTTTGTAATACATCAAATACAGTACATGAATACAAAGAGAAAAACAATGACATTACAACCGTAAAGGTGCAGGCTGAAGCCACAGCTTATTACACCTCCCCTATTTACTTTACTACATCTACCATGTGATATCTAGAGAATTTTTTAAAGAAAATTATCTCTTTGTTTTTTGACAGAAGATAAAACATACAAAAAATAAATATAAAACAAAACAAACAATAAAACAAATTTCATTTTTATATTTGTTTATAATGAATTTTTTTGAATAGTTTTTTAAAGTAAATTAGTGAATTGCTCCATTTAAGTTCATCTGTAATTCCACAAGTTTACCCCTTTAACAGAAATGCAGTTCTGTTTTTTAATGTCCTCTCCCCTCAGATCATAGTTTTCATCCCTGCCTTCAAGCATACACAAAATATTATTTGGCAATAACTTTTTTTTTTACTCTACACATAAATAATGCTGTATTAAGACTAAGTGATAGAATTTTAGTGCTTTAAATTTGATAAATATTGGTTTAGTTGATTCATTGTAAGCAGAATGGCTGATGATCCTTCTGGCTTTTTTCTGTAAAATCAAAATTGGTTTTGTATTTGTTGCGTATGTCTGCCCCCACACTTCAACACAATAGGTCATATTTGGTTGCACGAGAGAATAATATAGCATGTATAGCGTAGTTTTGTTTAAAATATACTTAGAATTAGAAAGAATTGCAATTGTAGGTAAAAGGTAGCAAGGTCAGCGATGAAGGGAGAGTGTGATAGAATAGTTAGGGCGATTTTAAGAGATAGGAGAGGCTGAGGAGGCTGATGGTCCTGCTGCTGCGGAGTTGGGGTTGGAGGAGGGTTGCAGCAGGAGATGACTGAGGGGAGAAGGCGTGTATATACTGTATAATACGGTAATAATAGAGGTGATTGGATGAGAGGTAGGGGGCAGGCTGTGATTGGCTGACAGGTAAAGAAATCAGTTTTCCTGCTTGAATTTACACATACAGCTTCATGTGTCTTCTTTTCTAAATGCACAAATGTTATGTTTATGTGATTGTACACCATTCCCAAACATTACAGTTAATTAATAAAACATAAAACACCAAACATATAAGACAACATATATCATACAAAGCTGAACAATGTATTTTAGGCACAAGAAACAACTTTAGTCAGGGTTAACTTTCAGCTGATTCATAAAAAACACCTTGCTATTTATTTGCTGATCAACATTTACGTCATTGTCCCCTGTCAGTCTGCGTTAGACTAACATGGAAATAAACACAGAACATGCCAGAAATATGAGCATGACTCAGTGCACTCGCTGTTTACGGCACAGATAAACACTTCATCCAGACAATGACTGTAGCCGAAGGTGACAAAGCGATAATAAATAAACGTGGCTCATTGTTTAGCGCCTCCTCGAACCGTGACTGACTCTGGAGTGGGCAGATAGTATCTCTCGGAGTATTTTAGACACGCGGGACAGCAGACAGATAGGCTGCAACAGACAATACCAGCTCAGGAGACAAGAGGCCGGGTCCTAAAGCCACTTATAGTCAGTACAGGACAGGATTATAGACCACTTTTAGCTTTTATAAACAACATAAACCGTGCTGTGTTAGTTAAGCAGATCCAAAATCATGGATCCTGAATGTCCTTTCCTTTAGTGTAATATCTTTTCAATAAGGATTATCCAGCAAAATTTTCATTGTTCATAATGTCACCAAATTCTTCTAATGTTGGACAGCAGTTACAGAGACAGAATATTTGGTCAGTGTAAGCTGAGTTAATTATCAAAGACACAAATCCTACTTTAATAAGTGAAGATCGGTGACTGGAACTGACTCCAGATCTGCGTGGTATTACAGGGTAGCTCCAGGTTTTGTGTTGTGAAATTTAAGACCCTTTTAAGACTTTTTAGGGCTGTAGTTGACCAAAGAAATTGTTAGTCAACCGAAGTTATGTCCTGTATATTAATTAATCGACTAAAATCGACCAAAGGATATGTGGGGGACTTATTTACTTACTCTTATACAAACAAGGTGACTTCACATTAAAATTAGGTGATACAATAATTACAAAAGATAGCTGTAAATGCTGTTCTTATCTAACGATTGTCTACGTTATCTTAAATAAAATGAAAAATAATATAATAATAATAATATATAAAATAATAAATTAAAGAAATTAAATTATTGATTGCAAAGAGTTCATCAAACTCATCGACCAGTAACATTTTAGTCGAACAAGACCTCATCGTTTGTTTACTAATGTATTCACTAATTATACATTACCTACAACACTGGAAACTTGACTTATATCACAATTTGACAATTTAAGACTAATATAACTTAATACTTTTAAAACCTTGGGGCTACCCAGTTTTAAGTCAATTTGTACAACCATATGGCCAACCACCAGGCATTTCTGCTTTCTTATTTACTCTTTTAGTTAGTTTCCTTGTCAACATAAATGGGAAAGACCAATACTTTTGTCACCAAAGTTTCTTTGAATATGTTGCTTATGGATGGATTTATATCACGGGTGACTAAACTTTTTCCCTCAGAGCCCCAAAAGGGAAACTGTATTGCAAAAAAAAAAAAAAAAAAAGTTTAAAAAGCTCTGCACTTACAGCTCAGATGGATAAATTACTGCAGTCTTACATGTTTCTGTAACCTATTGGTGTAGTGTGTAGTGACCTTTAGCATGTAGCCTTTAGCTTAAGTCGTGCTCTTATAAATAAAAGTAGTAAGTATCAAGCCAGCTGCTAATGTACTCTACAGCGTTTGATATTTTTAAATTTTTTGTTTATGCAGAATTAGTGAATTTTCTTCCTTCCACTGAAATAAATGGACTGCCAGCTTAACTTACACTACCACAAACGCAAACGTGAGAGTCTGTAGTTCATTACAAAGTGATTGGGGAGAGGTTTCAGACGCAGCCAAAGAGGTGACAAGCTGACGCTATGATAGTAGCTTAGAAAGTGTCCATCTCTCAACGTACAATGAAAACTAGGGGCCAAATTGAGGCGGGGGAATGTGGCTTTAAAGACAGAAATACTTAAGATGTCTCACTTTTTTTTTTTTGCCTGCAAGTTTTTCTAATCCATTGCCAAGTTAGACTCTGATAATTGTCCTTTTACAATGACAGCTAATGGGCCATCTTTTGCATACCAGACGGTGACCTCCACAGTTTGGACGGCAGGGCAGGAGAATGGGTGACTTTGTGCTTGTCGTAATTGGTTATAATAGACCTGTCAGGGCTTGGACACGCTAAATAAGGCACTTTGGTTTCACCGTGATTTGAAGTGATAAGAGACGAAGATGAGTTGGTGCTTTTGGTATGGCGACGATGTGAAAGTCGACTCGAAAAGGTGCAGTGCGATGGTGTAACGTGGAAGCAATGTTTACCCATGTCATGTCATTTCTTTCTAAGGAATGAAGGGAATGTGGCAGAGATGGACAGAGTGATAAGATGGATGACAGAATATGGTTTGGTTTGGGCCTAATCCTAAAAGAGGCCAAGACTACGCTGTGTCAGGAGAGGGATATGAGAGTCGTGTGTGCAATCAGAAAGTGTTGTGTTTCTATGTAACTTAAATAAAATTGTTGAGGGCTGGTAATCACATGGCCTTTTTGTGTGACTTTACCAACTCTGGACTGGCTAATTTCAAATATAAATCAATTTTATTAAAAGTGTAAATTTTAGGTGTAACACTGTTATTTCTACATGTTTTAACAATGTCCTACGTGTCCAAAGTGCAGCCCGGGGGCCATTTGTGGCACGGTCTGAGATTTCATATGGCCCTCAGTTTTTATGACAAAATGCATTACTTATGGCCCTCCAGCACTTTCGTAGTGTTTCTGTCACTTTGTCTGTATATTTATGGATCTCATCTAATACTCTCTGCGGTGTATTTTCAAATTAGTGTCAAAAAATAATTGCAGTTGCAGTTTTTATGTTCAGAGATGTTATTTTTTTGTGAATTAAATTAGACTGAACTTTATTAATCACTTGTTTAGGTGGCTCTTATACAGAATAAAGTGCAGAAAGCAAGAACAAAACAAAAACAAAACAAAATCCTTATAAAACAATGCACATTTTATTTATTCTGTACATGCGTTCAGTTTTTAGAAAGCATCAGGAGAGACTGTTGGCCCTTGAAGATTTGCACATCTCTAGATCTGGCCCTCACTGGAAAAAGTTTGGACGCCCCTGTCCTACGGTGTGACAGAAAACGCCACAGAACATTGCTAAAACATGTAACAACATCCATTACAGTTTGGCCATTTGAATTCTTGTCAAAAAATATGTAACATGTCTTTTGTGCTAACTTTATAAATATACACCCTGCCCCAGTCCTAAAACAAATAATTGTAACATTCAGAATTTTATTTTGTGAAAATAAAGCTGTCACACCGCAGGACACCAAACAGACACACATCAATAATTTTTGAGAAAATAAGAATTTTACTAACATTAATAAAACGTTTCCTTTTGACTTTTAGCCCAGCCTTAACTCCAGAAGTCTGTCTGGTCTATAAATGACAGATGGAGTCCTGTGGGTTTTGTTGCAGCTGAAACAGATTTTGTGTCTGTCACACCACAGGACACCATTTTGATTACATGATTAAACTGATTTTATAGGATTTTGGTGCAGTTAAAAGTGGCAAAAACATTGCCAGAATCAAAGGTATACTGTCTAAACCAGACCTAGAGAGACTTATTCATGCGTTTATCTCCAACAGGTTAGACTACTGTAACAGTCTGCTCACTGGACTCACTAAACCAGCTGTGAGACAGCTGCAGGACGTCCAGAACGCTGCTGCTCGGGTCCTGACCAAAACCAGGAAGTACAACCATATTAGTCCTGTCCTCAGGTCTCTGCATTGGCTTCCTGTCGCTCAGAGAATAGACTTTAAAACATCTCTGCTTGTGTACAAGTCTCTCCATGGCTTAGCACCAAAGTACATCTCTGACCTGTTGGTCCCATATGAACCATCTCAGACTCTGAGGACCTCAGGGACAGGTCTCTGCTGGGACTCTGAGAACCTCAGGGACAGGTCTCTGCTGGGCCCAGAGTCAGGACTAAACTCAGTGAAGCAGCGTTTCAGTTTTCTGCAGCTAAACTCTGGAACAGTCTTCCTGACGATGTTAGACCTCTACTCTGACAATGTTCAAGTCCAGACTTAAGACTGTTCTTTTTAACTGTGCATATGCCAACTGAAAGTGTTTAATCTGCACTCTTCTCTTTTAATTTAATTTTAAATTCTTAATTCTTAATTATACTCTTTAAATTTGATTTTATTGTTTTAATTGTTTTTTGTACTTTTAAATTTGCCTTTTTTTTCTGTAAAGCACTTTGAATTGCTCTGTGTATGAATTGTGCTATACAAATAAACTTGCCTTGCCTTGTTTTTGTAAAGTACAAATATTTGACATCATGCCAAAGATGTTAGAAACTGTCCGAGACTCTGGTGAGTAATTTTAGAAATGTTTGTATTTTGTATTTTGAAAATGTTACAGTCACGCTGCTGGACATTTTGCAGTTTAACATTAAAATACAAAAACACTGCTGGGAGAATTCTGGAGGAGGAAAAACTTCCTATAGCAAATCTTTTCAGCTGATTACAGAAAATGTGAGAGTGAATGGTTGCCTGTCAGTGTCTGTCTCTAAGAGGTATGGTAGTCTCGCACCAAAAGCAACAAAATCTCTTTCCTAAGCTCAGTTCGCTGTTCTCGTGTCGCCAGCCCCCAGGTCTCTGACGAGGGGCGGGAGGTTCCAAACGCGACTTTTGTGTCTGAACCAATTCCTCTCCAGTGTCCTGTCAAATTTTGTTCCGTGATTGGCTGCCTCTTCAACAATGTCGCTTCATATTTGCACAAAGTTGACTTCAGTTCAACTCAAAACTACGCTCAGGTTGCTTGATTGGCGTTGCTCAGTGTGGTCGAAGCGCTTGTCGCCTCCGTGCACCAGCTTGCACTCACAACCTCAGTTAAATTGTTCCAAAAAAAACAAAAAAACATTTAGGGTTTGCTCCTTATCTAAATTTATTTTGGCTGAAACTTGATGGGACAACAAACCCAGTGCCAAAATTACGCAATAACACTGTGAAAATCTGTGAATGCATAGAAAGCCTCTGGGCTCAGGGCTATTCACCCGAGTTCCAACTAAGACCAAAGGGTTCAAATACTGCAGAGAAGAAATACTCATGATTTAGTCTTTTTGAGTTGAACCACTGAAATAAATTTGCTTGTGCACAATATTTCTGATTTATTCTGCTTCTGGCAATATCTTTTTGATATTTTACAGGGAGGAACTGTAGCGCCTTTGAAGGTCTTATGGTTTTAAAGCAGCATTACCTGGTCATTAATACAACGTTTAGACCAACAGCCAGTGAAAGAGTGGCCCTAACATAAGACATGATGCTTTAAAACTAGAAGAAAAGTGAAGAAATCTTACAAGGCACTACAGATCCTCTCTGTAAAATTTCATAAAAAATTAAAAACAGTCAAAAACAAAATAAAATAGAATATCATGGAGTAAAATTATCGCACTAATTCATATACAAATACGTAATATTTGTTGGTATTTCACTTTGAATTACTGAAATAAATTGATGCTTTAACTAGCGGTGGGTAAAAGTATCAATTCATCATTTTAAATAATCATTTAAAAGTCGATTCAACCTCCCGGCCAGTGGGGGCGCTGTGAGCAACATCCTTGTGTGTTGTATCGTACAGACAGATTTGCATAAATAAAACATGACAGGGAAACATGTTGGGGTCAGTTTGTTCTTAATCATTAGAAATATTGCACACATTATTATTTAAAATATCAGCAGGTACTTAATAATTTGTGTATTTACTTAATATTGAATCAATATTGAAGCATTTACATCAATATCAAATCAAATAGATGCTGAATCGAATTGCAACCTAAAAAATCAAATCGAATCGTGACAATACCCAGCCTAAGTTGAGTGTAACAAAAATCATTGGGCTGGTTTCCGCCAAATTGGGCTTCTTTTGAACACCTTGGGCTGAAAAATTAGCACTGGGCTGGTTTATAAAATTTGGGCTGATTTTCACAACATTTGCTAGGTTTTTAGAAAATATTCTGGAGAAAACACAAACAAAATAGTTGTGTTTTTAGGGCAAACAAAGAAGAAATTACGCATTCCAATAAACCGCTATGTCCTCCCACTCATATCATCAGTTCATTTGTTTTAAAATGAGTGATTCATGTGTTTGCTTCCTCAGATTTCATGTTGATAGTTTCTTATGTTTTTTGTGGTTTCTATGATGCCCTGATTGCAGTCTTTGTGGGTAACCTGTTTGTGTGACTTTTTTTAGTGCTGCCATTAAGTTGTGTGTTCTTTCTTATGAATAACGGTTTCAATATACAGAGTGGTTGTGATCTGGGCTGGTTTTTATTGTGTTGGGTGGGTTTTAAGTTCTGTTTGGGCAGGAAGACTGTCAGGGAGATCTGGCAACCCTGAATAAAACCCCAGAGGACCGATCCTCTCTGACGAACAGACTGGATCCAGGCGGGCGCATGTTCCTTCTTCCTCTCCCCGCTTAAGTTAAAGTTACCTCCACTGAGCTCAGATTCAACTTTTGCCGGACTAGGTTTGGTGAAAATAATCACCGCCTGTCACCTTTATAATTCTGGATGACCATAGTATTTGCTAAGGGCTGCACAATATATCGCAAAATTATCATTATCGCAATATCAGCAAACGCAATATCCTGTATCGCAAGAATCTAAATATATCACAATAACGCTGTGGTCTTCCATCTGACAGAGATTTACACTGAAGAATCATTTTCCACCAGAGCCTAAAAGAACATGTGTTGTGACTAAATAAAAATGTTTAAAAAGTCCAGTTTTAGTGGTAATTTAATTAATTTAGTCACAGCTTAGCCTTGTTTTATTCCTGGTTTAGTCTGTGTTAAGTTTTGATTTTGTCACTGTTTTGACTTGTAAATACAGGAACATACATTTTTATGAAATGTAGTGAATTTAACTATGTTCGAAAAGTAGGCTTCTATTTTCAAATATCGCAATAATATCGTTATCGCAATTTTCAAATCGAATATTGCATGTTTTCTCCATATCGTGCAGCCGTATTATTTGCAAATGTTTTAAAAAGTGCTCCAACTCAGAATATAGTTGACCTAATCTACTACTGTCCCTCCCGCACCTCTCCTCCAGCCTGCAGCCTTCCTCTTGTTGGCGTTATCAGCCCCCCTCCCCTGTGTTTACCTGTCCCGGGGTCACTGACAGCCAGCCCCGTGTTTGGAGACTGATAAGACCTCTCCCTCCTCCACCCATCTGTAACGCCATGCCCCGTTTCTCGCTGCCTCTCGCTCTCTCGCTGCGCCGCGAGTGTGTACGGGAGCAGGCCGCAGATAACCTTTGACCCCCTCCCCTGTGCTAGACCGAGGCGGGATCTGAGTGTTTACGTCGGCGCGGATCAAAGCGGGCTGCGTGTGCATTCGGTCAGCGGACCTGCCGTTGGCTCACACATTAACCACTGGGGGCCGTCAGAGGGTCAATAATCCTGAACCCTGCAAGGCCTGGAGCAGACCTGTTGAGTAAGCATTTCAGATACGCACCGGGGCTTATCTGGAAAAAGTTAAATCATCAGATTGTGTTGTGGACTCCTTTGGTTACTTTGGCAAAGCAACACATTCCCAAATCTGATTAGTTTTTAATTATTACTTACCAATACATAAAACAAGAATATCTAGCTTTTGTTTTCTCATTCACAGTCCCTTTTAGTGTTTGCAAACAATTTAGGTTCACACAGTAATCCGTGCAAAAAGCTAAGTAGCCCACAATAGTATTTTCAATTGTGGAAGTAGCATAGGGCTATTTTATGCTAATTTATTTTATGTCAGATTTTTAACCAATCTTCTCGGGAAACTTTACAATCTTTAAAAACAGTATGTGGCTAAAAAAAATGTTGCCAATAATTACTTTACTACTGCCATAAAGAAAAAAGGTGAAGAGACCAGAAGAGGGCAGCTCTGAAACTGCTATTTTGAACAAAAAACAGAAAAAAAAGTTTTAACTTTCCTAACTTTTTGTATGATGCCATTTTACAACAAAATGAAAAAAATGTCTATGAGGAATCAGTGGAAACAGAGGTGTACATGTTTTTTTTGGATAAATGAATGAGTCTGTGCTTCCTGGAGTGGGCGGGGGTTTATGGAACCGAGCATTTTAAGGCCTCAGAAACTCAGCGCCATAGAATACAGGATTACTCAAACAGGCGTGAATGAAACAAAACACAACTCCAGGTCTGTTTTTGATGAGGGAACATCATTATAACATTGGAGAGAAGCTATAAAAATGTCAACTTTGCAGAATATATCCCCTTTGAACATTCGATATTTAGCAGTTTTTTATAAAGTAGCAATTAGCTCTACATAATTAAAACCTAATTTTTTATGTTTATGCTGGACAGAAATGTGGCAGACCGTAAGAGTATGTTTGTTTAGTGTTCACTCAAATCCTTAAATTAAAATTTTCTTTAAATGACTGATCAGATCTAAGTGCTATTACTTGAAAATTCCATTATTTCTTTTTTTTTCCTTCTTTTTTTAATAAATATATCAACAAAAACATTGTAAAAATATGAATGCAGTATTCGAGAGTGTGTCAGACCTTGGCCTCGGTCTCTCCTCTGTGCAGCGTGTACAGGTGGTGGACAGCACTCTGAACTGAAGCCCAGGGGTGGGTGAGGACCTGAAAAACGTGGAAGTCATGGCCCAAAGTGTCAGCCGTCACCAGCAACATCCCTAGAAAACAGAGAACAAAGATTAAATAAATACAGCTTTTTAATCCAGAGTCATTTCAAGACTGCTGTGAACTGGTTTAGTGTCAATGTCCCATAGTGAGTGAATGTGAGAGTGAATGTTTGTGTCACTGTCAGCCCTGAGACCTTCCTCTGTCCAGAAGCTGTCCCGCCAAAGGCCCGCTAGTTAAACTTGGACTAAACCACTGAACCAGGACTAAACCAGGTTTCCATAAGGATTTAATGAGTACTAAAGCCAGGTCAAAACCAGAATAAACCAGGTCTAAACCAGGATTAAAACAGGCCAAAAGCAGAATTAAACCAGGTTTACATCAGATCTAAAACTGGATGAAACCAGGATTAAAAGTCTAAACCAGCAATTAACCACGACTAAGCCAGGTCTAAGCCAGGTCAAAACCAGGCCCAAACAAGGTCTACAACAGGACTAAATCAGGATTAAAGCAGGTCTAAACCAGGAGTAAACATGGACTAAACCACTGAACCAGGACTAAACCAGGTTTCACTAAGGACTGAGAACTAAAGCCAGGTCTAAATCAGGACTAAACCAGCCTCAAACCAGGGCTAAACCAGGTCTAAACCAGGTCTAAACCAGGACTAAACCAGGTCTAAACTGGGATGAAACCAGATCTTAACCAGGACTAAAATCAGGACTATAGCCAGGTCGAAAACAGGATTAAAACAGGTCTACACCACATTTAAAAATTAATCCAGACTAAATCAGAATGAAACCAAGACAAAACTAGGCTCAAACCAGGTCTAAACCAGGATTAGGTCTGAAAAAGGACTAAATCAGGTCTGAACCAGGACTAAAGCCAGGTCGAAACTAAGTCTAAACCAGAATTAAACCAGGTCTAAACCAGGTCTACACCAGATCTAAAACTTAACCCAGACTAACTAGAATAAAACAAGGACTAAGCTAGGTCTAAACCAGAAGGACTAAACCATGGAACCAAGACTAAAATCGGGTTTAAATAAAGACTAAATGAGTACTAAAGCCAGGCCTAAACCAGGACTAAACCAGGCTTAAACAAGGTCTACACCAGGACTAAATCAGGATTAAACCAGGTCTAAACCAGGACAAAGCCTATACACATTTTTCCAATTTGTTAAATCCACTTTACAAGCCATTACTGCAGTGAGAAATGAAATCATGCCCCGTTATCTTTAATGCGGCACTGCTCTGACAATGTCTTCCCTTTGGTCTAACTCAGAAAAGTCTCACACGGGGATTTACCACAAAAAACACTGAAGCTTTTAATTTGAAGGGCAGACGATCACACGCTGGTCTTGTCTGAACTCCAATTTAAGTGTCAGATATAAATAAAAAGCGTTTTGTGTCGATAATGAGAGTGTAATTAGTGGAGCTGCCTTCTGCCTGTGATATTAGAGGTGAGTGAGTCATCGCCTCTAACCCTAATACGTACCCTCTCCACTGGGTTTGGTTAAAAAAACGCTCGTATATTAGCGCTGGCTGTTGTGGTGAGAGCATCCTCCCTGCTCCAATTAGCACTGCAGCCACTTCCGCGAAGGTTCGGGGAAAGAGATGTGTACAATTAGGCTTTTACTTCAGCAACCGTCTGTCTCAAAGGGAAGAGTAAGTAAGGAGATATATTATGTTTCGGTCGCCTCTTTAAAAACATTACAAAAAGAGAAGCTTTTTCAGTGATTATTTTACTACTGCCATGAAGAAAAAGGTGAAGAGACCACCAGAGGGCAGCAGAGTGCATGCTGTTTTTGAATAGAAAAAAAGAAAATTAACTTTTGGTATGACGTAATTTTACTACAAAATGAAAAATGTCTGTGAGGAATCAGTGGAAACAGAGCTGTACATCTTTTTTTTTTTGATAAATGAATGAGAGCAGACTGGATGTAAAGGGTTTGTTGTTGATTGGTCAGTGCTTCCTGGAGTGGACGGGGGTTTGTGGAATGGAGTGTTTTGATGCCTCAGAGCGGCAGTGCCAGAGACTACAGGATTACTCAAACATCAAACAAACTCCAGGTCTGTTTTTGATGAGGGAACAGCAATATAACATGGGAGAAATTGTTATTGTAGCAGTAGAATTAGTAGCGGCAGTAGTAGCAGTAGTAGTAGTAGTAGTAGTAGTCGCTGGTCACCCAAAATCCAGAAGTTTGGTGGTTCAATCCCTGTTTTTCTAGTCAATACTGCCATTGTATCCTTGAGCAAGACACTTGCCCCACACTTTGCCTCCAGTGTCTGTGGCATTAGTGAATGAATGTGTTTGTGTGATGTTTGGTTGTGGTCGGAGAGCAGTGTGGCTGCCACGTCTCCGCCCGTGTGCCCCGGGGCAGCTGTAGCTCACCGCCACCAGTGAACTTCAACTCAGGTTATATTCTGCTGAAGTTGGCATTTTTACTTGAGGAGAAACTTCTTCCAAATCTGGGTTCAAAGACTTATTTTTTGTCTTCTCAATAGTAAAATACACCCTACCCCGTGATGAATAGTTTCTAGGTGGCACCCAGAGCCATGAGTAATGTCCTTGTCCAGCACATGTGTACAAATACTCAGTGCCTTCCCCTAAATTACCCAAAGACAAAGCCCTGTCTTACGCAGATCCTCTTTCATTTGTGTTGGGTCTCATTTGCTCTGAAGTTTATGCGTTCATGGCAACAGCAAAGCTATCCCAATCCCCCGAGTGCTCCATCTTCTGCAGCCTTATGCCTTCCACATGGTTATAATTTGGAGATTTTTTTCCCCCCATTTTCAAAGCCTCTCTGAGCCTGAGTGTTGCTAATTAAAAAGTGGACCAGTTTTGTTGTGGCCGTCCGCGTTGCCAAGTCGGGGGGAAATCTCTGGCCTCTTTGGAGCTTCGTTTTTCTGCCCCGTCGTCTCATCTGCCTTTGTCGAGAGTCGAGAGAAAGAGAAAGAGAGAGAGAGAGAGCAAAGCCAGCCAGCCCACGACCACTTTGTAAATGCAACATCCTCCCAGTATTAATGCGATTGAGCAGATGTTTTGTGTTTGGGGGACGGGCCCGGTTTTGGGACAGTAAAGCCTGCAGCAAAAACAAAACGATTTAGAGATATTTATGGAGATGATTATATCACTTCCCTCCATGTCCATTACGACGCATGTCTCGCACACACGCTAAATTAAAGGTTGTCTCTTCCCTTGTAGCGCACGTCTGAGTGTGTGTGTGCCAGCGTCCTCTGCCCCTCAAACATCGTAAATAACACCGTAGGCCCGGGACGAGGTGTTATAAATAGGACGTGTCAAAGCCGAGCTCCGAGCAGCCGCTGTGTTTCCCCCCCGAAAAACCACTCTTTTTTCACCAGAGCGTGGCCGGAGGAGCTTTTAATTTGCCGTGCCGCGGGCTGACCGACTGACGCCTCTCCGAGAGCGCCTATGTATTTCAACAAGCCCACAAGACCAACGTCCCGGGACAAGAGGGAGCTGCTGGGGCTGGTTTGGACCAGACTGTACCATCAGGAGGGGCAGCAGCAGCAGGGGAGGCTGAGCAAAACATCTAACAGCTCTTTACTGTACTGGAAACCAGACAGAAACCAGGACTAAATCAGGACTAAACCAGGACTGAACCAGGACTAAAGGCACGTCTAAACCAGGTCTAAACCAGGTCTAAACCAGGATAAAACCAAGTCTAATCCAGGTCTAAACCAGGATAAAACCAAGTCTAATCCAGGTCTAAACCAGGATTAAACTAGGACTGAACCAGAGCCCAAACTAGGTCTAAACCAGGTCAAACCAGTACAAAACCCAGGTCTAAACTAGGATTAAACCAGGTCTAAACCAGTAGTAAAACAGGCAAAAATCTGAATTAAACCAGGGCTACACAAGATCTAAAACTTAACCCAGACTAAACCAGGATTAAATCATGACTAAGCCAGGTCTAAACCAGGTCTGAGCCAAGACTAATACATGACTACACATAACCCAAAACTGGACTAAACCAAGTTCAAAAAGACTAAACGAATTAAACAAGGTCTAAACCAGGACTAAACTTCGATTAAATCAGATCTAAACTTGAACTAAACTAAGACAAGACCTGGACTAAGCAATGATTGAACCAGGACTAAACCAGGCTTAAACCAGGACTAAGGGCAGGTCTACCACAGAATAAACCCAGGAAAACAAGTCTAAAACAGACCTAACTTCACCCATGACCATTGGCATGAAAGAAAACGGGCCCAGAACCCAGCAGCTGAGCCTCCTCTGTCCCAGTCTGAGCGGCCAGACTGTGGGGCCCGGCGGCGGCGGTGGGAGGGGCCGGACCCAAAACACAGAGTCAGAAAGAGAAGGAGTGGAGTGTGTTGGAGCGAGAGGAAGCTCCATGATAAACAGACCACAGCTCCTCGGATCCTAATCACCCCGCGCTTCCGTTTCCACACACTATAATTAGCAGGCTCGAGTCCCTCTCTTTTTTCTGTGCCGTGCCGGTTGACGCAAATGCTTCTTGTGGCTTGGCACCTCGTTTGGGGCGTGGGTTTTCGGAGAGTTTACAGGCTCCAGGCTCTCGGCTCCCTCTGATACTTGCAGGAAGGGCTAAACCGCGGGCCTTAATGCACACTTCACTTGGACTCGCGCCGACTCCAGATTTCGGCGCGACCCCGTGACTTATGCGTGCTCTGCTCTGTGACCGGGCCAGACTTTTGTTTGTGTTTTAGGTTTTCTGTTACATATTGATGGTGTGAAAAAAAGGCGCAAGGAATAGTCTCATATTTTGTAAAAACACAGGTTAAAAGTTAGCACATTTGCAGAGAAGCGGAGATTTAGCCAAGATTAGATCATTTTATCGCTTAAAATGTTTGAACAAGTCGTGCACGCTTTTATTTCATCTTGTTAAGACGACTGTAATGCACTTTACTCTGGTGTTAGCCTCTTGCACGCTTACATTTGGTCCAAAATTCTGCGGCTCGTCTTTTAGCTGGAAGCAAAATCCTGAGCACATTAGCCCCATTCTGGCATTTTTGCACTGGCTTCCTGTTCGTTTTAGAATTGATTTTAAGAATTTGTTTGTTTGTTTTTAAGGCTTTAAATGGACTGGCCCCAACGTACATCACAGATAAATTTACACTCTGGCGCATTCACTGAGGTCTGAGGACCAGCTCCAGGTTGTGGTCCTTAAAAGCATTTAGGCCCGGGGGCCTTCTTTGTGGTCGGCCCCAAACTCTGCCACCTGCCCGACGTCAGAGCGACCTCCCACAGTCGAATGTGTTAAGTCTCGTCTAAAGACCCACTTTTATTCTCTTGAGTGTGTCTTTTATTGTTCTTATTTATGTTTTTTTTATTATTTATTGTTGTTTGTGTGTGTTACTCTTATTTTATTTGACTGGTTTTCATTGTTTTGATGGGAACTAAGTTAAACAGAGTATTTATTTATTGTTTTTATAATTTTGTGCAGCACTTTAGAAACTGTCTTTGTTTATAAAATGTGCTATATAAATTAGGTGGGATCGACTGAAGGACAGGAGCAATGACAGGCTGCTAATCGGACCAGTGAAAGCATACTTTTAAGGTTAAGGTAGACTTTACTGTTCCCCATAGGAAAATATGTTACCACCCAAGCACAAGGGAAAAATTCAGACTCCACACAGAAAAGCTCCACTTGGTTCAGGAATCAAACTTGGGACCTTCTCGCTTTGGGCAACAGTGGTAACCACATTGTCACTCTGTCGCCAACAACTTCCAAAACTCCTCTCAGTGCAAGTGTGTGCCCCATAGAAAGGATTTACAGTCATTTATTTTGACATATGAATCCTTTTTATTCTGTTTCTCATTTATGTAACACAGAACAAGCTTGTCAGTGTGGCCTGTACTTTTCACATTGTTCTGTAATTTTGACGTTAGGATTAGGGACAGTTACACCAATAGTCTCTGTTAATTCTACACATTTATATTAAACTTGTTTTCTGTACATGACATTTTTCATCAAACAACTTTTTTATGATTTTATTTTTCACTGGACAGGACTAGATCAGGATTAAACCAGGTCTAAACAAGGATTAAACTTGAACTAAAGCATTGAACCAGGTCTAAACCAGGGCCAAACTTGGACTAAACCAGGTCTAAGCCAGGACTAAACTTGGATTAAACCAGGTCAAAACCAGGAGTAAACGTGGATTAAACAAAGACAAACCCAGGACTAAATAAACAAGGTCGGTCTAGGACTAAACCAGAGCTACACCAAATCTAAAACTAGACTAAAACCAAGTTGACTTTTTTTTCTTTTTTGTTTTTATTTTTGTTCCGTTTTGTTTATTCACTTGCCCACTAACCCAAAGGTTGGTGGTTCGATCCCTGTTATTATTCTTATGATTATTGTTATTATTATTATTATTATTATTATATCTCCTGCCTTGTCCTCTTTGTACAACCTTTTACAAAAGCCACTCTACAAAAAAAACCTCATTCTTCTCCAAATCCATGATCAAACTCCTGTCCAAGCCTTTGCCTCTGCCCTTTTTTTTTCCACTGGGAGTGTTTTCCGTCGGAGCTCTGCACGTGTGACTAAATCCTTTTAATCTCCCTCGATCCCGGCCTCCTCTCTTCACGTTTGACATGCCACCCAATAAAGGCCTGCCCGCTAATTAAAACCTACTGCCTGCACCACATAAAAGATCCACCAGCGGGGAAACAGTACTAATTACTTCAATATCATTTATTTCTGGAAGTTGTCAAATGTCATGAGTTCAAACGAGTTTTCTTGGTCCAGATCCCTGTGTTTCTCTCTCTGTGTCGAAGATGTATTTCCATAACGTTTTGAATGAGTGCCCTTCTCTTCTCTGCACGTTTGTTTGTAACTTCTGCCGGCGACTGAAAGCTTTGCAGTGTTCCTGGGTTTGTTCTGGTGTGGTTAGTGGAGCATGTTGTTTATGGTTCAAGGGCCCTATACTTTTTTTTTTCTTTTTTCTTTGCAGTTTGACAAGCTCCAAATAAAATGGAAGCAAATGAATGGGGCTGTCACAGGGAGTTACGCCATGTGAGGTTGTGGTTTTTAGCATTTAGCGCGCACATAACTTTTACACTTACCGATACTTTAATCATTGTCTGTCCGAGAAGATGCACAACAAATCGTGAGAGAAGCAAAAGGTTACATTTTACAGATGGGATTGGTTTAATGGGCTGGTTTGTTTGTTAAAAGGCGCAGTATTTCTGTCATGGCTTCTAAAGTGCGTTTTCCGAATTCGTGTAAGCAGAAGCAGCAGCAGGAATCAAATGGACCCTAAATATTTTGGCTGCCGTGACTCCGTGTTAGGAAAACTGTGCACCAGTGTCAAGCCGGACTACTTACTGTCATCTCCAAATTTACTGCAGCCCTAATTTGAAGTGTCTTTTTACAATTATAGATTAAATGTACTGCTGGTGCTCGGGAAGTGCTCATTTCCTCTGTGGCAATTTTGTAATCATCGAAAATGAAAAGTGTGCACAGCTTCGTAAATCAGAAACTCCAGGGTTGTACCTGTTGTCTACTGCAGATACAATACAGCAGTAATTCTTTCTATAATGCCCAAAATACATGAAGGGTTTATGGTAGCTCCAGGTTATTTCAAGACATTTTCATGAGAGTTTTGAGGGAAATTTGATACCAACATCACCTCTGCAAACTAAAGGCAATTATGGTTTAAATTATGTACAGAAGCGTATTGCGTTCACCTGAAAAAAAAAAGTTTCTGTTTTAATGAGCTATGTTAGTTCTGTTTTTATGAGAAAAGTTCTGTTTTTATGAGAAAAGTTCTGTTTTTATGAGTAAAATTTGTTCTGTTTTTATGAGTAAAATTTGTTCTGTTTTTATGAGTAAAATTCTTTACTCGTAAAAGCAGAAAATTATTTTACTTGTAAAAACAGGATTTTTTCTCTCATAAAAACAGAATTAACTTCACTCATAAAATCAAAACTTTTCTCATAAAATCAAAACTTTTCTCATAAAACAGAACTAACTTTGCTCATTAAAACAGAAATTTATTTTTTCAGGTGAACGCAATACGCTTCCGTATTTATGAACCAAAACCATGTGTCTGAAATAATAATAAAAAATTATAATAAATTGAAATTGAAATATAGACAGCCTCTGGGGGCCCCCCTGTAGTACCTTCGCGGACCCCCAGGGGGCCCCGGACCCCACTTTGGGAACCACTGGTTTAAATGAATTAAATGCAAAATTTATATCCAACGCACACAAAAGACAAACTTCTTTCTTATTAGTTATGTATTATTTCAAAGAAGTAGTATTTTTTTGTAATTTTTTTTTTGTATTTTTGACAAGTACAAGCTCTGAACTGGGGCTGAATGTGAGTTACTTTTAATTGTACATGAACAAAAAATAACAATAGCAATAATGCAATAATCTGAAGAGTTGATTTCAGGAATGTCAGATTATGTTAGCATGTATTCACCATTCTTTTTGTTGCCTATATATATATAACACCGAAAGGAAAGACTTGACTTATGTGTCCTAGCTGGACAAATTAAAACCCAGATGAACTAATTTAATACCTCCCCATAAAACGTTTAAGGCTTTGATTTTTTCAACCTGAAATTTAAAACCCTTTTAAAACTTTTAAGACTTTAAGCTGCAACCCTAAAGTTGAAAACAATGTTTCTAGAAACCAAAACCAAATATGTAATAATTCTGCAACATCAGCAGAGGCAATATCTGTACAAAGAAACTGTATCGCAAAAATGTTATGATCTTTCATAAGATCAGAAATCAGAAAAAAGTGTTTGGAGCCTTAAATCAAAAATTATTATTATGCACAAATAAAAAATAGGTATAGTTTTAGTAATAGCAGTAGTAGCGGTGGTAGGCATAGTACGAGTAGGTGTAGTCGTAGTCATAGTAGTAGCAGTTGAGTAATACTCAAAAACACATTAAAACAAGATATAAGACCCTGACTCAAACTCTAGCTCAGGGGCAGGGTTGCAAAGGGGTGAAAAATTTCCAGTAAATTTCCAAAAATTTTCTGGAAACTTTCCATGGGAAGTTAAGCTTGGAAATTTGGGGAATTTTCAAATTTGGAAACCATATATAATTTGTAGAGGCACAGTCAAACAGAGTGTAAATTGTTCAAAAGAGAGAACATGTGCTGAGCTGACACAGTTTAATCAGTGGAAAAACACCACATTACATTAATCTGCTCAAAAAAACATCACCACCCCCAGTGGCCAGCCTGGGAACTGCAGCCAAACTAGTGTTGCTAGGCCTGCCACCAAAACAGATGTAGCTCATTAATTATGCATGATGTTGTCACAAATGTATTGGTACCTATAAAGAATTATGATGCTTAATATTGTGCCCCCAAAATATCACAATATACCACAAAACACATTTTTACAACCCTAATAGTTGAGCTAACCACAAATATGGAGTCTACAGTCTGGAGTTTGGTAATGTGGAGATCAGCTGTGCATGTGACAGGTTACTGCATGTACCACAGGTTACTACATGTACCACAGGTTACTGCATGTACCACAGGTTACTGCATGTACCACAGGTTACTACATGTACCACAGGTTACTACATGTACCACAGGTTACTACATGTACCACAGGTTACTGCATGTACCACAGGTTACTACATGTACCACATGTTACTGCATGTACCACAGGTTACTGCATGTACCACAGGTTACTACATGTACCACATGTTACTGCATGTACCACAGGTTACTGCATGTACCACAGGTTACTACATGTACCACAGGTTACTGCATGTACCACAGGTTACTACATGTACCACAGGTTACTACATGTACCACAGGTTACTGCATGTACCACAGGTTACTACATGTACCACATGTTACTGCATGTACCACAGGTTACTGCATGTACCACAGGTTACTGCATGTACCACAGGTTACTGCATGTACCACAGGTTACTACATGTACCACAGGTTACTGCATGTACCACAGGTTACTGCATGTACCACAGGTTACTACATGTACCACAGGTTACTACATGTACCGCAGGTTACTACATGTACCACAGGTTACTACATGTACCACAGGTTACTGCATGTACCACAGGTTACTACATGTACCACATGTTACTGCATGTACCACAGGTTACTGCATGTACCACAGGTTACTGCATGTACCACATGTTACTACATGTACCACAGGTTACTACATGTACCACAGGTTACTGCATGTACCACAGGTTACTACATGTACCACAGGTTACTGCATGTAACACAGGTTACTGCATGTACCACAGGTTACTACATGTACCACAGGTTACTACATGTACCACAGGTTACTACATGTACCACAGGTTACTACATGTACCACAGGTTACTACATGTACCACAGGTTACTGCATGTACCACAGGTTACTGCATGTACCACAGGTTACTGCATGTACCACAGGTTACTGCATGTACCACAGGTTACTGCATGTACCACAGGTTACTGCATGCACCACAGGTTACTGCATGTACCACAGGTTACTGCATGTACCACAGGTTACTACATGTACCACATGTTACTACATGTACCACATGTTACTACATGTACCACAGGTTACTACATGTACCACAGGTTACTGCATGTACCACAGGTTACTACATGTACCACAGATTACTACATGTACCACATGTTACTACTTCTACCACAGGTTACTACATGTACCACATGTTACTACATGTACCACAGATTACTACATGTACCACATGTACATGTGACTGAGGAATAACACAGATTTGTGTGTGTGATAAGTGTGTTTGTGTTTTTATGCTGTAGTATATTGCCCTGTCATGGGACAGCTTTGAATTGTGTAAGTTCCCAAATTATTCCCATAAATTCCCATGGAAAATTTCCAACTTTGAAAATTCACAGAATTTTGCAACCCTATTCAGGAGTAAATGCTCATTTTTTCTTAAGCCATAAAGCCCTTATATCTCGCAATGTTCTACGAATCAAATCTATGAAAACTTATTGTGTGTTTTTGTTAGTATCTTGGGTTTGTATCACAAAGTAGTAATCAAGTTGTTCCTGGCCCATTACTGACCTTTCCTGACATTTCCACAACAAAAAATAAAAAATATAACTGGATTTCTGAAAGCACTCTTAGTTAACAGCCTTTTTCACACCTCACTGAAACCTTCTGCAGAGTACTGTACACTGGACTGGAACCACTGCAGAGTCACCTGTGAGCGCTCTGATCCTCAGATATGAAAGAGGTGTGTGTGTGTGTGTGTGTGTGTGTGTGTTGTGTGTGTGTGCTCCACCATTAGTTTGATATTACTCCTCTGGATCACTGGGCTTTTAAAACTCTGGACTGGACTTTAAAGCTTCGCCGACAGAGGACTCAGAGGAGCGCAGCGGTCATGATCATAAACCGTGTCCACCGCCCCGGGACGCTCTCTCTCTCTCCATCTCTCTCTCTCTTTCTGCACCTCGACTGGAAAAACTCAGCCGGGGTTTATGGACCGTTTACATATCTGCAAACAACAAGCTCCAGCAGTTTTATAGAAGAGAAGGATTTTACATCATAGAGCTGAAGGTGTGGTGTTATGTTAGCCATTGTATTAAGTGGACAAGGTGCAAATTGGCCCAAGCCGGCAATGGGACCTGGACTGCTCCTGTGGGTTTTGGACTCTACCAAGTGAGTAATGGCAGCTGCTGAAACTTTGATAGAGGGGAAGCTCAGAACATTTAATCCTGGGATAATTAGTGGCTAGTTTCCCTACAGCGTTGATAATGAATGAACGACCAAACAAAACTAAAACAAGATGCAAACTCAACAGCGCTATGATTAGCCTGGTTTGTTTGGAGTGTAACCTTTACTTGAGGTGAAAATTAGGTAAATCACTTCGCTTTATGACTCCTTCAGCACACAACTCCTCTGTCGCTCCAATTCATCGACATCGCATGCTGTGAAGCTGGTGAACAGCACTGAACGGTCAGTCAAAATGTTCCACCAGTTCCTCCAATCATCATCGATCAGTAGCGTCATGGCCCGCCCACTGCTCCATTCACTTCCAGAGACGCTGAGCATCCTGGGGTGTTTTTTTTTGGCTCATTTATCCAATTACTGTCTTGCTTTTTGTAATGAAAAACCTGCTTGCTTCTCTCTCATAGAGAGATTGATTGATTGATCCATTGATGCTCACCTTCATTAGGGATTTATACAGCGTCTCTGCTCTTTAGTGAGAGGAGAAACAGACTAAAGCTGATGAATGAACCAAAGGCTCAGAAAATTAAACATATTCTAGTGCACTTTATTGTTAATATTTTATAAAATTCAACAGTGCATAATTCAGCATTTATTTTATACAATTTTAGGGGAAGCTCAGCTTCACTTGCAGTCAATGAGCCATTGCCACTGCAGGTGAGTCACCATGGCGTCCTGAATTGTAAAGTTTTAGATGATCTGCTTTCAAGGGGAACACTGAAAGTTTTTTACCTTAATTAAACAGTTTCTGAGTCAGTGTGATGGCTAAAGGAGTTGTTGCAGAGTGAATAAAGCCCTCCGCACCTCAAGTCTTGGCGTATCTAGGCAAAAGAAAAAAGAAGAAACAAAAACAGCCTTGCAAAAATGGGAGCAACAACCCAGTGTCCCTGAAGTCTCAGGCTGCAAGAAAGCGAGACATCCCATAGTGTTATAGTCAAGACCATACAAATCATGACCAAGACCTGTCCGAGACCGAGTCAAGGCCGAGAATTTCAGGGTTCAAGACCAAAACATTTGAAGACTGAAACCAAGGCAAACTGAAACCAGGTCGTGACCGCATACTGTGAATTTCAAGATTATTAGCTATTTTTTTATAATGTTTGATACAGAATATTTCAGAGAACAAGTCATCTGAGACCGAGACAAGACTGAGTAAAAACACAACCAAGACCAAGGCGAGACCAACACAGCATAAAAATTGTCTCAGGAACAAAGCCGGCCTCAGGTGCTACAACACTAAAGTCCTGGTTATCCATAGCAACAAGCAAGCTATGGCTTTATTTCTTACATGTTGGTCACGGCAAAGCGGAGAAGAAACATTTGTATGGATACAAGGAGGAGAAAACCAAGACAAGTGAGAGGTCACACAGGAATCAACCGGATTTGTGAGATAGTGCTTTTCTCCAAAATGAAGGAAAAGCTCTGAAGAGAAATATGTGACCAAAACAGCAAAAAACCAAGCAAAGTTACATCGTTCCCCTTTAACTATAGCTGAAGACACACATTGATCCCAAGTTAAGTCAACAAGACCCAATTGAAAACAAAATAAAATTACAATCCCCATTTTGACATATGATTCTAGGCTACTGCTAACTCTCAACAATGAAAACTTCTGGATACAAATCAAATGCAGCTGTCTACTTCTCACTTCACCTGCAAACACTCAGCAAAGCAACAATTTAACACCTTTAATCTCAATATCCTGTTGACAACTTTCCCAACATCCAACACAGTGCAATGATGTTCTCACACCAGCTCAGAGAAGCTTTAACACGAAGCCTGCTAAAAAAAAAAATCTCCAAAACAAATCGCTGCCTTCTTAAGTCTCTCAGTCTCTCAATAGTGGACAGCATTAAATCCTTCTTTTGAACAAACAGACAGACACTGAGGCTGCGGGCTAAGCTTCTCATAGTCTCCAGTGGATCCTATTAAACTTTTAAAGGAACAAGTGAAAGGTCAGACTGTGAGGATATTGTCTGATAATTAGGGGATAAAATGGTAGAGAACTAACCCCTTTAGTAGTGAAGGGACTTGTTTAGACAGTGACTAAAACTTGAAATCCGTGTGAACTAATAGCACTTCAGTCCTTCTGGTAAATTAGTCAGTCAGATGAGTCAGGTTTAACATAAATTGTATTAGAGACAGTGCGTAGATAAACAGGTGTGAGAGTGTGAAAATGTCCTGTTGTGTCAGAGATTTAGATTTCCAGTAAAGCGGCAGGGGCTAATGGAGTGGGTAACTGAGAAACACTTTTCAAACAAGGCCAGATGTGATCGTGAGCCATCGTCCGGACATTTTGAATCATTCAGGTTTCACTGTTGATGCTGCAGAGTCAAATGCATTTTCCTTTTTGTTTTTAGTATATGTTTTGTTGTTGGTTTAGATGGTGCATAGCCTTACCTGCCAGACATAATCTTTTCCTGTTCTATACCAAGAAGTTAGTCTGGTCCCAGTTCGCTTACATTTTGTTTCTATGGGCGGAACAATCACAGGCAGAGTAATCAATCAGAAAAACAAAGGGCGGCATGTAAGCAGTGCACCGCTGACCCAAACAAAACATGGCGTATTGCCGGATTTGTCATATAAAACACCATAATACACTATAATATGAGCAACTATCTACTTATTTCTGAACAAAGACAGCAGCAGAAGCCAGTTGTACAAAGACTTGTCAAAAAAGTGGGTTTGTTTGATTGTGATGGTTAAGTCGGTCGTCAGCGGGACTTTACTGTTGTTAAAATGGAAACAGGACGAAGACAAAAGTCACACAGACGACTGAACAACAACGAGAACTTTAGCAGAACCAACAGGTGATGAGGAAAAGCACTAAATGCCGTTAATCAGGTCAGAGAAGTTATTAAATTAGCTCTGGAGCCATGCAACAAGAAGAAAAAAGCGTAACATTGCCTTTAGAATACTATGACTTGCAGCTTGCAGCTTTTACCAGGTATGGCCTATATGCTGAGGCACAAATGTTCTCTACCCACTCAATGACAGCGCACACATGCATGCAGTCAATCAATCAATCAGTTATATAGCACTTTCAGTAGTTAATCCCTGAGTGTCTATTGTCTATGGCCAAAATGTACATGCAACTTATTTTAAAAGGACCAATTTTGTCCCATTGAACAAAACTATATGTGTGTTTATAAATCCTTGAAAAGTCTATTAAACAACAACAAGTTTTGGACTCTTGGGCGTTATCACACGATCGCCCCTCTTTAAGAACCGCGCTCCATCCCTGATTTAGCCTTTAGTGTTGCTGATCTCAACTTCCTCTCCACTCCGACCGCTGCCAGTGCAAACAAACCATGAGAACAGGAGATTTACAGCTCACCTCTTCACCGCAGCGGCCACCTACACACATCCCGTAAAGACTTACAAATGAGCGTGACCGCGCCGAGTGGGCTGTGAATGACTCTACGCTGCTTTGGGGCTTTTCAATACAAGGTTTCCACAAGACACGGTCAACACATGAGGCACTTATTACCAGGTCAAACCTCTTTTTAGACCTTGGATAGTTTCCCTGTAAGAAATGTTTTTTAAGTCCAAAATTGTGCATGCAAACAATCAGAGAAATCCCATTTGTAGAGAAAAGGTTAGCTAAGTTTCTGCAGAGTGAAAATAGTTGTGAGGGGAAAAGATACCAGACCTGTTTCACTTTGCAAGAAACATCGGTACAAGTAGTGACACTAATATTGTACTAATATGTAGTGTTTTTGGTGAAACATTATCAGCAAAGCTCAACTCTTTCAGGTATCAGCAACTCTAATTTAATGCTTTTTAATGCCACAAATATGCAATTGCGGCACCTTAAACTGTCAAAACTTGTTTGCAAGTACTGTAAAATGCAGTTCTCAAAAGCATAATTCACTGTTCATAATGTTGAAAGAAAAACATCCGATTACCCAACAAACATTCTCTAAATCTACTGGACATTGTTTGTTTTTTCCCCAAAGATGTTTCAGTGTTCATCCAAACACTTCACCAGTTTGAATTTACAGGAAACAGGAAGTCACTGATGTTAAACACCCTTGATGTCCAGTAGATTTAGAGAATTTTTGTTGTGTAATTTGTCAACCTGGGCGTGTAACTATAAAGCTACATAGAATAAAACATCTGGTGTTGGGGTAATTTGGTCCCACTGGAAGCAAACTCGTTCCACCTGTCTATCGCGCTCATGTGGGCTATGAAAACTGTAAATTATTATTTATATACTGTATATACATATATATATTTTTTACATTTATGATTCAAACAAACTGGGTTTTTTTTAGGAGTTTTTCCTTACCGAGAAGGAGGGTCTAAGGACAGGAGTGTCCTGGGTCTGTTTAGTTTAGTGTAGTTATTGTTTGTGCTGATTGTGTGTTAAGTCTGATTGTGTGTTTATGTTTGATCAACTGTTTGTGAAGCCTTTTGAGGCGACTTTTCTTGAGATATTGGGCTACACAAATAAACCTGAATTGAATTGAACAAATAAAGTCAGAGATTTTACCTCAAAATTATTTTAAAATGTTTGTTTTTGTTTATCTGAGTTTTTTTGTTTGTTTGTTTGTTTGTTTTTTGCTGTTTTTTGTTTTTTCATGTTTGTGTACATTTTGATTGGCCCCGTTTTGGTGGGGGGAGGTGGGTGTGGTGTTAACATGCAGTTATGACGTACTAACACCATCTCCTTCATTGTATATTGTGTATGTCTGTTAATGTTCAAAAACTGTTCAATAAACAAAGTTGGAAAAAAAATTATTTTAAAATGTTAAAGCCTGTTGGAATCAAATGTAATGCTTTTTAATGACATTTAAGGCCTTCATTTTCACAATTTAATGACTTTTAATGCTTTTTAATGCCCCGCGGGAACCCTGGATGGAGACAAACGGACTAAGGTGGTCTATCGCAGCAACTATGGGCATGAGGTGGGGTACACCCTGAACAATGGCCGGTTAATTGCAAGGCTGACACTTAGAGATATATGTGCACAGACACACAACCATTCATTCTGACATTCATTTAACAGAGGCAAATTATATTCACCACTCCACTAACACCTGCATGTCTCTGGACGGAGAGAGGAGGACAAGATTTGCTGAGAGGCAACACTAACCACTCTGCCACCATGAGACCCCTCCAACTGTGTACTACGGCATACTACACAATGCACTCTTTAAACATCTCCTACCTTTGCAATTCAGTAAGAACTGAGTAGTCATAGTTTTCAGTCATGTGGCTTTCGCGTTCCATCAGAGAGCAAAACAAACATGGCGAGGCGCAGCAAGCACGAGGAGATGCAGCCAAATAAGTTTAGATAGCATGACAACTGAGGACAAAATACGATATGGACTAAAACTATGAAGGTCGCTGCCAGAGCTGGACTTCAGAAACTCATCTCCTCAGCAACAAAGCAAGTGTAAAAATGCATTAGGGCTGCTACAACTAATCGGAATAATTAATTATAATCGATTGTAATTCAGTAATCTTTTAATCACTAACTGAAATATTCATAGTATTTGAAAGGTTTTATTTCCAAGACAGAGCAGTAAAAGCCACAGAAACCCTGAGAAAGAATGTGTATGTTGATGAAAAAAACTGCACTATCCAAAAGTCCTCAAGTAGCATACTTGTAGCTTCATTTGGTGCAAATTTTGTAACAAATCACACATTTACTCGCATGTCACTACCCAATTATTAATCGATTAATTGAAAAAAATAATCAACAGTTCGAAAAATCAAAAGTTATGGTTCCTGTCAGAGTGGGTCATCAACCCGGCGTATGGGGAAGACTGTAGTTTTTCATCATAAAAGGTGAGAAGGTGAGTATGACTCCAGGGAGAGGGATTGTTTAACCACATCATCACATCATCACATCATCATCATCATCATTAACCACATCATCTTATTTCCAAGTCAGTTTTCTTTGATGAGCTCCTGTAGAAACAAAGCCCAGGCTTGTCCCAAACTTCAGTAAACAGTGGCTCCAGGTGATGTTCAGAGTTAAACAAGTGCTTTTGCCCTCCAGGTGTGACGTCACTGTGAAAACCATCAGCTCCTCTAGTATGACATTCATCACTCTCAATGATCTTTTAAATGAATGTTTAACTCAGAATGGTCAAAGGTTAACAATTCTGCTTCATGTTTGATCGGAATATTCCAAAGTTTACAACACAACAACCACTTTTTTCTTCTAATAAACCACTCCTTTTAAACCAGTCTAACTCTTTTGATGACTAAATAATTGCAAAGGCCCGACGTGAGACCATTGTTGACAACTTCGAAGTTTTATGCCGGCTACTTACAACCCTAGTATTTTGTATGTTTTTGCACTGTGATTTAAGTGTGGCCCAGACTTAGAAGTGGTCTGTCTCCTCCAGTCAAAACAAAAGGGAAAGGCGTAGCGGCCGTAAATCACATAAAGAGCACTAATTACTATCTCGGCGCGAAGACACAGCTCAATCCGTGCTAAAAGTGTGGCAGTGACTGCGCGGCTGGCCCCGAGCTGCTCTTGTGTGGGAATTTCCCTCGTGTTGGACATATGCAAGTCGGGTTTTTCGGCAGTTTTTTTCCCCCCTCTGGTTTCTTTCACACATCACTGGGGTTATTGCACTCTATGGTCATGCTGCACGAGGCCAGCCTTTTCATTAAACCGGCCCGTTACTAAAGGGAGGCTATGGTTTTTTACGGGACAGTGGCGTGCGGTGGGGAGACGAGAGGCTTGATTCATCTGCCATTACTGCAGCCTTTGATGAGGGATCTGAAAAAACTTGCACGTTCGGGACATTTAAGACGGGACCAGAGGCAAAGGTTGATGCTGCGGTAGCACTAATGTGTTTTATAGGCCTCGCAAAAATCAAATGAAAGGACGCTTTGCTAAACTAGTTAAAACGCTGCTCCCTTTGAGTGACTCAGAGTAACATTGGTAAAAATACAGTGGCAAGGCATGGACTTGAACTGGGGATCTCCTAGTTCAGGGGTAAATGCTCTATCCGCTGAGACCTGCAGCCCTTGTGCAGTATCTTGCAATGGAAAAATCTACTGATGCTGACTATATTTTGTGCCTTTATCTATCTGGCAATGGGACAGAATCCTTTTAATTGTTGGCTCCAAACCATATTCCACAGCCATACCAAATCCTAATAAGGTTTTCTTGGACCTTTCTTGAAGACTTTTGTGAGTCATCTTGCTTACAAAACAATCAACGCCAACAAAAACAAAACCTCCATTGCAGTGGTGATAATCTGAAATTATGTCCACAGCTATAAATAAACCTCTTTACACAAACTACAGGGTTTTCTAGTTACCAAAACCTGTACTTGTTTTCAGAGACTGTTTTGAGGCTCTTTTAACCCCCACACAGTTAATGTAATGTGAGTAATTAATTCATTGCATTTTCTCTCTTTTTATCTATAGCAATCTTTAAATATTTTTAAAACTATAAATAAAGTAACACAAACTGAAAATGGGATACCACAGGAAATTTAGATAAGTTATTTTTGGAGTCTACGGGGGTGAAATATTAATACCATACCATTTCAGATTTATTTATTTTTATTTTACATTTGATACACTTTTTAAAATAAAATATTAAGCCACTTCAAAGCTTTTTATTAATATTTTGCATGTTTTACAAATTTGGATTTATTATATTACTGGTGTAAAAAGTAAACAACATTAAAAAAAGATATGTATAAGTTATTTATATTAATATATATGTAGAATTATGGGTGAAAAAGTGGTTTAGTTCAGTTTTAGACTATGGGAGTCATAATTATTCTGTGGTGGGCTGCTGTAATCTTCTGAATTAATGAGAAACACTGGTTTGTTAGGAAGATAACTAATGGCTAGATGTTGATATATTCCAAAAATGTAACAACAGCCAAAAGATAAAAATAATATTTTTTGGTGTGGCTGTGGAACACCTTCTTAATCTAGGAGCTTCTAGGAGTAATTGCAGAAACAGGGCCAAAGATACTAACTCCAGCCACAAAGGGTGTGTAAAGTAACAAATTATTAATTTTAGCACATAAAGCATTTACCCCTGAACCAGACCATCCCTGGTTTGAGTCCAGGTCTGGGCTCTTTATATCTTTAACCATTGTGGTGGAGCTCTGTGCACTCTTAGTGCTTCTAGTTTGTGCATAAGACAAGGATCATTGGCTGTGTTTCTCTTCCATCACTGCTCAGTTTGACCAATTTATTCATCAAGACAGACAAATACATATTTCTGAAGCAAGAAATCACAAATTGTATAACTTTATTGTCAGAAAATGTCCAAAAAGTTGAAGTTGTAGTGAAGCTTTTCCTCAGTGCCTTGACCAATCACTCCATCTAGTGCCAGTCAAAGTACTACATGACATTCTGGACCAAGTCTCTGCCTTCAAACCCAGTGTATGTATTCTGACCTTGGCATTGTAGCTAATAATCAAGTCATGCATCGTTAAGGTCGACTGAAGAAGACGGGAGCACACGCACACACACATCGCAGCTTTATCCACTTAAAATTTCATGTGCAAACCTCTAATTACTACACTAGGAATAGATCGACACACATCCACAGAGAGAGCCAGAGAGGGACAGGCACCAGACCAAGAGCTGGCAGTGTGGGTCCAGTCTCTGAGCAGCCTCCAACAATCACTAACCAATGGGGTTTATTACATAACACTAGAGCCAGGGCTTCACTGGACCAACACAAGATGATTTTACATAGAGTTTTAGTTGTGAAGGTCTTTTTATACTTACTCCTACAGGGATCAGTTCAGCTTTATGCCAGTCTAAGTTCAAACAGTCACTTTCAATACTGCAAATTTTACCTCAAAATAAAAAGTAAAAAGGCCCGCTGTTAGTTCCCATTTTATGAGTTGAGGCAGCATGTTCTCTCTGAGCTCCCATAGGTTTTCTCTGGGCTACGTGGTTTTCATTATGCCTTATAAAAACATGGACATAGATGCATAGGTAGGGCTGGATACCATTCAGATTTTTTTAATTTTAGTTAAAAGATACCTGGTTTTCAATACCAGTACCACAGAGATACTTTTTCTGATACCTATGGTGAGCTAATTCATCTTCTACAATCGTAAAACAGAATAATATGGACTAAAAAAAACAATGTTTGGATCAAAATTCTTAGCTGTAAGTTAAAACCAGTAGTTTGTATGATTTATTCTGTGTTGTATATTTGATTCATGCAAAGGAACATTAAAGGTCTCACTAGGTAATGAAACTTGGTATTGAATAAAGATTATTTTTTTAATAACAGTAGTATTGTAACTTTTCTTTTGATACCACAAAGGAATCATTTATGGTACCCAGGTCTATGCAAATGCGTTTGCGATGTTTGTGGAGATTCTCAGGCATCCATGTCAAAATACACAGAGTTAAGGCAAAGGCATGGACATAGTTCTAAGATTGGAAAATGTTTTGTCCTTTGACCAACTGAGACCAACAAAACTTAAAACTATGTCCAGGCGAAGCTGTATGTCTCTTCCCGCTCTCTCCCCAGTTTCCTACTCTACTGTCCTATCAATAAAGCCTAAAAAGGCCAAATAAAAACTTTAATAACTATATATATATATATATATATATGTGTGTGTGTGTGTGTGTGTCCAGATTTTTCATTCTTGTGAAGATGCACAGAAAAAAACAAAGCTTTTCCTATAATTTGTAATGTCACTTTGTACATGCACATTGCTCTGTCTATTGCAGTGCTGTCCACAGTGAAATTTGATATGGAAGCAGCTGAAAGATTGCATATTTACTGTTAAAACATTCATTTTCTACCATTGAATCCAGCCACAGGAGGTCACAAACCAGTGTACTCTCTTTGTGCTGGTCCGAAGCCCGGATAAATGGAGCGGGTTGCCTCAGGAAGGTCATCCAGCATAAAAAACCTACACCAAATCAATATGCTCATTACTGACATATAAACTGACATTCATCCATGCACTAGTTCATGAGTATTTAGTAGGGCTGCACAATATGGGAAAAAGATGCAATATTCGATAACTATGCTGAATATAGCGATACCGACATTTTTGCAATATTTTAAAAAAGGGACTACTATTCTGACATATTAACTTAAATTCATTTAAAATAAGAACATAAGTCCCTGTATTAACTAGACAAAACTAAACACAGACAAAACTAGAACCCAGAATAAAACAGGGCTAAATTGTGACTAAAAAAGAAATTACCACAAAAACTAGACTTGAGAACAATTTTATTTCATCACAACACATTTTCACTCTGGTAGGAAAATTATTCTTCAGTGTTAATCTCTTTCAGATGGAAGACCAGAGCGTTATATATATCTTGCAATACAGATATTGCATTTGGTGATAATGCGATAATGATAATTTTGCAATATACTGTGCAGCTGTAGTATTTAGAGCAGGGGTCTCCAACCTTTTTTCTCCTGGAAGCTACTTTTACAAATCGAAAATGGCAGAGAGCTACTCATACTTTCTAAACATTGATTTAGTTACTGGAGCCTATCCCAGTGACTTTGGGCCTAAGGTGAGGGGCACACTGCTGGACAGTGGCCTGGTGGTTGCAGAGCTGACACTTTCAGCCCAAAGAACAGTGAATTTTGTTTTCCCTTAACATTTACCTGAACATTAACAAAATGTTGGTGTACACAAGTCACCTTTTAAATTAAAAACAAGAAATATTTAGTTCACTGCATGTGCATTATGTGTGTCTGCGTGTAGCGACTGACACACTTAAGATTACATTTGTGAAATCTGAAAATACTGTAGTTGAGCTAATATCACTACTACCTTCAAGCAACTGTTTGACTGACTACTAATTGGCAAATAATAGCCAAATACTTAGTTACTTACGTACACAAAGGGGCCGTGTGCCTTTATATTTGATAGAATACATTCACAAGTTGGTTTGCAAACGATGAATCAAATTTGACTAATCAAGCTTATGTAGCAATCATTAAACCTTTGGGGAGCTACTTGAAAAGTGGCTGAGAGCTACTGGTAGCTCCCGAGCTAGAGGTTGGAGACCCCAGATTTAGAGTCACTATTTTTTCAAAAATGTAAAAACGCTACACTGTCATTTATGCGTCTGAAGTTTCAATCAGTGAGTGTACCCCACCAAAGGCCAATAGTTGAGAAGGTTCCAGCCACCTACGAGTACTAACAGGAATACTGGGAAGAAGAGGAATAAATGAATTTATGTTAGGGTCATTACACCCATAATTTGAAAGTTGGCATCTCTGATTCAATAGGTCTCCACAGGTTTGGATATTTAGCATAAGAAAATATATTAACAGAATACATATACAGTATATGCATGGAGTTTTTGCACAGAATAGTAACCCATAGTTCAAGGGCTGCATCAGCTCAGAAAATGTATGCTACTGGGCTTGAGCGCTGAAAAAAAGCAACCCTCTAGAAGCTAGTAGGCAACCCTGGGAAGACTTAATTTAGTGCCAAACAGACAAAGCCGTCAGTCAAGATTTAAGTCGATCTGGGGCCTCCTGTTATTTTTCAAACTGGAGTAAGCCTCTTAGAAAAGAAAACACAAAAACAAATGACCAAAGCAGCAGCAGCAGCGCTCCATTCACTACGATGTAAAAAAACGGCTCTACACGTCTGCTAGAAATCACCTCTCAATCTCATTACAAACAGAGAAACAAGTGGAAGTCTGTAGCTCTTGGCTCCACTTTGTTTAAATGTTTATTAGCGTTTTAGATTTGCCACAGAGTAAATGAGTCAGAAAGATTAAAACGTGGGTTTGTTGGCCTAAAAGAAAAGGTCACAGGGGATTTGGCTGGGAGCTGACTCACTACAGACTAACACTGACACCAACACTTAAGAATGCACATAACAGTTTTTTTGGGACCATTCCCTTTAATGGACAGAGACAGTTGACAGATAGACAGAAGTAAGCTTATTTTGGTGAGTCATCATGGCTACCCCCTGAGAATGTGATTAAAGTAACTGTAAAATAGAAAGATATTCATTCATCTTCTACAGCTTAAGGGTTATAGCTGGCTGGAGCTTATGCTATTGTCTTTGGGTCTGAAGTCAACAAACGTGACTGCATCGGACAGTAGGATGGAGAGGAGAGAACCCACAGTAAACATGGAAAGGCATGCAGAATCCAATAAGAGATAAGGAGGCCCATGTGTTACAGCATATTTGATTAGAAACATGAGGTTTTGTTAACAGTTATATTGTAATAATGAAAATACAAAAGATTTAATAGAAATGCTTCTGGATTTTCAAACTAATCATTATCACTTTACCAGTTAGAGGAAGCTGTACGCAACCAGGAAGATTGATTTAATTTCCCCGTCTACATCCTATCGTCTGTCTGTTACTGTCAGCCAATCACAGCCTGCCACCTCTCAAGCCATTCACATTATATATACATCCTTTCTCTGCCCCAACTCCACCGCAGCAGCAGAACCACCAGCCTCCTCAGCCTCTCCACCACCAGTGTTTAGGTCCCGGGGGATAAAAAAATTCCCTGAAACAATCTAAATTCTCCTTTCATTTCAAACTTTTCAAGTGCCAAAGTTTATTCCTTCAATAAGTAGTCCGTTACATTTCAGTCATTTGTCTGTGTTTGCTGTAATTGTCTCCTGGTTGAATTTCTATTTTCCTTTTTAATAACTGCTACACAAATAAAACATATAATTGGCTTCAAACTATAGTAGCAGGACAGAGTCAAAAGCAAAGTAAAGGAAGGTTTCTCCCCTTCATCCCAGCTATTACCTACCACCATCAAGCTTCATGTTTGATATGTATAGACATAGATTTATCAAATATTTGAAAAACTTTACCTTGGCAGAATAAACTGTTGATGTGCATGTGGTGTCACATGTTTTAATACACGTTACTTTGTTTAATTTTTGTTTTTTTAATTATGATGATTCACAATATAGTAAATAATTTATAAACTTAGCAACAGAAATTCGGGCATAACCTGTAAAGTTAAGACATAGGTGCATAAAATTCAACCAAGCAAAGCAGCAGTGGGAGTAAATGTGTTACTAGCCAAAATGAAAATGTACACGCAATTAGCCGGTTGGCTAGTGTTAATGTCAAGCCTGGCCAGTTTTGGAGATGCCATTTTTGAGCTATCTAACTATCACAGTGACACTATGATCAAACTCATGTGGCTTTACATATTCCACCTATTGGAAGCATGCAATACAATATAATATGCAGAGTTTCAGAAGCAGGAAAAAAGGGCAAGCGTAAGGATTTGAGCAAGTTTGACAAAGGCCAAATTGTGATGGTGACTGGGTCAGAGCGTCGCCAGCTCCTGCGGTCAGTATCTAATAAAAGTGGTCCAAATGCTTCATATTAGGCAGTTGGACATAAGAAATAACTTTATAATCACTAATATGTAGGCAGGTGGCCAGAAACTTTTGCATGATCAGTCTACTCCATAACTATTTTAGCCATTATTTAGTTCTACCAGCTATATTAAGCCGTTTTATTTTTATCAAAAGCACATTTGGAAACTCACATGGCATATCGTGAGTTCAGTTCTCATTCCAACAACACAAAATGATAGCTGTTGCAATTGCTTAGTAATATTTTCCCTATCACTTAAGATGTATTAGCTCATAATGCAAAACAGTTTGGGTGTAGGAGTGTAGATAGATCTTCTCTTTGTCTGTTTCCCCTCATTCAGAGCTGAATTAAGTCATAAACGTAGGTAAGCGACAGAGTATTGGGGCTTAGAGGTCAATGGGTGAGAACCATCTTTCACCAGCTCCTTTATTAACTCCACGCACGCTCCGAACACACAACACCAGACAACATGGCGGCCCGTTCGAAAGACACACACACGAATACAGGAGACAAGGGAGAGAAACGGGCTGGACATAGAGAAGAACTGGCAGGCATGTTCACACGTAGACAAAGCGCCCTCTGTCTAAGTCTTTTTGGGGCTGGAGATAAGCAAAAGAAAAAGGGAAGAAGTTGCCAGAAAAGATGATGTGGTGATAGAAGAATGTAAGGCGACCCGTGGGACAGTTCAGAAAGAGGCTAAGATTATTTACAATACACTGTTTAGTAAAGCAAAGTGCATTCATTATTTTATTTCGGAAGAAGAATGGGTCAGCCTCTCACTACCCCTGACCGAACGTACGATCTCTGTCAGACGCTTCACCTACGATCTCTGTCAGACGTGTGACCGAAACGTACGATTTCTGTCAGACATGTGACCGACACTACGATCTTTGTCAGACATGTGACCGAACCTACGATCTCTGTCAGACGTGTGACCAAACTACGATCTCTCTCAGACGTGTGACCGAACTACAATCTCTGTCAGACATGTGACCGAACCTACGATCTCTGTCAGATGTGTGACCGAACCTACGATCTCTGTCAGAAGTGTGACCAAACTACGATCTCTGTCAGACATGTGACCAAAGCTATGATCTCTGTCAGACATGTGACCGAACCTACGATCTCTGTCAGACGTGTGACCAAACTACGATCTCTGTCAGATGTGTGACCGAACTACGATCTCTGTCAGATGTGTGACCGAACCTACGATCTCTGTCAGACGTGTGACCAAACTACGATCTCTGTCAGACGTGTGACCGAACCTACGATCTCTGTCAGACGTGTGACCAAACTACGATCTCTGTCAGACGTGTGACCGAACTACGATCTCTGTCAGACGTGTGACCGAACTACGATCTCTGTCAGATGTGTGACTGAACCTACGATCTCTGTCAGACGTGTGACCGAACCTACGATCTCTGTCAGACGTGTGACCGAACCTACGATCTCTGTCAGACGTGTGACCGAACCTACGATCTCTGTCAGACGTGTGACCGAACCTACGATCTCTGTCAGATGTGTGATCAAACCTACGATCTCTGTCAGACGTGTGACTGAACCTACGATCTCTGTCAGACGCTTCACCTACGATCTGTCAGACGTGTGACCAAACCTACGATCTCTGTCAGACGCTTCACCTACGATCTGTCAGACGTGTGACCAAACCTACGATCTCTGTCAGACGTGTGACCGAACCTACGATCTCTGTCAGACGTGTGACCAAACCTACGATCTCTGCATCCTCATAGTAACAGCAGTGCCTTTCCCAGCCTTGAACGTGACCACATTTCCATTTTCCTGTTATTTATTTACTTTTCCACACACAATAACACCGCTATAGTAAGTGGCGCAAGCTACCAGATCACTGACGCTAAGATGACGTAAACACAGCATCTAAAGACCGAAATTTTCTTCCGCAGACTGGTCGTAGCCACGATTCATCGTTTGAACCTCCGCACAGTATGAACAAGCGGTACTTTACAATTTACACTCCACATCATGCAGTGTGACTTCAATATTTTTTTTTTAAGACTAAATAAATCACACGCCAACAAAGTCATATGTAATGTAAAATAAATCTTTTCCTGCCAGAAGAGTACAATTAAAATTTGAAATCCGACAGGTGTAACATGTATTTTCTGAAATCTGTTAACCCTGCAAGAAGAAACAAAACTGTATTTAGTTTTTGCATGTTTGTGTTAATACTCAATACTTTCAGGATCATATGTCTTTGTTTTGGTGTTAGAGACATTTCATCCCAGTCATGTCCAGTGCGTGAGATGCCTGTTCGAGCCGTGTAGACTCAGGGTTACGTGTCAGTAAAATTAAACACTCCAATGGCTGTGTTTATGATTACGTCTCTCTTTCACCCTTCCCTTCGCGGCCTGTTTCGAGTGTGTGTGTGTTTCGCTCAACTCTTCCCCTTCCAGTGGACTGTTTGAGTGTGTGTGTGTGTGTTTCTTACCGCTGGGGTTGAATTGCATGCAGGATATGGGCTTGTCGTGGGCTGGGAAGTGTGCCACCACTCCCTCCCCGTCCGACTCCTCACTCACCACGACCTGGACCAAACACACACAGAAAAGTCCAAATCATTTTCTAACACCGCCAACACAAAAACCAGACCAGGGACTTTCCCCACTTCACATTTTGGCCCGATATCATCCCAACGCTGTATCTCCAACCCTTTTACTGAATGTGCCATTGCCCTCTTGTGGAAACAGAGGATTTGGATTGGCTTCAAAGAGACTGTGAATCACTATAATAGGTAGTCCAGTATTTAGTAAAAGGAGGTCAATGAGATACTTAGGTAACTTATTAATTACAGGACATAGTTGCCAGTGAAAACAAACTAAAGGACTAACTTCAGCTTCTACAACTTCCAAAACTCCTTTCAGTGCAAGTGTGTGTTACATAGAAGGGATTTACAGTGATTTAGTTTGACATGTGACTGATTTTTATTCTGTTCCTCATTTAAACAAACCCAGAACTTAACACTCCCCAGTAGAAGCTCTTCAATGTCACTCTGAACCAAAATATGGGACATTTCTCTGCTGTGGATACTGTAGAAATGTCCTCTATGGGTAAAGACTCACTGGTTCCATTTTACAGTAAGACAGGACTGTGACGCTGCTCCTGTCTCCTTCTCCAAGCTGAGACTATCCATGGTAGGGAATATTTTGTTTTTTACAACCACAATCAAAATCCCAGAGTCATTTTCTATCCACCAATCTTCATGTGTGTGTGAACTATACCACAATGTTTTATTCAATGTCTTATTTTACTATTTGAAGTATGTATTAAATATTATTTTTTTCCAGAATATCTGGCCTGTGTTAAAAGTCAATAAAAAAGGGAGAAGTTACAGAAGGGAGAAGGGAGAAGTTATCCTGTAGATAGATAGACAAAATAACCCACAGCCTTTTTTTCAGGGGCTACAGTGCAGGCCAGAAATTAAAGAGGTAAAATAAGGAGCAGAATTGGGGGTGAAGCAGATGACTTTTATTTTGAAGGGGCCAGATTGTGTTGTTCTGAGGAAATCTTCCTGCAGAACTTCAGACTGGGACTCCTCTACAGCTCCAGAGCCTTGTTTCACAACCAGAGACAGAGCTGTGTCCAAGACTCGCATGGTGCCAAGAAAATTCACCTCTGTCGTATTATAAAGTAGGCCTGTGTGCTATTGGAAAAACATGTGCAATACAGATAACAACTTTGAACACTGGAATAACAGTGTGTTCATTTTTAATGCCCCCTTTGGCAGAGTTCATTTGACTTAGAACAGTGATTCTCAACTGGTGGGTTGGAATACAAAAACGGGCCATATCAGTCAAACTGCAGAGGTGGAAGAAGTATTTAGAATAGTGTTTCAAAAAGTATTTGTTTAATTCAGTAGAAAGTACAACCATTATTTCTACAACTACCATTACCACTACCATGACTACTATGTACTGCTACAACTACTATTACTACTTCTACTTCTACTACTCTTTTCTCTTTTTATGCCGGATTTAACTTAAAGCTTATTTCCACCCATAGCCCTCCAACAATAAAGGAGACATATTATAAACAGACATCATAATGCATACAACAATATAAAATGGCAATGATAAAATTGTCCTTTAATAAATGAGAAACCACATAAAAGTGGCCACAACTTTAGAATCCAAAATGAAAACTTCACATACTATGTTTACGTGTTGATTAGTTATTTATCATTTTTTAAGCTGTTTTGTTTGTTTGTTGTTGTTTTTTACTGAGAATGTGGGATATTCTTTAATCACAGATTATTCCAACTCCTACAGCGTTAAGAGAAGTGGGTTTGACCAGTAGTAGTTCTCCTGCACTGTATCCAGCACTCACTTCTGGATGCTGATCTGACCTTTAGCCTAGAAATCTAGACGCGCCCTAGCGGCAGAAAATATTTTTTGCCTAGCAGGTTGGTCGAGTAACACACCATAGGGGCCAATCTTGGCTCTGTCCAGGGCTTGGTCGGACCAATCACAACGCTCTATCTGTGTAGCGGGTGTGTAGCGAGTGGAGTAGGCGGGGCTTAGCACGATGACGACAGGGCTGGTTTGTTAACCACGTCATCGTGGCCACGTAGTCGTTTGAATCGGCCTTGACATCAGTTTTGGAAGAGCTAGATTTGGGTTTTTCTTTGAAAGTGGAGCAGAAAGAAGCACTCAAATCATTCGTCTTAAAGAAGGATGTATTTGCTGTTTTGCCGAACTCTAATATACCAGCTGGCTCTGCTGGTAGCTAAAACAGCTCACCTTGTCCGTTGCTGTGATTGGTCAGAGCGCTGGTCTGTTACGTGCAGAAGCAGTTTGAATGACATCCGCTGATTCCACCTCTAGGCTTGAGCTCTGTCTATGAACCGTCCCCAGACTTTACATTTAATGTTATAGTCTGGCTTGTCAGGCTAAAGGACATTGTCTCTTTGTTTAAAAATTCCTTAACAGACAACACTGGTAATGTTTGTAACAATCAAGGAGCTACTATGCTTTACAGTTTTGAATCTGTTCTTTCTACATCTTTGAAGAGCACCTGACTTGCAGTTATTTTCATACACATTTTTGACCCAGTGAAGCACTCCCATTTGTGATATTTTGTCATAAAACAAGCATATCTAAAAGTTATACAATTTTGGAAATTCAGTAAGTAGTAACTTATTTAATGGGCTTTTTATACAGTTGTTCTAAAGGTGTAAGGATAGTAACACCAGCAAAAGCCAAAACTGTAAAGAAGACTCAATCTGTGACAGGGTCATGCAGAGGAAATAGGATTTGACAGCATTGCTTGAGATACAGTATAAGGTCTAACCTGTTTAAAATTCTGCAGATCAAAATTTATAATTTTCTTTTTTATGTGTTTTTTTAGATGACAGACCGGAGTCTAGTGTGGGACAATAAGTTCCTCGCCACCTATGTAAACATTAGTTCTGGTTTGTTCTATTGGTTGTTTATTAATTATCAAAGAAATAGAACAATTTACACCACCCACCTTTAAAAAGCACTCATTTAGATATTTTAAAATTGTACTTAAGAGATTGAAGATTTTTTTCCTCTAATACTGACTAAAGAAAAGTGTGATTTAATAAAAATGTACACTGAAAGTACAATTTCTTCCAAAAAAATTACTTGAGTAAAAATATGAAATACCGCTATGTTAATTCTCCTTTTTCTCATCTCTTTTCCTTTCCTCATTGCTTTGTAGCTGCGTGTTTATGGCCAGTGTTGGGTTACAGAGTGTCAGTCGGTGACAGAGACCAGGCCCGCCGTCTGAGTGAAGGCGCTGGCTGCAGTTACAGTACAAAAAGAGAGCAATCGTGTGGGGCGGCTCACTGTACAATGTACTCCAACACGCCTCATTAAAAATCTGACAGCTACTGCGCCGCGATTAATCATGGTTTTGGTGAGACTGAGGGGAATTAAGAGGAGGGAAAGCTTTTAGAAAGTCCTGCACACATTAGAGCGGACTGTGACGGGGGCAAATGGTTTGGTTCAAAAAGGATGACGATGACCGGATACTGTCTGGATATGCGAGTGTCTGTGCAGTGGGACAGTCCCGAGAACAAGTACTGTGGGGGAGAGAGGTCACTGGTCCATCTCTCTGGGTGGGTATTCTGCAAGAGCATTTGGAATCACTCTGAAGTTTAATTTTAGTTTCACTTTTTTGAGCATTTTGTTGTAGTTATTTTATAAAGAACACAGAAAAAAGATGCACAGACGGTGACAAACAGCCCAACTGGGACCTTAAATCCATCAAGTCCCCAAAATTATCAAACAGTATTAACAACTTTTCTACTTCTTTCCATTTGGCATTTCTTTCCTGAGGTCTCAGCACAAAAAGTACACAAGCCTGTGACCCCCTGTGGCTAGATTATACAGTATTTAAGAACTTTTGAATGGATTAAATTATTATTGTCGTTTTTAATAAGCATTTTGTTGATTTATTTCCGGTTTACAGGATGCAAAGTCAGTATACAAAACCAAAAAAGCATTAAAAAATACAGGTCTAGTCATTACACCACATTTCATCCTTAAGAGTCCATCTGTCCAAATCCACAAAGAAGAAGACGCAGACCAATATATGTTGATGAATTTAGTGCTCGCATCACACCTACCCATACCCCCACGCCCTTTAGGGTTAGGGTTAGGGTTAAAAATAACTAATAAGAAAGCATTAAATTACTGTATTTTTAAAAGTTAAATGTTAGTAACATTTTATGAGAATTTGAGTTTTTGGAGGAAAAAATTATTGCTGTTCTAACTGCGGAATGGCTGGTAAAATGCAAAGCTATCTTTTAATAAATTGTCAAGTTACATACTATTATTCAGTGACTAGTCCATGTATTTAGTTAAACAGAAACAACGTAGGCTCAATAAACCTACAGAAAATCCAGTTAAAGCCACTAGATTTTAATGTATAGTTTAAATTTCAAAATATTTTTCTAAAAACACTGACAAATTTATTATTTTATGTTATTCTAAAATTAGATTGCTCTATTATGCTTTTATTCCAATTTTTAAGCCAATCGTGGTTGCATCTTGAATAGCCTTTCACGTTTTACAACCTTTAAAAACATTATGTGACTAAAAGAAAGTGTTTTAAATAAGTACTCTACTGGTGCCATAAAAAAACAAAACAGGTGACCAGCAGAGGGCAGCAGAGGAAAAATAATACTTTTAATTTCCTAAAACCATTTTTGTAAAAATGTAAAAAGCAAAAATGTCTGTGAGGAGTCAGTAGAAACAGAGCTGTACACCGTTTTTTAGGATAAATGAATGACAGCAGACTGGATGTAGAGGAGCTTGTTGATTGGTCAGTTCTTCCTGGAGTGGGCGGGAGTTCATGGGAGAGGCGGAGTTTAGTGGAATTGAGCATTTTAAGACCTCAGAACAGCCATGTCAGAGAATACAGGATTACTCAAACAGGCGTGAATGAAGCAAAACACAACTCCAGGTCTGTTTTTGGTGAGGGAACAACATTATAACAGGGGAGAACGCTCAGAAAAGTCGATTTTGCAGATAAACTGTATTGAGGGTTTAGCCTATTTAGTCCACAAATACATTTTCACTGAATTCATTGAGCCATTATAGAGATTTTATTATTACATTAACAACGCACAGCAATAAAATGAAATGCCCTGCTTCTCTGTTATTCTAAAAAATAATTCTCTTTACGTAAAAAGTTAAGTAAATGTCACTTACACACGTCCATGTTTGTATAAATGTTTTCTCCAGTACTAACCTGTCCCTCCCCGACGTTCTGAGTGTCTATGATGGTCACGATGCCGGGACTGTGGGGGCTCCGGCGGCTGGTGCTGTGGGACGTCCCCTCTTCGTCGGGGGTGCCGGCCGGGATGGTCCCCGCCAGCTGGGTCACCACTTTCCCGACCATGGTCAGGCCCGTCTTCAGAGTCTGGGATACGAACGGAAACATTTTAAAAACTACACAAACATGACTTAGCTACACTATTATTTAAGATCTTTTTACTGTGAATAGAAGTTATTATTATTATTATTATTGCCTAAACTTACAGGGAAGATTGTTTATTATCACCCACAAGAAGGTAATGTTTTTGCTTGAGTGCATTACACATCGTCTTAAACCCAAATGTTCTTTTACAAAGGTCTTTAAGTGGGCAGATGAGTTTGGTGTCTGCGCTGGTATCGTCCTCTCCTTCTCCTTCAGATAAACCAAAGCCCCGATGATTGTCCCGAGCGCTGATGACTCTCCTCCTCTCCTGTCTGTGTGTATCTGAGAGTACTGTACGTGTGTGTGTGTGTGTGTGTGTGTGTGTGTGTGTGTGTGTGAGACAGTGTATGTGTGAGAGCGGTTGTAGTGAAGAGGCTCGCGGCTCCTCTGTGTCCGCTTAAGCCCAGTCAGGGTGTCTGCCTCAAACACACCTCTGAGCCGGGATGGGAAATGGATAGTGCTGCTTAAGTGGAGTCTATCTCACCTACTACAGTGTCTTTGGCTAATGGAGTGCGGTGTCTGTCTGTGAGTGAAGCGCCAAAGGGGCCCCGGAGCCTAATCAGGCATTCAGCCCAGGCGGCCCTGTCAATACAGCATGGCGCCGCGTTTGTTGGGTCTGAGGCTGGCCCCGTCTCCGTGGCACTGCTCGCACTAACGCCGTCTGAAGCAGGGCGCGTGTGTAAATTGCCAGAAGAGACATCAATTATTAAGCGAGGCGTTTGGCTCCTAATTGATCAACACTAATGTGTTTTCTAATCACTGCAGTTGCGGACTTCTTAGTGCTAGTCCAAACAGGGGTATTGATTGGCCGGGGCAGGGAGGGAGATGATGTCTGAGGCTGCATGTCGCCATCTAAACAGATTACAACATAATTTATGTGAGAGGTCCTTCTCGGGCAGCGCGAGGAAGGATCGCCACGCGACTAATGCCATACATAAAATTACTGTCGCGGGGCCGTCTGAATCAGTGTCCAATTGGTGCAGCTCAGAGACACTCTCTTTTATCTTCCTTATACACATCCATTACTCCTTAATGCCCCCCTCTGTGTTTCCATGTCTGAGGACGTCAGCGCTCAGAGCCAGCGTGTCGCGCCACAGGCCAGAGGAGATACCCTGTCACCCATATTGAGATATATGGCTCTAAATGAGCGCGGGGCGGGCAGCAGACTGCCTGTCTGCATATCAATACCTCTGTCCTTCTGGGGCCTTAGCGTGAGGCTAACCTGTTAGCACTGACTGCTGTTTCTGATGTAGAGACCATTAGCTCCTGATTAGGCTTCTCCCACTCCAGCTGTTGGCACTCATTAAGGAAAAGGAACGGTTATACTGTCACTTAGTAAATAATAAATGGAATTTTCTGCATTGATACAGTATTAGTATTAGTAAAAAAAGATGGTGTGATATTCAAAGTTCTCTGACCATCATCACTATTAAGGCACCCAGACTTTCTAAAACATATTAAAAATAAGGGTTTTTGTATCATTGCATTAAGTTTTAATTTTACACAGTGTCCCAGCTTTAGTTGTGGTTGATCGCATGAGTCCAGTTTGGGTTTTAATGAAGTCTCTTCAGTGGGAGGCAGCAGATATATGTGTATGTATATATATATAAATATGTGTAGGTTGATGAAGTGTGTCATAAGCTGCGTGTGATTGGAGTCCAGGTGGATCCAATGTCAGCACATTCACAGATGTGGCTCAGGCCTGGAAACTCTTTCATATCTGCTGCTCAGGGCAATAAAAGGCTGTGGGACACTCGGCTGATTATGGCACATCACATTTTATTTCACTAAGCACTAAACATCTAGAACTTTTTTGTGTGGTGAATGTGTTGCGCAGATATGAAGAAAAGGCCTCTTCATGGACGGCTACAGCAGTGATGTGTTGCCATGAAAACCCTTCACTTACATCTGTCTTACAAATACATTTTATACTTACTTTATTGTAAATACTAATTTTCCTGCATTTTTTAATCTAAACTCAAATTCGACATAAAAATAATCTACATGCATTTAAAATATAAATCAACATAAAACAATATTACATTATTTTACTACATATTTGATCTTGAAGTTAAATAATATAACATTTTATTTAAAAATTCCACATTAAAACAAGCTGTTAAACCTAAAAAAAATATATATTTTTAAATAAATTAATATTCTTAAGCAGTTCCACCTCTTTTTCATCAATCAGTGGGACACTTGAGCTTGTCTTTTAGTTAAACATTAATCGTTCAATATGAAAAGATGGCAAATATATTCACACCATCTTTAAAATATTTCCAAGTACCCCTTGCAAAGTGCTTGCGTACCCCTAAGGTAACCTGGACCCCTGGTTGAGAAACACTGGGCTCATCCTTTCTACTTGAATTAAGTAGCTCTGAGAAAAAGTTTTTATTTTTACACTTACAAAAAATGTTCAGCTAATTTTATTCCTGAGATAAATTGGTAAACTTTTCAGACACGTGGCTAATGACTAATAATAAAAACTGTAATTGTGGTTATGTAACATGTTTACTAAATATCTGAACACTCACTTTAGCAGCATTGATGACTGTGGCCGTGTACGACTGTGCATTGTCACCGCAGGCCCCGCCTCTCGACTGATGACATCTGATCAACTGCAAAAAACATGTTCCAAAAAAATATAAACATCCATTTGATAACATCCTCACAAGGAGAGAGCACAGCACATGTTCACCTTTAGAAGAAAATGTCCTTAACTGAATTACTTTGAAAAATCTATGTTATAACTCCAGGAAAAAAGTGGCCCCTTCTGCCAATTACTGGAAAGAGCCGTCCTTAAATTACATATTAAATGTATTGTAAAGGTTTGGGTAAATACTTAACAATCCCATTAAGAGGAGCAGAAGACCAGAGTGTGTTTTATTTTTGAAAACGTTCATCATCTCTAGTGGACTCTCTGAGAAATGAGCTGTTTATCCAGACAGATTACAAGAGGCACAATGCATTTTGAGGGGATTGTTGCAAATATGTCAATTCAACGATAAGAGGCGAGTGCAAAGGCAGGAGATGTGTCTATGTCCAAACCAATATCTCACAAATGTAATGTGACAGGAGCAGATACGATTTGTGATGTAGAAAAAAGCCGACAAAATAACCAGATATCAAAACCATTACACCTATACATCCAATACAACCTGCATGTTTTAAATGTTTTTAGACTTAAAAGTGACCATATTATGCTTTTAGACTGATTGGCTTTAGTATTTCATGTTTTTTGTGTGATATGTATAGGAAACATCTTCTTTTGCGGAGTTGGTTTAGGTGTCTGTCGCCCCCTGCTGGCAACGGTGGGGACTGAACAGAGCATAAAATGGCTTTTTAGCATGACTATTAGCAACATGATGCTAACAGACTAGATAAATGAGCTGACTGCTTCGTAGTGATGGAGGTTTAACACTGAAATGATCAGAATGAGTCCGGTGACGGTGTCTGGGCTTTAGAAACGCTCAGGAGCACTTCCTGGTTTCACTGTTTCTACGTAGAGCCATGAGGCCGAGCGTTTTCAGCTCTGGAGAAGGGCAGCGCCTCAGCATACAGGATTACTCAAACATGAGAGGATGAGACAAAATACTACTCCAGGTCTGTTTTTGAAGTGAAAACATTTTAACGTGGTTAAAAAAAAGTCAATTCTGCAGAATAGAGGACCATTAACAATTACCATCAAAACAACATTTTTGTATTCAATTCCATTTAAAATAATTGGCATTGATACACTGATGTTAGTTATTGCAGTGTTCTTATTTATGCCTTTCTCTCTTAGTCATTTTTCATTTCATCTCTATTAAGTAAAAATGATTGTCTGTAACAATCCCTGTTCTCGTCTATTAAGAAATTCATCTTCAAAACATTCACAAGAAATATATGAAATGTGATCTATGTTCTAGTAACAAATGGGGTATTACTATACCTGGAAAAATGTGTGCATGTGTTAAAACCAGGAAATTATAAATAATACAGGATGCAGAAATGTGAGTTGGTGTATTTGTTTCTACCTTATTCTCGGCGTAGGCGAGCCAGCGACTTCCCAGAGCGATGGGGTTGAGGCTGGGCCCGGGGCAGGGAAAGCAGCCTGCAAGGACAAGAAAAACAGCTTATTACTAAATACAATTAAATCTGCATAAATTATCTTCTGCAGAGTTGAAAATCACGCTTCCCCCTCTGACAAGTCCCAAGTCTCTTCCAGTTTTGGAATTTGAAGGTTTTGCAGAAACCCAGTACTAATGCAAAGATCTATTGTGAATTTCATTAATTAATCTTTTTTTGGTAAAAAAACAAACAAACTTTACACTTAGTTGTCCAAACAGGTTCAATGTCTCAAGGAAAATAGGAGAAAACTGCATTATATTAGGGTTGTCTACTCCAGAAAAAAAAAATCACTCTCCAGACATCCATCCATTTTCATTTGCTTTATCTGGGACTGGGTCGTGGCGGCAGCAGTCTAAGCAGAGACATCCAGACTTTCCTCTCCCTGGACACTTCCTCCAGTTCCTCCGGAGGGGTCCCGAGAAGTTCCCAGGCCAGCCAAAAGATTTAGTTCCTCCCAGTGTGTCTTTGGTCTTCCTCCAAGGTCCCCTCCTGGCGGGACATGTCCGGAAGATATCCCCAGGAAGGCGTCCAGGAGAAACACCTCAGCTGGCTCCTCTCGAAGTGGAGGAGCAGCGACTCTACTCCGAGCTCCTCCCGGGTGACAGAGCTCCTCACCCTATCTCTAAGGGAGCACCCAGCCACCCTGCGGAGGAAACTCATTTCGGCCACTTGTATCCGGGATCTTGTTCTTTCGGTCATGACCCAAAGCTCGTGACCACAGGTGAGAGTAGAAACGTAGATCGATGGTAAATCGAGAGCTTTGCCTTTTGGCTCAGCTCCTTCTTAACCACAACAGACAGGTAAATGGACCGCACCAATCCACCTTTATTTGGACATCAGTACTTTAAAACTTAATATTAAGACCAGAGACACGACCTCTTCAGTGCAGCTCCAGGTTTTTCTTATGAAATCTAAGACCTTTTTAAAACTTTTTAATGCCAAAACTGCCAGCAAGAGAACAATAATTATATATTTTACACTAATACAATCAGTATTACTTTCAGAAAGTCAACTGTTTTGTTTTAAAAGTCTAATAAAGCTGACAAAACTCAAAAAAATCTCAAAATGTAATTATAAATTTCAGTGGTAACAGCATTTACTGTGAAGTCGGGATGTTTTTGCAACAAATATGCCAATGCCTGCAACATCACACAGCCATATAAACACTAGACTTAGCTCTTAAAAACTTACTAAATAAAGGCACTTTCAAGCGAGTGACTTTTGATATTTGTAGAATTGTTGCCAAATTCATATCCAACCCACAAAAAAGACAGACTTTTCTGTTGTTAGGTAATAAGTATTACCGTATTTTCCGCACTATAAGGCGCACCTAAAAGCCTTTAATTTTCTCAAAAACGGACAGTGCGCCTTATAATCCGATGCGCCTTATATATGGATCAATGTTGGTTAATTATGGCTACTGTATTCAGGAGGCGTCGCCGAAGTGACAGGTTTTAAAAGCAAAGCTGGCTCTACATTCTGCTCAACCAGACTTATCCCAAATCATACGTGAGTCCTAAATCTTAAGCAGTTGTCCTTTTGTTGTCCTAGTTGTCCCGAAAATGATATAAGCGCAGAGTCTGAAGCAGTTGTTGTCTGATAAAACATAAGAAGTACCGCTGCTAATTGTGTTAGCTCCTGTATGTAATGGCGAATCTCCACAGGTGATGCGCAGATGCTCAATCTGTTTTTAAAATTATTTTAGCAACTGAATAGAGGAGAATCTAAGCTTTAAAATGAGGTATAACATGTCCATATTCAGCAAATTTTAGCCATGGTTAGTTGTGTTCAAACCACTCTGTTGTAAAAATAACTTAGCATCGCAGAGCGGGGATAGACGGCAAAAAGACGACACGGTATGGGATGAATGACATACAGAATTGTGACTGTATAAACTATAAAGTTACTCCATATAAGTACTCGTATCGGTACGTACTCAAATGGAAGTACTCGTACCGTTTGAAAAAAAGTGGTATCTGTGCATCCCTGGTTTTCAACGAGGAGAGTTGTAAGAACGCTGGTTTGTATTCTATTAATAAAGTTTGACTGACTGACTTATCTGACTGTTTTATTGACATTCCCTTTAGCGCAGCGCCATCTAGTGGATGCGTCTTATAATGCGGTGCGCCCAATATATGAAAACAGTTTTAAAATAGGCCATTAACTGAAGGTGCGCCTTATAATCCGATGCGCCTTATAGTGCGGAAAATACGGTAATCTAAAATATATTTTTGACAACACTGAAAAACTTGACTTAGATGTCCCAATTTAAGACCTAAATTAACTAAATTTAATACCTGCCCATACAATTTAATACTTTTAAGACCTTGGGGTTACCCTGACAGATGTATTTAGTACGTAAAAAAATGCTGTTAAGGTTGAAAATCTTGATTGCAGAATTTCCAGCACCCATAGGAGCCTTGTTTGTGGTACACATGAGCCGGTCCCTGTAGAGTGTGCGTAACTACCTTAAAGCATTAATGTGTTGTGGAGGCAGCAGTATTGGGGATGATAAATGAGCTTTAATGAGAGCGGTGACCTCATGCAGACACTGGCACCAGGAAATTGAGAAAAAAGGCTCCTGTGGCGATGATTGACCCGGGACACATCTGTACATTTTATAACAAAACAAACGCAACATTTCAGAGAGAGAGGGAATAAAAATAGCTTTAGATAATCTGATGAAGAAGGGCTGCGTTCACAAAAAAACATTTGAGAACACAATATTCTGTTCCCACTCAAACAGATGTGAGGGTCAGAGGGACCGCCGATGACTAACGCCGAAATACCACTGAACAGGGGAGCGTTTCTGGACCACTCTGCAAAATCAAACCCATCTAAACGTATTAGGGAATGAAAAATACAGCACCTTTGTTTGTTTTATGTGCACATTTCTGAATTTGTGAACCAACATAAAGACTTTTTGGTGTAGAATGGCTAAAGATTAATGTGAGAATTTGTCATCTTCTGAAAGAAAACAGCAACTTGGCAAGAGTCATCACTGAGCAACTGCAAACTCTGAGTAAGTAAATGTAAACTGCTTTGAGAGAAATGAATGTGAGAGTGAACAGACCATAATAGGGTTATGAAGATAAGATAAAGATGAATGAATCAATTTACTTTTTAAAATATTAACAGTTTAATTTAAATCAAACTATAGACAGTGAAATGTCTGCTAATATTCTGCTTTTGTCAGGACTTAAAAAAAAAAAAGCTTTGGACACCTTTTAATTAGTATTTCACATTTTATAACTCAAAATGATGTATACATGAAAATGTCTTTTTTTGGGGAGTTGTTACTTTGACTTAGCAGAGACCGCTTGGTTTAGGTGTCTGTCGCCCCCTGCTGGCAACAGTGGGGACTGGACAGAGCATAAAATGGCTGTTTAGCAGAGCTGTTAGCAACATGACGCTAACAGATAGATAAATGATTAATGTTTTTAGACTTAAAAGTGACCATAATTATGCTTTTTCAGGCATTTTGAAATACACTGTAAAAAATATCTGTAGATTTCATGGTAAAAATCTGTAAAATCTCAACAGTAAAAGACCGTAGTTGATATATCAGTAAAATACTGTTTTGGTTACGGTAATTAACTGTAATATTAAAAATAAGGCAAAATTGTATTTTTTTTTGTTTTATTTTTTGTAATGTATACAGTATAGCACTGTTAAAAAAATCGAGTCCTGTGTTTATTACAGTTTAACACCTTTTCAAAAGATAATAACTTTAAATTTTACAGTAAATGTTGATTAAAACGCAAGCCACAAACTAAAATATACATTAATCTATTTTTTTGAAAGATAATAACTTTAAATTTTACAGTAAATGTTGATTAAAATGTAAGTCACAAACTAAAATATACATTAATCTATTTTTTTGAAAGATAATAACTTTATTTTGCAGTAAATAATAATAAAAACTCAAGTCAAAAACTGTAAAAACAACATTTGTGATAAAATTATACTGTAAAATGAAATACAGGCCTCTTGTAGTTTTTACGGTAGAATTCTGGCAACGACAGCTGCCAATTTTTTACCGTAAAATTTACAGATTTTTTTTTACAGTGTAGCTTTGGACTCCTTTGCATTAGTATTTCACTTTTTTATGTATATGTATAGGAAACATTTTCTTTTTGGGGAGTTGTTACTTTAATTTTGCAGAGAACGCTTGGATTAGGTGTCGGTCGCCCCCTGCTGGCAACGGTGGGGACACAGGGACACAGCATAAAATGGCTTTTTAGTATGACATTTAGCAACATGATGCTAACAGACAGATAAATGAGCTGACTGCTTCGTAGTGACGGAGGTTTAAGGCTGAAATGATCAGAATGAGTCCAGTAACGGTGTATGGGCTTCAGAAACACGCAGGAGCACTTCCTGGTTTCAGGTGTCTGCGTAGAGCTGTGAGACCGAGCGTTTTCAGTTCTGGAGAAGGGCAGCGCCTCAGCATACAGGATTACTCAAACATGTGTGAATGAAGCAAAATACTTCTCCCAAGTCTGTTTTTTGAGGAGGAAACAATATTATAACCATATAAATATAGGTTAAAAGCTAAAAAAAGTCACAGTAGCATAATAGAGGATCTTTAAAAAATCCTACGTTGCTCAATGAAGTACCAATGAAGGTAATGTGATGTGGAAAAGCTTAAATGTTGGCAATAATGGGTGCAACAAACAGCAATGTCTTTGGAGTAAAACAAGGTTATAATAAATATGAATAAATACAAGAATAGTCCCACAATGGCAGTGGCTCTGTTTCCAGTTTGTGGAATATAGCTATCAGAAACAAAACGTGGTTAAAATCTATCTTCCCCCATCTGGATCTGAACACTCAGGCCTTCAGACAGCCACAGCCCTAATCTGAGTCCGTGTAGGTGCTGTAGGTGCGGGGGAACGACTTGTTGACAATAAATGAGTCTTGCAGAGCAGATGAGGTGCAGGCAGAGAGTGATACAGTTTTGGGGAAGGGGCTGAAGAAGGGGGGTAAAGGCAGGGTTTGAGGTAGACCACAGAGACTGATGGGACAAGGCCAGAGAAGTGTTTTGAGCTGGTCCAAGGCTGAGAGGAGCCCGAGAGGAGACACGTGTTAGACATGAGAAGCTCGGGGGGGATGTGAAGAATGGGCCATACCAAAGAAAAAAGGGTAAATGTTGGGGTATTTGTTTATAGCGTGGCATTAACTGAACACATGGGGTTTATAGGACACAAAATGAATACTGCAATATGAGAAAACACAGGCCAGTTTGTTAGATCAGTGGTTCATAACTGCTTTGTTTGAGGGACGATGGATTTTCTCCCTGATCATTTTATAATTTGATCCACTTTTTATTTCACAACCACATTAACAGCGTGTGTATTATATAATTTATTTTATTATTTGATTTAATAAAATATATATGCAAGCCTTAAATAAACTGAATATAGTCCCTGCTAGTGCTGGAGTCAAGACTGCACTAATCGAGACCAAGACCAGTCCAAGTCCGGAGTGATCCCAGACCAAGACAAAGGCGAAACTTTCAGGGTTCGAGACCAACTCGAGCCCAAGACTTTTAAGGACCGAGACCGAGTCAAGACCGAGACAAAGACAAATCGAGACCTGGTTGAGGCCAAGCCCTGTGAACTTAGACTAAATAAAGGGAAAAAGGGTTTTTAAAAAGTGGTTCAATTACATTAATGATCATTTTTAGATCTAATGCAAAAGACTCCACAAACAAAGACATATCATTTGTTTTTTTCTAATGTGGAAAACTTTTGAAAATTATGAAGAAAAGCATTTTATTATAATGTTTGGTAAATAAAATATCAAAGACCGCCACATCTGAGACTGAGACAAGACCGAGTAAAACTGCAGCTGAGACACATTTTTTGCCCCCAACCCACCAGTTTGGAACCTCTGATTTATTTGCAAGTCTGAATTTCCAGCACATTAAATATTGTGCTTGTAATCCAAGCAGGAGTTCACATAATGATGAATGTGCAAATACTGTGAAAGTCTGGCCCATAAGAAGTGGGTATGAACCCCTTCCATTTTAAATTTATTGATATAAGTCCAATCTGACCTGACCAATCATAAGTGTTGATATAAAATAGTGTGGGTTTTGTGCTTTGTCTGCTGTGTAACATGTTTTTCATGGCACCACTTTCTAAATTCTGATTGGTTGTATGTCTGTTCAGTTGTATTGAAAGGGATATTTTATTTTATTCCTTTTTATTTTTTGTCTAAACAACTGCAGCGCAATTTCACTACGACACAAATGCTGTTTCCATTCTGTGTTGAACCTTGAACTTCCACCAAGGTCAATCCTAAAACGTCCAATCTCTTAAACAGTTCAAATTAGAAGCTGTAAAAAGTTATTGCAACAAAACCGCGTACAGTACGTATATATTTAGACGTCAGATTACAACAGTGTTTTTGCACCAGTCTGGCCCGTCCAACGATATAATTTTCTTCATAAAAAAACGGTTTGTGTGTCACAGCAGAGCGACCAGACGCGCTCCCAATGACAGGGGGGAAGTCTACAGAGCGGAGATGTCTGGACGAGCGGAAAAATAACTCGATTCAAACTAATGGGACTGAAATATAAAAGGTCAGAGCGGCAAAAGCAAATGGTCCTGAGCTCTGTCGGATGTGGATGTGACTAATACTGCTTCTGCAAAGGTTGTTTTTCCCATAGCGTTATTTAATTAGAAAAAATATTGTTTTATAACGTGTGTGTGCTGTGACTGTGTGCTGACATATCGTCCCATTAAAATTGAAAAATGAGTTATACATATATTCTTGTTCCTGGATACCTTATATAGACTATATCAAGGCTTTTTCACAGTTTTATCCATTTGCTTCTTTTTTTTTTATCTGGGAAAATAAAAAGTTCTATCTGCAATGTCAAACCTTAATTTGGTTATTTTAACTTTAGAACAGACACCAAAAAAGTGTAGAGTATAAGTTAACTGTAGTCTATATATTATTTTTACACAGGAAAAGTATAAATATAGTATAAAATGTATAACATAAATAAATACAGCGCTACTGCTTACATCCCATCAAATCCTATGTTAAATATTGTCAAATTGTATTACGTTTTACTTTCAAATGAGTGATGTAGTCCTAAAAACTGTTAAATTATAAAAAATAAGTCAACTGCTGAAATAAACTTATAGATTTTTGTATGTTTGATGTAGGATAGAACCTTATAATTCCGTCTGAATTTCGGGCGCTCAGACTTAGAAGGTTCTCTCTGCGAATGACCAGTTCTCAAAAGTCCCACTTCAAATGCTTCAAAGATTGTGAAATTATCTCTAAAATTTCTTTAAGGTGCCTTTAATTCCCATGTATTAAAGAAATTTGTGCCTCATATCAGTTTTGCTATATTTATGTTCAAAACTTAAACCTAAATATCTCAAAACTACGCAGATGGAAACCTGTAATTGTAAGGGGAGGATAAAGCAAATTTTAATGGCACCATAATGATAGTTTTTTCATATAAAAGCTCTGTCCTTTATCTTTTGATTATGATGTGTAATTGTTTATGGCTCTAAAACACCTAGCTGGACATAAAAAAATTAATTTGGGACTATACTAGGACTGACCCAGAGTAAACCAGGTCTAAACCAGATTTTTTTAAAAAGATTAAACTAGGGCTAAAGCAGCACTACACTAAGACTAAACCAGGTCTATATGAGGTCTTAATCCCCAAGACAAAACTGAGGCTATACAAAAGGACAAAACCAAACTAAACCAGGACAAAACCAGACTAAACCAGGACAAAACCAAACTAAACCAGGACAAAACCAGACTAAACCAGGACAAAACCAGACTAAACCAGGACAAAACCAGACTAAACCAGGACAAAACCAGACTAAAGCAGCACAAAACCAAACTAAACCAGGACAAAACCAGACTAAACCAGGACAAAACCAGACTAAACCAGGACAAAACCAGACTAAACCAGGACAAAACCAGACTAAACCAGGACAAAACCAAACTAAACCAGGACAAAACCAGACTAAACCAGGACAAAACCAGACTAAACCAGGTCAAAACCAGACTAAACCAGGACAAAACCAGACTAAACCAGGACAAAACCAGACTAAACCAGCACAAAACCAAACTAAACCAGGACAAAACCAGACTAAACCAGGACAAAACCAGACTAAACCAGGACAAAACCAGACTAAACCAGCACAAAACCAGACTAAACCAGGACAAAACCAGACTAAACCAGGACAAAACCAAACTAAACCAGGACAAAACCAGACTAAACCAGGACAAAACCAGACTAAACCAGGAAAAAAACAGACTAAACCAGGACAAAACCAGACTAAACCAAGGGATAAAGTAGTGAATAACCCAGGACAACATATATTGCACAATAATGACAAAACAGTGACTAAACCAGGTCTAAATCAGGTCTAAACCAGATTTAAAAAAAAAAAAAAAGACAAAACCAGGACTGCTCCAGGACAAAACCAGATCTTAATAACCAGGTCCAGACCAAAACCAGGACTAATCCAAGACTATACCAGGATGACACTGAACAAAAAAAAGCTTTAAACCAGGACTAAATCAGACTAAACCAGGACAAACCCAGGTCTAAACCAAGAAACCAGCACTAAGCTAGACTAAACCATGATTCAACCAAGACTAATTCAGGACTATCCTTGGACAAAACCAGCTCTAAACCAGGACTAAGAAGTGGTCTATGCTTCAAATGAAAATCAGGAAACTGGCTCTCAATCAAACTTGAACCACAAAAGAAGCCTTCGTACCAAAAGTGTTACCCGCCCCGCAGTTTGAGAACCGCTGGTTTACGGGCACATCTTTCTCTGGCATCTCTTTCCCGGCTCTGTAGATGCCATTTTGTTTTGTGAAGGAAAAGGCCAGAGCGTATTACAAGGCCATTGCGTCCACTTAAGTCATTGACTGCAGTAAACTGACCTTACTCCCAGGTCCATAATGTGTCTCCTGTTTGTCTGCCGCTCTTCCCTATCACTGTCTGGACCGCAGGAACACACAAACATGCCCCGCAGTTATTAATCGTCAGTGAGCGCCGCGGGCCTGGTCCACATAACGCTGTTTGGGAGGTAAAAGTCATAAACAAAAGGACTCTGTGATATCTGCTCCTCCTCTGTTGTATCTCAGCCACGTCCCTTTTGCTTCATACACGCATTTTCCTCTTTTCTTCCCTCTTTGATTTATTTTATTTTGCATATAATAAAAATTACCATATAAATTTACAAAATATATACACAAATGAGCAGTATAAGTGCAGGGGAGAGGCAAAAAAACAAAGAAAGGGACCTAGAAGCTCCACCTAGAAGCTAAATGTTTAAAAAATCAGCAAGATTTAACCAAAAACTCTCTTAAATGTTTTTTAAATGACATTAGTGATGTGTTGATTTTAAATAAATTCACTCCACAATTTACAGCCTCTATGGCTTAAGCAAAACTGGACTCTGGATGTTACAGATTTTGTCAAATGGAAGTTTTGATTCTGACGAGTACTGTAGCAATAAACCTCTGAATTAGTTTTAAAATAAAAGATGAAGTGCTCAGGACCGGATTTTGTGCATAAAAATACAAATCTGATACACATTTATATCACAGATATTAAGAATCTTGAGTTTGTAAAATAAATTAGCAGATGGCTTAGAATGGGTTGCAGTTCTAACAAAGAAGATTTTATTTAAAGTAGATGGAAAAGTGCTTCCCAAAACAAAATTACAATATGATAGATAAGGGTAAGTTAAACTGTAGGATAGTGCAAGGTTACATTTTGTGTCAACCTGACGACTAACTTTTCTTATAATACCAAATGATTTATAAATTTTTGTAGTTACCCAGTCAACATGATCTCTGCAACTCAAGTTCTTATCTACAATGACACCCAAAAACCTAGCGGCTGAGACACGAGTAAACAACAGAAGCAGTACTAAGTTTAGAATCTGTAGTCGAAAAAGTAAAGATTATAAAACAGCATCTACTCTGAGCTGGAACTACCAAGGTTTATCATACAGTGCCATAGACCAGCCGTTCTCACAATCAGTCTGTCGCAGCCGCCTTAAACTTCTGAAATATACATACCTCTATAAAAATGTGACAAAAAACACTGACTGTTGGCTTTAAGCAATTACCGTATTTTCCGCACTATAAGGCGCATCGGATTATAAGGTGCACCTTCAATTAATGGCCTATTTTAAAACTGTTTTCATATATAGGGTGCACCGCATTATAAGGCGCATCCACTAGATGGTGCTGCGCTAAAGGGAATGTCAATAAAACAGTCAGATAAGTCAGTCAGTCAAACTTTATTAATAGAATACAAACCAGCTTCTTACAACTCCCTTGTTGAAAACTGGGGATGCACAGATACCACTTTTTTTCAAACCGGTACGAGTACGAGTACTTCCATTTGAGTACGTACCGATACGAGTACTTATATGGGGTAACTTTATAGTTTATACAGTCACACTACTGTATGTCATTCATCCCATACCGTGTCGTCTTTTTGCCATCTATCCCCACTCTGCGATGCCAAGTTATTTTTACAACAGAGTGGTTTGAACACAGCTAATCATGGCTAAAATTTGCTGAATATGGACATGTGATACCTCATTTTAAAACTTAGATTCTCCTCTATTCAGTCGCTAAAATAATTTTAAAGACAGGTTGAGCATCTGCGCATCACCTGCGGAGATTCGCCATTACATACAGGAGCTAACACAATTAGCAACGGTACTTCTTATGTTTTATCAGACAACAACTGCTTCAGACTCCGTGCTTATATCATTTTCGGGACAACTAGGACAACAAAAGGACGACTGCTTAAGTTTTAGGACTCACGTATGATTTGGGATAAGTCTGGTTGAGCAGAATGTAGAGCCAGCTTTGCTTTTAAAACCTGTCACTTCGGCGACGCCCCCTGAATACGGTAGCCATAATTAACCAACATTGATCCATATATAAGGCGCATCGGATTATAAGGCGCACTGTCTGTTTTTGAGAAAATTAAAGGCTTTTAGGTGCGGCTTTTAGGTGCGGCTTTTAGGTGCGGCTTATAGTGCGGAAAATACGGTATATAACTGTGATTCATTTCAAACTCAATTTCCCCAGGGGACCCAAGACCCCCACTTTGGAAACCATTGCCATAGAGTTTACATTGTCACAACAGCTGCCCCAATGAAATGACATCAAAAGAAAATGGCCATGAAAAAATAAGAACAGGTTAAGTCCTGGTGTGGACCTTGCAGAGACCTTGTATTGTCCTGATTTGACCTGTTTTTGTGCTGGTTTAGTCATAGTTTTGTCTTTATATTTTTTACTGGGCTATTCCCTTTTTTATCCCTTGGTTTAGACCTGGGTTAGTCAAGATTTAGGCTAGTTTTAGTCCTTTCACAGTAGATCCAGGTTTTATCTAGCGCAATTTAAGACAATTTTAAGACTTTTCAATGCTACTTGAAATTAAATCAAATGCCAGGAGTGAGGGGAAAAGACCAATTCTTTGTATGTTACGCTCATAAAATATCCCGTATTTTGTCCGAAACTTTTATTTTTAATTCAGATAATCAAATAACTGCCTTAAAAAATACATACTTCTGTAATATTAGTTACCAAATATTACAAGTACATCCTCCTTGTTGGGACTAAACGTGGGCGTTACGTCTAATTACACATCTGCTAGCATACATTCATTAACCTATATTTGACTAGACTTGACTTAGATGTTTCAGATTTTTGACAATTTAAGACCCAGATGAACAAAATTTCATCCCTGCCAATGGAATTTATAACTTTTAAGGCCTTCACTTTGACACCATTAAATATAATACCTTTTTATACCCTGCCTTTAAATGTGGTCATATTTTCTGGAGGGACTTGCAGAGCGGTTCGTGCGGGACACAAAGACCATTATAGTCAGTCGTGGAGGCTCAGTACTTGTTTTAGGGCCTTGTAGTTGTTTGGGCTGAGTGTCGCCAGCCTGACAGTCAATAATCACACTTGGCCGCATTAGAGCTGAGGAATCTGGATGTTGTTATTTGCAAAGTTGAGGCCAAAACACAAGGATTTGGGATTTCGCAGCCACAGTGTCTGCAACAAGATCAAATTCACTTTTCGGTTCAAACTTGCATCAACTTTCACTTAATGCCCGTCACAATTTACAGTAATGGTATTTTGTTACAATTTTTATTAGTAAATTGGTCTTTTTTTTTCTTTTTTTCCTTTAAAGGGGTTATTTACATGACGCCCAAACACAAACGCGGACCCTTAGCATAATAACAAAAAAATAAAAATAAAATCTGTGTTGTAAGCTGTAGTATTTCTGCCAGGCCAGTAAGGGGTGCTGTGAATTACAGAGAAGAAAAAACTCAATACAACGTTTTAATCCTGTGTTGTTCTGGGGCAGGGCTAATAAACTCTAAAGCAGTAAGGATTTATACGCACATTACTAACAGTGACTCACTAAACGTATATGTTGTTGTTTTTTTTTCTCCAGGTGGTCTGTGCAGTTCACGGGTCGCAAATTTGGTACGAAGACGTCTTCTGGTGGTACTCAGGAGTTTTTTTGTAGTTCAAGTCCTGACGTAGTTTCATTTAGAGCCAGTTGTGTTTCTGATTTTCAATTGAAGCATAGACCACTTTTTTGTCCTGGTTTAGAGCTGGTTTTGTCCAAGCATAGTCCTGAATTATTTGTGGTTCAGTCATGGTTTAGTCGAGCTTAGTGCTGGTTTCTTGGTTTAGACCTGGACTTTAGAGCTGGTTTAGTCCTGGTTTAAAGGTGTTTTTTGTTCTATGTCGTCCTGGTATACTCTTGGATTAATCTTGGCTTAGTCCTGGTCCTGGTTATTAAGATCTGGTTAAGTCCTGGAGTAGTTCCGGTTTAGTCCTTTATAAAAATCTGGTTTAGACCTGGTTTTGTCCTGGTTTAGTCTGGTTTTGTCCTGGTTTAGTCTGGTTTTACCCTGGTTTAGTCTGGTTTTGTCCTGGTTTAGTCTGGTTTTACCCTGGTTTTAAGCTGGTTTTGTCCTGTGTCGTCCTGTTATAGCCTCAGTTTTGTTCTGGTTTTGTCCTATGTTGTCCTGGTGATTAAGACCTCATATAGACCTGGCTTAGTCCTGGAGTAGTCCTGGTTTAGCCCTAGTTTAGTCGCTTCAAGAAAAATCTGGCTTATTCTAGGTTAGTCCTGGTTTAGAGCTGATTTTGTCCACATAAACAGCACAGAAAGGAGCGTATAAGTGCTTATAGAACACTGAAAATGACTATAAGGGTAAACTAAAAGTAGAATTTAAATTTGCCCTCATCACTTACTTGTAACAAAGAATTTCTTAGTGAACGAGCAGCTGTCAAACGCCGCAATCTTCTCCTGTAGACTCACCACCAGAATACTGTAAACACACAGAAAAAACATGAATTCACTACCAATAATAAAACCTTTTCGGAGCCTGTGGATGGTGACCTGCGTGAGAGACGTACTGTTTGTTGCAGTTCAGGTCGTAGATGGGCGTCTTGAACTGGATCGATTTGACCATTTCCCCGGTTCTCAGAGAGTACAGGTCGGCGCAGCAGTAAGGAGGGCTCGACCTGGACAGAAACAAACATTAGCAATTAAAATACAATACAAAACACAAAATACCCATCTCTGTTAAGTCTTCTTTCGTCTTTTCTCTTCTGCGGAACCCAAGAAAATCATCTGCCTCCTAGCATGCAGTGACTTGGGTACTTATTTTGCAAAGGTTTGTACTGCTATCTTTCCAAATATCTTCAATGTCTGCCTTTTTTTTTTTTGCATTTAGGAAAAAACAGAAGAGCAATAATGAAAATATTATTCTTAGTCTGCTCATTTTCGTTAAAAGTTGTGAGTGAATGGAGCCAATCCCAGTAACTATGGGTCTGAGGCGGAGTACACCCGACATAGCCAGTTAGTCGCAGGGATGACGACAACTGTGCACTTTAATTTATTCACTTAGATCAAGCATTCACAACATTTTCATTAGCTCATTTGATTAAAGTGCATTTTAAGGTTGATTTTTAGGAAATAAACTGTAATAAATAAAGTGCCATTGTGCATTTTATACAAAACGTATAACAGGTTAGTTAGGCCCAAAAAGTTGTGAGGCGTTTTAATGTTCAGCTCACGCTTGAAGGCCAAATATTGTTTTAATTACATGAAATGTAAAGTGAAATGAAACTGATTTTGATGTACAGGTAGGCCATAGTAAAATATCTTGGTCACATCAAAATTTATTTATTTATTTATTTTTAATTTATTTAATCTATATTTTAATGAATAAATGTGAGAGTGAATCATTTCCTGTCAGTGTAACTCTAAAAAATGCCTTTTTTTGTCTTTTAACAAATGTTATAATGTTGTTTCCTCCTGAAAAACACACCAGGAATAGTATTTTGTTTCATTCACACGTTTGAGTAATCCTGTATGCTGAGGCGCTGCCCTTCTCCAGAGCTGAAAACGCTCGGTCTCACAGCTCTACGTAGAAACGTGAAACCAGGAAGTGCTCCTGCGCGTTTCTAAAGCCCAGACACCGTCACCGGACTCATTCTGATCATTTCAGCCTTAAACCTCCATAACTACGAAGCACTCAGCTCATTTATCTATCTGTTAGCATCATGTCGCTAACAGCTGTGCTGAATAGCCATTTAATGCTCTGTCCATTCCCCATCGTTGCCAGCAGGGGGCAACAGAGTCAAGTCAAATTATTATTAATATTAAGTTACAAAACCTGAACTAACACAAATATGTTCAACACTATTTTAAAAAGCCTGAAAAAGCAGAATATGGCCTCTCTGGGAGTGTGTCAGTGTCAGCCAAAGTTATCATTGTTAAATATAACTACATAAACACTCATTATATAGAAAGGTAAAGTCATGTTTCCTATATTTGTCTGTTAAATTTGACGGCAAGATTTCCTCTTTTGAGCCCAGTCCAGTTGCAAACATTGGCTGTAATCGGAGAGCCCTGAGTTTATGCAGGAAAGAAGGGCCTTGAGCCAATAATCACACATCTCTGCACATTCGGCCACTCTGTTTTTCTTTGAACAAACTCATACGGTATTTGTTCTCCACCGCGTCCCACTGGCTGGAAAAAAAGGGAGAAAAAAAAATCAAAAAGGGCGAAAGGGGAAGTGCTTTGTCATGCAACACATTTAGCCCGGGCCCCTCCATCAACGCAACAAAGACCAGGGGGCTACATGAGGGAGAAAAAACTAAATTTGGACATAAATCTTAATCAGGGTTGTCCCAAGTGCCCCCTTTTCTCTGCCTTTTACTGGGCTTTTATTATCTGTCACCGTTTGAAAGGCTCGGAGCTACAGCCGTGACTGTGTTACAAAAGATGGACAGAGCCACATTGCCCCCTACGCTTTGGTTACAAAAGAGAGACTGAGCTGCCGTGAAGATATAGCTGTGGTGATGTTAGACAGGGTCGGCTGGTTCCTGTTTAATCCCACCGGTCATAGTCGCGGCCTTGAGAAATGTCAATTATAAAGCATTAAAGGTGTGTTTGTAATGTTTTGGTATGCAGCTAAATGAGACAATAGACAAATGTATGTCCTCAAAAAGCAATAAAAGCATGTAAATATATTATAATATTGTGGAAGAATTACATAATTCAGTAGTTCAATTAAAAAGTGAAATTCACATTTTGTATAGATCCAGTACACACAAAGTGAAATATTTCATTACGTATTCAAGACGTATTTATTTTTATTTATTTTGTTATTATTATTATCATTATTATTAAATTCTCCAATCTCCACGAGGATACCTGGTTAAATAAAGGATATATATATATTTATAAAAATTAATATAAAAATAAATATTAAAGAAATTTATTGGGAAAATGTAATATTCAAAATGTATGAGTAGGGTTGGGCGAAAAATCCAAGTAAATCAATTAGAGTTTTTAATTTTGGATGTCAAAAATAGCTCTATCATAAAATCTAATTTAGCGGAAACAGCATCCACCAAACGCTACACTGTCCACTGTGTTGTGGCTAATGCTACTGCTAATGCCCAGAGCAGCTTAAATACTGACTGTAGACTCTGCAGATAATAAAAACACAATCACAGAGAAAGGGGTTGTTTTGCCTCTGTAAGGCCTTTTTTTAGAAGACGGCAGCAGTTTGGCAAAAACAAACATCAGCCTAGAGCGGTGTGCGGCGCTAACTTAACGTACTTTGATAATGTGCAGCTTAGACGTGTGTTCAAAAGCTTAGAATCTTTTAACAAAGCTTTGCATGGTGTGGAAATGATAATAGACCTGGCCTTTAGAAGCAGAGAGGGTTAACACTAAAAAAGGCATGTTATTAATGTTTTCACAAATGTCACTGTGAGAGTAAAGCACACTGCTGCTGCTTTGCTGCTATAGTTACGTAGTATCCTAATTTAAAAAAAATACAAACCTCAATTAAAATCACTTTTATGTCAGAAAACAAGAGAAAACAATCTATTAAAACTGTAAATTGGATGACATTTTAAAAAATTTAACTTTAGCTCTATCACTCCTATTAGCCCTATTTATGAGATACTGAGGTTTTGTACTGTAAGCTGTAATAACACTCCTAAAGTCATTTCAACCTTTATAAAAACAATGGAAGGATTTCTAATACTTATTTCAATGCATTTATGTTTCACACAACAAAAAGTAACAAAACTCTGAGCATAAAAGCAGCTTTAATGTGGCTTTTAAATGAGGAAGAATAATAAAAAGTTTTAAAATGCTGTAATAATGAAATAACCATTAACATAAACATTTGTAAAAAGGACAATGTTTTAAACAGTAATTTCAACACCAACATGAGCTTACTGGCCACTTTATTAGGCACACCTATTCCTCTGTTTGTTAGCAGGAAAGCAGTAATATCAATTATTTGTCAAAAGTCAAGGAATAAAACGCCATTCTTAGCTTATGCACCATCTACGGTGAAATGAATTTCTGTGACGCTTGATTAAAGAGGTGCCATAGAGAAAGTTTTGCCCAACGCTCGCTCATATGGGACAGGCCTGACATCTTCAACATCTGTCGACATTTCCAAAGACGAGCTTCAAGCTACCGTCGCATATCCAGTCTTACAGCCATTAAGATTAATACAAACATTTCACTTGACAATAATTTACTTTCAGGCGGCTGCGCCATCGATTTCGGCATTAACAGAGTCCGATCAATCCAATTCAAAGCTCTAAACTAAAAAAATGGGCCCTCTACAATTGATTCAAATAGACAATGATAACCTGGTATTACGCAATAGAAATGGCATGAGCGCTTCAACTGTTTGGCTTTCGCAGTATTTTAACAAATGACCCGGTTCTAATGGAGGCAGTGCGGGGTCAGCCGTAATGAGATTTGCAGCACGGGGGACAGAGGGGCGTGGGTTGAAAGCCGGGCTAAATCATCATTACAGTTATGGATAAAGGCGGGATGTCAGGGCAGGCACATGTCGAGGTGACGCCGAGGACCATTGCCCCGCATCAGTAACAGGAAGATTACCAGGGCCATATTAGATCAATGTGTCAATTACTATTACTCACAGTACAGGAGCGGGCGTCTGAGAGCAGAGACAGCGGGGAGAGAAGACACCGAGGACACAGAGGGGACACAGGACTGGACAGTTTTAGAGGACGGACTGAAAAGCAGCTTATTTATTTTGTTTTTCACTGGAAATTTTTAAGTTAGAGTTGTTGTATAAATATAAAAAAAACCTTGGAACTGATCTAGGCTTCATCACAGGTATGCATTAGACTTTTCCTGTTCTATATAAAGAAGTTAGTCTGGTCTCCCTTTGCGTAAGTTTCGTTTCTATGGGCGGAACACTCGCAGGCGGAGTAACCAATAAGCAAAATGAAAAGTGGTGCGTAAGCAGTGCACCGCTGACCTGTAACCCAAAACAAACATGGCCGATTACTGCCAGTTTTTCCCTAAAACACCCTACGGCGTATTATGAGCAGCTCTGTACTTATTTCTGAACGCATTTGTTGTGAAAGTGGGTTTGTTTGAATGCGGTCATTTTGCTGGACATCAACAAAAATTTACTGGAGTTAAACTGAAAGCAAGATGAAGAAAAAATCCCACAGAGAACTGAACAACAACAAGGACTTCAGCAGAACCAACAGGTGACGAAGGAAAGTATCGGGTCAGAGTGGTTAACCTTACTGACTTGCACAGCCAGGAGTTTGTGAGTTCAATGTCCAGGGTGTACACCGCCTAAGGCCCATTGTTGCTGGGATAGGTTCCAGCTACACATGGCGCTTATTAGGAATAAGGGGAAGAAAGTAAATTAATGATCAAATGAATTACTTATTAAATAAACATATGTGTAGGTTCTCACTGATCCAGGAGAATTCAGTAAAAAAGATTAAACAAGAACGTCAGCTGGACAAGGTTTGGTTTTAGAAGACTGTGCTTTATCCCAAGGACATATTCATTTCCAAGGGGCGGGACTTCTTCTTGTTAAACCCATCCATTTTCTACCGCTTACCCAGGGCCACCTCAACTGACTGTTGCCAATGTGGAGGAGCAGCGGCTCCACTCCGAGCTCCTCCTGGGTGATCAAGCTCCTCACCCTGTCTCTAAGGGAGCGCACCCTGTGAATCCAAAGCTCATGACCATAGGTTTGCGTAAAAACCTATAGTTCCTAAGATTATTTCTAACAGTTTACTGTCAAAATGACCACCCAAGACATGCTTGTACAGTGAAATACAATTCACCAAGGCAGCAGTCAAAGCAAGGAAGTCCTCTCCCCAGACACTTCCTCCAGCTCAGGGGAATACCAAGTCATCCCTAAACTAGCCAGCGTGTCTATACAATCAATCCATAGCTGTAATGTTTTAAGTGCTTTTACATAAACCATTGGAAAAATCTATTAATTCTATTTTACACAGTATTTTAGATCAGTGGTTCCCAGTGAGGTGCCCAGGACTACCTGGTGGGCAACAAAGGTACTGCAGGGGGGCCAACAGAGGTTGTCTACAATAAGTACATAAATAATAAATTGAGTTTAAAATTAATCACAACAAAGTATTTATATAAAAATGCTTAATTAGGCATTTTTAGCCAAATGTCTGTGTTTTTGTAATGTTTTTTAATCTATAGGGAAAAACCTTTGTAACACATTGACACATTTGTAATAGTTAATACTCATTGTTGAGGTTCGTGCAGGATTGTCTGACTTTTTAAGGGGGGCTTGATGCTCTTGACTTTGGGAAAAGTTGTTTTAGATTATGAATAAAACAACATTATGAGCAAAACTGGATAATTGCTTTCTAATTTGACAATAATAGTTACATCAGACAGACTTCCCTGGTTATTTCTGCACTTTACTGCCCAGTTACAAATTGGAAAACCCTTCTCACAAAACCTGTTTCATCAGTCTTTACAACCACAAGTGTAACTTAATTGTAGACCATGCAACACAACAGCTAACGGAGGCCCTAAAAACTATAATGACTGCTACATGTCCAACTGCAGTTAGAAGTTATTACAATTATAGCTTCTACTTCCTTCTTTGTCAGTGATCCCACATATGTTTTTCACATTTCGGGGCTTATTGGACGATCACTTTCCCTTCTGGCTCCACACGTTCGGTGAATATGCATCGCTTTTATGAATGTGACTAAACCAGGGCATCACAAACCACAAAATTTGATGTGGCGGTGGAAAGACGGAAACCTTGAGGGGGGAGAATTAAAAGGCAGGCAAATAAATGTATTTACAAGGAGAGGCGCGTCACCACCGCTTCTCCCAGCGAATGGTGCGAGATTTTTACAAGATCCCAAAATACGGATGGCGATTACATGCTGTGGAAATGCTAAACAAATACAAGATCTGGGTTTAGGAAATGGCGGGGGGAAGTCTGATGTCTCTTAAAGGAAGCTGCCAAACGTCTAAAGAAAAACACTTTCCATTGATAATATAGGCTTTGGATTTAAGACTGATTTAACATTGCCAATATACAGAAACTCCCGCCAACGCTGAACAAGTCAAACTCAGGGCGCTGCACCAATGTTTGAAACTTGGCAGCTAAAGAAAGGATTTGGAAAAGTTGACAAGGTGAAAAATGGTGGATATTGTTTCCCAAGTATTTCTAGAAAATATATGTACTTTCTGGGTACTTTTCCTTGGGTAAATCTAAGAGCAAAATGATTACTTTTACTTGTGTTTACTGTTAACATGTCTTCGCTGGTAACACAGGTGGTAGTTGTAGTAGTAGTAGTAGTAGTAGTAGTAGTAGTAGTAGAAGCAGTTTGTAGTGGTAATCATAGCAGTAGTAGTAGAAGCACCAGTAGTAGTAGCAGTATGTAGTTGTATTCATAGCAGTATTAGTACTAGTAGCAGTAGTATTAGTAGCAGTTTGTAGTAGTAGCTGTAGTAATGGTGGTAATAGTAGTAGTAGCTGTAGTAGTAGTGGTAGTAGTAGTTGCAATAGTTGTAGTAGTAGTAGTAGTAGTTGTTGTAGTTGTTGTAGTAGAGGTAGTTGCAGTAGTTGTAGAAGAAGTAGTAGCAGTAGTGGTATAAATAGTAGTAGCAGTGCAGTAATAGCACTAGTAGTAGTAATTGTAGTAGTAATGGAGGTAGTAACAGTAGAACTACCATTAGTAGTAATGAATATAGTAGAAACAGTAGTAGTCGTACTAGAAGTAGTAGTAGTAATAGCAATTTGTAGTGTTAGTTGCAGTAGAAATAGTAGTAGTTGCCGTATTAGTAATAGTAATAGTAATGTCAGTCAGTATTTCCATAACTTCATGCGTAACAGTATACTTTTTTTTAACTTCTTTTAGCGAAGTAATAGTATTTTTAAGTAATAGGTACTATCACTTGAGTACTTCGTCTTCTCTGCATTTAAACATTGCCAGCACACAGTGACTCCTGCCAAAACTGAACGAGTCAGATCCAGGGCGCTGCACCAACGATTAGAGTCCTGGCAGCAGAAAAAGGCGTCTGTACAAGTTTTCAAACAACGTGACAAAAGTGAGGCGCAGAGGAAAATACTCGCAGTATTTATGAGCAAACACAGCACACTCGACTCTTCAATGGTGAATTAATGTGAGGCTGTTAACGTCTTGTACTTTAATGCTTTTTCTGCTCACAAAGGCAGATGTAAAGTTATAGAAAGAGAGTGTTGATTTTATGGGAGAAAAATTGGGAAAATATTGTTCCTAGCTACATTTAAAAAGCTGCATGTTGAGAAATAATGGCAAAGTTTTATAAGAGAGCTTTCCTAAATCCCTCAGCTTTTATCTTTTCTGCTTGGGAATTTTTAAACTAATTACACAACTTTATTAATTATATGTAAAAGTGAGCATAAATTTAAAGATACACTGCCTGATTTTTTGTCTGTCAATACAAATTAATTAAGTCATTTGTGCTGTCAGCATTCAGCCATTAAAAAAAAAAGTCCAAACTGATCATTACAACTAAGTGGATAGTTACAATAGTGGGATAGTAACACAAGCAGTGGTGGTGGCAGTAATAGTAATAGTAATAGTAATAGTAATAGTAATAGTAATAATAGTAGTAGTAGTACCACTAGTCAGTAGCAACAAATAGCAGGAGAGGAAGGACCACTAGTAGCTGTAGTAACAGTACTTGCTACTTTATAATAATATTAAATAATACTGAAGAAGAGGAGAAGGGGGAGGAAGAAGAGGAAGAAGAATAAGAGGTAAAATAAGAAGAGGAAAAGAGGAAGAAGAATAGGAAAAAGAAGAATAGGAAGAAAAAGAAGAAGAGGAGGAAGAGGAAGAAGAAGAGGAAAAAGAAGAATAGGAAGAAAAAGAAGAAGAGGAGGAAGAAGAACAGGAGGAGGAGGAAAAAGAAGAGGAAAAAGAAGACAAAGAATTGGAAAAAGAAGAAGTGGAAGAAGAGGAAAAAGAAGAAGAGGAAGAAAAAGAAGAAGAGGAGGAAGAGGAAGAATTAGAGGAAAAAGAAGAATAGGAAGAAAAAGAAGACGAGGAGGAAGAAGAACAGGAGGAGGAGGAAAAAGAAGACAAAGAATTGGAAAAAGAAGTGGAAGAAGAGGAAAAAGAAGAATAGGAAGAAAAAGAAGAAGAGGAGGAAGAAGAACAGGAGGAGGAGGAAAAAGAAGACAAAGAATTGGAAAAAGAAGTGGAAGAAGAGGAAAAAGAAGAAGAGGAAGAAAAAGAAGAAGAGGAGGAAGAAGAACAGGAGGAGGAGGAAAAAGAAGACAAAGAATTGGAAAAAGAAGAAGTGGAAGAAGAGGAAAAAGAAGAAGAGGAAGAAAAAGAAGAAGAGGAGGAAGAAGAACAGGAGGAGGAGGAAAAAGAAGACAAAGAATTGGAAAAAGAAGAAGTGGAAGAAGAGGAAAAAGAAGAAGAGGAAGAAAAAGAAGAAGAGGAGGAAGAAGAACAGGAGGAGGAGGAAAAAGAAGACAAAGAATTGGAAAAAGAAGAAGTGGAAGAAGAGGAAAAAGAAGAAGAGGAAGAAAAAGAAGAAGAAGAGGAAGAAGAACAGGAGGAGGAGGAAAAAGAAGACAAAGAATTGGAAAAAGAAGAAGTGGGAGAAGAGGAAAAAGAAGAAGAGGAAGAAAAAGAAGAAGAGGAGGAAGAAGAACAGGAGGAGGAGGAAAAAGAAGAGGAAAAAGAAGACAAAGAATTGGAAAAAGAAGAAGTGGAAGAAGAGGAAAAAGAAGAAAAAGAAGAAGAACTCAGTCTTACAGCACTTGTCTAGAAACTCTAAGTCGCTTTATAGCTGGGTGCATTATTCATTCACTCCTCAGTCACAGCTGCCCTGGGGCAGACTGATAAAGACATGGCTGCCATTCTGCTCCTACAGCCTTTTCAACCACTTTTTCAAGAATTTTGCTGGGTGATTTTATGTCATCTTGACTTATAATGACTTGTAGTAGCAGTACTTTGTCTTGGGTACAGATTTACTTCTTCCACCTCTGCAAATAGGTAATAATTTGTATTCATTGTTACTCCAAAGAATGTTGTGCAGTGAGAAAGCGCTCCCCGCAGCCCTAAAGCACTCTTTAAAACATACACTACAGACTTAAAGCGCCATACTTTCCCAGTGAGGTCTGTTGTTTTTATGTTTTGGTCCTTGTTCTCTGCTCAAACACAGCCCCCTCACACACAACAAACGCGGACCACATCAGAGAGGAGTGGGTCTGGAAGGAGCTGCAGGCATTAGAACAACATAATGAGGGTAAAAAGTTCAGCCGCTGTCTCTGTCCACACACAGGCTTTAACATTAGAGCGGGGGTATGAGTCTAAAGGGAACACGGTTTGGGAGCGCAAAGCATGGTTTTTATGTGCACTTGATAGCAGAAAACAAATACTTAAAAAAAAAATCTAGATGTTGATGAACAGAGTAAAGAAAACTAGACTAGACTATGAGATTTCGGTGCTTCGGCCTAAAACACTTCACAAAATGGCCAGGTATACAAATTTATCACAGGTGCATGGAGGTATTGGTGGTTAACACACTTCCTTGCAGCCAGAAGGTCCAGAGTTTGACCCTAGTAGTAGTAGTAGTAGTAGTAGTAGTAGTAGTAGTAGTAGTAGTAGTAGTAGTAGTAGTAGTAGTAGTAGTAGTAGTAGTAGTAGTAGTAGTAGTAGTAGTAGTAGGGCTGGGATGATATACTTTTGTCACGATGCAACAGTATTATGATACTTAGGTGCTAGGGGTGTGACGAGGCACAAAATCCCACAAAACGTGAAAAGACATGAGAAAATCCCCTGAAAATCATTAAAATGTGAAACTATTTAGGTGCATTTTTAAAAATCAAATGGATGGCATTTACTTTTATTATTTGAATTATATGCAAAGGCAAATGTTTTGTCACAAATTCATCTGATACAAAACTGTGTAATACAAGAAACTAAGCAATCAAATTAAAAGTAATCAATCAACCACCAGCCAGCCTGTTCATTAAGTATTAAATACTTCACTAATTCATGTCACAGTATCCAGTATTTGTCAGACAAAATGCTTAGAAGCACAGTGCTGCCCTCTACAGTCCTGGCAGACCACTGTTGGCTCACATTTAACTGTGAACGCAGTGCAGCCCTGTAGCACCATTATTACGCATAACATCAACTTTAACTTTTGTTGCAATGTATCCAAAACTTTTTTTTCCCCCCAGCCCTATGAATGAATTAAGTATGAATGGGAATTTTACTTCCGGGTGGTCACAGTTGAACTCCATAATAGTAGCAGTTATAATAGCAAAAAAGGACAAAATAGTAAATTAAAATAATAATATTTTTGAAGTAGCAATAGTTTCACCTGAGTACAGAGTAGTTCGTCCACCTATGCATGTCAACAGCACTTAATCTGTTACTCTAAATGAGATCAAGTCCAAAAAATAAACAACAGTTCCAAAATCTAAATTCTGTTTTAAGAAATACAATGTGGCGTCTCTTTACACAATTCAGCAGCTGTTCTTGACTCTCTCAGTTCCCAACCATCTTTGACTCGGTCTGTAAGCTTTAGACTGCAGAACTGCCTTACAGTAATAAAAGTATAGGATAACCCTTTTAAATTCACAATCCCGCTGTATGGCTTTAACAGTGGTAACACATATCCTCTTTGAAAACCGGCCGGGGACTTTGTGTATGTGGCGTCCATAAATCCAGCGTTCTCCCACTTCCTTTTGACGGCAGTAAAGTGGATATTAATATTCATTACCTAAACCGTAGCTTGCATTAGATCCAATTTTAGCCATTTTAGCGGCGCATGCCAATTTTCTGTCCGACTTAAGTGGAAGCACTTGACACAAGAAACATCTGGTCACGTTCGCTCTTCAGGCCTGACATCTCGGAGCTCAAATGGATATAAAGACCGCTTATATCTCCCATACATAAGGGATTGAGTAAGATAACGTAATAAAGAAAGTTGAGAGACAGATGCCGTATTTGTTGGAGACATTAGCATTAACTGTGTTTTATCTCCAGATGAAGATCTTTATGTGGTAATGGTATTTCTTAGACTATATACTTATTGAATGCATATATGCAGCTTTTACCACAATAAAGGTACTTTGATTCTATGTCAGCACAAAAGGGAAACAGAGATTGATAGGAAATGTACAAGTGTAAAGATGTTTTGAATGCAGGCAGTTTTTATTAATTTAGTGTTTAAGATCCAGAAGTAGGGCTGGGTACCATTCAGATTTATTGAATAATGTTAGCCTGACGTTGGTCTTTTAATGTGTGTGTGTGTGTGTGTGTGCGTGTGTGCGTGCGTGCGTGTGCGTGCGTGTGTTTGTGGGCCTGTATAAATTGGTGTGTGAGGGGATGTGGGGACTGGGGCGTACCTGAGCGATACGGTTTCTGATACCTATGGTGTTCTAATTCTACAACCATAAAACACAATAATCATGAATAAAAGACCAATTTTTGGAGCAAAATTCTTAAAACCAGTAGTTTGTAGGATTTATTCTGTGTTATTTATCTGATTCATGCAAAGGAACAGTAAAGGTCCCACTTGGTACTGAAACTTGGTATCAAATAAAAATTATTTTTTTGATACCAGTAGTATTGTTACTTTTCTTTCAATACCATAAAGGTTGTTATGTCTTGTGTCTTTGTCTAGTTTTCTGTATTTGTTTCCCTTGTCTTATTTAGTATTCCCTGTCTGTTTCCCATGTTTTCTGGTTTACTTCCTGCCTCTTGTGTTTCCCGCTTGTGTGATTGCCTGCCCCGCCTTAATGTGTTTCACCTGTGTCTGATTCCCTCGTGTATTTATGTCCTGTGTCCTCCCCAGGTGTTTGTCGGTTCATTTTTAGTTTGTGTTGGATGTCGAGTTCTGTCTGGTTTGGTTTATGTCTTCGTCGTACTTGTATCATTAAAGCCTGTTTTTGTCCGCATTTTTGGGTCCGTCCCTCCTGTTCTCCGCAACACACAACAAAGGTATTGTTTATGGTACCCAGCCCTAACCAGAAGAAACTTGGTGTGCAGACCTCTGCAAAGGCACTGGGCTTATCTCGCAATAACAACGTTTTAGTGCACAGACCTGGACTAAAACTGGAGATCTTCTAATTCAAGGATAAAATGCTCTATCCATCAACAATAATGCCCTTGTATCGCACAATGCTGAAGAAGCCCCTAAAACTAATCATTTGCTCCTTAAAAACGCTTATGGCTTTAGTATCTTTCACCCTATCTCGCAATAGCACTGACTCTGAACCAACACTGACAAAAGCCTCGGTGGCATAGGTAACATGCCAAATGACAGACATCAACAGACAAAAATGTAATTGAAAATATAATTGTTTAATCTATCATAGAAGACAATCAGAAGATGAACCAAGCCTCGTGGAGTTTTCATCCCTCTGCACAAAAACCTAAAGTCAATTTTATGAATGATTTGACTGGAGACATTTTGTATTTGCAGTGGTATTCAACCTGAGGTGGAGGGACACAAGCAAAACTGCCTTCCTAGAAATAAAAGTACTCAACACAATAATACTTGAGCTGCTGACTCTTTTGGCTGCTCCCTTTTCATACAGGGGTTGCCACAGTAAATCTTTTGGATGGGTAATTTGGTAAAAAAGGTTAAAAGTCCTATATTATGTTTTCCTCAGGCTTTTTGAAATAGTTTACAGCTCACAGGATTACTCAAACATGTGAGAATAAAACAAAATACTACTCCAGTTCTGTTTTAGAGGTGAAAACATTATACTATATGGTCACTAAAAGCAAAAAAATAAATAAAATAAAAAAAATAAATAAAGAAAATTTACATTTAAACAAAACATTTCATATGGGCAAAATTATGAAAGGAGATTTCAGCAACCTTGGGAAGATTCAAACCCATGACCTTTCACACCAAAGCCAGAGAATGAAAAACTATGCCAGCACGGAGCTAAAATTTGTACCTGGGTAAAAGTACAGAAAGAGTAGAAAGAGTTTCCTTAAGTTCGAAAGACTAGTTTTGTTGCACAACCCAAACCCAAAAACACTGCCACCTTCTGTCCCCAAAACAGCCCAGGACCAGCTGATTGTAAGGCAAGTGTGTACTCAGGGTTCCTGCAGGTGTCAGCAGTCTTTTATGCTTTTTAATGGCATTTTTAACATTTTTAATGCCACAAACATAAAATCCCGGCAACTTAAATTGTCAAAATGTATTTGCAAGTACTGTAAGATATAGTTCATAAAGCACCATTGAAGTGTTTGGGTAATTTGGTGCAGCTGAAGGCAATTTTACTTCAAAACTATTTTAAAATTCTAATGCCTGTTGGAATCAAATTTATTGTTTTTTAATGCCATTTAAGGCCTTAATGTTTGCTAAATCAATTAATGACTTTTAATGCCCCACAGGAACCCTGGTACTACCGTATTTTCCGGACTATAAGACACACTTTTTTTCATAGTCTGGCTAGAGGTGTGACGTATACTGAGTGCTGAACCCAAATGTGGAAAATCAATACAATTTTGTAAAAGGGTAGCACATCCAGATCACAAAAATAATTTCAGGACAGAAATACTCACATCGGTTCAGTTTTATTATCTGGCTACATCAGGAAAAGTAAATGCTAACGCGTTTTGGCCCGCAGCCTTCCTCAGAGTGTTTACAATGTACTTTATGACTTGCTTATATAGCCACTCAAATAAGAGTATCCAGGTGCACACAGAATACAATTGAAACAGCCAATCATCTTGCAGTATCTTCGAAGATACTGCAAGATGATTGGCTGTTACCACACACCTATTCAGCCAGTTGTTCTCTATCTTATTACTATAACTTGCTTTTCAAGATGAAATGTCTGTTCTTGTTGTTGGATTTTGTAAAATAAATTTTCCCCAAAAAATGCAACTTATAATCCAGTGCGACTTATATATGTTTTTTTCTTTTTCATTATGCATTTTTTGGCTAGTGCGACTTATACTCTGGAGCAGGGGTCTCCAACCTTTTTTCCCCTGAGAGCTACTTTTATAAAATGAAAACGGAAGAGAGCTCAGAAAATGCTGCTTTGTAACATTAATTCATTCATCTTCTTCCACTTGTTCCATCTAAGGGTCATGGGCACTGGAGCGTTAGGAGGGGTACATCCTGGACAGTGGCCAGTCACGGGGCTGACACTTTCAACCCAAAGAAAATGTATTTTGCCTTCACCAACATTTACAAAATGTTGGTATCTGCAACTCACATTTCACATTAAAACAACAAAACTATTTAGTTCTCCCTCTTTACTTTGAAACAAATCTCTAACACCTAATCTTAAAATAATGATTTTGTGTGCAAAGGCAGGCACCTATGAATTTGTTTGGATGCATACACAAGTTGGTTTGCCAATAGTCAAGTGATAAATTAAATTAATAAAGCTTTATTTATTATTTTAATAAGATTATGTAGAATTCATAAAAGCTTTGGGGAGCTACTTGGAAAGTGGTTGAGAGCTACTGGTAGCTCCCGAGCTACAGGTTGCTGTGGAGCGACTTATAGTCCAGAAAATACGGTACTCACTTAGCCACTGGGGAAAAAAAACTTCAAAGCAATTTTTTCTTGACCTAATTTTACTTCTTTACAAGTAGGTTTTAGATCATGTACTTATTAAAGGTCCATAGTTACTTTCCTCTACTGTATCCAACATGAGAAACCTGATTAAAATACTATTATGGGCTCCTAACCAAAAATCTGAGCTGAATTACAACACCTCTGCTTTATTGCCTTTAATGTAAGTGAAAAAGTGAGAGTTTAACCTCTAATAAAATAAAGTATTAATTGCTTTGACCGGAGAGGCCCTGTTTGGGGAGAGGGTTTGTGGTGTAGGTTTGAAAAGTCATTACCAATCACTCAGGCTGTCTGCTCTGTTTACACACTCCACTTCCAGCACTACCGACTCTAATCGGACTTCCTACTCTGAACGGAGGAAAACTGGCGAGGCAGAACCCATTTTCGACAGACATAAAACAGAGCTGCGAGTCAAAATAAACGCTGGAGCGAAGCCGGAGCCTCTGTGCAGTGAGAGGGAGGGAGGTGTGTGGGGGCCGGACCAGGAAATGGAGGAAGAGAGGTTTCCTCAACGTGCAATCAGAGAACATACATTTACACAAGAACTGAAGATCTGTATTAAATAAACACTTTTGCGGGTCTTTTTGTGATTGTGTAATTGTGCAGTAGTGATATGCATAAAGAGAGAGAGTGAAACAAGCTAGAAGCACATTCCACAAATACATCTGTGCACTGTAAAAAGTTCTTAGTTTGGGCAGATCTTATGAAAAATAAAAGAGTTAATTATCCAGGCACAATGGAAAAAGTCAGTAGTATTATTTTTATTTGTCAATTACTAAAGTTTATAACTGAAGTAGACTCTAGCAGATGCATGCGATTTGGGGTCATATTATGCTTTAGGCTTTTTGAAATGGACTCCTTTGCATTAGTATTTCAGGTTTAATACAGCAGTGACGGTGCATGGGCTTTAGAAACGCGCAGGAGCACTTCCTGATTTCACGTGTCTACGTAGAGCTGTGAGACCGAGCGCTTTCAGCTCTTGCTAAAGATATGGCATCAGCCCACAGGATTACTCAAACACACGTGAATGACCCAAAATGCTACTCCATGTCTGTTTTTGAGGTGGAAACAACACTAAGTTAAAAGCTCTAAAAAGTCGATTTAGCGGAACAGAGGACCTTTAAATTTCATTTGGTTCACTTTGTAAATAACACAGACTCTCAAAAGGGAACAGCTGAAAAAGACTTAGCCTTGATTTTCAGTAAAAAAAAAAAATAAAAATTTGAAGCAGTCAAATCTGAATTTTACAGAATGTACAATCTCCTTTTTATTGCAATATATTTGCAAATATAGCACGTTGAGTTATTGTTCAACATTGCCTCCTTTGTTCAATAACTAACATTAAAAAAGGAATTTTCTGCACCTGCTTATTTTAGGAAGTTATCATTTCAAATGAGTCTACATTATTTATGTTATTAGCCCTTTGTCGGCCCATTCATCCAAGAGTCTGATGTATAAGGTATGAAGTCTTTTAGACTCATGTCTAAAAGAAATACAATACCACTGACCATCTGCACTATTTTGCAAATATGTTTTCTCTGTTTTTAAAATGTACTTAAAATGTAAAAATTCTGTCCATGGTATTCTTTCCATTTGTTTTTTTCTAGGTAATGTCCCCTAAGATATGCTTCCTATGTCCTCTCCATGTAAATCCATTTTGGTTCCTCCACTTTAATAAAGTAAGAATTTGTGTCACAAAAATGTACAATCTTCTTAATGTGGAGACAAGAGACTCAGAGATTCAGAGTTGAAGAGATTCTTTAATACAAGTCTCTTATATAGTTTTATTAATTTCTTTGTGCTATTCAGTAATCTGTAACTTAGATGGAGAAAACATGTACACTTAAGTTTCCTTCAAAGTTGTCACAAAAGCATAGCTCAGCTCTAAAGGTCTGTTGTTCGTGGCTTCATCAATAATTCCTGTAAGATTCACTTCTTGGACCAAAGACAAACTCAATATCTTGACTCATGTAACAATAAATCAAGCCGAGCCCCAGAGAGCCAGGTAGACACGAGTTCACAATCTAGCAAACTGTCCAAACCACTGTGAAAGTCTTACCTCACAAACAGCATCGACTTTAGCCAAAATAAACCTTGGCTATACTCATATAACAGATATAAGCACTGCACTGGCGGGGGATATGGCGCGAGCACATGGCAGGCTCATAATGACACGGTGAGGAAGGCTGGATAAAAAGCATCACTTCTCTCAAATCCTCTTAATCTGGCGGCTCGATTTAAACAAAAGCCTGACGATTTCCATTTAATACACTTTGTAGGCTGGACACATCCGGTCGGAGAGGAGAAGCTGTCGGTAAAGTGCACTGTAACACCAGGGCTCGGGGCAACAATAGCTTTCGGATATATAAAAACGTGTTGTTAGCAGCGGAGGAGAGGAAATGTGCCTGCGACCATGTATTTAATGACCTTTGCCATTATTGTATTACTCTGTGATTAAGCAGCTTATGATGCAGATACGCTACACTTTCACCGAGGTCAGATTCATGCATCGTTTAAGCACTTTTATTCTCTATTTTCAAGCTTTTACAATACACTGTGGTACATTGCATTTTGATAGAATAGACATATTATTTGAGCATCTGTTACTTATAATATAGATGGAGATTTCTAACGTCCTGTCTCAGAGCAGAGAGGTTGTATGTGCAGTTCTCAGGCCGGTTTGACACAGGATCTCTGAGTGGAGTGTGCATGTCCTGCTCTTGTTACACTAGGTTCCCCCTTTTCTTCCCACCCTCCACAGCCATGCACGTGTTAGGTAAACTCCTTCTGCATCCTCTTCTCTCACACCAACTAACTTCGAGTCCATAAATCTCCTTTTTGGTCTTCCTCTAGGCCTCATGCTCTAACCTCAGCGTTCTTCTACCCACTATCCCTCCTCTGTACATCTCCAAACCATCTCAATCTGGATAATCTGACTTTCTCCAAAACATCTCACATGAGCTGTCCCTCTGATGGACTCATTTCTAATCTAGAACTGAAACATCTTATAGGTCCCCATTCGGCTTTTTTTCTTTGCTGTCCCACAGAAAATGTTGTGCTCTTGTTTTATTCAAAGTTTGAATACCAAAAGAAAGAAGAGGGATTGTACTTTAATTTAAAAATAAGCATTGTATTCTAAGTCATTCAGTTGACGTATGGTAGTTTTAACAAAAAAAATAAATTTTCATACAAAAAGCTGAGAAAAACGCATTTTTGTAAAACTTTTTTGTATGATGCTGCATTCTGTCCTGTTGCCAGAAGCTTCTTCGTAGCTTGATTTTCATGTAGCTTGTACTGTACTAAGTGCACAACAACCCCCATATCCGGAAAACACGAATTGACGGAAATAATCGTCATTGGCGGTGAAGCGTGATGTCATGAATGACAGAACATGCCCGTCATTGGCAGTGAAAGAGTTAACCATGTTATAATGCTGTTTCCTCCTCAAAAACATACCTGGAGAATGCGCTCAGGTCTCACGGCTCTACGTAGAAACATGAAACCAGGAAGTGCTCCTGTGCGTTTCTAAAGCCCAGACACCGTCACCGGACTCATTCTGATCATTTCAGCCTTAAACCTCCGTCACTACAAACCAGTCAGCTCATTTGTTTCACATGTTGCTAATAGCTGTGGTAAATAGCCATTTTATGCTCTGTCCATTCCACACCATTGTCAGCAGAGGATGACACCTAATCCAAGAAACAGCTCCCCAGAAGAAGACTTTTTCCATACATGTTATTTTAAGTTCTAAAACATGGAAGCCTAAGGCAAAGGTGTCCATTTTTTTTTCCAAAAGCCTAAAAAAAAGCCCCTTTAAGCTCTGCTACCTGCCTCCTGTCTAAACCATACAATATTGCTGCTCTCACTACGCCTTGTACATCAGCGTTTTATTCATGCATTATATACAGTCTATGTCTGTTATGAAAGAATTAACTAGCAATTCTTAACATTACAAAAAATCACAGTTAATCAGTGCCGTATGCTGATTTTGTTTGACATCTTTAGCCCTTAACTGCAGGTCACGTCACTCTTGTTTCCAAAGATTACATTGTTGTTCTGTTTGGACCAAAGGTGTAGTTTCCATTGAGGCTGTGGTGAAGTGACATCTCGTCTGCAGCAACTACACATCAGAGGAAGAAGAAGAAGAAAATCGGCCACAAACAGACACGCATGGTTAAACAGGAAGCTTACACTGGGCTACGATTTGGTCACGTAAACTTCAAGCCCCGTGTTTATACTTGTCAGGTGATTTCTGGACGCCTCTCTGTGTTGTAAGTGATACTGGACTTAATGAAATCTTGGAAATTACCCACAACGCTTATTTCTGCCAGATGCATTGGAAATAGGAGACACAGAGTTTATTCATTCACAATCACAATAACCCGGACATTTTTCCGCTACTTAGCTGCTTAACCAACCTCACAATTTTGCTCTTGTGGTTACTTTGCTCACTCGAGTGCCCTAAATCTGACACCTCCGAACATTAGTAAACCATAGGGCCCTTTTCAGTTCAATTACATTTGGTCAACAATGCCGGATTTCATTAACTTGATAATCTGCAACATCTTGTAGTCTTAGAAAGATTTTACCTCCCTACATCTTAAACAATTGAACTTTAAAGGTTAACAAGGTGACTTTTTTTTACCTTAATTACAAAGTTTTAGTGTGTTTTTAGCACGATGGCTAAATGTGTTGGTGGAGAGTTAATAAAGCTTCCCCACCCCTCCCTTTGGTGTATCCTGGCAAAAAAAAACAACAGTCTTGTAAGAATGGGAGCACTGACCTGGTGTTCCTGAAGCCTCGGGTATTGCAGGAACAGAACACGTTTTGGTTAGCCATGACTACAAGCCAACAATGGCGTTATTTCTTTTCATGGCAGAGCGACCAAAAGGCAGAGGAAACCTTTGTGCAGATACAAGGAGGAGAAAACAAGAGTCTAAGCCAAGTAGGGGTGGGACAATAAACGATTATATCACTAATTGTGAATAAAAACACTAAAGATTAATTGATCATGGACATTTTTTAATTATCGTGATAATCGTTCGAGATAATTGGCATTATCCTCATATGAGAGAGTTGTGCCCTCTGCTATTCACTATGTTTATATGCAAAGCATATTCCAAGAAGGCTCATAACTTGTCTTCAGTCCAGTTAGCAGAGCAGACAGATGGACTGAGGCTACAGTGGACTGTGAGGCATTCAAGCCGTCTGAGAATTTAACAGTACCGCTAAATGCTTGTAGTGCTAAATGCTAATAAAAGCAGCTATTTTACAAGGTAATCATAAGTTAACCATTAAATATAAACAGTGACACTTTGACTTTACAAAATTAAACTCAACAAAGTTAGAAAATGTGTTCCTCTCTTGGTAAATGCATCTCACACAGCCCAAGTAAACATATCTAAACTATGGCTAACATGCTTTCACTCTGAAACTTTTACAATGCGATGATATAAAATGCATATTTCTGTGATAAGCATTGTTCTGACAGTAATACTGCTGAGTGCTGTTTGAATGCCACTCCTACCTTCACTGAAGTACGCTGTGCTCGCTACAGAAGTCCATCAAGTCACCGCGTTTTCCAGGTCACTACAGCTGTTATGTGTATTCTGAATTTTGGCCACAAGGGGGAGCTGTATGTTTGTAATAATGTATCCTAAAATCATAAATTTGAGTCTGTTGTGTCACTGTAAAGCAGTGCTTCTCAATTATTTTTTGCAAAGCCCCCCCCACGGAAAGAGAAAATATTTCACGCCCCCCACTCGCCGCGGTGACTATAAGATCATTATCTATAAAATTTTGTATAAATATACCTAAAATTGTATCCTTTTTAATAGTCACTATTTTTATCTATTATATTTAATATTCATTATTAATATTCATTTAATATTCGTGGATGTGCAATTACACTTTACACGGCAAAAGCAAAGCCTGTTCCCCGGGGTCATAGGCGCCCCCCCTGGCATCGCATCGCGCCCCCCAAGGGGGGCCCGCCCCACTATTTGAGAAGGACTGCTTTAAAGTAATTCCAGTATGTTTTAGCTACATTTTCAAACTACAAGAATATTTTCAGAATTATCGGGATAATATCGTTAATCACAATTATTGTGGCAAAGATAATCATGACATAAAATTCTATTATCGTCCCATGCCTAAAGCCTAGAATCATGACTTTTTACGAAAGTGCTTTGCTCTCAAATGTGGAACTGCGGGAGGAAAAATTCGATCAAAACAGCAAAGAAACTAGCAAAGTTAAGTGATTCCCCTTTAAATACTGTGTATGTTAGCAAACACTTTACAAATGTATTGCCTTACATTATGACTATTGGACTTAGAGCCTCTTTACACAACTACACTGGGTAGAAGAAAATGCAACAGTCATGACGCCTGCGATTCGCATTTACACAAAAATGCTGAGGTGTGAAGAAAACAAGAATTTGTGTGAGTAAACTGTAGTACCTGTATTCATCCAGCAAACGGTGCTGGTGGCCCTGCGAATGCTTTCCACCACACAGTGAGTAAACATCAAAAGGAAATCCTTGCTAAGGTCTGCAACTTCACAACTACTTTAGGATCTTATGCTTTTCTGGACCCATAACATTGACAGTAAAAGTAAGCACTTGTGCATATATTACTGACAGTTACTTGACCAAAACACAGCGTTTTCAAAAGACTGCGCATTCAGAAAACAAAAACCCCGTCCGCCTGCAAACAAAAGGCCAAACCACGATCAAACCTTTCAGATTTGGCAAAACGCACTGCTGTCTAAACATCCCCTTAACTGCAGGACATGCTTTTATTTAATGGGGAAATATGTAGCAATAGGTCTGTTTTAGTGACATTTGGTGTTGAAAGTACAGATTGCAATTTCTTACATATGTTCTTTCAGACATAAGTAACCATATATTATGCAGTAATGCACAAGGAGATTGTTTTATTGTAAATATCAAAGAAGCAGTGAGAAGACAGCGCTATGGTCATCAAAAGTATTCAACAAACATGGCTACTACATATTAATGCTGGCGATACATTCATTTATCAATATCCGCTTATTCCCATTATGACTCATGAGTGACTATGGGCCTGAGGGGGAGTACACCCTGGATAATGCCCAGTTAGTTGCCCGGCTGACACAGAGACATACACAGAAAACCATTCACTCTCACATATCTCACATCCCTATGTCAAATATCAAAAATGTTAAGACCGTTGATACTGAATTTTCCATTGAAGTGAATAGAATTTTGTAACACAGCCACCAAACAACACCGCGGTCTATCCAATGGTAAGCGTCATATTGAAAACGGGACATCCTGTGAGCATCTGGCATCGCTGTGAGAGGGGGAAGTATCCAAATGTCACCAACAGGCCAAAAAACGGGAGAGAACAAAGCCTGCTTATTCACCGCTGAACTTTTGCCCAATGATCTCAAACACAGCTAACTAGCCTCACATATGAATTACATTTACAAGCTAAGCAGAGGGCAATATACTGTCAAGAGAGAAATTAGCATTAGCCACCAGTAATGCATGATGCATTGACAAATAGCTAGGAAGTGTGCAACGTCAGTGCTTGAACTAGAGATCATCAGCAAGTGGCTTAATATTTAGCTGTGCTATTTATGAGCAATCAGTGCTACATGAGCTAAAAGTGGCATGCTAAAACGTCAAAGGAGTCTTACATTCTGCTGAAAATAGTTTCAGAACCATGGCAGAAAACAAAAGTTCTGTAAATGTACGCTCAGAGTATCTGTATATCCACCAAAGACAACAATACGATTACTTTTAGTGAATAAAGTGAATTTGTACAACTGTCCATAGTTATTTTTGCCAAGTAAAAATGTCTCATTCTTTAGGCTTAGTATGTTTCTTAATCAAAATATATGGCAAACACTTGGGACATGGACATCTAAACTCCAAAAGGTTGGACTTTTTAGCCTTGAAAGACATGATGAGAGAAAATACAGCTCTGGAGAAAAATAAGAGACATCTGCAAAAAGATCAGGTTTTATCTTCTAGAGGTGTAATATGGAGAAACAGGTTAGCTCCAGGTTTTATTATGTCAATTTTAAGAACTCTTTGAGACTTTTTAATGCCACTTAGAATGAAATTTATTATCAGGATTTACAGCAAAAGTGCAATAATTATTAGTCAGTTTTTATATTATTCTCTAAACTTAAAGGTTTTATTTTAAAAGCCAAATACAGATCTAATAACCAAGAGATGCATTCAAAATAAAATAAGTCGATTGTAGCTACTGTTATTGTGGTGACTGTACTTTTTGGTAATAACATAAATACTTGGCAATTTAAAACCTGGATGAACAAATGTAATACCTACCCATGAGATTTAATACTTTTAAGGCCTTGATTTTGACATTAAATTTAACATGTTTTTAATACATTTTTAATACTTGGGGGCTATACCCTGTAAACTGCACATTTATTTTTGTGACTTGCTTACAATATTTCTCCTAATTCCCAAATAAAAGTATTGTTCTATAGAGTATAACTTTATTTTTTTTATTATTATTTTAATTAACTTTTATTTAACCATGTAAAAAAAAATCATTGAGATCAGTATCTCATTTGCAAAGATGTCCTGGCAAAGAGGTCAGCACCACACGTCACAAGCATGATAACAATTTATGAAATAAACAATTAAATTAGAAGAGTTACAGTTTTGAAATTTAAAGTGCAGCAAAACAATATGACATTGTAAAGTGCGATAAATGTAAACAGTTTGACATTAAGTGCGGTAGCTGTAAACAAAATCAGAAGATAAAGTGCAAGTGCTCGAAGGTGCACTCGTTCACAGTAACAAATTAAAAACACAGGCACTGATTTATGGACACTCTTTCTCTGGTACACCCATGGGAACAAAAAGTTCCTACTTCAGTTCAGTTTGGAGAGAGTTCCATCTAATATATCAGAATTAGAGAAATGGTGCAGTGTTTGCAGAACTTGAACAGATCAAAAAGTCACTGTTAAACAAATAATGATAACGTTTTGACCAAAGAACATTCAGAAATCAGTGTTTAGTTGAATAACCCTGATGTGTAACCAAAGCTTTCCTGCATCTTGAGTTGACACTGGCCTGGGATGGTTATCAGACTCAGAGGAAGTCACAGAAAAGAAAGAAAGGAACTGTAGTGGTCTCTTATTGTTCTCATAGAGCAAACACTACTTTTCTCATTAAAATGCATGCTAATTTCTTTGATTACCTCACTTCTTAAAGAGTCTATTTCTGCCTACTTCCCAAAACCCACAATAGAAGTACGCATATAGCTTTACTGTTAAGGAAATCACTTCATCCATACATTGTTTGGACTTAACGCATAAGTCTTTCCATTGATAAAATTACATCGAGTGTGCCTGTCTTTAAATCCACAAGTACAGGGCTTCAGCACACATGCTTTTTCCCCCTTCTATGGTTTTCCTTTAATTTGCAAATCTTGTAATCTAAGCCCGGAGCTGACTGAACTGACTTCTAAAACCCAGCGCTGCTGTAGTGGCCAAGGCTCCAATGTGTTTTCCATTTAAGTGTCAAGACTGCATCCTTTTTGGTGGTTAACAAAAGCTGTTATTTTAAAATGATTATATGCTAAAAAGCGTGTGAGGACCTTTGTAAGTTTATGAACAGCACCCATGGAAAGTACTGCACCCGGAAGCCTTTTTCCTCTCGGAGTTTTTTACCAAGCACACATTTTTATTTTTTATTTGAGGGGAAGAAGAAGGCAGTGCCATTCAGCCAGAGGTCAGGGCCTTGTGCTTTTCAACACAACACATGTTTTAAGCATCAGTGCATGATAATTCAATATTTAAAGGGGATATATTCTGCAAAATGTACTTATTTGGGCTCTCTACCATGTTTCCTCATCAAAAACATAGTTAGAGTTGTGTTTTGCTTCATTCACGCCTGTTTGAGTAATGTATTCTCTGGTGCTGAGTTTCTGAGGCCTCAAAACACTCGAATCCACTCCAGGAAGCACTGACCAAGCAACAAGCCCTCTACATCCAGTCTACTCTCATTCATTTACCCAAAAAACGGTGTACAGCTCTGTTTTCACTGATTCCACAGAGCTACCTTTTTTGTAAAATGGCATCATACAAAAAGTTTAAGGATGGAAGGAGCTTTTTCCCTCTGTTTCTGTTCTAAAGAGCATAACAGCCCTGCACTCTGTTGGTCTCTTCACCTGTTTCTTCATAACAAGGGTATATCACATGAAACCTATGCAAAAAAATACACAAAACATCCATACCACTTCTCACTTTTTATATATAATTTTCAAGTCACTTAATAACCTCAACAAAACCTAATGAAAGTCTCACATAATACTGTATATCTTAACACTGAAAATATTTCTTTACAGTCCACAACCTGTTAAGAACAGACCTGCAACCCCCTCAACCCACCCGATTTTTTCTTTTCTTCCTCAGAGGTCGCTTCAGGACATCATCTGCCTCTATCCATCTCCAACGATGCACTTGGAAGTTCACGTTTGGATGGCCTTTCTTACGCAACCCTTTTAATTTATCCAGACTTGGGACCTCACACAGCCTGGATTCTGGTGAGATCCAGACTATGTGGTCCTAGAAGTAGATTTACTTATAATTAACTACCTAGAGGTCAATTGAAGTGTTGATTTCTAAAATTCAGAGCAGACGATGCCCAATAAAAGCCAGGTTTTGTTAAAGAGATTAATTTAAAACAGCCATTTATTGTAGTAATGCTTATTAAAACTGAAACAAATTTGTTAGTGTTAAACAGTGACAACAGTTAAAGATGCGTTTTTTTTTGAGAAAACTGTGCAGGTAGAGCTTGTGGAGAGCTACAAAATGCATTTGGATTTTTTGTTCTACGAGGTTCTGTGCCAGAGAAATGAGCAAAATCTTTTTATTGCCATTTTGAGCTTTTCAGGCCAAGATAAAGCAATGTTGGATGTTTCCTATGAACTGCAGTGTAAGAGTCTGAACTGCTACAAGATGGTTGGGGAAGCTAGGGCCCTTCAGTCACATGGTTGCCCAGGACATGTGCCTGACCAAAAATCAGCATAGAACTGCCAGAATCAGGAGATGGCCAATTGTCTAAAAAAAAATGCAAAAACCGGCCCGATATATCGGCTGATACTTTGTAAAATGTAATGTAAAAAGTAGGTCCCAAATGCATGATGAGTGGAAACTCCCAAGATAACACCAGTTATGATTGTGGGCTATAGAAGACCTAGAACAGAGTATTCTTTGCAGAGGACTATTGTCTCTAATCACCACTCTTCCAGCCACACACTCTTTTTTTCCTTTTTTTTTAAGTGGAAGGCGGCAGTGCCATTCAGCCAGAGGTCAGGGCTCTGTGCTTTTCAACACTGCACATGTTTTGAGCATTAGCAGAGGAATCGTCCAAACCGTCAGAGCGCAGCCTGTCTCTCAGTGTCAGTGAGGACATATAGCAAAAGCAGAAGCAACATGGACAGCGGCGTCACAAAGACAGCACCGGCCGTCCCTGGAAAACATCAAGAAGGTGGTCCCCGTCAAGGCCCGAGCTCCAAGACAGACTTCCTTATTTCATTTCCCCTCGCGAGGATGTATCGAGTTAGATTTGGAGTTGTTCTGGAGAAAACAGCACAAGTGGGGAAAAACCAGGCCACAGAGAGAGAGGCAACAGGCATCTGCCACGTTTTAAACTCATTTTGAGTCATTATAACAAACTGCTATAGACTTGGACTGGAGACCGCTTTTTAAAGAGTGGACATGGAAACTAGAAATTTTAATGTAGAACAAATAAAGTCAACAGTTTTGTCTTTTGTAAAGCCATTACTGTGATTGGATCATGAACACTAACACTATATACTAAAGGCGTGGGAATCTTTGGGAATCTCACGAATTGATTTTGATTCAGAGACCCACAATTTGATTAAAAATTCAACTATGGAAACCATTAAACTAATATGTTATGGTAGCAAGGGTAATTTAGCAACAACAGTAACATTGAATAAGAGGATTTAGTGTTTCTGCAGGACATTTACAACCGTTGGTATGTAACGTGTGTAATACAGATAGAACGTTGTTATTATACTTTTAGACTGCAGAATTCACGTGTGCGACAACAGCATCTGTATTTAACAGGACTACCTTCCGTAACATCGTAGCATCGTACTCGGCACCTTAAGACAGTGGTTTCAGCCAGTTCTTGTCTGTGGGCCCTTAACTTCACCTCTATGGACTTCCCAGATCTACCTTACCCTCACTCCCCTGTCTGATGAGGCCCTGCTGCATCCTTACAGAGCTGATCTATGATCCTACAGATGAGCTAATGGACTAACTCCTGTCACATGTTGCCTGTCCGTCCTGGGAGAGGATCTCTCCTTCAATATGGGCTCCATAAAGTTTTTTCTTTTTTTCCCACAACTGGCTCTGTTTAGCTTAGTGTAGTTATTGTTTGTGTTGATTGCGTGTTAAGTCTGATTGTGTGTTTATGTTTGTTTAACTATTTGTGAAGCCCTTTGAGGCGACCTTTGTTGTGGTACTGGGCTGTACAAATAAAACACAATTGTCCAAGACCCGTTTGTCTTGAGTTTTTGGTTTATAACATCCAAATTCCTCCAGACAGTAGCCTGTAATGAAGTGGGCGTCGTCATGTAGACACGGAGGGCAGAGGTAAACAAACCCACATGTACGTTACATTAGCTTTTACCAAAGCCGACTGTTTGCAAACAGGTAGCTTTAATGATTTAGTCTTTATAAAATTCTACTCATTAGTTCATTAGCAAAGGCAGTTGATCAGCTATCTTAATCAGATCTGTTCTATGTACTCAGTGGTTATCAAAGTTTGTAAACACATACATACAGCTGCCAGACAGTTAAAGCTACCACGTTCAACAGTGCGCACACAAGTCCTACACAAGAAAATAGACTACACTTAAAACTTTCATGAGTTTCCATGTGTGAGCGGTGACAGTCCCTGGTTGACTTATTTAGTTAAGAACTTGGTGTGCTAACCTGATTTGTTAAACAGATCCATTTGTGAGCACTTTCACAAGAACAGGCAAAAGTAGGAGGGGCAGGAGGCCTTGAGGAAGACCAGAGAGCTGATTTAAAGATGTAGTGAAAGAGGACATGAAGTTAGTGAGAAGACAACGCAGAGGACAAGGGTTAGAAGGAGGCACATGATTCGCTGTAGACACCTCTGAACCAAAGAAGAAGAACCGTTACTAAACTAAACTGTTAGCGGTACAACTACTTTCTTAATATGTGTGGACTGAGTCATGGCTTGGTTTGGGTAATCTTGACAACAACGCTATTAAAGAACCAGAAATCCCTGTATCATCACATCTTTAATGTTCTGTCTTTGTGGTTGAAATCAGGACAGGTGCCTCATCTGATCCAACTATAGCTCCACAAAAGTCCATGACTCAGTGTTGCTCAGCCTAAATGACAGGCCTTCTGCTGTATGCATGAGAAGATCAGGCTCTGGTCTTAGGCTTTGATCTCTCTTATTATTAACACTATATTAGATGCAGATGTTGAATAAACAGAGACATTTTATAGACAGGTTTGTTATACGAGTGGGTCATTCAAACAGCTCCAGTCTATGAAATTGCATTTTTTGACTTCAATTTTCAAAAATAGACTACTAATACTAAAGTACAACAGAATGATGTGATACTGCACACCACATGGTTGGGTAAGAGTTATTAAAAACTCTCAGAAACTCTGGACACTGTCAGATATTTGTTATAGCTTCTCTTAGTTCCTTTCCAAAACCATCACACCATGTTAAATCATACACATGAAAGGCAAAGCTGCATAAAGAGTGAACCTGGAAATGCCATTTCTGATTTTGTTTCTTTCTAATTTTTTTCTCAAAGGAAAATGTTCACCAAGACTCAATATGAAATGACAAGCGTAAAAATGCCTTTTCAGAGAGAAAATAGAAAGCTGATTGTGCCATTTTCCCATCTTTACTGGGTGAAAATGACTAACTGGGCTAACCCAGGTCTAAACCAGGATTAACATAGGACTAAATCTGATCTAAACCAGAACTAAACTAAGACGAAACAAGAATAAAACCATGTCTAAACCAGGACAAAACCAAGACTAAACCAGAACTAAACTACATCTTAACATGATAATGTCTAAACCAGGACTAAATCAGGACTAACCTAGCACTACTCCAGGACTAAAACAGGTGTAATTGCAAACTAAACAAGGACTAAACCAAGACTAAACCAGAACTAAACTACATCTTAACGTGATCATGTCTAAACCAGGACTAAATCAGGACTAAACTAGCACTAATCCTGGAATAAACAAGGCCTAACTCCAGACTAAACCAGGACAAAACCAAGACTAAACCATGTCTAAACCAGGATTAAACTAGTACTATCAGGCAGAAACCAGGAAAAAACAGACCTAAACCAGAACTAGACCAGAACTAACCCAGGATAAACCAGGTCTAAACCAGGACTAGCCCTAATTAAAACAGGAATTAATCTCTCTTAATTAAACCAAATCCAGACTCAGTACCACCAGAAAAAGCCTGCGTGCCACAGTTTCAGAACCACTGCCTTCAGTATTATTGACTTATCTGAATGTAAACTGAATTTTGTGTTGTATTTGTTGGACTCACCCAGAAGACCCGGCGCTCTTGCAGACCCCGAGCAGAGGCCTCTTGTCAGCGAAGCTGTCAGTCTTCACGGGGCCTGCAGACGAAGACGAGTTACAGAGGAGAAAAATAATGACAATCAAACAACAAAGACATCCTTTCTTTTAAACAAATACAAGCCGACCACCCTGACTCCATGAGACTCCATGACAGGAAACGTGCTTATTCAATTACTACTGCTGCCCTGTAACTTCATTATCCACATGAACATTTCAGTTTTCTCATCAGTGAAGCTTTAACATATCTGTCCATCCAAAAAAAAAAAAAAATTGAGAAAAGATGTTGCATGAAGCTGTGAACCACATTTTCTAATTGTGTCATTACTGCAGACAAGTGGGATGAAGGGAAAGGAGACGGGACCCTTTTTTAGACAGCTATAATTTGAGGATTGACAGTAATAAGGCCGAGTTCCTGTGGTGTGGGAGAAATGTGCCTCTTCTAACAGACTTTTACACTCCGTACAGACTAATAGAGACTTCACAAAGAGTACACGCGATGCTAAGTTGTCAATAAGGTCAGATTTTTGAAATGTTTAAGTAATAATGTAAGTGGCATAGTTAAAAATACTGGTTTCTGGCTCATTCTCAGTTCTAAGTTCAGTGCATTTGACAAATTCGCATATGTTTTGAGAGAAACCAGGTCCAGGTCGCACTGGGGCAAAATATCTGACTCAGGAGCACATCAGGAAGAAGCATAGATGATCTGAAAACATAAAATTCCGTTTATTTATTTACTATGTGCAAATAATATTAGATAGACCGGAATACAAACTCAATTTCGGTAATTAGCTTCTGTTCGTTTGTCTGTTTTTTGTTTTTTCTCTTTAATTACTTTACTTATGAGTTTGAAAATGTATAATTTATTTGATTATGCTGCAAAAAACCCACACCACACATACACAAACACACAAGATCACCACACAACCAATTTTATTAGTATTTATTATTGACAATTATACTTCATGTATTTGATTATTTCTTTCAACACTCCCCTCTTCTCTTGATGAACCTTCACATCTCATATTAGAAGCAGAAAAGGTCAGGACATTTGTGCTTGTTAGAATGCTTTTTGGCAATGCATCTCATATCGTTGGAAAGCCTGATTATTTCCCACTTAAATGGTGCCACATTTGTAAGGAACATGCATTTGTGGGGCGACAGCGGTGCAATGGGTTGGCGGGTTGAACCTCAATAGTCACCACGAAAAATGTCCTAAAAATGCCTTTTCAAAGTAAACATAGAAAGCAGAATTAAATGTTACACAAGTCGTGGAACTGTGCGATTGTTCATTTTTGATTTGGTAAAACCTGCTGTACCAACCAATGTAAACCCAATGAGTCAGATTTTGCCATCTTTACAGGGTTAAAATGAGTCTAAATCTGGACTAACCCAGGTCTAAACCAAGATTAATATGGGCTAAACCAGGTCTAAATTATGGCTAAACCAAGACTAAACCTGAACTAATCTAAGACTAAAGATTAAATTGTGCGCCATTTGTAAGGAACAGGCATTTGAGGAGCGACAGTGGCGCAGTAGGTCTGCGGTTTGAAACTCGCTCTGAGCGGATATCGTCGTTGTGTCTCTGGGCAACACACTTTTCCCACATTATCTAATCCATTCACAGTGTGGCTGGTTACAACAGAATCAGAATTTCTTTATTTTATCCCCGAGAGGAAATTCTTATTTTGTTACAGCCATGCAACCCCACAAAGAAATGAAAAGATGTAGAATAAAAAATTTACAATAATAATAAAAATCTATTAAATATCAGAAGCTCAAAAACCCCAGATGTCATCCGGCATAAAAACCTACCAAATCATATTTTCTGGGACTCTAAGATTATAAAGCCTTACTGGACACAGATATGTGAACATTAAACAGTATTTTTGGCACCAAAATGTAAAAATGAATGTTCTGATGTACGTAAATGTATCAATTTGGAAAGAATAAAAGGTAATTTGGGATGTTACTGGCAAAGATTAAGAAAGCCATCACAAGAAAATGGCTAAAGGTGGAATCCCCTATCATCAAAGAATGGAGCGATATAGTACACGGAATTTATGTCAAAGAAAAATGTTTGTCCTTCAAGACACAAAAGGACAAATTCTACCAAATCCGGACCAAATGGACTGAGTATGTTGTTAAGGTTGGACTTTGTGTAGGAGTAACGTGTGTGTGGACATCTGCTTTTCCATATTAAAAACTGGTACGTGTCCTATGTGTGTTCTATTGTTCATAGTGTTAAAAATAGTTCAAAAAAATAAAAATCATAAAAACAAAATTAATAAATAAATGCTTGAAACATAAAAAAAAAAAAAAAAAATTCACAGTGCAACTGGTTCACTGTAGCAACCCTGAAAGAAAACAGAAGCAGAAAGATAAAAAAAAATGCATTTGTGCTTTGTGTTTGATTGTTTGAGTACGTGGGGCTCGGCCAATGTGCTGTTGTGTCCTGTTTGGTGAAATAAATGACTAGAAGTCTGAAGAAACAAGACATATTGGCAAATTAACATTTTTTTAAAGTTACACTGTGTAAGATTCCCGGTCTTGCGCCTCTAGAGGCCACAGGTGTCCACTGCACCGTCGCAAAACGTAAACACTAGGGCCCCTCCTCCTTCTGAAACTGTGCGAGCGTGCGTCTATTTCCATCATTGTTTCAACTTTAGTTGACCTGCTGCTACCTTTGGAAGTTTGGACTGGATCTTCTATAGAGTTAGCTCTAGCGTTAGCTTATCAACAAATATCGCGCAATGGTCGCAGTAAAAACAACTAATAACTGTATGAAAAAGCACGTTCTAAAGAAAAAATAAGAAGGCTAATTTACCTGTCCAACAATAAAGAAGCAAAAACGTGATCTGATTTGCAGCCTTCTCTGTCTCTCATCTGACGCCAGCGAGCAAAAGTCTGTCCGATGTTGACTCTTGTGTGTGATCTGGTGCGGTCCCTTTCACATTTTCTTTATCTTGCCTCGTCCGACATTGTCTTCATCTTCTTGTGTCCTTCGGCCCTGACGAACTGGTGAAAATAACAACGCTAAAAGTAGCTTCATGGTTATACTGCACCTCAGGTATAAGAGCAGAAGGGAATGCCGTAAAGCAAGTCGTTCCCTGTCACGTGACTTTTCCTGAACAGCGGAGCGCTCCCGGCCAAGTTGCGAGGGTGGTTTCTCAGTACAGAAGCCCCGCTCGGAGCAACAGATCACGCCTCAGGCCTTATAATCGCTCAAAAAAATCACAAAAACAAGTCAGTATGCCCCACATATTTAGGAGAAAAGTTACACAGTGTAACTTTAATTTAACAAAAAAATAATCAACCAAACACAAATATTCTTACTTTTTGTGCTTAGTTTATAATATTGTGAAAAATACTTGTAATATAATTGGTCATGTCCATATCCATGTACATGTGTCCTTTTTATAAATAAATAAGAAACTAAAATAATCAAATCTGGGCCACAGTCTGACTCTGAACTGAGCCGGAAACAATGAGACAATTTATGCACTGTCAAAGTCACTACAGTGCGACTTCTATGTCCTGACGAAGCCTGATGCTAATGATGTCCAACCTGCCTGACCTCAGCTGGAAGAACAGAAGAACACAGCCCATACCATTACATGTCTGCTTCCTGAAAGCTCATCTGTTCACTGCGAGGAGTCATTTTGGGAGACGTCGGAAGTCCAAAAAGGTTCACAGGGGGTAACGAATGAATCGATTTAACAACACTTCCTTCTCTATACTTGGAAATGGGAACCTTGAATTACACTCAACACCTATTTTAGTCTTTCTGTCCCACTTTTAGATTCACAATAGGGCTTTTAACATTAGACCACAAAGCAACATTGTTAGTTCGCAGATTGAAATCACTAACACTGCCTTCAATACAATTCATTTTTATTTTCTGTGAGACAAAATGGCCCCCTCATGTGTTGGGGATATCTTCTGCTTCTGCTGCTTGTTAATGCGGTTTGCTTTCATCCACTTCCAGAGCTCTCCTCTCTTCCTCTCTCTCTTTCTCTCTCTGTACGAATGCGTTCATTGTTTGTGGTTGAAATGCGCTGAAAGACTGGGCCACAGACAGAACAAAAAGGCTGTGAACCAGCGGGGGACGAACGCAGCTGTCAGGAGTTTCGTTTGACACCTGCAGAGATCAAACTTCTGGAGTGAGTCGAATAAATGCATAAAGACATAACTGAGCACACTTTATTCACAAGTTACTGACGCTGTTGACACCAGCTTTGCACTAACATCCGAAATATGTAAATGGAACAAGATGGAAACTATATTCACATTGGAATGATCTATATCAAGTCTAGGGCTTTTGAATATTTCATATTTCATAGTGAACATGGATTTTTCTCCATTATCTATATATATATATATATATCTGCTGAATACCTGTATTTTGCCGGACTATAAGTCGCTCTGGAGTATAAGCCACACTAGCTAAAAAATGCATAATGAAGAAAAAAATGTATATAAGACGCACTGGACAATAAGTCGCATTTTTTTGGGAAAATTTATTTTACAAAATCCGACACCAAGAAGCAGACATTTCATGTTGAAAGGCAAGTTATAGTAATAATAGAATAGAGAACAACAGCTGAATAGGTGTGCGCTATGCTAACGTAACACATTGATGGTTATTCAGCTACATGAAGCATAAACAACGAACTGAATAGGTGTCTCGTATGTTAACGTAATATATTAACAGTTATTCACATAACTATAGCATAAAGAACATAATATAACAAGTTCACCAAACTCACCATCTCACTCCTAATCACTAAATCCTTTAAATTCTTCATCCTCGGTGTCGCTTCTGAACAACTCCGCCAACTCCGGAGGTAGACGAAGCGCCGCTTCCTCCTCTGCGTGGCTGTCGTCAGACTCAGCATCAGTTCCATTTCCAATTATTCCGCTCTTTCTCAGTTGTCTTTATAGCCTAAGTTGTTAGTGGTAATGTTTACATTTTAAATTGTCAGCGGTACAGGTGCAGCAGATGCTGGTACACAAGCCTAGAGCGCCCTCTAACCAACACCTGAAATATTTTAATATATAAGTCACACTTGAGTATACGTCACACCCCTAGCCAGACTATGAACAAAAGTGCGACTTATAGTCCGGAAAATACGGTATATCCTTTCAACTTGGTACTTGGACAGCAAACGTCAACAAACTCACTGCAAACGCTCTAATTTGTCTAATCCTGATTTTATAATAGCCGATTTATACATTAGCCCAGTCAGCCCTGCGGCCACTGTCCAGGGTGTACCCCCCCTAAAGCACAACGTTGCTGGGATAGGCTCCAGTCAGCTGTGAATGGGAATAAGCGAAAGAAGATACAAAATTGACAAATATTTGCTGATATATTGTGTCTAGAGCACTTTGGAGCATTTGTGGCAAGTGGATGGTAAGTTTAGTTATAAAAGGCAACCCTGTCAAGAAATCTTTGACAGGTTAAAGCAAAACTCAGTAACATTTTCACCTTAAATAAACTGTTTGGGAGTCTGTGTGATGGTTAAATGAGTTGTTGTGGGGTGAATGAAGCGTCCTGCATCTCCCCCTGCCGTCTCTGGGCCGTAAACGACACTGGCAGGTCTGAAAGTCGCCGACCCGGTGTCACGAAAGAATAGAGTCCCACGAGAAATTGGTACATCGCAGTTAGAGCCAGACAACAAGCTAGAGATGGCTGTATTTCTCAATTTTCATCAGGGCAGAAAAAACTATGTTCAGGTACAAGGAAAAGAAAATGCAAGTAAAGTCGAGTGAGGGGTCAAACAGAAGTCAAATGGACTTTTGAGTATTTACAACAATACTTTACTCTGAAATGTAGGGGCTCCGTAGAGGGAAAAAAGAAAGAAACAGCGAAGAAATGAGTTACCGAGATCCGTTTTAAGGTATATTTTATTGACCTAGAGGGAAATTTGTCTTCTGCAGCATTTGACCCTTGCTTCAATGCCACTGGGGCAAGAGGTGACCACAGTGCAGCACCCAGGGATCCTTCTCCAGATCCTGACCCAGAAACCATCTTGGTACCTGGAGGATTAGCCTGTTGCGCATGTTTTAGGTTGATGGAGGAAACCCACCCAGACACAGGGAGAACATCCAAACTCCACACAAACGGCCCCACACAGTCCGGGAATCAAACCCAGGACCTGAGATGATAAGTAACCTACTGATTATTAAAATAAAAACACTTACTGATATGAGGGGCCGGCAGGATGCGGGCCGTTCGGACAGGACCGTGACGAACTGAGAACAGCTCCTGGGCCTCACCTGCCAACTGAACAAACGCAGCACATCAACATCTGGAGTCAAGTAAAAGTATTGTTACTTCAAAATAATAAGTAGAAGTAAAAGTACTCCACCAAATTATTACTTGAACAAAAGTAAAAAAGTATTGGCTGCAAAATGTACGTAAATAGAAAATTCTTTGCTACTAGCAAAGACTTCTACACTTCTACTGTTGCTACTACATCCATTACTACTACTACTACTGCATATGCTTCTACTACTACTACTACTACTACCATTGTTTCTATTACTACTACAGTTGCTTCTACATCCATTACTACTACTACTACTACTACTGCATATACTACTACTACTGCATATACTACTACTACTGCATATGCTTCTACTACTACTACTACTGCAATTGCTTCTACTACTGCAATTGCTTCTACTACTACAATTGCTACTACTACTACTACAATTGCTACTACTACTACTACTACTACTACTGCATATGCTTCTACTACAACTACTACTACTACCATTGTTTCTACTACATTGCTTCTACTATTACCACTACTACTACTACTACAATTGCTTCTACTACTACTACTACAATTGCTTCTACTACTACTACTACTACAATTGCTTCTACTATTACTACTACTACTACTATTACTACAATTGCTTCTACTACTACTACTACTACTGCTACTACTACTACTACTACTGCATATGCTTCTACTACTACTACTGCAATTGCTTCTACTACTACTACAATTGCTACTACTACAATTGCTACTGCTACTACTACTACAATTGCTACTACTACTACTACTACTACTACTACTACTACTACTACTACTGCAATTGCTTCTACTACTACTACAATTGCTACTACTACTACTACAATTGCTACTACTACTACTACAATTGCTACTACTACTACTACTACTACAATTGCTTCTACTACTACTACTACAATTGCTTCTACTACTACTACTACAATTGCTACTACTACTGCTACTACTACTACTACTGCATATGCTTCTACTACAACTACTACTACTACCATTGTTTCTACTACTACTACATTGCTTCTACTATTACCACTACTACTACTACTACAATTGCTTCTACTACTACTACTACAATTGCTTCTACTACTACTACCATTGTTTCTACTACTACTACATTGCTTCTACTATTACCACTACTACTACAATTGCTTCTACTACTACTACTACAATTGCTTCTACTATTACTACTACTACTACTATTACTACAATTGCTTCTACTACTACTACTACTACTGCTACTACTACTACTACTACTGCATAAGCTTCTACTACTACTACTGCATATGCTTCTACTACAACTACTACTACTACCATTGTTTCTACTACTACTACATTGCTTCTACTACTACTACTACTATTACTACAATTGCTTCTACTACTACTACTACAATCGCTTCTACTACTACTACAGTCAATTTTGCCAGAGAGAAATACCTTTTTTCATCAAGAAATTACTATAGCAGAAACATGTATTTAGAAGTGTCCTCAGAAAGTACTTTTTGAGTGAACATAAGTTATTTTCCATGACTAACGACACTGATCATTTAGAAAGGTACACATCTTTACACGAATTATATAATATTGAGTATCCAGTGTCAGGCAGCCATGGTATACATTTCCCTTTAGTAGCATTAGGTGCAGTTTAAAAGTGCACTGAGGAACCATAAATAGTGTAGGATGTAAATTTGAGCTTGGACTTTAAGAAGTAAGTGAAACTTTTAGCAGAAACAGATGGGGACGTGCAGTGGTAGAGGAGTATTATGGCATTACAGTGGTTTAAGTACCAGCCAAACCATAAAAGCTACCAGCTACAGGATAAACCAGGCCTGATGGCACTTTCCACACTTCCAGACCAACCCAAATCACACATTTACAAAACACTTTCTCTATTAAACTCTTCAGCTATTTCTGCTAATAAAATAAACTGCATGGTAGTCATTAGCAGTAGTCATGTGATAGGTACTGGATCTTATCCCCTTAAGTCCTGTCACCACCACACTCCCAGTTTGGAGAAGCAGACAGGAGCTATGGCACACACAGCCTTTGTGTTATTTTTAGCAGCTTATGGCCTACAACTTCAATCGGTGTGAGTTCAGTCCTTTAAAATAAAAGTTTCAGTGGGCCCATTTACAGCAGCACAAAATACAAAACACATGGAAGATTTTTTTTTGCGCATTTTTTCAATACATTTATTTTTTTTATTAATAACAACTAAAGTATTAATTTATTTATTTAGATATGTTTGGGCATTTTCAGACTTTATTAGATAGTACACAGTGGAGCAGTGACAGGAAATCATGAGGGATAGACATTCAGAAAAGTGTCCGGACTAGAACCCACGACACCGAAGCTCTACTAACTGAGCAATACTGCTGTGTGAAGTATTAAGGTATTAAAGTATATTATTATTAACAATGGCGGAACCCATGTCAGCAACAGCTACACTGGCTCGTGACAAAAACACAGTTAGGCTCTTTTACGATTGCTTTTCGCGCCTGTGCAACACAAAATTTCGTTCTGCACTTCATCTGTGATGTCTTACTGAATGACAAAGGAATCTTGAATCTTGAATCTATGTATTACTCCAACTTTTTACATCATTTTCTGTCATTTTCTGTGATTTATAGACCAGACAGACATCTGGAGTCAAGGCTGTGTTAAGGCTCATTTTCTCAAAAACTGTTAACGTGTGTCTGTTTGGTGTCCTGCGGAGTGAGAGCTGTATCTTTCATAAAATCAAATTCTGAATGTTAAGAATCATTTTTTAGGATGGGGCAGAAATATATGTATTAAGTTAGCACAGTGGACAACTTGAATAATTTATGACAAGAACACAAATTACCAAATTGTAGTGAATGTCCAAACGTCGACCACCCATTCACATATGTAGCACTTTGGGGTCCTGACCCACAAGTTGAGAACACAAACTACTCCTTAGTAAATCTACATTTTGCTAATTAACTCCCCTTTACAAATAGGAGAAAAATGTTTGCCGTTTAATGACCTGTTAGTGTTTCTATCGCCAAAAACCAAAGTTCAAACCAGTCCATCTCATTTAGCGCTCAAAAATAAAGCATAATCCTTTTTTTTTTTTAAGTTCAGTGAAACTCTTCTCTTTGTACTGAGAACACAACAGTGGTGTAAAGTGCTCTGATGTCCGTCTGTGCGTTCGTTTGATGCTGCGGTGCATTAGGTCAGTGTTGTGCTAGGCTCCTGTCATGTGTAACGGCACCGTCCTAAGCGCACAATGCCCCACTTTCTCTGCTCTTCTAAGCGTTAAATAACCGTAAAACCTGCATTATCACTATCACCTGGGCGCTTTAATCTATTTGTCTTAAGTCCTTAAACCCATCGAAGGGGATGATCGCTCTTTTGCGCAATTAGTGGGCTTCGCAAAGTGGCGGATTTATGTCTTCTTCTTGTTGTTGTTTTTTTTTTTTACTCAAAGTGCTGTTGGCAGATTAACACGGGACGTAGCAGGTTATATGAGGAATAATACTAGCTGGAAAAAAAAAAACGACGAGGGATTCCTATACAGACAAATGGAGCTGAGAATAATGGAATTTGCGGGATTACAATGAAAAGGGACGGGTTGAAGGTTAATGCGTGCCGTTGTTGTAGCCTTGCGTTACATGGCTAAAAGAGTAGCATCCAAAGCCATTATTCCTGCCATTACATTAGTGGTGTATGCAATATGCCAAATTGATTTTTTTGTATTTTTTTTTGCATACATCATAATATTCATTTCATTTGTGGCTTTGGGGACGCCGTTTCCGGGATTGGGAGTGTTTTAATCTCTCAGATGTGATGCGGTAAGCTGTGAACAGATATGTGAGCAGCAGTACTGGACATATGGGACGCACAGAGGCAGCAGGTGCTTTCAGAGATTGGGCAGTAACAGGTGTTTGTGTCAGTCTTTCAAAAGCACGCAACATCCAGAAAAATATCTGTACAACGCAAAAACCATCACTTAAGAACAAATTAAATCAGTGCTTAAAGATACAACACTAAGGAACCTTTTTAGACCAAAATATGGACCAAGAAAATTATAAAAATATTCTCTTTTCTGGATTCGCCACAGTAAATATTCTGCCGAGCATGCAAGGTTTCAGGCCGGACACCCTCCATGATGCAATCCTCTCCATTTACTCAGGCTTTATTTATTTTGTATTTATTTATTTTGTATTTATTTATTCATTTCATTTATTATATAAAAGAAAAACAAAAAGCAGAAATATGTAGGGACTGCACAATACATTGCAAAATTATCGTTATCGCAATATCAGCAAACACAATATCCGTATCGCAAGAATCTAAATATATCGCAATAACGCTGTGGTCTTCCATCTGACAGAGATTTACACTGAAGAATCATTTTCCACCAGAGCATTAAAAGAACATGTGTTGTGACTAAATAAAAATGTTTAAAAAGTCCAGTTTTAGTGGTAATTTAATTCATTTAGTCCCAGCTTAGCCTTGTTTTATTCCTGGTTTAGTCTGTGTTAAGTTTTGATTTTGTGGCTGTTTTGACTTGTAAATACAGGAACTTACATTTTTATGAAATGTAGTGAATTTAACTTACTATGTTCAAAAAGTAGGCTCTATTTTCAAATATCGCAATTATATCGTTATCGCAATTTTCAACATAGTTATCAAATATCGCATGTTTTCTCCATATCGTGCAGCCATAGAAATATGTTTACATGACAGTATGAAGTTTGAATGAAAAGGAGCAGAGAGAAGAATAAATCTTATATTTTCTGCCCCTTTTTAACAAAAAATATTTACATTTCACATTTAATTTTCATTTTAGCATCTCAAAATAAATGAATTTAATTTTTAAACTTCATGACAAACTTTATCACAGACCACTACTTTAATTTACTTTTTGATAACTATTTAATACACTTGATTTGTGTCTTTGTCCCGGCTTGCGATAGGGTATGCGATTGCGATAGTCTATTGTTACTAAGGTAAGAAGGCGTATCTAGACAAAGCATATGTTTACAAGAAATGTATTTTTTAAAAGATATCTGAGTAACAGGCCTATGTTGTGTTTGCTACAGTTGTTGTCTACTTTGGTATCTGCAACCTGAACTTACGCAGAGTTAGGGCTGTAGTTGACCAAAGAAATTGTTAGTCAATCGAAGTTTAGCACAATGATTGATCGACTGAAATCCACCAAAGGATATGTGGAACTTGCCAGAGTCTTATACAAACAAGTGACTCCACATTTATTAGGTCATAAAACATTTGGGAAGATGGCTGTAAAATATATTGTTGTCTTCAAAATCATCTACGCTATCTTAAATAAAATGCAAAATTAGAGTTATCAGGTAATAAATTAGGCCAGCTTTATTAATGCAAAAAGTGGATCCAACTGAGGACCAAGACCTCACCAACCGATTAATCGACTCAGTGACCAGAGGCTGTCAGCCCCACATAGGGTTGCTTTAAAATGTATTAAATGTCCTATTATGCTTTTTAAAACAGTTTTGGACTTCTTTGTATCAGTATTTTATGTGTACATGATGTATGAAAAACGTCTTCTACTCTGACTTTGCAGAGAATGCTTGGATTAGGTGTCTGTCGCCCCCTTGCGGTAGCAGTGGGGACTGGACAGAGCATATAATGGCTAATTAGCACATCTGTTAGCAACATGACACTAACAGATAGATAAATGAGCTGACTGCTTTGTAATGACGCCAGTTTAAGCGTTGAAATTATCAGAATGACAGTGTATGGGCTTTAGAAACGCGCAGGGGCACTTCCTGGTTTCACGCGTCTACGTAGAGCTGTGAGACCCAGCGTTTTCAGCTCTGGAGAAGGGCAGCGCCTCAGCATACAGGATTACTCAAACGTGTGTGAATGGGACAAAATACCGCTCAGCCAGACTGGAGCTATGAAAGTCAAAACATGAAATATACCATAAAGAAATGAAGCCTCAGAAGTGATCACTGTGGCACATTGGAGAGCATAAATATTTTAAACTCCCCGCACCTTCAGACTGATCCATATTTTATCGTCTCTCTCACCAAAAACCTGCGATTACTAATTTAAACATGTCTCCCTCCAACACTCGCGCACACAGACAATTAACCCACAACAACGTCGCCTCTTATCGGACTTTAGCTTTGCTCCACACCTCTCCTTGCCTTAACACATCTGTCAGCATCTGTAAATCCTGGAAAACGTGCCGGAAAAAAAACATGAAGCGTGAACTACACTGGACCATTACGAGAGGTGTCGGCTCAGCATCTGTCACAAACACTTCACGGACACTCGAGAGATGGAGACGGAGAGAGCGGCGGAGCTTACTTAAAACTGTGTGGAGAAAATACAAGGCAGAGACGTGGTGTAAATGTTTAAGAGTGGAGCAAAACAAAGAGGAAAGCTGGGTGTGATGTGTTTATGATGGAGGTTCGTCTGTGTAGTTTTAATATTTTGACATTCTTTACATAAAATGGTTCAGTGGTTTTTTTTTTCTTTTATGAAATATATATGTGAGGAAGGAGGCTAAGTCTAGGGCTGCACAATATAATCAGGAATTTAACGCACTGTCCATATCGCAAGAAACAAAATTTATCACAATAATGCTAAGGTCCTCCATCTGACAGAGATTTATACTGTCAGAAGCACTGATTCCTCAGCTATTTTTCATTTTGTAGAAAAATGGCATCATGCAAAGGGAAGTAAAGAGCTTTTTTCCTCTGTTTCTATTCAAAAGAGAACAAAACAGTGGCTGTACTCTTCTGAATAAATGGGAAACACTATAAATCTTGGGTTATATGGATTGCAGATTGACACTGACTTTAGGTAGGTATATTGGTTAAAAATAATTACTAATAGTAGAAATATTCCAAGTATTTCCAAAGGCGATACATACATTATACTGATTATTACTACACTCTCCAAACCTAGGTGTGAACCCAGGTCAAAAATCACTCATTTAGAGCACTGTTTCCCAACCAGAGGCAGGGGACACTTTGTAGAGGATACCTAGAATTATTTCAAGAAAGCTTATGTGTCTCAGTAACTTCAGAAAAATATTTAAAAAATTAATTTTGAACATATTTTTTAGGTTTCAAAGAGAGTTTTTTTTTTAATTATTTTATGTTTAGACTTTTATGATAAAATATATAGTAATATAATATATAAATGTAAAAGAAGTTTATATTGTTACATTTTTATTGTAAAGGTAGGCAGATTATTTATTTCATTATTTACCTTGATTTTTTAGGGAAAAAATGCTGGTAAATTTGTATTTACAATAAAGTAAGTATTAACTGTTTTTGTAACTCATGTTTAATTTGACCATTTTTTAAAGAGTTCTCAGTACATATGAGTGAGGGCTACTCTTGTATGAAAAAAGCCCAAGCGTACATGAGACAGTGTACGCTGATTTATAGACTTAAGCATTTTCTTGATAAAGTAAAAAAAAAAAAAAATGTAATTATGTAACAAAAAAATGTCGTTTTCACCTCTGGTATGGTACATTTTATAAAAATGTGTTAAACTAAAGCCCCAGCAGAAAACCCAGCCACCCCACAGTGACTCCAGAGACCTGTGTGTGTCTGTGTGTGTCTGTGTGTGTCTGTGTGTGTCTGTGTTAGTCTGTGTGTGTCTGTGTGTGTCTGTGTGTGTCTGTGTGAGTCTGTGTGAGTCTGTGTGTGTCTGTGTGAGTCTGTGTGTGTCTGTGTGTGTCTGTGTTAGTCTGTGTGTGTCTGTGTGTGTCTGTGTGTGTCTGTGTGAGTCTGTGTGTGTCTGTGTTAGTCTGTGTGTGTCTGTGTGAGTCTGTGTGAGTCTGTGTGAGTCTGTGTGTGTCTGTGTGAGTCTGTGTGTGTCTGTGTGTGTCTGTGTGAGTCTGTGTGTGTCTGTGTGAGTCTGTGTGAGTCTGTGTGTGTCTGTGTGAGTCTGTGTGTGTCTGTGTGAGTCTGTGTGAGTCTGTGTGAGTCTGTGTTCCATGGATGTTTACACAGAGACTAAGATGAAGGTTCTGGGTGTGTTTTGGTCTGAAGTTTACATGTTTCACCGACAGCAATAACATGAAAGCTGACGCTGACTGTGGCCCATTTGTAAAGACACAGTGAAGGCAAAATGGTATAACGATTTTACTCACTTACCAAACACTGTGTCTAAAATAAGAAATCTTTATATTTTGCGGGGGTTTTAACGTGTGTAGCCCAAAAACTCACACTGCAATATTCTTTTAACCATCAAAATATCATGTACATTATAGTGATTATAGTTTGGTCTAATAAAACATTAAATGAGAGTGGCTTATACTTACTACAATCAGATATTTTAAGCATGCTGTTTGATAAAAAGCACATAAAATTCATTAAAGGAGGCTGAACTGTTTTATCAGAAAGAAGCTGTTCAAAAATGTCTCCATCTGGTGGCCAAAAGACGTACTTCACAAATGCATTCAGTACTATTATATGTGTATGTTTAAATACAAGTGACACAGGATTAGTATATTAATTTACTGCACATATTATGGTAATAGTATTTTGTTTTACTTTACTGTATGTAATTAATAGTCTTTGAAGCTTGTGCCTTATGAAAAACATGTTTTACTCTAAGATCAGGGTCTACTTTGAACATCATTATGCGGTCATTGTCTCCATCTAGTGGCCAACACAGGCACATTCACACTAACAACATCCTAAGTCATGAGCTGTTGCTTCATACAGTCTGTATCTATTTTTATTATCTATTTTGTTGTGGCACTGAGATTGCCACATGTCCTTTACTCATTTAAATATTTACATCTTTCACTGCAGACATAAGACAGAGAGATGTTCAGACAAGTCCTGAATTGACTTGAGATTGACAAATAAACTAGAATATATTTACAAGATAACACACAATCAATTTGGTCAAATGCACAGCCTCTATTTCACAGATATATTGATAACCTCAGAATATATTCAGCTGACTGCACTTAGGGTCAACTGACCATTTGAGAAATCGGACAAATCGGAGCGTTAAATAAAAAAATAGCACATTAGTAGACTTTAATCACTCAGCTTTTCATTTGAGCTGCTAGCATCTTGGTGAAGTTACGCTCCCATATTAAAGGCCTTTGAAATAGGTTTGAACACCAGCGCATTAGTATTTCACATTTTTAAGTTAAAATAATGTAAGCAAGCCATTTTCCCTACAAGGACAAATAAAAACATGCTGTCTTTGCTGTAATGTTATGCAGTTTTGTTTAGTCATCTGTTTCTGTCTCATTTATTTTTTTAGATGTTATGTTTGGTTTGGTTTTAGTTTTACTTACAGACACGCTCCAGACCTGCATCCCGTCAGTGTACCCAATCATAAGGCAAAGAGGTGGCTCTGTTGTTCCACTGTGCATCTCCATGAACTCTGGGTTACGGGCCGTGTCTAAGGGGAAGATTACAATTAAGGTCATATATTGTCATCTAACGCAAGAAAAAAGTACTGTTACTTCAAAACAATCAAGAGACTCAACAATTATATTTCTGGAGTGAAAGTAAAGTACTGAATATAAAGTTCAGTAGCATTATTCAGCCAATTTTTAATATGATGTCTGTCAAAAACCGGACCAAACTCACAGAGGTGACTAATACTGCTGCAAAAATAACTAATAAACTAATCTCACTGAGCTAAATAACAAGGCCATTACACACATTTCAGTTTCAACAGAACAGGACTCTACACATTCACCCAAAGAGCATCTCGCCCCACTGCCCTCAGGACAGAAATACAGGGGCCCAAGGTGCAGGAGGGCCCGCTTTGGTTGCTGCTTTTGTGACTAGGTCTGTTGCTGATGGTGTTTGTTTTTGTTAATTGCATTTTTGTTGCAGTGTTTTGGAAAAGAATTTCCCTTTTGGGATTAAGAAAGTCTAAGTGTAAGACAGTCCCAGGACATCCCCCATCTGTAGACCCTCCTCTGTAAAAAACAAAACAAAAAAACAGCTATGGAAAAAAGAGAAACATCAGGGAGAACCACATGAAGGAGAGATGTGTCCAGGATTGATGGCTATAGTCCTTTTGCGAATAATAGCAGAGATCAGGTTTGTACTACTATTATTACTAAAATGTACTATAATGTAAAACACAGAAAAGAAAAATAAAGATAATTAAAATTGAAATTGTGAAATGCTTACCGTTGATGTCCGCCTTCTCAAAGCGAACCCAGATGACCTTCTCCTTTTCATCAGTGGGAGGAGCTCCGGTGTAGGCCTGGACACAGAGTCATGTAATAAGCTTATAATAGACACTGGTGTTTGTAAAAGTTGCTATAATTTAACTGATTACAGCAATTAACTAAACAACACTAGCACGAATCATTCCTAAAGTAGCGCGTGTAAAAAGTCAGAGATAACAGTTGTAGCATACAGTTATTTTATTATTTTTAACTTGGATGTAGAAGAAAAAAAACACAAAGTAGGATACAAAACAAAAACCTTACCTGGGGGACAACATCCTGAAGGAACGTCACCACACTCTCCATGTACGACTGCTCCCTGGAAGACAATGGTGTAATTTGTGAATATATAACATTTAATATTGTGTTTATTGTTTACAAATGTTTTACAACAACCTTACAAAGTTAACAACCCATTCATACTGACTTAAAGTAAAAGTACTTCATATAAAGAACATATAGCAGCCCTTACGTGACGGCATGGGCTCTCACTACCACCCCTCCTGCACAGCGGCTCGGTCTGCGCGGAGAGTCGGTGGCCATGTTGTCTTCTTACAAACTCCTGAAAGACACAAAGACACACAATTTTCAAAAGACTACAAAATACCTAATTGCACAGGGTCTGTTGTTGTTTTTGTCAAGTGTGAGTCTTTGCATCTAACTCTAACACTTTACATTAGTCCACTGCTCATTCAATCATCTACACACATCTTCAAAAACACACAATCACAGTAACACAATCATACACCGGTGCAACACACAATCATACACCGGTGCAACACACACACACACAATCATACACTGGTGCAACACACACACACACATACACACACACACACACACAATCATACACTGGTGCAACACACACACACAATCATACACAGGTGCAACACACACACACACACATACACTGGTGCAACACACACACACACACATACACACACACACAATCATACATCGGTGCAACACACACACACAATCATACACACACACACAATCATACATCGGTGCAACACACACACACAATCATACACCGGTGCAACACACACACAATCATACACAGGTGCAACACACACACACACACACGACCATACACCGGTGCAATACACACACACAATCATACACTGGTGCAATACACACACACAATCATACACTGGTGCAACACACACACACAATCATACACAGGTGCAACACACACACACACACATACACTGGTGCAACACACACACACACACACGACCATACACCGGTGCAATACACACACACAATCATACACTGGTGCAACACACACACACAATCATACACTGGTGCAACACACACACACAATCATACACTGGTGCAACACACACACACAATCATACACCGGTGCAACACACAATCATACACCAGTGCAACACACACACACACACAATCATACACTGGTGCAACACACACACACACAATCATACACCGGTGCAATACACACACACACATACACACACACACACACACAATCATACACTGGTGCAACACACACACACACAATCACAGTAACACAATCATACACCGGTGCAACACACACACACAATCATACACCGGTGCAACACACAATCATACACCAGTGCAACACACACACAAACACACACAATCATACACTGGTGCAACACACACACACACACACACAATCATACACCGGTGCAACACACACACACACAATCATACACCGGTGCAACACACACACACAATCATACACTGGTGCAACACACACATACACACACACAATCATACACTGGTGCAACACACAATCATACACCGGAGCAAAACACACACACACACAATCATACACCGGAGCAAAACACACACACACACACAATCATAAACCGGAGCAAAACACACACACACACAATCATACACCGGTGCAACACACACATACACACACACAATCATACACTGGTGCAACACACAATCATACACCGGTGCAACACACACACACAATCATACACCGGTGCAACACACACACACAATCATACACCGGTGCAACACACACACACAATCATACACCGGTGCAACACACACATACACACACACACAATCATACACTGGTGCAACACACAATCATACACCGGTGCAACACACACACACACAATCATACACCGGTGCAACACACACACAATCATACACCGGAGCAAAACACACACACACACAATCATACACCGGTGCAACACACACATACACACACACAATCATACACTGGTGCAACACACAATCATACACCGGTGCAACACACACACACAATCATACACCGGTGCAACACACACACAATCATACACCGGAGCAAAACACACACACACACAATCATACACCGGTGCAACACACACATACACACACACACACAATCATACACTGGTGCAACACACACACACAATCATACACCGGAGCAAAACACACACACACACAATCATACACTGGTGCAACACACAATCATACATCGGTGCAACACACACACACTATCATACACCAGTGCACAACAGACACACACACACACCTACACACACACGCACACACACAATGGAGGCAAGGTGAGTGAAGTGTCTTGCCAAAGTACATAAAGTCAGTATGAAGTGGAGGTAGCAGGGATTGAACCGCCAGCCATACTGATACACATGTGACAAGCTCTCGCAATCTTGTGATCTTGCAATGAGTTTGTGGCTAAACATCTGGCAGTGTATATGTTCTGCTGTTGCATATAATTCAAATCATAGAAGTAAATATCATTCATTACAAGTTGATTTAAAAAAAGCACCTCAATAATTTAGCATTTTATAATTTTCCATTCTCGGACGGTGTAGGGCCTTTCTTCTATAATGACAAATAAAGCACTTTACTTTACTTAATGCTGCCAGAGAAAGTAAACTTTTACTTTTTCAACAAGTCGTTTAACAAGTGCCTTCTTTTGTTGAAGTTGCTTGGTTTATGTTTGACACACAGTAGTGATATCTACATCAGTTCATTATAACAGTCAGGTTCACAGGTACATTACGTGCTATATATACTAAAATATTATAGCCCACTAAGACATGCATTAAGTAGTTGTATGACCTCATGCTGCTCTGATTTTGCCTGAGCTCAGTGTTTCTGTGTAAGAGCAAGTCCAACTGGGAACCATTAAAAACTAGTGGATCAGGACAAGAACAGTGTGTGGAGGAATCTGGTCAGTGCAGTACTAAGGTCTAGTACTACAGAACTACAGATACATTGTGAATTTACTTAGAGTGTAGGTTTAGGTCATTCTGTACCAGGGACAGCGCTGGTGGTAGCATCTTGATAAATGTCCTTGTGAACTGATGAAAAACTAGCTAAAGGATTTATCACTTCAGATTACGTTTTATCACTCATATAATTAAATCACACTCAGTTTTATCAATTTGACTGATTTTACTCTGGTCAGTATTTAATTCAAATGAACTTTTATCAATTAATAGTTTGTCACTTCCACCCCACAAACAAGATTATCTATATCTTGCAAAAGGCATATGCACATTACTTTACTATCCCATTAAAGTGTATATTTACAAGTACTTGAAAACTGTAGTTCATTTTGCGAATGCAGTTTTCTTTGTCAGCACAATCTCAGTTTGGAGAAGCAGACAGGAGTAATCCACTAAACCTAGGGTGAGCAGCTTTTTAGGCCCAAAAACTGGAACATATTTTTTTCACTAATCCTGGGACAAAAAGCGTCCAAAATCCATACAACTTTCTGTCATGTAACTGAAGTACATGACGCTTGGGCTTAAGTTTTACATTTTAATGGCAAATTATTGATAAAAATAATGAGACTGTAAATAATTTTAGAGATCTTTTGATAAATGTGCGTTTAAGTGAGCTGTGCTTTTCTGTTGGTTAAAATTGGGACAACTGGGACACAGACGTGTTTTACAGATATTTCGTGGGACATAGGACAAGGAGCCTACAACTGGGACTGTCCCGGGTAATTAGGGACGTCTGGTCACCCTAACAAAACCATGTACTTCTCTATTTCGGTTCAGGTGCACTGGGGTCTGGGGCAAAGTTCTGGGGTTGTATAAACGAGTAAACAAAATTAAAAAACAGCCATACGTCAAAATATATTACATGACCACAACCTACTGGAGAACCCCTGTACAAATGCTATCCAATAAATAAATTAGAATATCATGTAAAAGTGCATTTTTCTCTCAGAGGTTCAGATTAAAAAGTCAAACGTGTGCATTTATAGTTTCAGTACAGAGTGAAACATTTCCAGAGTAGCGCCAGGTTTTAGTGAAATTTAAGACCTTTTTAATGCTACTTGAAATTAAATACCCAAATTGAAGGCAAAAGAACAATTATCTGTATGTTACACTAATGAAATATCCCTACTTTTCCGAGAAAGTCAAGGGTTTTATTTTTAAAACTTAATAAAGATCAAATAACTGCATTGAAAAATCTTAAAACTGAATCAATATCACTGATAAAGTCAAAACTTGCACAAAAAAAACATAGTTCTGTAATATTAGTTCCCAAATATTACAAGATCAAGCTTTTTGTTGAGGCTAAACATGGGTCTCACTTCATAAATAAAGTTCGCTAACATATATTCACTAATCTGTATATTACCAGACATGACTTTGTTTCAGATTTTGACACTTTAAGACCCAAAGGAACAAAATTTAATAGCTGCTTGTGGGATTTAATACTTTTAAGGTCTTGGTTTTTTGACACCATTATAATAAATACTTTTTTAATACTTTTGGGACTACTCTGTTTTCAAGATTTCAAGTATTGTTTAATACATTTAATAATAATTCTGGTTCACAGTTACAGAAAACCCCAAATTCATATCAACATTATAAGAAAACAATGCTTAAAATGCTTATCTACTGAAACTATAAATACAAGCGTTTCACGTTTTTATTTGAACCTCTGAGAGACAAATGCACTTCTACGTGATATTATAATTTATTGGACAGTACCTGGAAGTTTTAACCTTTATAGCCCTTGTCTTTTCAATGAAAAACCCTCGTTTATGAATGAAGATATTCACAGAAACCATATCAGGCGGGGCATGTGTGGACAGCAGCGATATGACACAAGCCAACCCCCAAATAACGATGCACAGAGAACCCCCAGACCCCGTGATGACAAGCGTAGCCGCGGTTTTAAGCGAGAAAATATATGAAACAATGTGGTTATAGCAGTATTAAACACTATATTTTAAGGAGAAAGGCGTTAAGCAGCTACCAGATCCGTACAACATAGCTAACCGTTGGCTAAACTCACAGTTCTAAGGCATAGGACCCTGTGGCTAGCCCGTTAGCCGTAGCTGATAAAACTAAAATTATTGAAAAAACCTTAACGACAAAGAGGTAAAACACAAAGCGTACCTGGAATGTTTATTGTGACATGATGATATACTTACAAAACGGCGTGTGGGACCGTGACAATCGCCTAAACTTCAGTGGTGGTCGGGAAAAAAAGAGCTGTCCACAAAAACACAAACAGACTAGATTTGCGGAACTGCGTGGCGACGGCGCAGCCAATCAGAGCGCGCAAACGTTCAGCCTCGGCCAATCAGCTCACAGCGAGGGCGGGATTTGGGGACACGTCATCTATTATCGAGCACCACGTTTTCATATCCCTTTAAATGAAGATTAATCATTGTCCTATTTACACAGTAATCTGGGCATTTAAACTAAACAACAATAACAACAACAACAACAACAATAATAATAATAATAATAAATTACAAAAAAATAAAATGAAATAAAATAAAAAATGATTTGCGGTACTAGTATTGAATTGTTTTCTTTCTTTCTTTTTTTTTTTTTAAATACAATATATTGAAAAAATATATTAAAACTAAATATAGCCTAAAAAATGTAATGCGATTTTGACAAATGAATATTTTATTATAAGTTCCAAGTAGATTAAAGTAAACTAAAGTCTAACCGGTTCAAATAAATATTAACTGTACTTTTTAGAAATCCATTTTTAATTATTTACACCAGTGTCTGTCAAACTGTGGGACAGGTCCCACTGGTAGTTCCACTGGTGGTACTCAGGAGTCTTTTGCAGTTTTATTCATGATTTAGTTTAACTTAAAGAGTTTGTTTGTTTTTTTGTTGTTGTTTTTTTCCTGATTTAGTGCTTCTTTAGTTGGGGCTATTCTAGGACCTGGTTTGGTCCTGATTTAGATCTAGTTCAGTCCAGCTTTAGACCTGGATTTAGTCCTGGATTTTTTCTAGTTTAGTCCTTGATTTTCCTTTTTTTTTTTTTCCTGGTTATGTTCGAGTTTAGTCTTAAAGATGGTTTAGTCCTTGTTTAGTTCTGGTTTAGTCCCTGTTTAGTTCTGGTTTAGTCCTTGTTTAGTTCTGGTTTAGTCCCTGTTTAGTTCTGGTTTAGTCCTTGTTTAGTTCTGGTTTAGTCCTTGTTTAGTTCTGGTTTAGTCCCTGTTTAGTTCTGGTTTAGTCCCTGTTTAGTTCTGGTTTAGTCCTTGTTTAGTTCTGGTTTAGTCCCTGTTTAGTTCTGGTTTAGTCCTTGTTTAGTTCTGGTTTAGTCCTTGTTTAGTTCTGGTTTAGTCCCTGTTTAGTTCTGGTTTAGTCCCTGTTTAGTACTGGTTTAGTCCTTGTTTAGTTCTGGTTTAGTCCTTGTTTAGTTCTGGTTTAGTCCTTGTTTAGTTCTGGTTTAGTCCCTGTTTAGTTCTGGTTTAGTCCTTGTTTAGTACTGGTTTAGTCCTTGTTTAGTTCTGGTTTAGTCCTTGTTTAGTTCTGGTTTAGTCCCTGTTTAGTTCTGGTTTAGTCCCTGTTTAGTTCTGGTTTAGTCCCTGTTTAGTTCTGGTTTAGTCCTTGTTTAGTTCTGGTTTAGTCTTTGTTTAGTACTGGTTTAGTCCTTGTTTAGTTCTGGTTTAGTCCCTGTTTAGTTCTGGTTTAGTCCTTGTATAGTACTGGTTTAGTCCCTGTTTAGTACTGGTTTAGTCCTTGTTTAGTACTGGTTTAGTCCTTGTTTAGTACTGGTTTAGTCCTTGTTTAGTTCTGGTTTAGTCCTTGTTTAGTTCTGGTTTAATCCTTGTTTAGTTCTGGTTTAGTCCTTGTTTAGTTCTGGTTTAGTCCTTGTTTAGTTCTGGTTTAGTCCTTGTTTAGTTCTGGTTTAGTCCTTGTTTAGTTCTGGTTTAGTCCCTGTTTAGTTCTGGTTTAGTCCCTGTTTAGTTCTGGTTTAGTCCCTGTTTAGTTCTTGGAAATATCTTCTTCTGGTGTGAAAAGATTGAGAATCAAGGATTTACACTTTAGTGGCTGTATTATAATTATAAAAAAAACTAAAAAAACTTAATATATTAGTTTGTGTATAAAATAACAATGAAATGACTTACACAGAAACATCCAGAACAGTGATTTCAGGACTGTACTCAGCTTTGGTTCCTGTCTGGATTATGTATTGGACATTAGTCAAGAAATGTAGGAGTTTACCTAAAGTGGCAGTGAAGCAGTTAACACAATACTAACAGACCAACACTGCCTCCTAAAAATAACATTGTGTACGCTGTAGTTAATTTTAGCCACTTTAACATATCAAATAAACTATTTAAAAGCATCACACCAAATGCATATTTATCATTTCATCCTGCAATTATTTACACTTTTTAATAGCATCATAATTTGTCCCGGGGCCTTTCTGTGAGGAGTCTGCATGTTCTCTCAGTGGGACTTTCCTGGTTAAATAAAAGTCAAATAAAATAAATATAAACAAGAGTAACTGCTGAGAATAAAACATTTGTGTCTCCTCCAGCTTTGGCCAGTGAGTGCTTCTTTTGTTTTACTCTCACAGACTTTGCTGATTCCTCTTTCAAGTCTCATGATTTGTGTGTCGGTCGGTCACACACTTCCTGTTTTGTTTTGTTGTTTTTTTCTGGATGACTGTTGTCTTTGTGCTGCTGACATTTTAAAGTAGGTGGGCTATGCTGTACAAACTTTTTTTTACAAAGAATGCCAGATTTGAAAACAATGAAATGCCCTACAGTTGTTTTTGATGTCTTTGTGATCAGTGTGATGTAGAGCTGTTCAGTGGTATGATGTAAATGCAATTTTGTTTTCATTTGTATCGTCTAACAGACCCTTTTCACGTGACGTCAGACCACTTCCGTTTTGAGACGATGGGATGTATCTTCATTTCCGGTGCCGCGCTTCTCCCATAAGAAATTCACCCAGACTTTTTTCAAATTGCCGTTTACAAGTTTACACAAAATACAGCGATTTTCAAATGAATATTTACCCACAAAACGTTCAAAACCTTGCGAAAGGATATTAATTCTTCAACGAAGGATACTTGGATTATGAAGTGAGTGCTTTGTTATGTAGCTAGATAGCGTTAGCAACATGGCTAAGTGATAGAGCTGTGCTATAAAACAGTGTTAGATCATGTCATGATCTGAGTTTATCTGAATATTTGACAATCTGCTTATCAGGAAATACCACTGGATAGTACTACAGTATATTTTCATTTAGTAAAGCTCTGTGCTCGAACACTGACTCTGCTGTAGTGATCAGTCTGTGACAAAATAATAGACTTTTCAGGTCTAATTAGAAGTTCATTGCAGTACTATGCAGTGAGCCTTTCAGACAAGCATTCATTTAGATCGTAACATAATCTAATATTGTTTTATCGCACACCCCGTTAGACATATTGCTAACGCTACAGCATTAACAACTACTAGCTTTAGCTACAAGACAAAACACTTACCTTCATAATCAAATAAGTAACCTTCAATGATAAATGTATATCCCTTTTCGAGTTTCTGTACATCATGTAGCCTTATATTTGGCCAATTTTTAAGACTCTGAGTAAATTCCATACTAGCGAGCAGCAGCACCGGAAATGAAGATACATCCCATCGTCTCAAAACGGAAGTTGTCTGACGTCGTCGTGAAAAGGGCCTATACAGCCATTCCCAAAGTCAGGAGCGTCATGGCCCTCCTTAAATTTACCAAAATCCCGCGCAGACCTCCAACAATACAACTTCCCTCGATCCCAAATTTTATTTTCATGTTTTTCTCTATATATTTCTATAAAAACATTACAAAAGACACTTGGCTAAAAAGTGTTTTAAAGTTATATTTTTAAACATTGTAAAAAATAATAATAAAATGCTTCAAAAACTCAACTCAAGGCAAAGGATCCCTCAAGATTTTCACTTAATTTGATGTTCATACGTCTAAAAACTTTTCTAATTTTAAGTTTTTCTCTCTGTCATTATTTTTTTACTCATCTTACAGCCTCAGAAAAAGTTATTATTTTGTTAAATGTAGTATTTTTTTTAATACTTTTTCTGAACAGTGGAGTCAGTTGCTGTAAGATGAGTTGGAAAAAATAAAGATAGTGAGTAAAACTTAAAATTTCAAGTTTTTAGATGTATGAATGTTAAATTTGGTGAGTAAAAAATATTAGTTGTTGAAAACTTGAGATTCTGAGTTGATCAAAAGTCAAAAATCTTGAGGGATCCTGTTGCCTTGAGTTTTTGCAGCATTGTTTTTTACAGTGCATTTCAAACTCAATTTCTTTTTATGTACTTAATATAGAACCGCTGGTCTAATAAGTATAATGTAAATATCCTTTATAAAAAACAGGAAATATCCTCATTGAGATTAAAAACCCATTTTCCAAGTGTGGCCTAGCAGCAAAGACAAAAACAAACATCACTAATTCACAACAATCACATAACATACAGTAAACAATAATATTAAAATAGAACTGGTTTAAGCAATTTTGAGCAAATTCAGAAGCAGTCACAAAGACCAAGAGTATTGCTTTCACAAAAACTACACAGGTAAAAGCCTTAAAACACTACAGGAAAGAGGTGATGACACAATTCTTTCTAATAATGGTGTTTATGTTAATTTATTTAATATTAAAGGCTCAATAGATATTAAAGATTTGTATTAGTAGAAATGACCTGTGTTGGAAATGCCAAACAACACAATAATATACACAGGGCTGGTTACCTCAGAGGAGACAGAGGAGAGGCGCCACTGTTAAAATAAAACTACTTTTAGAATGTTAAGTGCTGGATTAGTGACTTTGTGCCTGCCTTACTTTAAGATTGTGGAAAGAGCCCTAACATTTATAATGTGGAGAGAAAAAATGACTGAAAATGCTGCTTGTGAAAAGATTTGTAAATTTTAAAATTGTTAAAAAGTATTAAAAACTAAAATTAAAATTAAAAAGTCTGTGAGATCTGTATTTTTCCTCCATATTTTCATTATTATCCTGGATTATGCGGGTTTGGTCTGAGTTGTTTGTTTTTCTTTTGTTGTAGGCCCTATTTCTAGTTTAATTCATTAGGCCGATCTGTTTGTTTAAGCAAGAAGGTGAGAGCGTTCTGTGTAAAAACTCTCCAGTGACGCGTCTGCACATTGCTTTTTCCTCAACACAGACAAATACGAGGGTAACTTTGCTCCTCTGCCACGCAATTAAGCAGAATTGTTGGACCTCAGTTTTTTGAAAATCCTGCGGCCCTGGCTACAGAGTACAGTCCTGAGCTCTCAGCTTTTCTTTTCTGAGGTCGCCTTCACAAATCATCTGCCTCCTAGTGTGCAATGAATTTATTGTTGATTTGGCATCGCTTTTACGCTTCCTGATGCAACCCTCTTCTATATTCATCCAGGCTTGGGACCGGCACAAACACCCCACTGGCTTTTCGTGACTCTCTGAGGTAGGACTGTATGTCTCTGGCTTGAGAGCTGTAGATAATGTGTGGAAATTTACAAAATGTGCAGAATGCTGCAGCCCGCCTCCTGAGAAAAACGAAGCGACGCGAGCACATAACTCCTGCACTGGCTCCCAAATACTTTTAGAGTCCAGTTTAAGATTGTACTACCATATTTTCCACACTATAAGGTGCACCTAAAAGCCTTTAATTTTCTCAAAAACCGACGTTGCGCCATATAATCTGATGCGCCCTATATATGGATCAATGTTGGTTAATTATGGCTACCGTATTCAGGGGGCGTCGCCGAAGTGACAGCGGTTAAAAACGGTAAAGGGGAATTCCAGTCCCAGCTGTTCATGTGTGCCATAGGCGTGTTTATGGATCCTGCCGCAAAAGAACAAGGAGGCGCGGCCTTTGCTCCATCTCAGTAGAAGAGTTGCGACATTGAGGGGACAGAAAACTGAGCGCTCGAACGCTGTTCATGTAGCTTTGAACTGTGACAAATGGAGTTGGAAATACATTGTTTTCAACGAGGGAGTTGTAAGAACGCTGGTTTGTATTCTATTAATAAAGTTTGACTGACTGACTTATCTGACTGTTTTATTGACATTCCCTTTAGCGCAGCGCCATCTAGTGGATGCGCCTTATAATGCGGTGCGCCCTATATATGAAAACAGTTTTAAAATAGGCCATTCATTGAAGATGCGCCTTATAATCCGATGCGCCTTATAGTGCAGAAAATACGGTAATTGTTTTTAAATGTTTGCACCTTATTTAACTGAGCTTCTACAGCTTTATACTCCGTCCAGAGCCCTGAGGTCTGCAGTCCAGCTGCTGTTGTTTGTGCCCAAAGCCAGGCTCAGAACCAGAGGAGACAGAGCCTTTTCAGTGGCAGCCCCCAGACTGAGGAACAACCGTCCCCTCTCTGTTAGGTTTTCCCAGTCCCTGGACCAGTTTAAGTCCAGTCTGAAAACCCACTACTTTTCTCTGGCGTTCAAATCTAGTTCGGCAGGATATCTTGGTTGTTTTTATTCCCCTATTTTTTATATTTATATATATTTTATTTTTTCTTTCTGTTATTGTGTATCTGTTGGTCTATTGTATTTATGGACACCACTAGTATTTGTACTGTCTTAATTTTATTTTATTTTTGTACAGCACTTTGGTCAACTGGGGTTGTTTTATGAATAAAATTTGAATTGAATTGAATTGAAATTTAGAGAAAAGCTAAGTAGGGCTGCACAATATATCACAAATTATTGGTATTGCAATATCAGCAAATGCAAGAATATAAATATATCAAAACAATGCTTACAACTGACAGAGATTTACACTGAAGAATAATTTTCTTACCAGAGCCTTAAATGAAAATGTTCATCCATTCATCTTCTTCCGCTTTATCTGGGGTTGTGGAGGCAGCAGTCTAAGAAGGGACACCCAGACATCCCTCTCCCCGGACACTTCCTTCAGCTCCTCTGGAGGAACCCCAAGGTGTTCCCAGGCCGAGAGACGTAGTCCCTCCAGCGTGTCCTAGGTCTCCTCCCAGTGGGACATGCCCGGAACACCTCCCCAGGAAGGAGGCATCCGGAACAGATGCCCGCGCCACCTCAACTGGCTCCTCTCGATGTGGAGGAGCAGCGGCTCTACTCCGAGTTCCTCCCGGGTAACCAAGCTCCTCACCTTATCTCTAAGGGTGCGCCCAGCCACCCTGCGGAAATTAAAATGTGTTGTGACTAAATAAAATGTTTAAAAAGTCCAGTTTTAGTGGTAATTTCCTTAATTTAGTCACAGCTTAGTTGTGTTTTATTCCTGGTTTAGTCTGTGTTAAGTTTTGACTTGTGAATACAGGGACTTACATTTTAGTTTTAAGTGAATTTAACGTACTATGTCAGAAAAGTAGCCCCTGTTTTAAAATATGGCAATATTATCACAATTTTCAACAGTTAGTGAATATTGCATACTGGCCCCTGCTTTAGGTAATATTATCTCTCTATAATAAAATCTAGACAAGTGGTTGATTCACTCAGATTGTTTTATTTGCAAGCATCTACTTTTATTTTGCTAAACTTAGACCTGAAATCAGCCCCTGACTGTTTCACAGCCCACACACACACAAACAGAGACAGACAGAAGAAACCCATTTAGCTCCAGTTGTTGAGACGTAATTACTTTTCATTTGATGTGAAAAATTATTCAAAGTCAATGAGTCGTAGAGTGTTGTGTGTGGTGTCTGAGAGGAACTGGCATTGTTTACTTCCCATGGCACATCATTTTCTGTGTCTTCCTCACATTTGTTCTGTCTTCTGTCAGACACACACACATACAAACACACACACAAACACACACACACAGAGCGCTGCACTGAATCTCACGGCTCATTGAACCGGCCGGACTCTGCGCATGCGTCCACTTCTGCTGCTGCTGCAATGTGTGGTTTGTTCCTTTGTCAACGCTACTCACCGTTTATATGATAGCAATGGTTATTAAGAGTCATCTCCAGAAACATGCATTGTGTTTGTGTGCTAGGTAAAATATTCTCATTTGATGTAAGTAAAAGTAATGTTTTATGCTGCAAACAGTGGTCAGATGTCTTACTTGTAGACCATGAGCATATGAATCTCTGTTCTATGGCACAGTGGTTCCCAAATGGTGGGCTGGGACCAAAATTGCACCCCAGTGAGGTCTAGTTTTAATATTCAGCTTTATTTGAGGCCTAATTGGAATGATATAAAACAGTGAGAGGACATAGTATTAGGACATAGTGACATAAAAGTGGACTGTAAAATAATGATTAGATTTGGAAATGTGTGAAGATGAGCTGAGACAAAATCCTCTCACATTCTCAGTGTGTTATTGGCAAGTTCTCTGTTGAGTTACAGTTTACAGTGAACCCACCACCATCTACTGAGCTGACAGAAATATGTCCAATGACAAAATATGGCACAGGCAGAAAAGAATGTGAACAACAGACTGAACTGGAGGGACTTTGTGAGGAAGCTCAGGTGCCTGCAGCAGGTCACTGGAGATCTCGGGTCTGTGGTCTGGAGCAGCACCAGCCAAAGGGACATCAGTTCAGATAACAAACTGAAGGATGGACAAGTCATCGTCTGTGAGTCGGAGACGTTTGTGTCAGTGAGGGACAGGACTTTTACAGCTCCGCTCTGTACAACAACTCATTATTTTATAATAGATAACCTTGTATCATTCATTCATTCATCTTCTTCCACTTCTTCCCGTTAATCGTTGCAGGTGACTGGAGCTTATGCCAGTAATGTTAATGCTCATGCCCAATATTACTGCATTACCCTGCCTGTGTGTATATATGTACTTATATAGATAGATAGATAGATAGATAGATAGATACTTTATTCATCCCCATCAGGAGAAATTCAGGTGTCCGGTAACATACACAAACACACATAATAAAACCATACTCAGTGAGGCAATAATAAAAACATAATAAATAAATAAATTAAAAGTTACTAGCAATAGTAATAAAGTGCACCTTCAACAAGATCTAATATAAAGTCTTATGGCAGCCGGAATAAATGATCTTATATATATATATAAATGTATATGTACTTATTATATATTTACTATTATTTTTTTTTTGTAGATTTGCACAGATACATATATTGTATATTTTTAATCTACTCTGTTCATATTATTGCATTGCTTAAATCTACTCTATACATATTTTTACTTTTTACTAGTGTTTTTAAGTGCAACGGAGCTACTGTGACCAAGTAATTTCCCTTGTGGATCAATAAAGTCGCAGTGTAAATCTAAGGATGGAGAGGGTATCATGATTAGGCATCAGGAGCAAAAAAGGAACTTTCTTTATTTCCAGTAAATCAGCAGAGCACAAACTGCAAAACAATAACAAAAATCACACACATCTGCAACATCAAGATGCCAGAGAAAGTTGATTTTAGTGTTTAGACTCAGAATAACGGGGCAATTTTGTGTCAGGTCATAAGGAAATGGTTTTAGATGTGTAAAAAAAAAAAAAAAACACTTCACAGTTTTTAAAGACTGCTTTTCTTCTTCATAAACTGAGCCAAAACAACTGAGAAAAACTGTAGCTTGCAGTCGAGTTTGAGTCCTGCTGAGCTTGGATACTGTCACACGCAGTACCACCGTCTGTCCACCTGAGGGCACTCTGACTCCAGCTCTGAGCCCTCCTCTGTCTCCTCTCTCTTTGTTCTCCTGCCAATTTCTGCAAACCACCACCCTCCCCCTTTTTTTTTCTTTCTTAGAAACATCTATGAGAGAGGAGAAAAACAGAAAAAATGTATCCGGCGGTTAAAATAAATAGCCTTTCACAGTTAATTTAATTGACTATTTTGTACAGAATCGAGGTAATTCTGCTTCTGCCGCAACAGCAAACAAGAATAGCTCTGTCTCTGCCTCTGCAATCGGTTACAGCACAAACACGCGCACTTTAATCTGGGTCTATCTCCACAGACCACCGCCAGAGTGTGTTCAGACACGGAGCGAGGCATCTGTGCTTTTAATTGTACCCACGTCAAGAACACACACTGACAGGAGAGAGCCTCGGAGACTGAGGGGAAATATTTGACATTTACAGATAAAATGATGTGCAAGTTAAAAAAGGTTTGCTGCAGGAGCGGAGAACTCTTACCGTCCTTTAAAAATATAGCAACCATTCTTTCATTCATCATCGTTTTAGGCTCGTTAGGGGCTGGACTATGGGCCTTAGGCGGGGACCATCACCAGTTCGTCACAATTGGAGACTACAATGACAGACGGCCACTTTAATTCACTTTTATGTGTATTTCTTTGCAAAGACACACCACAGAAAAACAGGAAGGACATGCAAACTCCACACAGAGACTGTTTGTGTGTCATGTACGGAGAAAGTTTCTACAAACGCAGAGGATCAGAGGTGGGAAAAAAGGAAAAATGGTCAACAAAATTACTTGATTAAAAGAAAAAGGACAACACTTTAGTCGATTACAAAGTTCTTTTTATGTTTTATCTTCCAGTCCTACTACTATCACCCCTAGAACTAATATTTAATGTTGTAGCGCCCGAGACCGGTCTTGAGACCTTTTTTTTTTTACAGTCTTGGTCTCGTCTCGGTCTCGGCTGCAGTTTTACTTGATCTTGGTCTAAAATCTACTCAGTCTTGTCTCAGTCTTGGACGTGGCGTTACCAAACATTACGAGAAAATACTATTCTTTATCATTTTGGAGTAACAGTTTTCTGCATTAGAAGAACCAGGAACAGATCTGTCTCTGTTTGTTTGAGTCTGTTGTATTAAAATAATCTTTTATGCATTTGAACCACTTTTTTTGTATTTTTCCACTTTATTTAATGTTAGTTCACAGGGCTTTGTCTCAACTCAGTCGTGAACCCTGAAAGTCTCGACCTTGTCTTGGTCTCCATCAGTACGGTCTTGACTACAACACTACTACTATTACTATGACTAGAACCTATTGCTACTACTACTACTACTACTATGTCTATTACTATGACTACTGTACCAGAGCAGAGTCAAAGCCAGGGGACCCTCAAACTCCCAGGTGAGCATGCTACTCATTTTGCCACCAAGATCAAAAATACTTGAAGTCATTTTGAGAATTTACATAAGTGAAATTTATATTTTTTTCCCCTAAAAGTAACATTTTGGTATAACAGTACTCAGAAAATAAAAGTTTCTATTCCACCTCTGTATTAAAGATGCTATGAGCAGTGTATATTTGTTTACATGTGTCCTCAGAAATGATGTTTAAATTAAATATTAGTGTTACTGATAACAATGGCACAGCTGATTTATTCACAATTTAAGATTTATGCACAGGCTGTTTATGTTTATGTTTACATTTTTGTTTTGGTTCTAAAACTGCATTACTGATCGTCCAATCAGAAAGAAGACCATTGTTTTGATTTAGACTGCAGTACCATTTTAAACCAGTAGAGTGCATGCTGCTTACAGAACCTTTAAAAATAAGTTAAGGCAGTGTTTCCAAACCAGCTACTTGGTCATTAGGTAATTTTTCTTTTTCTTTTTTCTTTTTTTTTTTACTTAAATACTTAAAATAAATCGTGTGTTGGTTGGTTCACAGTTCTATAAAAAGGCTACTTCCTCGTCATTTTCTTGATATATTTTCTTTCAGTAATGAATTCCACATGTGTCCAACTTGTATAGTAATAATCTCCTTAGGATTCCTTACTCTCGTACCTGTACAGTCCAAAATATGCGACAGCCTTCCTGCAGCTTTCTTGAAAACAGTTTAAAAATGCACTTAAATTCCTACTCTTGAAGAATTAAAACTTTCCATATGGTATATCTCTTTGACCTGGATATTTTATAGATAGTAGTAGATTATATACAGTAAAATGCCTTTGTACAGGTATTTTACTGATGTTTTTTTTATATATATATTTCTATAATTGAGACATTGAAATAACTGTGTAGATTATTGTGCATGTATACTGTTTTTACTTTTTAGAACATGTTGTCCTTCGGAGATTGCCACTTTTTAAGCCCCCTGAGGTTTGTTTTTTTGGCAATCTCCTGCACATCTATCCATGAACTATTGTTTTTACTGTGCAATTAATAAACAAATAAATTAAATAATAAATATCAGTTAAACTATATTTTGCAGATAATATTTTGTTTGCAGAAACAAAAAAAAGGTCTCTGTGGTCACCTCAAGTCTCTTTCTCTAAAACCTACAGTCAGGTTAGAAATCTCGGGGTAATCATGGACTTAAGTAATCCTAATTGAACTTCAGCAGTCACATTAAATCTGTAACATCATCAGCATTTTACCATCTCAAAAACATTGCCAGAATCAAAGGTTTACTGTCTAAACCTGACCTAGAGAGACTTATTCATGCGTTCATCTCCAGCAACGGTCTGCTCACTGGACTCACTAAACCAGCTGTGAGACAGCTGCAGGACGTCCAGAACGCTGGACTAAAACCAGGAAGTATGACCATATTAGTCCTGTCCTCAGGTCTCTGCACTGGCTTCCTGTCGCTCAGAGAATAGACTTTAAAACAGCTCTGCTTGTGAATAAGTCCATGGGTTTGCACCAAAGTACATCTCTGACCTGTTGGTCCCATATGAACCATGTGGGACTCTGAGGACCTCAGGGACAGGTCTCTGCTGGGACTCTGAGGACCTCAGGGACAGGTCTCTGCTGGGACTCTGAGGACCTCAGGGACAGGTCTCTGCTGGACCCAGAGCCAGGACTAAACTCAGTGAAGCAGCTCAACTCTGGAACAGTCTCCCTGACGATGTTAGACCTCTGCTCTGACAATGTTCAAGTCCAGACTTAAAACTGTTCTTTAGCTGTCCATATGACAACAGAAAGTGTTTCATCTGCATTCTACTCTTTTAAATCATTTAATAATAATAATAATGTGGGTCATTCTTATGAAATATAACTTATATATATCTTGAATTTAAATCTTGTAAAGCTGGTATTTACAATAAAGTATAATATGTTAGCTGTATTTCTGTGTGTGTGTGTGAAGCAGCCTCCTGACGCTGGTCCACAGCCTCAGAGCGCGGTGCGTGTCCAGAAGTCTCCTCTCTGCTCTTAATAATCCTCCAGTCTCACTCTGTCCTCTCTCCTTCCAACATGTCCGACAGAGAGAGGTGTTGCTGTTCTCGCCTCCAGCCGCGCGTCTACCGCCCCCCGCAGGCTGGACCAGGTTACCCCACGCTGACCTGTTTAATTGTCTGCCTGTCCTGTCCCGGGGCCCACCGTCGAGATAGAGTGTGTGTGTCTGTGTGTGTGTCCGCCCCCGCAGAGGAAATAAAGGCTCAGTCCGTGTAGTAAGATGCACAGAGACGCACAGTGGCCTTGTGACTGTGTCTGTGCCATTTTAATGCGCTTTTATCACGAGAGCTGCTCCTCACACGTTCACACGCCGCTTTTCAGAGAGAGAGAGACGAACAACTGCACACAGAGACACCCACGGATCTGAGGAAAGCACAACAACAAATAAAGTGGACAGTGCAGGCAACCACTCACTGACTAAACCTAAATATCATATGGATTTGCGCTATTAAAGCAAAAAATATGTATACAACCAGCTGGAAGGAACCTTTTGAATCCTGTGCCTTCCTGTTCCTACAAACTGAGCGCTGCTGGAGGTGAAGTGTGTTCGACGGCGCACAGATCTGAGGAAAGTACAAGAAGAAAGCATCACAACAAGTACAGTGAATAAAGTCTTTTTTTGTCTTGTCCTGGACGTAACCCCTTGATGATTCTCCTAAATGATCACATCAAACATGTGTCGTATCATAAAAATGTTTTGTAAATGCAAATTATTCTGCTCCTTCTTTTGAATAAAGCATAAATAAACAATAAAATGAAATTAATAATCTGTCTGCCTTTAAAATGAAATATAAAACAAAATTATAACAATATAAACTTCTATTACGTTAAATTTAATTCAGTTTTATTTATATAGCCCAACAACCTCAAAGCGCTTCACAAACAGTTAATCACACAATCAAACATAAACACAAACCTCTTAAGGAAAAACTCCTAAAAAACCCAGCTATGGGTAAAAAAAAAAAAAGAAAAAAACTGAAGGAGAGATCCTGTCCCAGGACGGACAGGCGACATGTGACAGGAAGTCCATTTACTTATTTTAATATATGTTTAATAATCTTAAACTCATAAATTTACAAAATAAAATAAAAATAATAATAATAAAAAACTCTTTCAATAAATCCTCTTTGAAAAAACCTATTACCTAAAAAACATAAACCTAAAAATTATGCAAAAAAAACAAAAAAACAAAAAAAAAACAACAACATTAAAATAAAAATCTTTAGCAGTTTCACCTTCTGTTCATCAGTCAGTAAGCTTTTCTTTCACACGTTTCGATCGTTCAATATGAAAAGATTCTAAATATTTTCTCATCAAATAGGAAATAAATATCCCCCACAAAGTGCTCGCGTACCCCTGGTGGTCCCAGGACCCCTGGTTGGGAAACACTGGTGTAGACAACCACTGACTGTGCAATAAGACGTACTGCAACCTTAACTTTAAACTACACTGACCTAGTTTTACTTTGCTTCTCTTTATATTTGTGTTTTTTTAACACTGGCTTCCTGTGTAACAAGAAGTGTCTAACGCTAAAACTCTGGCTGAATTACAGCGAGTGCTTCAGTACATCTCAGATCTTTGAACCCGTCCCGCGCTCTCAGGTTCTCCCCTCAACGCTTACCATCAGTCGCCCTAAAACAAAGAGAGACCACATCAAAACCAGCTCCTCCACTGAACTTTTTAAATCTTTGCTAAGAATTCGCCTTTTTATTCTGGCTTTTAATCAGGGAGCGAGTTTTTTACCTTTGTTTTTTATCACTTCCATTTTATTCCATTGTAACTTATTACTCTGTATACAAATAAAATGGCTTGGCTGAACCAGACGCATGTTTTAACTTCCCTTGGCAACCATTATTCAACAGCCAATCAGAGTGTCCCTTACTGGTGTGTGCAAGATTAATATATATACACAGTGAAGCCCGACTTAAAGTTACTTTTATTCAACCAACAAGTTTTTTTTTTTGACTGGAAATGACACAGGCTTCTCCCAAAAGATAATAAGATGATGTACAAGAGGTATCACTGTGGAAAAAAATATTTCTCCGCTTTTTTTTTTGCTTTTTTTTTTTTTGGTCAAAAAAAAAAAAGAAAGAAAAAAAAAAAAAAGAAAAACTTGTTGGTTGAATAAAAGTAACTTTAAGTCAGAATTTGCCAGGGGTATGAATAATTTCGGGCTTCACTGTAAATATTAAAGCCTTTTTTAAATCTGACAAATAATAACAATAATATAATAACAGTAAAACTACAAATAATAACCGCAATAACAATAGCAACAATAATAATAATAATATAATAATAATAATAATAATAATAATAATAATTATCATCATTATCATCATATGAACAATAACAACAATAATAATAAAATAAAAAAAATATAATAAAAAAATAAAAAATAAAAATAAATAAATAAATAAAAATACCCCCCCAAACAAACAAACAAAACAAAAACAAAACAAAACAAAAAACATAGTAATGCAGAATATAAATATAAATAATAAAATGTTGATATTCGACACATTAAAATCTCATGAAATAATAAAAATAGAGAAAAAAAAAAAAGAGGAAATGATTTTTTTTTTTTTTTTTTTTTTTAAATAGCAATGGAATCAGGTGAGGCTTAATGAGGAACAGATAATGAACTTGTAATTAATAATTAATTGTGGGATATTTTTAGTAGAGGTAATTTAACTACAGGGTCCTCAGTGGCATTTTCTGTTTAATTATTGTACACTTAAACGGTCCATGAGGGCAGTGGTTCTCAAGCTGTGGTCCGGGCAAATGTATGAGAGCGAGGAGGAGATATCAGAGTGAGAGGATGTGATATTTCATGAACATAACATTTCCAAAAGACAAAATACCAAATTAAATCCTGACAGTGTTTGAGGAGGAAGTGTGTTTGATGGTGAAACGTCCCGCCGCGGCTGAAGGCGCTAATTTGGGCCGAGGTCCGAGACGCCTCACGGAGGAAGTGGGTGGATTATGATCATTAAGAGGCAAAGTGCACAGGAGGAGGTTCAGCCCAATGTTCTTCTAATGAGGCTTCAGCTGCACTGTTTTAAAATATAATCACTTTTACTTTTACTGTGAAAGGCTGCAAGAAGAGAAGTCTGTGAGAAGCTAAATGTTTACGGCAATGAGTGCAGAAAACAAACAAATCACTCCTGCTACTTACTGGTATTTTTTATTATCTAGTTCTGCCTTTCCCAAAATCAAGACCCTTAAATTTCCAAAAATCCCACACGGACCCCCAACGTTAAAATTACTACAAAAAATCAATATCTAGCATTAGTTAAAATGACTTGAATTCAGATTATTAACCTTGATTTGAGTAATGGTTTATGAAATGAGATTTATTTACTAATATGTCTAGATGATTTGACTGATGATTCAAATTATTTCTCTTAATTTGAAGCCATTTTTACTAATTTCAATAAAATTATCTCCCAGTGGGGTAAGTGGAATTTTCTTACCCCATTGGCAGATAATTTAGCTTGAAATAAATAAAAATGGCTTAAAATTAAGAGAAGTAATTTGAAACAAGTCAAATAATCTAGCTTAGTAAGTAAATAAATCTAATCTAGTAAAAAATTACTAAAATCAAGGTTAATAATCTGAATTCAGGTCATTTTAACTAATGCTAGATATTGATTTTTTGCAGTGTGTCATGTTTTTCTTCATATATTTTTTATAAAAAACATTACAAAAACACTTTGTAGTTTGTTTTAAAGTAATATTTTAAAATAAGTATTTAACTGTAAAAATTTTCAAAATAGATTTTTTTCTATGTCCTTAATGTTTTAGATACTTAATCTTTTCATTGCCTAATTGTATTTTTATATTTTTGAATGTTTTATTTGTTGTTTTGGACCAAAACCGTGTCTGAAATAAAGAATGAATGTAAACTGAAATTGAATTGAAATATAGAAAACCTCTGGGGCCCCCCTGCAGTACCTTCGCGGACCCCCAGGGGGCCCCGGACCCCACTTTGGGAACCACTGATCTAGTTTATAGTGTAGATTATTCTATCCCAGGAGTGTTTTACAAGATTATAACACACTCCTAAACCCCGAAAAACTACAATAAACACTACATTTGTGTCCTGTAAAGTCGTCTAAGAGCCAACCCAGTCTCAAGCAAAATGTAAGATAAATACGTTAGTACACAAACCAAAACATAAACATTTTTTTAACAATTTAAGTCCTCAAATAGTGATACTGTTATGTAATAAACAGTATGTCCCATTCTTTGCGATGGGAGTCAAGTCATTTCAGTGTTTTGCCGACGTTAGGAAACAAAATGGCCATCTTTGCTCAACTTTTTGAGATAAAATGCCTATTATATATATTTACAAACCTATTTTATAACATTTTAACAAGAAATATAGGGCTGAATTTCATATCCTTACAGTTTTGAAAGCTTTTGTTTATGAGTTTGAAGAGAGAAGTGAAGCTGAGAAGTCGTTTTCCCAACTTGTTTGTGTTCATGTGCTTTTATTTTGGAAAGAAGGGACACTGACATCACCAAATGTAGACCATACAGTAACCTTTGTGGGTCAGAAATGTTTTTAATAAGCGTTTAATGCAGCTAGACAGAGTTAACGTTAACTACAAAAAAGCTGAACATACATATTCTTTAGGTGAATGAGTAGGTTTATTACTTTTTATTATATTTCTATTTATTTAATTTTACAGATTTTAATAGGATTTGATTTGATGAGACACCCTGATTATAAATAAATCAATAATTAAAATATTCCAAATACTGAAGGTGTAGTCTAGTTTTGCTTTTTTAAAACGGACAATGAGCAGCCATTTGTTCCATTACTTCCTGATTTAACAAATGTACAATGAGGACAAACTGAGCACAGCTGGCAAAGAAGCACACTTGTGTTGTTATTTTTTTTCCTGGTTTTAAAAGATTTTAACATTTATGAACTATAATAATCATAATCATAATGCTGTAATTTACAATTAATCCAGTTTTATTCTCTCAGTGTTGGTTCTCTGTCATCCAGGTGATGATGTTTAAAAAGGATTAAAAAGGAAAGGCATGTGGACAGAAGACTTTTTGTCCCTTGTCCAGAAGGATGTTGTCCTATCAAGCCCTTTAAACCTAAATCTATTTAATGAAATCAAAGGCAAAGACTGTGTTTTTGTAGCCGTCCCACTTTATCTGAACAGATATCCCGACTGAGAGAGCAGTGGTTTTGATATGTTAAGGAGGATTGCTTCAGAAATATTTGGTTTCTTAGTTAAACCCATAATCCAAAAGACCTACATTTATTAAAATAAAAATAAAAAAATAGAGTTTTTCGCACATCTCCTGGAGCAAAAATTATCCCACTTTACCTGAATCCCTGATGATTTTGTTGCAGTTTTTAAAGCAACATCATTTATTCTGACCATCCCATGCACCTTTTTTTTATTTTTCAATATATTCCTACCATTGCTGTTCACATGCTCAGATTTGGACAGTTTTGGAGCTGCAGTTTGTGCTTCCACCAGCAGATGACTCCAAAAAAGCCAAACCATACACCTGCTGGTTAAAGTAAACAGTGACAGACCTTTAAGTGCTTTTTTCTCCTCATATTTGTGGCCATGACCTTCAGAGTTTTTTTATTATCACAAACACAAATATCATGGTTTTATTTAATTCTCTATGATCAGTCATGCTTTGAACAGTAAATGTACACCTTCCCCTCTGTACGTCTAGTCAAAATCTTGTTGTTTCCTTTTTGAAATTCATTAAAAAAAAGCCCGTATTTCTTTGTCTGGGCTTGAATCCCGCCTCAGATTCGTCTAAAACCCTGTCGCGCTGCGGTGGTGTGAGAGCGGAGAGTTCTGAAGTGAGGTGAGAAGGATTTCACGGTGAGTCTGGATCCGAGAGCTCGCCCTCCCTCCCTCCTTTCTCCCTCGGGGCAACAGGGGGCAGCGGATGGACTGTACACCGGCCTGACTGAGAGAGGGGGAGGAGGGGCCCGTCGTGTTCCTTAACCCGTGCGTGTGAGGGGTTACGGGGCGGGGGGAGGCTGTGCGGAGGCTGGTGCATGGATGGATGTGTGTGTTTGCACCTCCAGCCCTCAGGCCGGCCCCATAGTAATTACACACTCGAGTGACTGGACGGGGCGCAGCTGCCTCTCTCTCCTCCCCATCAGAGCTGCAGATTGAGCCCACCCTGAACACACAAACACACACACACACACACACACACACACACACGAGCATGGACCAGGACCGTGCCCAAACATGCACCGCGGCTCTCACTCCATTTCACTTTTGCATAAGGCCGGCCTCAGCGCTCGCACCAATCCTCGGAGGAGAGGCCGCTTTGTGTTGTGGTAATGAGATTCTCACACGACGCTCGTATTTACCAGGCCCGGGCCGAGCGGAGGAGACTGGTGTTCGGGATCTGTTGCCATGGAGTCCGGGACGGGACCACCACGGATCACCATTTTGTTGCAATATTTAAGGATACAAATAAGATTATAATTAGTAATGTGCTGTGCTGGACAGGAGAAGCAGTAACAAAGTAAAAGTATTAAATGACTTTACTTCAGTACAGTTTTCATGTATCTGTACCTTACTTGAATTATATTGAATTTAAATTTCACAAGGGGCACTTTTACTTTTAAAACTTTTAAACTTACTAGTATCTGTACTTTTTACGCCACTGCATCTTTTATTTTACTTTTTATTTTTATGTAAATATGTTTTGTTATTATTCTTGTACGAGCAGGAAGCTAAAAATAAGTTGTTTTGATTTGTTCTATGTAATATAGGGGTGGGATTAAATAAGTTTTCTTCCTCCCACTCCTTTTCAAGCCTTAAAAGAAACAGTTTTCAATGTAATTATGATTCTGTATGTACTGTATATTTGTCTTCAGTTGCTCGAAACAAATAAAGACGTAATAATGTTATGTTACAGTATTTACATTTTTTTTTTACTGCAAAAGAAACTGATGCTGATGACGCACACTACAAGGTAAATGTATAAATGAATCAAATATCAAAACTAGGCACAATATCTTGTCTTTATGTACTTTATGTGAGGGTTGACATATTTAAGAATGTAACAAAGGGAGTTGATTTAAAGTACAAAGTATTTTGGTTTAGTATTTTGGTGAGTTTTGGTTTAAAATCATGTGTTTTTGTTTTGCCTTCATTGTTTACACGCAGTACTTCAATATAACAGATGCAGTAAAGTAGTACTGCTTTAGAAACATCAGAGTAATAAAGACAGAAGAGCTCAGCGACAGATTCAGTCTCAGTTTGTTCATTTAATCTGGAATCAGCAAAATCCCTCCCATTTAACTCATTCATGAGAGAAATACTTTTACTTTTTTACTTGCAAGTACATTTAAAAGTTTTATACTTTTACCTAAGTAGAAATTTTAAGGTGATACTTTTACTTTTAGTGAGTCAATTTTTGCTCCTTTATCTGTACTTTTACTTAAAGTTACACTGTGTAAGATTCCCGGTCTTGCGCCTCTAGAGGCCACAGCCACAAAACGTAAACACTAGGGCCCCTCCTCCTTCTGAAACTGTGCGAGCGTGTGTTACGTCAAACTAACAATGGGACTAGAGAGTGCATTCATATTTACTGTATAAACTTCTGTAACCACTTGTGTGGCCGCAGATTGGATCTTCTATAGAGTTAGCGCTAGCGTTAGCTTATCGCGCAATGGTCGCATTAAATCAACTAATAACTGTATGAAAAAGCACGTTCTAAAGAAAAAATAAAGAGGCTAATTTACCTGCCCAACAATAAAGAAGCAAAAACGTGATCTGATTTGCAGCCTTCTCTGTCTCTCATCTGACGCCAGCGAGCAAAAGTCTGTCCGATGTTGACTCTTGTCTGTGATCTGGTGCGGTCCCTTTCACATTTTCTTTTTCTTGCCTCGTGCGACATTGTCTTCATCTTCTTGTGTCCTTCGGCCCTGACGAACTGGCGAAAATAACAACGCTAAAAGTAGCTTCATGGTTATACTGCACCTCAGGTATAAGAGCAGAAGGGAATGCCGTAAAGCGAGTCGTTCCCTGTCACGTGACTTTTCCTGAACAGCGGAGTGCTCCTGGCCAAACTACGAGGGCGGTTTCTCAGTACAGAAGCCCCGCTCAGAGCAACAGATCGCGCCTCAGGCCTTATAATCGCTCAAAAAATCACAAAACAAGTCAGTATGCCCCACATATTTAGGAGAAAAGTTACACAGTGTAACTTTAAGTGCTTCTCCCACCTCTGGGCTTGGTTTGTACTGCTGCCTCACAACAAGAAGGTGTTGAGTTCAGATCCCAGACCAGGGCAGGTGCAGTTTGGATGAATGAAGGTCCTGAGGTTGTCCCAGTGCCACTGAGGAATGAGTCAAATGCACTTTTTTTCCCCCCCTATGAGGACAATAAAGTGTACTGTACCCTGACTGCACACAGGCATTTCCCAGCCTCATGCATCAGGTGGCTTTATGGTTCCAGGATAAAGCTGGAGCAGGGGTTTGTTGGTGAAAGTGTGGCCCATGCACTGAACATGTAAAATATGGCTGTGGTGCTGTTTTGTGCAGAGTGGACAGAAATGATTTTGTAACTAATCCACCTCAGGAACAGGAACAGCTACCATCTCTGCAGTTATGGGTTTAGCTTTAGATCAGATCATCTGTATTTATCTCATTAAAGCTGCACTATTTGATTTTTTTTCCCTTGTATTTTGCTAAAGATAATTATTTAGTTATTAGTGCGGCATAACAGAAGTCATCTGAGAAAAAATGAGACTTTGAGGTCACCTGTGGGCTGTGTTATAAAGGTTTTTGTTTTAGAGCGAGGGAAGGAACAGTTTAACCAATCACACGCTTTCATAGGACAGGAGCGCTCTGATTGGTCAATACATCCTTTATCTATCCACAACTAGAATCTATCAGGAATAATGTGAAGGAGCTGTTGTTTTATTTCTAAATTCATAGCTTATTCACAATATTTTTATTTTTATTTTAAAGAATTCAAAGCAAACTCCAGATCTGTGCTGCGTAAATCTACATTTTTTTAGTCACATCACTTTTACAGTCACAAAATCAAATAGTGCAGCTTTAATCTAGGCATTTCTCTATTGATATTTTTCTTCTTTTGTGCTTTTTTTCCTGTGTAAAATACATAGAACTTAATATGCCACTTTCTTTGTTGCTTTAAAATGAATGTTGACGAGTCGAGTAGACCAGTGGTTTGGAAACTTTTATGTGTTGCGTACCTCCTGAGCTAATAAATCTGATTCCGGCAGTCTTTTTAAACAAATTCCTGTCACGGTAAACAGTATTTTATATCTTGTTTAAATTATAAGGCACTGTATGGACACAATATTACCCATGCATGTACGTAAACAGTAAAAGTGACTGTGTCTGACAATATCAGCAGCATTTACCCCTGAAAATCCACCCCTCCTCCTCCATCTCTCAGTCTGAGGAGGTTCAGGTGGCATCACAACACAAAGCTGAGATGAGTTTCTGATATGATGGGCTGAAAAAAGTGAAAAACGACAGTAACATGTCTGCCATTGATTCCCCTGTCGCTGCCTCTGTGTGTGTGTGTGTGTGTGTGTGTGTGTGTGTGTGTGTGTGTGTGTGTGTGTGTGAGCCCTGGCCTGAAAACGGACTGTCATATCCCATCAGTGTGGTCCGGCGGAGGAGCGGCTCGGAGCTCAGCCAAATCAGGGTCTGGTCCCCTTCGCCGCTGTCTCTGTCTGTCAAACTCACCAGTGTTTCCAGCATCAATTTACAGCGGGACACGGGTGGGTTTGGACTGATTGTGATGCTATTAAAACATTGATGCCGAGTCGAAAATCAAGATGGTAGCCTGTCCAGCCAGACTAACGCTTTTCCTGTTCTATACAAAGAAGTTAGTCTTGCTTTTTTTATGGTTTGAGTCTCATTTCTATGGGCGGAGCAATCACAGGCGGAGAAACCAATCAGAGAAACGAAGGGCGGGACGTAAGCAGTGCAAGGCTGACCCAAACAAACATGGAGCTTATGAAGAATTGTTGTCGGTTTTGCCATAAAACACCAGAATGAGGAGCTCTGTACTTGTTTCTGAAGCCACGTTATTTCTATATCAAATTTTACAAACAAAGACAGTTTTCAAAGTGCTGCACATAATTATAAAAACAATGGTAACGCTTTAGATTACAGCCCGCATGTAAGTACGGGGTACTAAAATTGTAATTACATGTAATTACACATGTAAGTACTGGTTACAAGTAATAATGAGTACAGACTGTAATTATGGCGTAATAACTGTAAGGACGGTGTACCAGCTGTAATAAAGGTGTACTAGCCTTTACAAAGTTTTAATAAAGGTGTAAAGAATGTAAGAAAGGCATAACAAAGGTGTACCAGCTGTAATAAAGGTGTACTAGCCTTTACAAAGTTTTAATAAAGGTGTAAAGAATGTAAGAAAGGCATAACAAAGGTGTACCAGCTGTAATAAAGGTGTACTAGCTTTTACAAAGTTTTAATAAAGGTGTAAAGGATGTAAGAAAGGCATAACAAAGGCGTAACAAAGGTGTACCAGCTGTAATAAAGGTGTACTAGCCTTTACAAAGTTTTAATAAAGGTGTAAAGGATGTAAGAAAGGCATAACAAAGGCGTTACAAAGGTGTACCAGCTGTAATAAAGATTTACTAACTGTAATAAAGGTGTACTAGCTGTAATAAATGAGTACGCACTGTAATAAAGGAGCAATATGTGTAACAAAGACCATAAAACATGTTTGTGGTCATATGCAGTGATGTAATAGTTACTGAGGTGTTATTAAAACTACTCAAGCTGTTTTATATGAAAGCATAATTTCAAATCATGATGCAAAAAGGAGAACAAGTCTGGTAGATTTTATTCAATTTATTAAGATTATGGCACAAGCATAAAAATTTCATCCAAATATAACTTTGCCACAGACATAGTGTTAATACTTTCAATGTGAACAGAACAGACTGGAAGGACACAGTGGAACAATACTGAATTTACAACATAACTACACTTTAATTAATGTGTAATTACACAAGAGGCTGTACTCTAAAGCGAAACCAAAACAATAAATAAATACTCCATTTAACTTCACTAGTTCCCATTAAAACTAGTAAAATAACAATAAATACAAAAAAACAAAACAAACATAAAATAAATAAAAACAAAAAAGATAAAAGACAGAACCACACAACTCACGCTGAGTTAAAAGTGAGAGAATAAAAGTGGGTCTTTAGATGAGACTTAGTTTGGGGCCGACCAGGTTTTAACTCTGCTCTTAGGAACCACAACCTGGAGCTGGTCCTCGGAAACCTGAAAACAGAGGAGAAAGAGCGGAGCCAATAAAGAGGGCTGTTATCATTTTTTTGGTCCCGATCCCAGAACTTAAACCCAGTACAGTCACTGGGAATGAAAGAACCGTCAGTGAGCTGTTTGTGTCGCGAGATTTGTAAGACAAAGCCATGAAAGTATTACGCACGCACGTTAGATAATTTCTGTTTAAATACGGAGCTTTTGATCGCTACTTGCTAACCACCTAGATATTTACAAAATGCTTCCATAAAATGCTTTGTGATTGTTGTTAGCATAAAATCTTTTTATTTTTAGACCGGGTTGCTTATAAATAATGGATTGCTGTTAGCATTTAGGCATTTTAATGCAATTAAATTGCGAGAATTTGCTATAATTGTGCAAAAATACGAACTAGTTGGTGATGGGAGCTGGCAAAATGTCATCTGAAAAGAAAAAATGTGATGTCCCAAAATCTTGTTCCCACATAACTTATTTAATTTATTACTAAAAATGTCTAAGGACTTCCTCAGTGCTGGGAATAATTCTCATCTTGTCAGAGCATGGATAAAATTACATTATTTAGTTTAGTGTCATGCAGTGGGTGTTTTCTTTACATTTTATATGTTCATTAGTTTTTTTACTATTTTCCCAAAATTGTATTAAAAATGTATAGCTTCATCCTTACCGTATTGCAATATATCATAGTATACACAGAAATGTAACAGTTGTGTGAGAGTCTTGCTTGCCACAGTCCTAACACAACAGTGTTTTAAAATCTGGTTATATGTATGTGCCCCTTTTTCGCTTTGAGCACCTGCCCCTGTACAAGTCTCTGCACCTGCCTGCACCAGAGTGTAAATGTGTAGACGTCTGTGATGTACGGTGGGGCCGGTCCATTGAAAGCCATAAAAACAAACAACAAAATCTTAAAATCAATTTTAAAACGAACAGGAAGCCAGTGCAAAAATGCCAGAATGGGGCTAATGTGCTCAGGATTTTGCTTCCAGCTAAAAGACGAGCCGCAGAATTTTGGACCAACTGTAAACGTGCAAGAGGCTAACACCAGAGTAAAGTGCAGAGATGAAATAAAAGCAATAAAAATGATTTAATTTTGGATAAAAACCTGATTTGACAACTGCATTGACTTGTTTGTACAAAGAGTTGGGGGGGGGGGGTTTGTTTGAATGTGGTGGTTACGTGGGACGTCAGTGTTAATCAGCTCAGAAAGGTTATTAAATTCACTCTGTATAAGCCACAGCCATCTTGGTTAATTTTGATAGGAGATAATCTTCTGCTTCTGTGAGAGACGCAGATAAACGGCTGTGATAGGTCCAGAGTCACGTCGATTGGAAAAAGCTCTCTATGGCTGAGGAAGGGACCTGAGTAGATGCAGTCTTTACAATCTCCCATGTCGGTTTTAAGCTTGTGTTTTGTATGACAGTGGGGAAAAACAAAAGCTATGTAGCAAATCTGCAGACACACATTACTCTATTGTTTTTAGACCTTATTTTCTTTTGTGCATTTCTTTAAAACCTTCACTTAGACAACTCCCTTGAGTCTTTCTCTGGATGTTTAGCCCAGTATTCTGCACCACTCTCTCCCTCTCTGTGTCTTGTCTGTAAACCCTCAGCCGCTCCTCTCCGCCTGTCTTCCCTGCCTCTCCTTCAGACGGCTGCTGCTGCTTTGCATTCTCGGCGACAGCGGATCGATTTCCCGCCCTCTGCGTCTGCACATCGCTGAAATAACAAACCACTCGGCGTGTTTGCTCAGCCCAGTCACTCAGTCTGTACCAGGTGCTTAGGAAACTCAATGCAAAACAATCATTTACAACAACACGACCGGTCGAAGGAGCAGAGGTGGGTCCGCAGCGGTGATCGGAGAGAGACAGAGGTGTGAGTGATGTCTCTGTGGCCTCGGAACAACAAGTCTGTCAGAGGAGATACAGATAAATACTTCAGCTTTACAATGTTTGACTTAAAATACAATAGGATTCATTTATAGTGTGTTAAATACGCATGAGACAGAGGATGTTGTGAGTTTATTTTGTTTATACATAAGTTGTATCGACTGTTTTTCCAACGAGAAGAACACGTCTTGACCTTGGGGGGGCGCTGTTGAGCACAGATCAATAGAAGACAATTGGCTGAACTTTTTTTTTGTTTTAAACATGCGGTGCTGCGAATCCTGATCAGAGTCATCAAATTTGTCAAACTTTAGGCCAGTTTGGAAGCTGCCCTTCCTTTCCAAAATGTTAGAAAAGGTTGTCTTCAGTAAGTTTAAAACTATTTTAGATGCATCCAATATTCTTGAAGTATTCCAGTCTGGATTTAAAACTCGTCACAGCACTGAAACGCCACTGCTGAGAGTTATTAAAGATGTGTTTTCGGTACCGACTCATCGATCTCTTTGGTGATATTGGACTTAACTGCAGCCTTGGACACAGCGGACCCTCAGATCTTCCTGTCTCATCTCGAGAACTGGCAGGCATTCGGGGTTGTGTTTTAAAATGATTTAGGTTTTACCAAACAGACAGAAGCTTTTGTGTCTGTATTGAGTCCTCTGCTGTACTTCTTACATGTGGAGTGCCCCAAGGCTCAATTCTCAGGCCTCTCCTCTTCTCTCTCTATTTACTTCCACTTGGGTCCATCTTCTAAAAGCATGTCATCGCATTTCATTTTTATGCTGATGACCACCAAATATATGTGCCACTAAAACAGGAAAATACTGTGCGAAAAAACTTTTAAGGTTGCATTAAGGAAAGCAAAGCATGGATGTCACACAATATCCTCCGTTTTAATCCTAAAAAGACAGAGGTCTTGTTGCTTGGGCCTAATGATGCCCTTGGGATAATATTTAAAATCTTCAGTGACAAACCTTGGTGTGAGACTGGACATTGATCTGAAACTTGTTGCCCAGATTAGCTCAGTGGTCAAATCCAACGTTTTTCAACTCAGGCAACTCAGCTAAACCGTATCTTCCTCTGCATGATTTTGAGATTTTGATTCATGCTTTTATCACGGATCGCTTAGATTACTGCCATGAACTTTATGTTGGGCTCAGCCAGACATCACTTGCTTGCTTGCAGCTTGTCCAAAATGCTGCTGCTCGGCTTTTAAAAGCACATTACTCCGATTTTAAAGTCACTGCACTGGCTCGCTGTTCGTTTTTGTATTGATTTTGAAATTCTTTTATTTGTTTTTTATATGCCTCCATGGTCTCGCCCCGCAGTATCTGTCCGATGCGCTCTCAGGTCGTCAGATCAGTCTCTGTTGGTTGTTTGTTAGAGCTCGTTTTTGGCCGGGAAAACACAACAGTCATTCCACCTGCTATTCACATTTACGCTGAAGTATGAGGAAAATGAAAGTAAACTGTAGTACCCTTATTTGTCCAGCAAACGGCGCTACACCACACAGAGAGTAAACAGCAAAGGAAGTGATAGCTCCGGTCTGTAACTTTCCAACTACTTCAGGATCTTGTGCTTTTCTGGAGCCATTCTCATACAGTTTTTTTCCTAAAAGTCAGTAGCCTACTTGTACAGAAAATACTGACAGTTACTGGACAAAATATGAACGTGTGAGGTATAAAAGCCTCATATTTTGCGCTTGCGTGTCAGCTGACAAGTGCAGCTCAGGTTGGGGCTGTTTTACGTCATCGTTTTCAGTGAGTACGGTGTTTTCACAGAGAGCAGAGCAGCTCCTGTGAGACCAAAACATCTCCAGTGTTTTCAAACCATTGCGGATTCAGAGAATGGAAACCCCGTTTTCATGTAAACAAAAAGCCAAACCGCACTCAAACCTTTGCGTATTCGGAAAAACATAAACAGCCCCTAAGTCAAAGAGGAAACATTTTTTCTCTTTGGCTTTTAACACAGTTTGAGTTGTTGACTTTTATTGTTTTTATTGTTATTTTATAGTTCTTATTTAGTTCTTTTAATAATTTCACATGCTTGTTTGTAGTATATTTATAATTCTTTTGTTTTTTTAATGCCAATGCTGTGTTGGTCGGCTGTGTTGTTTTTAAAGTGCTCTATAAATAAAGTTGGATTGGATAATTATTATTATAATATAGCATTCGACAAAAGTACCAAGTGATGTGCTAAAATACTGTAAGAGAAGCTTATGTAGAATCTATAAACACTGTAATGGCCTCAAACCAGAAAACTGCTCTGCTTCTTTGACTTGTCTTTGTGGATTTTAAACAACAAATAACTCAGGTCCATCTTTACCTGCCTCTGTTATGGGAAAGCCTAAATAGCACCACAGCTGGTCCGGGGACAAAGACAGACACGCGGGGCCCTCAGGAGACACCGAGGCGCTCCCGCAGGTCCAGAGTGAGTGTCCCGCCCCTCATTCTCATGATACCGGGACACACTTGTGATAATTCAGTCCAGATGCCGGCGCTCGAACGCAGGTGCTCACTCCGCCGGTGTTAATTGCTGCTAATTGGTGCGGCGACACATCCAGCCTTATATGTGCAGAGCCGAGAACAGAGGGACAAGTGTTTCGACAAAATACGAGCCAACAAGCATCGTCAGGCTTCAGCGTTTGGATGGGAATCAGCTGTTTACAACAACAACAGTCAACAGACAGTGTTAATAGTTTCACCAAGGCAAATATTACACAAATTCTGGGCTTATGGTAATAAATAAATATGCTTTGTATCTAACTTTGTCTGAATACATTTAAACCCTTTTGTTAACCAGAGTAGTTTTTGCCCTTTTACTCGTATTATATTAAATTAAAGACAGTAAATAGCTTATGTAGCGGTAATTGCCCCATTAAATAAAATAATAAAATAACTCGAGACCAGAGCAGTAAGTATTTCTGCCTCCCAGCAAGAAAGTTGTGTATTTCATTCTACTCTAAATGTTCCATAATGAATGTGAGAGTGAATGGTTGTCAGGTTGTATAGGCATATTTCCACTGGACAGAACGGCATGGGTAGGGTGACCAGACCTATTCTATCCTGTCCCTATTTAACCGGGACAGTCCCAGTTTTAGGCTCCTTGTCTCATGTCCCAAGACAAATGCGTAAAAAAACACTCATATGTCACAGTTTTCAACAAACCATGTCCCAGTTGTCCCCGTTTTAACCAACAGAAGGGAAACTAAAAACTCTTTTGTCTAAAAGACTTGTGTCACTAAAATAATTTACAGTGTTATTATTTTTATTATTAAACTGCCATTAAAATGCACTTGTGTACTTGGATTACATGACAGGAAATTGTATGGATTCCGTGAGCTTTTTTGTCATTTTGTCTGTGTGAGGCTGGTGTGTGTCTGTGTGAGGCTGGTGTGTGTCTGTGTGAGGCTGGTGTGTGTCTGTGTGAGGCTGGTGTGTGTCTGTGTGAGGATGGTGTGTGTCTGTGTGAGACTGGTGTGTGTCTGTGTGAGGCTGATGTGTGTCTGTGTGAGGCTGGTGTGTGTCTGTGTGAGGCTGGTGTGTGTCTGTGTGAGGCTGGTGTGTGTCTGTGTGAGGCTGATGTGTGTCTGTGTGAGGCTGGTGTGTGTCTGTGTGAGGATGGTGTGTGTCTGTGTGAGACTGGTGTGTGTCTGTGTGAGGCTGATGTGTGTCTGTGTGAGGCTGGTGTGTGTCTGTGTGAGGCTGATGAGTGTCTGTGTAAGGCTGATGTGTGTCTGTGTGAGGCCGTTGTGTGTCTGTGTGAGGCTGGTGTGTGTCTGTGTGAGGCTGGTGTGTGTCTGTGTGATACTGGTGTGTGTCTGTGTGAGGCTGGTGTGTGTCTGTGTGAGGCTGGTGTGTGCCTGTGTGAGGCTGATGTGTGTCTGTGTGAGGCTGGTGTGTGCCTGTGTGAGGCTGATGAGTGTCTGTGTGAGGCTGGTGTGTGTCTGTGTGAGGCTGGTGTGTGTCTGTGTGAGGTTGGTGTATGTCTGTATGAGGCTGGTGTGTATCTGTGTGAGGCTGGTGTGCGTCTGTGTGAGGTTGGCGTGTGTTGTTGTGGTACATTTTTTCTTTTAATTCTGGTCTCAAACTTCTTGTTTCCACTCAAATGAGGATTATTTATCGACCTCTCAACTCGCGGCAGTGGTCCCAGAGCTGGACCCCCGTCTTGCCGAGCGCGGTTTGGTTTGGCTTTCTGGGACGGCTTTGTGAAGTGGTGACACCTAACACACAAACAAACAAACCAAACCTGCGCCATACTGTCCCAGAGGAAATGTGCCTAACTGTTCACTGTCCCTGGTGTTATCTGTCTAAGGCCCATAGTTGCTGCTAGTGTAGACCTTTGGTTCCAAACCTTTTCAGTGTCGCATACCCCCCGGGCTTTTTGTCACACTGTGAGTACCCCCCTCATTTGTTTACATGTTCATTTTTTAAAAAGTGGTCAAAGAGTTGTCATCTATGTTTAAGACATTTTATACTTAATTTATTGTAAAAAGCTAATTCTCCTGCATTTTTGGCTTTGAAAATTAATTTCAAGTTACACATTTATTTCTTTTAAAACAGCAATAAAAACATTGATAAAAATATAACATTAAAAACTTCTATATATTCTACATTTACATTTATTACATTTATTAACTACATTTATTAACTAAAAAAGTAAAATTCATGAAAAAATGCACAAAAAATGTAATGAAAAATAATCATCTTTATAATATGATTTTATGCTGCTTGTGTTTTTTTTTTTTTTTTTAAGGTTGCCTTTTTACAACTGGCAAAGGGACTACCGATGAAAATTAGCCTAATTCAGCTAACTCGGGTGCATTTACACTGTTTAATGTTGATTAATGTATATTGTCCCTTTTCAAATAAATAAATAATAAAAATAGGCCTATTCAAATAATATTTCTAGTAGTTTTACCTCATTTATTCAATAATCAGTCACAGCTTGTCTTTCACAGTTTTTAATAACAGATTGCAAATATTTTCTTAATAATGATAATAATAACTCCGAGTAGCCCCTGTAAAGTGCTTGCATACCCCGAGGGGTCCCGTACCCCTGGTTTGGAAACACTGCTGTAGACTGTACTAATCAAGACCAGTCTGTGAATAATTTTAATCTGTTTATTCTTGCCATACAAAAAGTAAAACTGTTCTTCTGAAGACCTGACGTAAGATGCAAAGTTCAAGGAAAAACAGATAAAAAACACATAAAAAATAATATTGCTGAATTAAGATGTTTAGTACTGTTGAACTTAAAGATGTTTATTAGTATTAATCTGATGGTGGACACTGAACTGCCACATACATAGGTTTATGGTCCTGTTTGTTTCAATGCATGACGTCAGTTTTACAGCATACGTACTGCTGTGACTTATTACCACACAGACTCTCAGACTCTCTGTGATCTGATGCTCAATAAAGTCTTCGAAGAACAGCTTCAATGTCATCAAGCGTCTCTATCGCCCACAAGTCCGAGTCCAGAGTGAACCGGGACCAAGACAAGGCCGAGACTTTCAGGAATAAGACTTTTAAGGACCAAGACTTACCGTATTTTCCGCACTATAAGGCGCACCTAAAAGCCTTTAATTTTCTCAAAAACCGACAGTGCGCCTTATAATCTGATGCGCCTTATATATGGATCAGTGTTGGTTAATTATGGCTACCGTATTCAGGGGGCGTCGCCGAAGTGACAGCGGTAAAAACGGTAAAGGGGAATTCCAGTCCCAGCTGTTCATGTGTGCCATAGGCGTGTTTATGGATCCTGCCGCAAAAGAACAAGGAGGCGCGGCCTTTGCTCCATCTCAGTAGAAGAGTTGCGACATTGAGGGCACAGAAAACTGAGCGCTCGAACGCTGTTCATGTAGCTTTGAACTGTGACAAATGGAGTTGGAAATACATTGTTTTCAACGAGGGAGTTGTAAGAACGCTGGTTTGTATTCTATTAATAAAGTTTGACTGACTGACTTATCTGACTGTTTTATTGACATTCCCTTTAGTGCAGCTCCATCTAGTGGATGCATAACGCAACCCCAGCCACTACAGTAGCTTCTATTCTATACGCCTTATAATGCGGTGCGCCCTATATATGAAAACAGTTTTAAAAAAGGCCATTCATTGAAGGTGCGCCTTATAATCCGATGTGCCTTATAGTGCGAAAAATACGATAGATATTATTGAATTGATTGATTGATTGATTTATTTCGAGCAAGTGAAACAAAGTACAATAGAAAAAATAATTTGTACACTGATGTAATCTTCACAATTGTTCACAGTGAGGTAGAAAGAAAAAATAAAATAAATAGATATTTAAATCATTTGTATGGATAAACTATATGCATATTATGTACATATATAGATACTATATATATATATATTTGTGTGTATATATAAATATACAATTTATTTTACTTATGCAATATTTGCTCGAAAGGGAGTGGGAAGAAGAAAAACTTATTATGAATATTTCTACATATAGCTTTGCGTATTACCATTAAACTTATATTTTGATGTACTACTGCTAAGGTTAATAACGCTTCAACATTAGTAATAATAATACTTTGATTTTATGTGATGTTTTTCTTCTTTCACTCTAAGGTCACTCTACTCTTAGGTGCATTCCAAATATGGCACAAATAAGGAGCTTGCTACAAAGTTATCAGACCCAAGGTTGCAGGGGGGGGGGCTCCTGTCGATGGTGGGAAGACTCTGCAGAAACTGAGAACTTTTTGTGGCCCTGCCCTATGCACAAAAAGTTACTCGAAGCCAAGAAGATAATGCTATGCAGAGATCGTCATACATCGTCGTACATAGTATAAAAACTTAGGATACTCCTCTTTAGGAGCGCGCTCATTCTGCTGACTGTAACCTTACCTGTGTTTTTACTGAATAAACTTCTGACTTGATTACACTTCTGAATCATCGTCCTCTTTGATGCTTTCACCCAAAATGAACAAATCCTTACAATATCCAAGTTTACTGTGATGTATTGTTAATGCATTAAGGTTCCTATGTCTCTATCAAAGTCAGGCCTACACTCTTATTGTCATTGGCTGCAGCCTTTTGTTACAGAGGACACAACTTTATAAACCTTGGAGGGGTCTTTGAAAAAAAACAAACAAAAAAAAAAAACAGGATGCAGGCATTGTCAGCAGAGAAATGGAGTTGAGCCTGAGATAGAGTGGAGGCAGGAGGAGGAGGAGGAGGAGGAGGAGTGTCGGAGATGAAAGAAACAGCTGTATACAAATGACAGACTTCACACCCCTCCGGAGCCCCCCTCACGCCCCCCCTCCCGCCGAGATACTGCCCTGTGCGGTCAGCGAGCAGCTTCAAAGAGCCAGCCACGCGAAGCAAGGCCCAATCCTCAAAGACGCAGCCTGCCTCTCCTTCTGTACGACACACACACACACACACACACACACACACACACACACACACACACACACACACACACACACACACACACACACACACACACACACACACAGGAGTACGTGTTTGGTCCGAGCTGCTGCAGTAAAAGCAGGAGACAGAGAGGAGGATGTTGTATCGGAGACGTGACAACAACATCTATAACATGTGCATATAAAAAATAAAATTATATGTACCCATAGACAATGTACACATGTTTAAAAGAAAGAAAGAAACAGACAAAAACAAAGAAGACAAGGCTACTCTGTGAAAAAAATACTTCAAAAACCCAAGGCAACAGGATCTCTTAGTGGGGCCAACTCAAAATCTCAAGTTTTCAACAAATAAATATTTTTTGTTCACTTCATTTATCTAAAAACTTATAATTTTATCTTTTACTCTCTATCATTATTTTAACTCATCTTACAGCCAACTTACTCTATTGTTCCGAAAACGTATTATTATTGATAATAATAAAAATGCTTAACAAAAGAATAATACTTTTTCTGAACAATAGAGTAAGTTGGCTAAGGTAAGATGAGTTAAAAAAAAATAATGATAGTGAGTAAAATTTGAAGTTTTTAGACATATGAACATTAAATTAGGTGAACAAAAATATATTGGTTGTTGAAAACTTAAAAATCCTAAGGAATCCTGTTGCCTTGGGTTTTTGAATCACTTTTTTTTTTTTTAAATGAAAGCAAAGGAAGACCAGACTAACTTCTTTGTACAGAGCAGGAAAAGAGGTAGTCTGACTGAATTTTCTATTTTTATTTTACATTATTAAAAAGTAAAACTGCTCCCAAAATACTTTGTTCTGATGCACGACGTTAAAACACAACGTTGTCTTTCTGCTGCTTCATTTCCACAATTTATTTTACTTCTCTTTTCTCTATTTATGTGTTTTCCTCTTTGACCTGTTTTTATTTCTGTCACTAGACATTGACAATTATTATTTTTTTCTCTGTTAGCATCAGCCATTATTTCATGCTGATAAGTCGTGGAAGGCTTGATAATAAACCACAGCTCAAATATGGATTGTGAAGTGAAGAAAACAGTGGAAAAAATGTGATTTCAATCTCAAAATCTGGGTGGAAATTATGACGAGGTTAAGTTCACAAGCAAGGACCACGCCACAGAAACAGGACAGAATGAAAATATTTAAAAACTTTGGATCCCAAGATGACACGAGATGAGAATAATGAGCCTGGATAAATCATTAAGGTGTTGTTTTGTCACAGATGATTGAGACATTTTCCTCGGGATGTTTGAGTAACTTGTACAGTTCGGAGCACTGTTGAGCGAACGTAATGTAAAATGTACACGATGTGATTTGAAAAAGCCATTACCTTCAGAACTCTCTCATCTCTTTAATAATTACTCCTTTTATCCCCATGGTTTTTGTTCTCGTGTTTGTCTGTGATGCACCTTTTTAATCAAATCCAGACCAGTTTCAATTAGGTTTTCGCCTCACAACATTAGACAGACTCCTGATAATGTTTTTTACCTTAAAGTTGGCTGCCTTTAAAGAATTAAAAACATATAATTTGAATATTCCTGTCTCTGAACTGGGCTTCCATTGATGTTATACTCTCTAATGTATTTGAATTATGGCTATACTTTGCATATGAGCTTTTTCATTTAGTAAAAAGATCCATTGTCTTTATTTCAGGAGCTGGAGGGCTGATAAGCATTCATTAATTTTTTCTGATTAAGGTTATGGGTGGCTGCAGTGTTTAACTGTGACCCTTACAATGAATTTAATCTGTTTTAATCCCTAAAATGTACACCAAGGGCGTCATAGCTACTGCTTGTGTTGCTCTCTCCTCTGTTTTCCAGACTACTCACCGTCTGAACATGAAGCTGTGGCCACTCAACTCCAAATTACACTACGTTCAGGGGCGTAACATCAGGCACTGGGGCCCAGGACATGAGGGGGCCCCATTGAGAGTCCTTAATTATTGTCACTTTTAGTTGTTTTCAGAGTCTGGGCTATAAATTACACAACACTCCAGTTAGGAAACAAGCTTTTCATATGATAAAAAAAAGACTTTTAAAAATATATGATAGGCATAATCCTTTCTAAAATAGTGTTTTAAACACTCATGCTTGAATACTTTAAAAATTAGTATTAGTATTAGTCAACTTTAAAAAATTGCAGTGCACCTTTTATAAATTAAAAGCATGATATATCATCGTATAGACTAAATGTGATTCATAAGTTTAGGGCCCATTCTGAAAATCTGCACTGGGGCCCCGAAGTACAACCTTATGCCATCCATCCATCTTCCACTTTATCCGGGGCTGGGTCGCGGGGGCAGCAGTCCAAGCAGGGACACCCAGACATCCCTCTCCCCGGACACTTCCTCCAGCTCTGGAGGAACCCTAAGGTCCCAGCTGAGAGAAGTAGTCCCTCCAGCGTGTCCTAGGTCTTCCCCGGGGCCTCCTCCCAGTGGGACATGAACACCTCCCCAGGGAGACGTCCAGGAGGCATCCGGAACAGATGCCCGAGCCACCTCAGCTGACTCCTCTTGATGTGGAGGAGCAGCGGCTCTACTCCGAGCTCCTCCCAGGTAACTGAGCTCCTCACCCTATCTCTAAGGGAAGAAACTCATTTCGGCCGCTTGTATCCAGGATCTTGTCCTTTCGGTCATGACCCAAAGCTCATGATCATGAGAGTAGGAACGTAGCTGAGCCAAAATCGATCTACTTCTCGATGTGCGATTACATTATTGCTGTTTTAGTGAGCCTTTATTTTGAAAGTGTAGAGAAAGTTTATTTTGACACTTGGCTGTAGCTCTGCAGGTTGCTGTAGAGCCGCCCAGGAAACAGAACTCTAATCTATCTTTAGTGAAGCGGCGTGGAGAGTTGTTTGTGTGATGCATACGGATTTTCAGACCTGACTGTTGTTCTGTGCTGCTGCTTTTGGGTAAATTGGGTAAAATTATTTGTTCAAGTGATATAGAAGGACTAGAAAAGTAGGAATGAGAAGTTTTCCCTCGTGCTGGTTTGTTGGTTTGTTTCTTTGTCTTTTGAGAAAAGGTCAGCAATGGGCCAAGAAAAAACTGATTCCCTTCTGATGTGAAGCCAGATCACCGTCTGGATCAAGACAATGGTACAGAAAGAGTAACTCTGGTCTACAAATGTTTGGACTCGATCTGCTTCTGAGATAAAAGTGGCTAAATCTCATTTATTTTGATAAGATGAACTGAAAATCAATTGATAACTGTGCTGTTAGCTAATGTATTTAAGATATTTAATGATACTGTTTCACATCAAAATCACATCTGTTTATACAATAGATTTAGGCATTTTTGCTTAAAAATAATATTTATATTTTGAAAATATTTAATTTCTCTACATGCATGCATTTTGTCCACTTTCAAGAGAGAGATTTCTGCAAATAAAAACAAAACATTTTATGTCAAAACTCTAGACATATTAAAATGAATGTATTGAATGTGCAGCTTTCAGATAGAACTGGTTGCTTGTAGACACTGTACCTTCTGATAAACGACCGTTTTTGCCTTATTTTGCACAAATTTCCTATTTTGACCCAATACTGTTTCTTGGAAACTTTCGCCAATCTGCACTTCTGACTTACTTTTTCTTTATTAGTGACCTAATCCAAGAAAAATTTCACTACTTTTGTTCTGGAAGCATTTTGCTGTAGAGCAGTGTTATCGGTAAGGTCCAGGGCACTACGTAAATGAAGAGTAATTTAAACCTTATTGTATCTGAATATATGACTTAATTTCAGATGATAAGAGAAAAAAACACATGCACATCCACAAAAAACCTGTTGATTGTGTGCTGGATCAAGGTATATCCAAAAAATAATAAAAAGTAGGATCCACACAACCATGCTTTTTAGCTCCAATTTTTTTGTTTGTACCCATTACAAATATAATTTTCCTTGTCATTGCCGTCATTATGACGGTTCACACCTGATGGTTTTGTCATGTAATATTTAAGTGCTTTTAATCTGTTTCTTTTTGTAACATTTTACTATAACAGTCCAGTCATGTTGTCTTGTAATTACAATTCTCAATTTTTATAGTGTTCTCTGCTAAACAGCTTTTCATTTTGACATTTCTAGCACTGTGATTGTAATTTTGTAAAAAAATGTATCGCATGACATTGATCAGGTGTGTCTCAAATGCTCATTTCATGTGGTGAAAAATTAAAATTGGAGCTAAAAAGCATTGTTGTGCGGCTCCTACTTTTTATTATTTCACTTCAAATGATTTTTTAATTGAAAGGATCATTAACAAATGTTTAGCTTGATATAAAAGCACGCCGACAGCTGACTTTTACTGTTGCATTCATTGATTTTCTTCTGATTACTGGAGGTTATGGTTCGGTTGGAGCTGGAGCAACTATGGGCCAGTGGCGGGACAGAAAAGCAGGGCTAACATCAGAGAAACACTCAGATTTAACATGCATGTCTTTGGATTGCAACAATGGGACAAAAATGACGCTATGATGATAATATTTGTTAAATTTTACAGTGAAAAAAGTGGATGTGAGAAATAAAAAGCGGGATGAGATACAGGAGCTGGTTAGTTAGCAGGTTTTTATATTTGATCTGATGATATATTTATATTTCTATCTAAAATATAAAACATTTATCACAATGGGACAATGAGACAAACTCTGAATTAAAACCTGGAGTAAAATGCTCAAAGACACTGCTGCTTTTCAATAATACGTCTCTCTTTTTCTTTTATCCCTTTATATTCCGCCTCTAATTCCTTCTTTCTAATCCAACACCCTCGCGTCCTTTATCTGAGGTGTCAAATTACCACAACAAACCGGCTGGGACCGCGTTCGCACCTCGTCCGTCACTAACAACCTCCAGATATACAAATGTGCACGGGACGGCTCCATTTGTGCCAATCACGCGCAGAAACAGCGAGGACGGGAGAGGAGAGGTGTCTCTGGATGTCACCGCGACCACAGAACTGCAAACGCCGACGTCAAAATACACGAGACAGGACGGGAAATGAGTATAAACAAGAGCAGACTGGTAACGTGTGAGAGGATTACTGTGAAAGGGTGAATACGCACTGAATACATACATTAATTGCTACTTTTAGTAAGCTCTAGCTCAGGGGTGTCCAAACGTTTCTCACTTAGCACCAAAAATTAAAAAATATATGCAGAAGGCCACGTGACATACGGTATTTTACTTTATGCCCTCATGCAACAACACATTTATCCAGGCTTAAGACCGGCACCACTAAAGAATTGTGATAGCTTCTTTAAAAGATAATCAAGAGTAACTTTTTATCACTTTTACTACAATACACCTGCACAGATGCTTTCCTTTTGTTTGACAATAAACTGATTGTACTGAATTTGGCTGATTATGAATAATTTGGTGTTGACCGGGTGATAACCGCTGCAGCGTCCGGTTAGAACATTCATTCATTTGTCCACTTGTGAAAGAATCAGGCCAGCTTCATATTTCATCATTCATTCATCATACAACACAATAAAGTAAACAAACAAACTAAATATCTCATACTAATGTCTCACTGTGCTTCGTAGTTAGCAACACTAGCTCGCCTATAATATCAACAGGTATCATTCTAAACAATAAGCTACTTGGACCATGAGGAGTGCATATACTTAACTTTATAAACGTCAATGTAACTTATAACTTTAGACTTTCTTGCTAATGCACGCACAGATAATGTTTGGTGCTTTCAGAGGAGAAACAAGGAACATAAAACTGTTTTCTTTATCTGAATCTCGGAAATTCCGTCCTCCGAGTTGGAAAAACACCGTCTTAGGTCGGAATTTTTGCTCGGAAACTCGTGCGGAAGTGTTGGACTCCCTCTGTGAGAGGTAAACAGTGTGGAAATAATCATTTTTTAAAACAAGAGATCTCATACTTTTGCAAAAATGTTCTCATCTTTAGATAATGAGTGAAGTTCTCAGTGCTACAGCTCTGCAAAAACATCTTTGAATGTTCATTTATCAGTAAATGACTAAAGTAGAAATAGAAACATCCCCTGATATAACTCAGTGCCACACCAAACACTTTTATCAAGATATTTATTTGTTTCCTATAAAACAACATGAAAATGCAAATATGGTTTTGTTGTTATTGTGCTGTGTGTTTTCTGAGCTGAACTCGTGAACGGACGTTTTTCAGAAGTCGACTTTTTTAAGTCAGGACTTCCGAGATTCCGCTGTATCATGAACGCAGCATTATTTACGAGGGTCCTAATGGGGTCCTCATAGGTGGCCATGAACATGCCTGAGTATAATTGCCCATTAGGGGGTGCATGAACGCAAAGAAGAGGAACAAACTGGCATTTTTAACACTGATCAAAAAAAGCTAATGCATTTTTAAATAAGAGTAAGCTGGCATGGGTGTCCTCGACTTTTCACTATTGCTGAGCCTAAGAAAGTTTTTTTTGTGTGTGGCCACAACAGAATATTCCTTATAATGCTGTTTGTCTGCTTTTTGTCTCAAATTTACTCATTAAAAGTAAAAGTATCACCTTAAAATTTCTACCTAAGTAAAAATATACAAATACTTACTTTTAAATACTTGTGAGCAAATAAGTAAAAGTATTTCTCTCATGAATGAGTTAAATGGGAGGGATTTTGCTGATTCCAGATGAAATGAACAAACTGAGACTGAATTTGTCGCTGAGCTCTTCTGTCTTTATTACTCTGATGTTTCTAAAGGAGAACTACTTTACTGCATCTGTTATATTTAAGTACTGTGTGTCTACATCAAGAGTACGACAAAAACACATGATTTCTAAACCAAAACTCAAAATATTTTTACTTCAAACTAATTCTAAAAAGTGGTGGAGTCAAAAGTACAGATACTTGCTCTAAAATGTAGTGAAGTAAAAGTAGAATTTTGTGTTATTTGGCTTTAAAGCTACCTATGAGCCGCATTTGGCCCCTGAGCCGCACAATGAGTAAGACTGGCATAGAGACACAAAGCAGTAAAAAGTATTATCTGCAGCAAAATAATGGACAATTCTGCTCTGGCTAAATCTGAAGTTTAATAAAAAAATAAAAAATAAAATAAAAAACAGTAGGTGGCAGTATTGGGCATTAGGTTTATAGTTCTATAATGTGACTGTTACACCTGAGGCTGAAGTGAAAGCTGCTTAATTTTCCTCAAAGCACACTATACCAATGTATTTATGACTGAAAAGGTCATCAGAGAAGAATAATTTTGTATACTTGTGTAATGATTTTAAAGCGTTATTTGTTAATTTTATATTAGGGCTGAGTGACTATTGCAATAAACGGAGTGACTGTACGCAGAAGAGACTGGTTCTTTATGGAGCTTGTGTAGTATGAATGACAGAACACAAAATATAGCTTTAGATATTAAATAAAATGTATTAAATTTACCAAGGGAACAGGGATAATAAACAGGGAAATAATAAACAATAACAAATAAACAATGAATATTTGCAACTCAATATATTCAAAAGAGTTTTGACTTTGTTCAGAAAAAGGTTCAGTTCTAAATTCTTCAAGGTAATAATAATAAATTTTATTTGTAATGCACTTTACATTTCAGTGAAATCTCAAAGTGCAAGGTGATTGACTTTGTTCAGAAAAAAGGTTCAGTTCTAAATCCCAAAACTCCAAAGGAGGGGGAAAACAATTGTCCAAAGTCCAAGGGCAAAGGCAAAGAAATAAAAAAGTTTGTCCTACCAGCTCACCATCTTCAAAAAAAAAAAAAGTATCCAGACAAAAACCTGACCGCTAAATATAAAAGTTGTGGACAAGCGTGGAAAGGCTAAAAGTGGAGCGGCTCATTCAGACCAAACGCCAGATGCCACAGCTCACAGTGGGAGTGGAACAGGAAGTTACCTGCGTGACCCCAGAGGTAAATCGTCCCCACGCTGAGGTGTGAGCGAATCAAAAACACGGTTCCTCATCACATGACAGGGGTTACACTTGCACTTTTTATTTCTGAGTTGCAATTGTTTATGCCGTGTATGAGTGTGTTAAAAAGTTGTGATTGTGATGCTTTCATGAGTGACTGGACAGTTTTAACACGACGCTGAGGCCTGAGAGTGTTAACACGAAACAGAAAAGCAGGAAAACCAGAGCCATAGTGCGATCACGATTAGTAAGGTTTATATTTTTTCATTTTCATTTGATTCATTCATTCATATTTAAGCTTGAAAAAACAATTTATTGATGAAGAGTTGGTCCTTGGGAAAGCGCCTTAACCCCGTAGCACCCTCTGTTGCAAATATGCAGCATATAATTCAAAGGTCATGGCAAAAAAGTAGGAGTCTTTTTTTAAATGTATTAACTAATTCATGAATGCTGCTTACCAAAAATTTTGACAAATTTTTGTTCTTACCGATCCCCATTGACTAAAATTTAGCGCGGATGATTTTTTTCCAACAAATATTTCTATGTCTGGGTTCTACAGGGTTAAATCCACTGAGCCCATACAAATTCTGTTTATAGAATGAAAAAAAAAGAAAATAAATGTCTCCTCCTGTAGACCAGTGTTTCCCAACCAGGGGTACGGGGGCCCCTAGGGGTACGCAAGCACATTGCAGGGGGTACATGGAGGTACTATATAATCATATATAGTACCTTTATATATCTGGCTTTCAAAGATTAAAATAAACCTAAATCAGGGACAAAAGAAGGACAAAACTGGGACTAAACCAAGGACTAAAACCAGAACTAAACTAGGTCTAAACCAAGCCTAAACCAGGTCAAACCAGAACTAAACCAATACTAATCCTGGACTAAACCATGCCTCAAACCAGAACTAAACTAAGACTAATCCTGGTCTAACCCATGCCTAAAACCAGAACTAAACTAAGACTAAACAAAGTCTAAACCAGATCAAACCAGGACTAAACCAGGACTAAACAAAGTCTAAACCATGCCTAAAACCAGAACTAAACTAAGACTAATCCTGGTCTAACCCATGCCTAAAACCAGAACTAAACTAAGACTAAACAAAGTCTAAACCAGATCAAACCAGGACTAAACCAGGACTAAACAAAGTCTAAACCATGCCTAAAACCAGAACTAAACTAAGACTAATCCTGGTCTAACCCATGCCTAAAACCAGAACTAAACTAAGACTAAACAAAGTCTAAACCAGATCAAACCAGGACTAAACCAGGACTAAACCATGTCTAAAACCAGAAACAAACTAAGACTAAGCCAGGACTAAACCAGGACTAATCCGGGTCCAAACCAGATTAAATCAGGTTCTGGGGGTACACTTCACCAAAAAGGTTGGGAACCACTGCTGTAGACGCCATATCATTATTATTACTTTATTATTTGTATCACTTCTGTCAGAGTTTTTGAGGTGAGTGTTTATTTACTTCGTATGTAAACCTTGAATGGTGTCTGCCCCGCCCTGCCCCGTCCGCAGAGGCAGCCTTCTCCTCTTCTGCAGGTCGGTAAAGAGCACCTGGCCCGCTCATCGTTACGCCTCCGCATCGATCAGCCGCCCCGCTAGAGCCTCGCTGATGTATGAGGGCCATTGTGCGCTATGGGCCAAGGAAAAAATCTTATTCATTGGCCTTTTTTAAACGCCGTCCTGTGACAGCCGCGTCTGGAGCGAGCCCTCGTCGCCTTGACCCCAGAGATCAAATATTGTTTTTTATTTACACTTTAGAGCCGCACGAAAGAGTGGAGGAGTGACATTTACAGCAATCAAGGAACAATCAACAACAAATGGGACACTGAGGAGTATTAGTTTTAACTCTAGGATCTCTAATGTTTTAAAGCAGTGCAGGGGGTACATGGAGTTTTATGATCATTTGTAGTGCATTTTTATATTTGGCTTTGGAAGACTAAAATTAATCTAAATCAAGGGAATGCAACACTAAAGAAGGACTAAACCTGGACTAAACCAGGACTGAAACACTTCTAAAACCAGGAGTAAACCAGGTCTAACACCAGGAATAAACCAGGACAAAATTAGGAACAAAGCAGGTCTAAACCCAGCCTAAAGCAGAACTAAACAAGGTCTAAACCAGGACTAAAAAAGGACTAAGCCAGGTCCAAAGCATGACAAAACCAAGTCTAAAAGCAGGACTAAACTACGTCTAAAACCTGAACTCAACCAGGAAAATAACTGGTCTAAAACTAGAACTAAACCAGAACTAAACCAGGTCTAAAACTAGAACTAAACCAGAACTAAACCAGGTCTAAAACTAGAACTAAACCAGGAACAAACCAGGACAAAACTAGGAACAAAGCAGGTCTAAAGCAGTTCCTGGGAGTGCACAAGACCAAAAACGGTTGGGAACCACTGTTTTAAAGTATACAATATCCCTTCATTTTACAGTTTTAAAATAAATAATTGGGTTAGAGGTGGCCCTAAACAAGATTTTGTTTGTGGCCCACCAAATAGCACATACATATATAGACAGTTAATGATATAATAAAGATAAGAAATGAATTAATCACAAATCTCTAACTTTATTTGAACAAGGTCTATTGTAACAAATGAACCAATAAATAAACAATTTTGAAGAAAACATAGGAATAAATAAAGGAGTGCAAAATAATGAATAAATCACAAACAAAAACAGAAATCTTTTGCACTCTTTTTTCAATCTCCAATTTTCTTTTTTTTCCTCCACTCCTCAGCATCACTCCTACATTTTCTCTTTGGGCTTATGCATTAATTTCTCTGTAATTAATTAATCATGATGTACATGTTAAAGTCCCAACTCTAATAAACAGCTGTGATAAGTTGGTTTCCAAATTGACTGAGTAGAAACGGTTCGCTGTGGCTGAGGAACCAGATTCTCCTGCTTTGGAAAAGAAAGTTGGAGGAGCTTTTCAGGCTGGAAACAAGGCGCAATATATCACATACAAAACATTATTGCTTATTACCATATTTTACAGACTATAAGTCGCTCCGGAGTATAAGTCGCACTAGCCAAAAAATGCATAATGAAGAAGAAAAAAACATACAAGTCGCACTGGACTATAAGTTGGATTTTTTTTTGGAAATTTATTTTACAAAATCCGACACCAAGAACAGACATTTCATGTTGAAAGGCAAGTTATAGTAATAATAGAATAGAGAACAACAGCTGAATAGGTGTGTGGTTTGCTAACGTAACACATTGATGGTTATTCAGCTACATGAAGCATAAACAACGAACTGAATAGGTGTCTCGTATGTTAACGTAATATATTAACAGTTATTCACATAAATATAGCATAAAGAACATAATATAACAAGTTCACCAAACTCACCATCTCACTCCTAATCACTAAATCCTTTAAATTCTTCATCCTCTGTGTCGCTTCTGAACAACTCCGCCAACTCCGGAGGTAGACGAAGCGCCGCTTCCTCCTCTGCGTGGCTGTCGTCAGACTCAGCATCAGTTCCATTTCCAATTATTCCGCTCTTTCTCAGTTGTCTTTATAGCCTAAGTTGTTAGTGGTAATGTTTACATTTTAAATTGTCAGTGGTACAGGTGCAGCAGATGCTGGTACACAAGCCTAGAGCGCCCTCTAACCAACACCTGAAATATTTTAATATATAAGTCACACCTGAGTATACGTCACACCCCTAGCCAGACTATGAACAAAAGTGTGACTTATAGTCCAGAAAATACGGTAAGTCTCTTGTTTTTTACTGTATGGCACATTCTGTGTGCATTTTCCCACAATGATCACACCTACAAATTTTGCTTCATAAACTTTTTCAATTCCCACACAGCTCTTCAGATACTAGAGCAAACTAGAATAATAATAACAAATAGTTAAATGACTGTAAAACCTGATCTATTAATTTTTATCACTAAATAAAATTAGAGAATATGACATGTACCAAAAAGGGTAACATATATCTACATTTATTCATCCTAGCCAGCTCTCAGAATAGTTTGCAGTATTTTCATGGCCCCTTACAAATATTATGCCAACATTCTCCTCAGTAAAACTAATGTGGGGACAATTATCCCTCGCTTGTGTCCACAGTGAAGATGTGTTCTGGAGGATTTTTAATGGGCCTGGAGATACTTGAACAGCCTAAGTGTCTCCGCCCGGGGGTCTAAGTCATGTAAGAGGCCCCCGCTGAGCCATAATCTGATCAGCGCACTGAAAACAATTGTGATAATTTTAGCGAATGAGACGTGGAAAGCCCCCCGTCGACTGTAACATCTCCAGGCCCCGGCTAATGACCCGACTTATGAGCGCGCCAGCGGAGAACGGACCTGAATAGTACTTAAGGGAGCCTTTAATATTGAATGCAATGGGAGATAATTACAGTAAAAGGCAGTGCAGTGTACAGTTGTTTTGTTATCACATAATTTGCTCTGATTAGTAGGAGAGGAGCTCTGGAGACGGGCTCCGTCTTTAACCCTCTCCTCTCAAACCAACTATAACTTCATGTCTTTTTCACTGCATCCATAAATCTCTTCTCTGGTCTTCCTCTAGGCCTCCAGCTCTAACCTCAGCATCCTTCTACACCATATATTCACTGTCCATCCTCTGAACATGTCCAAACCATCTCAGTCTGGAAACTTTATCTCCAAAAACATGAGCTGCCTCTGATGGACTCATGAACATAATATAACGTAACAGAAGCTTCTACTCTGCAGTCTCAGACGTTTTCACCATACAAAATTTGACAATCTTTAAAAATACATTCATGGATTTAGATTTCTTGGTTTCACTGTCAAGACTGTGCCTTTGATTGAAATACATCTTCCCATTGCCTCTGTTCTGAATCTGGGTGTCTTAAAAACCTCACTTCCTTTTAAATTATAAATACTTCCTCTTTTTATAAATCTGTTTTGAAGGTTGGTTGGTAAGGCTTTCTGGTGTGCCTTACACATAATTTTCAAAATATTAAATTCATTAAATTTCAGTAAGTTTAACTGTATAAATATAGGGTTTGTAGGATCCCTTTATCCACTCCCATTCACCTTATCGCTCTCTTCTGCAAGAGGAAAACTGGATTGATGTAAGTTTTACAAGCACTTCCCCATACTTCAGTACAATAGGTCAGATATGGAACAGTCAGTGAATTATACAAAATATACAATGCATTTTGTCGCAACAAAAAGTTAAAAAAGCAGTCATCTGGATTGGATTTTTCAAGTTGAAGATGTTTCACCTCTGATCCAAGAGGCTTTCTCAATTCTGAAATGAACTGGTGAGAGCTGGTTTATATTCTTCTAGGAAGGAGGAGTTTAGACCTGAAACTAAATTCTATTCTAATCTAATCAGGTCTAAACTCCTCCTTCCTAGAATAATATAAACCAGCTCTCACCAGTTCATTTCAGAACTGAGAAAGCCTCTTGGATCAGAGGTGAAACGTCTTCAACTTGAAAAATCCAATCCAGATGACTGCTTTTTTAACTTTTTGTTGCGATGCAATGACCCTGGACGAGTGAGAGTCTTCACAGACACAATGCATTTTGGTTTAAAGATTCTTTAACCTCATGTTAAACAACTACAGTTTTGGCTATCTTTACTTTTACATAATCTACATGTGATTTCCATGTCAAATTGTCATCAAACATAACACCCTAAAATTTTAGCTCATTTGTTCTCATTATTTCCACTCCTTAAATATATGAAACATCATCACATTTTCTTTTTTTATTATTATCTTCAGCTCTGCTACCTCCATATTACAGGCCACATCCACACAGTCAGTGTTTTCACAACCAAACTATAAAATGCAGTTGTATGTATGGGCTTAATTCTATTCCCCCTCCCAAAAACAAACAAACAAATGAATTCAGGAGTTCCAATGACTTCCATGGTGAATAAAATCAAGCACCTAGGCTGCAGCTTTGTGGAAAGCTTTATGGTTTGGGAATGGCCACTTCCTGTTCCAACATGACTGAGCACAAAGCACGGTCCATAAAGACCTGGATGAGTGAGTTTGGTGTGACTGAACCTGCACAGAGTCCTGACCTCAACCTGACAGAACAACAGTGAACAAATGTGTTTTTCTTTGAAGAAAAATATACAGAATGAGCTTAAAGTCAAGATTGATCAAAAGGAAATTGAGGAAGTGAATGAGTTTAAGTATCTGGGGGTTGTTCTAGACTGAAAACTCAAGTTTGATGCTCATGTTCAAGGCAAATTTAAACTGTTTCTGTATGATTAGACCAAGTATATTTATCGAAGCAGCACAAAGTTATATGCACGCCATGATTTTATCTCATATGTCGTACTGAAACCTTTAGTGTCACTGTACAAACAGACACTAAAGGTATTTAATCAGAAACCAATGAAGTGGCATCTTCACTGCAAAATACTTCAAAAATACAATTTCCTGAGTTTCGATAATTTTCTTAATTTCTCTATTGTGAAGACTATATTTAAGTGTGTAAATGGTTTTGCTCCTGATGTGAATTGTCAATTAATACAAAAATATAATAATCAAGGTGTGAGGACGAGAGCTGGAGGAAGTGGCAACTGCAGAGTAAAAAGGTGCAGAACTTCTTTGGGTCAGTCATCGTTCTCGGTAACAGGATCACAGTTACGGAACATTTTACCTCAGGATCTGAAGTCTCTGTCATCGTCTCTGCCCTCTTCTCTGTCAAACTTAAAATATTTTATTTTATTTTATTGTTTTCTCTGGATGTGGGATGTTGAGTGACCAGATTTGATGTATTTTATTCACCTGCATGTATGTATATAGCCAGCTAATATTTATTTATTTATTTATTATTATTTACTAAAGCTGGGGACACACTACACAATTTTTTTGCCCGATTTTATAACGATTCACAGTTGCAGCGAGTCTTTACCAGTCAACAACAGTTGCAGGGAATCATAATCACCAGTCGGCTCTGAAATCCGTTAGTGTGTGATGTTCAAAGACTCGAATCGTTAAGTGTGTGCGCCGCAAAAACCTGGCCTGAAGTCAGTCGCAAGCAATCGCCCACACTACTCCTGTAGTGTGGGCTGTTTACATCCATCTGGGAATTCATGGAGTCCAGCGGCCGATGAAAAACAGTTGATGGGACACAGGAAATAGTGTCAGGACGCAGACGAAGAAACAGGAAGCGGCGGGAAAATATAAGCGGAAATTTGAAGAGGAAGAAAACATAAACAACCATGGCAAACACCAAAGAAAGTTGAGCGCTCCCCAAGCGAAACTAGATACATAGCCGTTTTTTCTTTCCCTTTTTCCAAACAGATAGCTGCGCACACAACGGCAACAGCGACCCAGGGAGCGTCCATGTTTGTTTACCATTTAGTTCTCGCGAGTTCCCCGCCAGAGTTTGCTGCGTTTGTTTGGCGTCAGTTGCAGTTACAGATCTTGTAGTGTGTGAGCCCCAGTCTTTCAGTCGTCAGAACTAAATCTGCTGAAACCAGTCGTTAGTGTGTGCTCCTAGTCTTTTCAGAATCTGTAACGACTGAGAAAATCATGTAGTGTGTCCCCAGCTTAACCTGTACATTGTCATTTTTTAAATTGTACTAACCAAGTATATGTATTTAAAGCCTAACCAGGGATGGGGGCTGCCAATTAGCCTGTAGCTAGAAGCCTTGAGTACATGGCATCGGTTACCTTTTGGTGGCAATGTTTGATTGTACCGTCCCTGTCAAATAAATAAACAAACAAATAAAAAAAATTAGAGCGAAGACTGCGCTTCAGGCCTTGACGTTGGATGAGAACGTCAGACGCGTAGATAAATGCAAAGGTTGGGCCGACGTCATATTAAACCCGAATTAAGTTCATATGAGTGTAAAGGCAGGTGAGCAAATATAGTGTAGTTATTAATTTGTTAGGGAGTTGGACAGCCCCTGGGACAAAGCTTGCCCTTCTCCTCTGAGTCCTGCATGCAAAGTAAATATATGATGTAGAGGTTAGAGCAGGAGGCCTAGAGGAAGACCAGAGAGGAGATTTATGGATGCAGTGAAAGAGAATATGAAGCTATAGGGTTAAGGGTATGTTTAATGACACAAGCTTCTCTATTATCTGTCTTTTCTCATTTATTTACCATCACAACGTCTTCTTATTAGAACTCATCGCTCTCCAAAACCCTCAGATACTTAAAGAGCTAATAGCAGCAAAATCACAGAGCGGACAATACACGTCTGAATAAAACATAACCTCTTCTTCTTCTCCTTTTTTCTCTTCGCGAGACTTCAGTGATGAGAGGTCGCGGCTAACGCTAAAGGCCACCGGCGTCCGTGCGCTCCTATTGGTCGAAATTACTTTGAGAAGCAATCATAGCCCGTGTGTCGGATCGATCGCGGCGGCAAACAGCGGCGGTATCATGACGACAATTACAGGTTTGCAGGACGCTGCAGGTGCGTTTGGCAGAGGGAGAGTGCTGTGATGGGCTGTAAATACTGACAGACAGACTATAATTTTCATTACCCAAGAGCCTGCATCCAGCAATTTGTGCACGGCTCGGACACACACGCGGCGTTTCTCTGTGTTTCATATCTCTGGTAACGACTGTCCCGCACTGTCATCAAGGCACCTGTAATATACTGAGAGTGGTTTATGATATCAGTACTTAAAGACACAATAAAACAAGGAGTTTGGATAAATTGTTTTTTTTTCAGGTAAGGCTTGTATCATAGGGTTTTGTTGTAGAGCAATTTCTGCAGATATGTGGGATACGTTTTGGTGCTTTTCTGTTTTGCTTTTCTCCAGCCGCTGTGGAGGTAACGAGACACTTTGATGACTATGTTTCTATAGACATGAAGTTAAAGCTAGACTGCACTGCTTTTTTGCTTCACTATCATAAATTAAAGGAGCTCTATCCTGCATAATCGACTTTTTTTTTATAGCTTTCTACCATGTTCTAATCTCATCAAAAACAGACTTGGAGTTGTGTTTGGTTTCATTCACGCCTGTTTGTGTAATCCTGTATTCTATATCGCCGAGTTTCTGAGGCCTCAGAACGCTCCACCTCTCCCATAAACTTCATCACGGTGGCAGAGTGGTTAGCACTCTAGCCTCACAGCAAGTTTCCCCAGCGGCACTGACAGATTGGTCAAATGCAGAGGACAAATTTCTCTACGGGGGACGATAAAGTCTGCCTTAACCTTAATCCTGTCGCACTCCAGGAAGCACTGACCACTCAACAAGCCCTGCACCTCTACTCTGCAGCTCTGTTTCCACTGATTCCTCACAGACATTTTTACTTTTGTAGTAAAAACACATCATACAGAAAGTTTAAGGAAGTTTAGTGCTTTTGTTCTTTGATTATGTTCAAAAGACTGTAACATTCTACGGAAGCGTACTGCGTTCACCTGAAAAAAAAAGTTTCTGTTTTAATGAGCTAAGTTAGTTCTGTTTTTATGAGAAAAGTTCTGTTTTTATGAGAAAAGTTCTGTTTTTATGAGTATAAATAACTTGGGTTTTTATGACAAAAGTAAATTCATGTCTATCACAGCCAGTAAAGGTTTAGCTCGTATTGAAGAGTTGCTTGCTAAAGAAAGGCCGTAAATGTCCCAACTTCTTCGTTTAATACGGTTTTATTTTACTCTAGGCTTGAGACACTGGAGATTCTGCTTTCGTTAAGTAATATTGACGTATAATCATTAGTTTGTCGACTCTGCGCAGACATCTCAGGTCTTTGCGATTGACTTTGAATTCCTCTCCCCCCAAAAGTGGAACAAGATAATAAGGACCATTATCCACATAAAAACATAAAATTATTTTACTCGTAAAAGCAAAACTTTTCTCGTAAAAACATAAATTATTTTACTCGTAAAAACAGGATTTTTCTCTCTCATAAAAATAGAATTAACTTTACTCATAAAATCAAAACTTTTCTCATAAAAACAGAACTTTTCTCATAAAAACAGAACTTTTCTCATAAAAACAGAACTAACTTTGCTCATTAAAACAGAAGCTTTTTTTTTCAGGTGAACGCAATATGCTTCCGTAACATTCTGCACACTGCAAAATGAAAATGGCAGAAAGCTACTCCTGTTTTGTAGCATTTATTCATTCATCTTCTTTCCATTATTCTCGCTAGGGGTCGTGAGTACTGAGCCTATCCCAGTAACACACTGGAACAGCACTGTGGCCAGTTAGTCGCAGAGCTGACACTTTTTTGTTATCCTTTATCATTTACTTGAGCATTTACAAATTAAATGTTGGTGTCCACAACTCAAAATTTGTTAGTTTATGTCTGTGAATTTGATTGGACCCACACATGAGTTGGTTCCCCAAGAGATAAATCAAATACGACTTATCAAGCTCATGCTAAGTTCATTAAGCCTCTGGAGAGCTATTTGGAAAGAGGCTGAGAGCTACAGAACCTTTAACCAAATGTTTTAAGTTATGTCTTTGGACGGTGGGAGGAAGAGGAGGCTTGTGCCAGCTCCAGACTCTGATAAATGGAGAGGGTTGCGCCAGGAAGGCCATCCAGATCCAGCGTATATCCCTAAAATCAATTTCTGCACAATAGGAGAAGATTGCCACAGCCCTCTATTGTAGTAAAACTCAAAGTAAAGCATTATGGGTTGGCGGCTGTCCTAGTATCACCTTACATAAATCATTCTGATGGATGTGCATTTAAGAAAATCCACATTTAAGTCAGTATTATGTCCTAATTTCCCACAAAACATGGATAAACGTGACATTAGTGAGCTTCTAAACGCACAGCCCACTGTGTGTATGTGTGGCCCTGGCTTTAGCTTGTACTACCTCCAAATACTTTCACCATTCATCCATTCATTCATTCATTCAGTGACAATCCTATAAGAAGTACAGACATGGCCCTCTGCGAACTCTGCTCCTCTTTTTACAGCAAGAGGATTCCAGATCACAGGATTTGAATAATGCGAGTTCAAGGAGAGATTAAAAAAAATGTCTTTAAGAAGAAGCTAAGGTTATAGAAGAAGAAGAAGAAGAAGACGGAGGCGGGCGGAGCGGTCGTAAGCAAACACGCGAGACTCTAGGTTGAAATGTGGAGTCAATGTGATGTCATGGGCCGGGTTAGAGCCTCGCTGTGTGTGCCAGGCCTTTCTCAAGCCCCTGGTAAGCCTTCAATTAAATGGATGCTACCTTTTTCAAGTCGCTAATCCTCTTACAGTTTGGGAGCCGAGCCTTTTTGCCATTGGAAGAAGTGTACACACACACACACACACACACAGGCGACACCAGCTTCAGCCTCACAGTGCAGCGTTTGGAGGCCGTCTGTCCCGCTCTGCCGCTGGTACCTGCTTAAGTTGACAAAGGAGAGGCTTCGTGTAGCGGCCCAGAGCTACAGTGGGCTATGGAAAATACACATATGTTTACATTAGAGCCATGCTAATGTTCAGATTGTGTGTGGCTTTGTATGTGATGGATACAACGTGTGATAGTATACATGTGTTAGTACTGAGAAAGAGGTTTATTGTTTAAAATACAGTGGCTTTACATCACGTGACGACAACCTATGAAGATGCTAAATGTTTTTTATTGTGAAACAGACAAGAAATATGGACAGAAAAACAGAAAATTGGAGTTTGCAGAAGTATTCATCCTCAGAGGTGAGGACTTTGTAGAACCACCTTCTGAAGGACTTCCAGCTCCAAGTCTTCTAGGATGAGTTTTCATGAGCTTGGGTCATAAAATCATCAGGATTTGTGCTCATTCTCCAGCTAAAAACAGCTCAAGCTCCTTCAGGTTAAATGTCTTGTTACAGCACAGTTTGAGTCTTAGCATCTTTCATTGATGGCTCATTTTAATTGTATTTGGACAGAAATCTTCCTGTGTTAGGGGAGTCTCCCACGTGCCTTTTGGCAAACACAAAACATACTTTATTATTATTTTGTCCAGGCAATGGCTTTTTTCTGGAGAGTATGGTTCAGAGTGGTCCTGGGACAGATACAACAGTCTCTGCTGTGGAGCTCTGCAGATCTTTCAGGGTCAGCTTTGGTCTTATTGTTGTCTCTGATGAATGCACTCCTGGCCTGGTTTGTTAGTTTTAGCTGGTCCTCTTTAGGCAGGTTTGGTGTGGTTCCTTATCTTTTACATGTTGTAATGATCAATTAAATGGTGTTTTTTGGTATTATGACAGTTCAGTTGCAGACAGGATCGACTTTATCCAACTGTTTCTGTGACTTCTGAGGCTGAGTAACACCCGGTCTCATTTAGGGGGACACGCCAGTTTTCTGTTCTTCTGTCATATTTCTTGTTTCCTTCACAATAAAAAATATTTTGCATCTTCATAGTTGTTGTCATGTGATGTAAAGTGACTGACATAAACCTCCCAGTGATCCATTTCAATTCTTGGTTGTAAGAAAACAATAAAGGAAAAATGCTAAGGGGTATGAATACTTTCACAAGCCTCTGTATATTCAACAGCAGTGGTTCTCAAACTGTGGTATGGATACCATTTGTGGTACGCAGGCTTCTTCTGGTGGTACCCAGAAGTCCACAGGATTTAGATTCATTTAGAGCTCTGGTTGGGGATGAAATGAAGTACAGACTTGGTCCTGGTTTAGTCCCAACACAGAGGCGTGTCTTCATAATGAATGGCCCCAGTACAGGTTTTCAGAAAGTTCCCCAAAGTTAAGAAGCACATTCACTTCTTTAGATTCATGCATTAGGCTGATGATTTATAATATGTGTACAAAACACAGACAGACAGAGAAGAAAGTCTGACTGCCAGGCTCACAAGTACGAGCGTATTAGGGCAGTGGTTCCCAACCTTTTTGATTTTGTGTACCCCCAGGACCTAATTTAGTTCTGGTTTGGACCCAGCTAAGTCCTGGTTTAGTCCTGTTTTACTTGGTTTATTCCTGGTTTTAGACCTAATTTAGTTCTGGTTTTAGACCTGTTTTAATCCTGATTTAGTTCTGGTTTTAGACCTGTTTTAATCCTGATTTAGTTCTGGTTTTAGACCTGTTTTAATCCTGATTTAGTTCTGGTTTTAGACCTGTTTTAATCCTGATTTAGTTCTGGTTTTAGACCTGTTTTAATCCTGATTTAGTTCTGGTTTTAGACCTGTTTTAATCCTGGTTTAGTTCTGGTTTTAGATCTGTTTTAGTCCTGGTTTAGTTCTGGCTTTAGACCTGTTTCCTGGTTATGTTCTGGTTTTAGGCATGGTTTAGTCTTGGTTTAGTCCTAGTTTGACCTGGTTTAGACTTGGTTTAGACCTGTTTTAATCCTGATTTAGTTCTGGTTTTAGACCTGTTTTAATCCTGGTTTAGTTCTGGTTTTAGACCTGTTTTAGACCTGGTTTAGTTCTGATTTTAGGCCTGTTTTTTTCCTGGTTGTGCTCTGGTTTTAGGCATGGTTTTGTCCTGGTTTTGTCCTGGGTTAGTCCTGGTTTATTTGAGTCTTTAAAATATATAACGGTACTATAAATGTTCATATAACTCCACGCACTCGGTGTAATGTGCTTGTGTACCCCTAGGGATCCCCGTACCCCTGGTTGGGAAACACTGTATTAGGGCACCTAAACACCTAAAATCACTCAATATTACTACGCCACATACACTTTAATTATAAAACCTTATTATAAACCTCATTTTAGTTTGATTAAATATAAATAAGTGTCTCTCAGATTAACCGATCTCATCTTTTCTGCAGTATAAGTTATTTTTACACTTCATGTTGTTGTCAAACCCAGAGAACACTGTGTTGTAAACACAGGTGATGGCAACACACAAACACACAGACGACAGAAGCTCACGGTGCACAAGAGGAAATTGGACCAGGTCTTATTTAGCAAAACGAGCAGGAAATGTGCTTCCTTAAGGTAATTTTGTGTGCTTCTTCTAAATTGCTGTTAGATTACAGGATGGGATCTGGGGTAATTTTAAGGTGGCTGCAAAAAGTACAACAAGTAACAGGGAACAAACTTTCAAAGAGAAGTGGGAGTTATTGGAGGTCAGTGCATTTCTAAGTTTGACTTGAACATAGCTGCTTTGTGGATCCATACAGTCTCCACTCTCTTCTCTCATATCAACATTCATACACAGGGTAATTCAGGGCTTTACAGAAAAAAGGTCATGTCTAAAAGTACAAGAAATACAGTTAAAACAGTGAAAAGCTATCCATTTTAAATTAGAGTTTAGATTAAACACTTTCAGTCGTCATACATAGAGCTAAAAAGAACAGTTTTAAATCTGGACTTGAACATTGTGAGGCCTGTCTAACATCGCCAGGAAGACTGCTCCAGATTTGAGCTGCTTCACTGAGTTTAGTCCTGGCTCTGGGTCCAGCAGAGACCTGTCCCTGAGGTCCTCAGAGTCCCAGCAGAGACCAGTCCCTGAGGTCCTCAGAGTCCCAGCAGAGACCTGTCCCTGAGGTCCTCAGAGTCTGAGATGGTTCATATGGGACCAACAGGTCAGAGATGTACTTTGGTGCTAAGCCATGGACTTATTCACAAGCAGAGCTGTTTTAAAGCATGGATGTATTATTCATTCTGGACAGTGATTTATGTCATGACCGCTGTTGTTTTTTTAAATAGAGGAGCTCATTGGCACATGATGACCCATCCAGGTCTTAGTATACATCTATGTTTTAAAGTCTATTTTCTGAGCGACAGGAAGTCAGTGTAGAGACCTGAGGACAGGACTAATAAAACTAAAACCAGGTTTTAGTCCAGACCTGAGATTACAGATTTAGGAATCAGTTCTCAGATGAACACTATCCAAGGCCTTACTACAAAAAAACTACCATTAAAATCATAATGTAAGTCAAATCTTTATTACCAAACTTTACAACCATACTTCATATACACATATCACACATAACATTAACGAGCCCTGTCTAACTCTGTGCCATCACTCACAACTCTTTAAGACCATTCCTTAACCATAAAACATATTTCTCCTCTCTGTTTTATCCCCGACTGTATTCATAAGTCTCATTATAATCCCTCTTTAGTGGCCTCATTTATCTGGCCGGCCAGACAGCTGCCCCTCTCTGCTCTATCGATCAGGATGGAGCTCAGACCGCGCTGTAAAGAGGAGGGGTGTTTCCCGTTACAATCAACCAATGCTCCGATATTGAGCGGTGTCGGACAGACCCAGGCAAACCGGGCCAAAGCTGGAATCATGAGCAATTAATACACAACAGCCCCTCTTCCACCTCCAGCCTCCCCCTTTATCTGCACAAAGGCAATTAAAACCCAGTGTATTGGGTTTATTGACACCGTAAATATGTGCAGTATGTGGAGAGGCCATGGTTGTTAGAGAGGACACAGAGCAGAGGAGTGTGGACTGTGGAGAATGTAATCAGGTGGAGATAGCAGCCGAGTAAATGGTATGAAGAAGTACAGAGCACATGCAAAGAGATAGGATAAATAAATGAATGCAAATAATACGATGCTCTGCAGAAATTAAATGTTGTTTTATGGTAATTACTGAGCAACACTGAAGACTGAAGTATTTTGCTGACTATAAGTTAGTGATAAGTAGCACTATTTTCAACCAAATTTAGAACTTTAACTTGTACTTAACCATTAATCCATTTTTTTTTCTCAAGAATTAAAAATAATAAAATCATATGTTGTTAGTGCTCTAATGAAACTTGTTTTTTTTTGTTCTGCAACATGTAGTGTTGAATATTGACACTTAATGTATTTCATCAGTTTTACCATATTTTCCAGACTATAAGTCACACTTTTTTCCATCGTCTGGCTCGGGGTGCGATGTATACTCAGGTGTGACTTATATATTAAAATTATTCAGGTGTTGGTTAGGGGGCGCTCTAGGCTTGTGTACCAGCATCTGCTGCACCTGTACCACTGACAATTTAAAATGTAAACATTACCACTAACAACTTAGGCTATAAAGACAACTGAGAAAGAGCGGAATAATTGGAAATGGAACTGATGCTGAGTCTGACGACAGCCACGCAGAGGAGGAAGCGGCGCTTCGTCTACCTCCGGAGTTGGCGGAGTTGTTCAGAAGCGACACAGAGGATGAAGAATTTAAAGGATTTAGTGATTAGGAGTGAGATGGTGAGTTTGATGAACTTGTTATATTATGTTCTTTATGCTATAGTTATGTGAATAACTGTTAATATATTACGTTAACATACGAGACACCTATTCAGTTCGTTGTTTATGCTTCATGTAGCTGAATAACCATCAATGTGTTACGTTAGCAAACCACACACCTATTCAGCTGTTGTTCTCTATTCTATTATTACTATAACTTGCCTTTCAACATGAAATGTCTGTTCTTGGTGTCGGATTTTGTAAAATAAATTTCCCCCAAAAATGTGACTTATAGTCCAGTGCGACTTATATACGTTTTATTCTTCTTCATTATGCATTTTTTGGCTAGTGCGACTTATACTCCGGAGCGGCTTATAATCCGGAAAATATGGTACCTAATATATTGCAACATAAGCTCTTTTAACTTTCTGTCCTGTTATCAAACAAAGTGCTTTTCAAATGAGGCGTACAACTCTTCCCACCAGCACAGCACTGGATCGCTCCCCCTTCCTTTTTTAAACCAAACTTTTAAACAATATCCCAGAGCTGTGGGACTGCGCTACAGTAGAGCAAGAACACAAACAAAAGGCACATCATTGATATGTCTTTTTGAAATGCACACTTTAAGTATTTGTTCTGATTGTCAATGCCTTTGGATGCGACAATAATTCACTTAAGGTGTTGAAAAACCAAAAAACCAAAAAAAAAAACCCAAAAAATAATATATTACAGTCTCTAATTGTCCTAAAAAGGTGTAAAATTATAGGCCTAACTGTAAGCAATAAAAGTTTAAAAGTGTACTTTTATAACAAGGTAGGTAGCAGTTTATTGTCCCTGTAAGGAAATTGGTAAAAACATTTAACATTTAAGATAAAACACACTGAGCACATTACGTACAGTGTATTCAACATTCAACCTAAAATCAAGTAGAAAAACAGGCTTTGACCAGGCCACGCCATTACTAAAAGGTAAGTTTAAAGATCACCTTCCATACATTCCATACATATTGTAAAATAAAAAACCCCAAAAACTTCAGCTTGATAGAGAATACATTTGAAATGATCAAAAAAATGATAAATTTAAAATAGTTGTTGCCCTGTACAGACCAGCTGAACACAGAGATAAATAGTTTATTTAAAGATTTAAACTTGACCTGTGGGACAAACGATTGTGTGGTTCTGTTTTTGCTGATGGCTGGGTGTCGATGGAAGCAGCTCACGTGCTTTAAAAAGCAGGTGTTATGAATCTGAGTAAATGTTATGCAGACTGTTGAGAGTAATGCCTTGTATTTTACTGGCAGTGAGAACTATTTTTCTTTGTGAATTTTTTGTGCCTCGGTTGCAGCCCCAAACCAACAGATAATACAAAAAGTCAGCACACTCTCCACAAAAGCACTGTAAACATTAACAAAAGACACCAGATTTTTATAAAGAAAGTATAGTCTCTGTTGGCCTTTTTTTTATTTTTATTTTTTATGTGTTCTTTATAACACACTATTTCACAATTTTCCATAAAGCCATGTACTGACTTCCATAAATAATAAAAATAATAAAGCTTTTAAGTTTCACATGTTCAGATTATAAATAACACGTTTATAATGTCACTACAGAGGACAGGTATCGTCAGTGCAGAGTGTTGTATGCACAGGCCAATGTCTCGTAAGTTTGGCTCTTGTTCTGTTGGGGTGAAAGTAACTTTGTTTAGAGCTTACTGTACCTCGCTCTACACAGCTCATCTGTGGGTAAACTTTAAAAAATCTAGCCTACAAACACTGAAAGTTGCCTATAATGATGCTCTGAGGCTTTTGTTAAAAAAGCCCAGATGGACCAGTGCTACTGAACTGTTTGTGACTCACAGAGTGAACACGCTACAAGAAATCTAAGAAATCTAATGTTCAGTTTTATGTGTCGTCTGACTGCAGCAGAAAATATGATGATTTTATTATTAACAAATATTATACAGTGCCATCCGCTATTTCTCTGATCTGTGGAGACACTGGTATAATTGCCTTTTGAGAGATTAAGGGTCTTTTATTGGTTGTTGTTTATTGTTCCAGTCAGTCCTTACTTTCCCTATTACCACTTTGGATAACTTTGGAGCATTTGGTGGGACTGGGTGCCTTGAGATTGACCCATAAAATATATTTTTTAAATACTTTAAAAAAGAAACAAGTTGATTTTTTAAAAGGCACAAACTAGTGATGGAAAATACCACACTCTTAAAGGTCCCCTATTCTGCTAGATTGACTTTTTTGAACTTTTTTAAAATTCATGTTATTATGTTTCCACAAAAATACAGATCTGGAGTAGTATTTTGTTTGAGTAATCCTGTATGCTGCGGCGCTGTCCTTCTCCAGAGCTGAAAATGCTCGGTCTCACAGCTCTACATAGACTTGTGAAACCAGGAAGTGCTCCTGTGCGTTTCTAAAGCCCAGACACCGTCACCGGACTCATTCTGATCATTTCAGCTTTAAACCTCTATCACTACGAAGCAGTCAGCTCAATTATCTATCTGTTAGCCTCATGTTGCTAATCACTGTGCTATAGAGCCATATTATGCTCCGTCCAGTCCCCACCATTGCCAGCAGGGGGCAACAGACTCCTAATCCAAGCGTTCTCTAAGCAGCTCCCTAAAAGAAGGCGTTTTCCACAGATACATTATTTTAAGTTATAAAACCTGAAATGCAAAGGTGTCCACTATTTATTTATTTTTTTAAATCAGAAAATGGGACCTTTAAGAATCTATCTATCTATCTATCTATCTATCTATCTATCTATCTGTATTTCAGATGTGGCAAGGATTTAGTGAATATTTAGATTTTTTGTGATAATTCTTGCATATTTCCCTTTATTTCCATGATAAACTGTAGTGACTGTGTTTATTCTACACAGCTGCAGTCTGAGGACATGTGCAGGTGAAGAGTACATATAGTTCCAATGGCTTTTAATAAAACATGCACAAATACAAGACCATAGCCTACTCATCGAGACCAAGACCACAGAAAACCGAGTCCAGGTCGAGCCCAACTAAAATCTACGGCATCTGAACAATCATCTGTACTTTTCGCACTTTTTTTTCGGTCTGAACTCTCAAAGTCATAAAACACAATAGCACACCCTCCTGTTCTCTTTTCTATAACCCACACACTCTGTCTCTCCAAACGCACAAAAACTCTCAAAGACAACTGTCAGCGCCTTGATTTAAGCTCGTCTGTTCGAATGCTAATGAAAATAAGGTTTGTGTAACGACCAATCAAAGCGCGGAGAGAAAAGCCGGCCCTATTATCTGTCAATATCTGCGAGCGCGGCTGGAACATGGAGATTTACTGTCCAATTTCAACCACCGCTGTATCCTTTTCAATCACATCTCCAATATTAACAACGGCCTATAATTTCTGCTGCTTTATTACAAATGTGGCCCTCCTATTCGATAAATCAGCCGCAGAAAGACGGAATAATTCACGCCGGAAATCAGGCATGTCTTATCCGAGCCCAAATTACGGGCGAAATGAAACATTATTTTAGCGTTATGTTCCTTTGTGGAGAGAGGACCGGGGGACGTTTTGGCCGCGTCGTTCCTCTTTTACTTACTGGAAAAAACTTCAGAGACGGTGCTACTTGTTCCTCAGAGCTGATGGCTTCAGAATACAGGACGCTTTCAGGGGTGATTGCATTCAGAGGTGCACTAAGTGAAATGTTGTGGTGTTGAATGAAACGGAATACATTAATCAAAAATATGTTTTGAAATGGAGGGTCAGGACCTAAAGTTGGTTGTAAGAAGGTTGAACATAATGACAATATTCAGCTTATTTGAAGCATAAATGTTTTAATTGAAATGATTTTAAAGAAGAAAAATGTAACTTTTTTTACCTAAATTAAACAGCTTCAGAGTCTGTGGCCCTATACAAACTCTTTTACAATCTCAGGATCTTCATCTGAGCTGTGTGTACATACATCAGGATGAATTCTGCACCATTTTATGCATCAGAGAGAGTGTTGTTTAAGGCTGGACACTTTAGAGTTGTTCCAGTCAGTCCTTACTTTCCCTATTACCACTTTGGATAACTTTGGAGCATTTGGTGGGACTGGGTGCCTTGAGATTGACCCATAAAATATATTTTTTAAATACTTTAAAAAAGAAACAAGTTGATTTTTTAAAAGGCACAAACTAGTGATGGAAAATACCACACTCTTAAAGGTCTCCTATTCTGCTAAATTGACTTTTTTGAGCTTTTATCCATGTTATAATGTTGTTTCCACAAAAATACAGATCTGGAGTAGTATTTTGTTTGAGTAATCCTGTATGCTGAGGCGCTGTCCTTCTCCAGAGCTGAAAATGCTCGGTCTCACAGCTCTACGTAGACACATGAAACCAGGAAGTGCTCCTGTGCGCTTCTAAAGCCCAGACACCATCACCGGACTCATTCTGATCATTTCAGCTTTAAACCTCAGCTCATTTATCTATCTGTTAGCCTCATGTTGCTAATCACTGTGCTATAGAGCCATATTATGCTCTGTCCAGTCCCCACCATTGCCAGCAGGGGGCAACAGACTCCTAATCCAAGCGTTCTCTAAGCAGCTCCCTAAAAGAAGGCGTTTTCCACAGATACATTATTTTAAGTTATAAAACCTGAGAAAGACCTTTCAGATTCAATCTCTCTATCTATCTATCAAATATTTATTACTTTATTTGGGAAATTTTAAAAATAGGGTACTGATAATTTGGGTGAATTATTATAAAAATAAAATAAAATAAGTTGGTCACCCGAAGGTTGAAAATAATGACACTATTTAGCTTATTTAAAGCATAAATGTTTAAATCAAAACATATTCTTATCTAACATATTCTTTTAAAATGTATAAGTGAAAGTACACAGTTGTGAGTTGTAGCCAGAAGGAGAAATAAAACAGCTAACTTTTGTCACACTGCTGGACCTGTCCCATACACTGCTGGGTGGGGATGTTTTTAGCTCAAAACACTGGGGTAAGTTCCCACAAAACATCCAGATGTAATGTAAATACATTTATTAATGGGTCCATCATTGGCCAAACGTATGTCTGAGCCATCGTCTGAGAGCTCATGGGACGATGGCAAAATGTGAGTCAGAAAATGCCTCCAGTGGCCACAGGTTTTGTACTGCAGCTTGAGCGTCTTCAAACCACTGAAACTGAGGCGGATGCTTGATCGGTGGGGCCCCCATCTCACAAAATCTCAGGTTGTTCCTCAGCTCCATGTCTCCAAATCTCAGCACCTAAAAACAGAGTATTTGTGTTAACGTAAGCTCCAGTGACATTGTGTTCCCAGTGTCAACATTTAAACCAATACATAAAATAAATATCAAAGAGTTAATTTAATTTTATGGCTTAAATAATAAATGTCTGTCTGTGTGAGTGCAACCTCAATAGCTGGGTCTGCCTAAGTTCACTTAAGAAGTAAATAAAACAAATGGGAATTAGAGGAGAAACCAATCAGAGAAATCAGAAAATGTGTCATTAAGTCAGGCGTCAGCGGGACTTTACTGTTGTTAAAAGAGGACTTCAGCAGAAAGAACAGGTGATGAAGGAAAGCACTAAACTGTTAACCAGCTTACATTTGCTTGGTAGCCAGCGCTAGCCAATAGAAGTTGGTTAGCTTCTGTATTTGTAAGAGGAGCTGCAGATAAATGTCTAAATCAACCAGAGAGAAGCACTACTGAACCAGACTGTCCCGCTTGCAAAAAAAGCAAGGAGGAGTCATATATAAATAAATAAATACTACAAATAAACGGCACTGTAGACAGACAGTGAGAATGTAAAGTTTCCCTGTGTGTCTCTATTCAGTTTTTGGAGATGGGAAATGGAAATTAAACTGCAATTATTCATAACTCCTGGATGTATGTATGATCTAGACCTTATTAAACATCCTTGTTATACATCCTTATATACTGTCGGCACAGTTTGTGATGAATAAATGTTAGCCAGGCTCTAGCAACAAGGGCGCTACGATGCAGAGCCCCGTACATCCAGATGTGGGATTTTTGTCCAGAAGCTTCATCTGCCTAATGGGAATATTAGTTTCACTGTCTCACCTGTTTAAGTACCAACGGTTGCACGGGTTTTATGCTCGCTACGTCATTTTTTTTACGACTTTATTTGACAAAATGTGTTTCCATCTTGTGAAATCTGTGAACTGAGAACTGGCACAAATCAAAAACCATCACTCGTTTCTAATACAATTCTTCAAAATGTGCGTAGAAATAAGGTGAGGAAAGTGCAGACAATGATAACTAAAGTGTGTTAATAAGGAGGAAGTCAGAACATACCTGATCATTGACATGCAGAGCCAGGGCCACATTATCCCACACATAATACCTGAGCAGGCGTTGGCCGTATTCGTCATATTGTGATTTAGGCTGAACCATAAGCTTATTATAATGTCGATTCACGATCAACTCAAAACTGAGAGAAAACAAACACAGACACAGCCTCAGTTCTATGCTGTTTGTGCGTATTCCACTACAGGCTTCACTGCTGGTTATAAAGCATCGCTCTGGACATTGCCTCTGGAGACTCTGAGGGGGGCAGCCGTGCATCGTGCTGGACTAAAGTTCATTAGCCCAACTCTCCTCTGCTTTGAACTCAGTGTCTTATATATAATAAAGGATATATACATAGATTATTTATTGTCCAGTTTTGTGCTCGAGCAGAAGAATCCAGAGGACAGGAAGGCCTCTCTGGTACCAGGCTGCTCTCCTCCGCTGGCCCGTCCTCTGTTGCTGAGTTTAAAGGAGAAGAGAGTTGGGCTACTGGCCTTGTGTGGGCCTGTCCTGATGCATGGTTGTCCACCTCTTATGATGTTTCTGGAAGGTGGTGCTTCAGGAGGATTAATACTGCAAGTTGAAGCCTGTAGTGAGCTACGCAGATACTCACAGAACTGGAGTTACATCCTTTACCACAGGTTACCCCCTTGTTGGACGACCAGTTCTGTTTTACCTGTGTGTCTCACACATGGCCTGGGGTCTCCAGACAAAAAGAGGTCTTGGCTCATCTCTGAAAGCACAGATAGAGTCGTCTTCCTCCTGCAGCAGAGGGAACTCTGAAAACCAGTCCTGATTGGTCGGACTGTGGACCAGCACTGCATACATCACTTCCTGTTTGTACAGAACAGTCTTCCACACTCTCATCACAGGCTTCTGTCCGCCACAAAACTGGAAACAAGGCGGAGCAGGAGTTATTGAGAGCCCCTCCCTCTCCCCAGTTGCTTCCCTCAGCCCCTCTCTCTCCCCAGACACTTCCCCCACAGTGAGTGTAGATGCACAGATGACAGACCTGCTGGCTGTACTTGTCCAGGACGTCCTGCAGGGTGAAGGTGAAGCGGAATGAGCCCAGTCTGGAGCTGGACATGAAAGCAGGAGACGAGGCGAACCTTTGGAGGACACACTCCTCTCGCCTCCTCCAATACTGCCACCCTATCAACAGTAAAATCATCTTTTTTAAACTCCATGCAGTTCACAAAGCTTTTTTAAGACACAGCATTGACGCGCGTCACATGACACTCCGCTCCTTTGGCTAACTAAATAATATGAAGCTTTATGGCACTGCATTTTCAGAACCCAGCCCTAATTATATTGTATTATTATTTTATTGCACACTGTAAAGCCACTGAGCGAATGAGTCACGTGTTTACTCACAGCTGAGCTCTTGGTCCTGCAGAGTTTGGTGGGACGCTCCTCTGTTCCCTGGTTGGTAGAGCTCCTCTCTGTGTTTGTGGACGATGATCATGTTCCTGTCCTCAGCATCTCTCAGGTCTGCAGGAGTCACTGTCAGACTGAACCACACCACCTTTGGCTCTTCACTCTCATTATCCCATGGATCCCTAAACCCAGAGTCTTTCTTGATCCACTTTAGGCTCTGGAGGGTGGTGCAGTGGCTCAGGTGGGTCACGTGCAGCTCCGGTCTGGGGTAAGCAGGTATATTAATAAACAGATAGCGATGGTGTCTGTTTTCTGGCTGTGCCCTTAACTGGGGCAGAGATAAGTGCTGGCAGTAGAAGGGCATCTCCATAGCTACTGTGAGCTAACAGTCTAACCTCTAACAGTAGTTCAGTGTCAACTTAGAGTGAGACTAATAAGACTACGCCCAGAGGATACTATTTCGTCAGAAATGCGTCAAATGTTGAGAGGCGCAATAAATACACCCACAAATAGATTATTTTTAATTTATGTGTGCTGCTCCTCTCCTGCGCCTGTGATGTGAAATTCTGCTCGTGTGTGGCTAAGATCCTGCTCGCTCCTCAAAAAACTTTTGTCACTTTGGAGGCGGGACCCACTGAGAATCACTACTCCACTGAGAGTCACTACTCCACTGAGTCACTACTCCACTGAGAGTCACTACTCCACTGAGAATCACTACTCCACTGAGAATCACTACTCCACTGAGAGTCACTACTCCACTGAGAGTCACTACTCCACTGAGAGTCACTACTCCACTGAGAATCACTACTCCACTGAGAGTCACTACTCCACTGAGAGTCACTACTCCACTGAGTCACTACTCCACTGAGAGTCACTACTCCACTGAGAATCACTACTCCACTGAGTCACTACTCCACTGAGAATCACTACTCCACTGAGAGTCACTACTCCACTGAGAATCACTACTCCACTGAGAATCACTACTCCACTGAGAGTCACTACTCCACTGAGAATCACTACTCCACTGAGAATCACTACTCCACTGAGAGTCACTACTCCACTGAGTCACTACTCCACTGAGAATCACTACTCCACTGAGAATCACTACTCCACTGAGAATCACTACTCCACTGAGAGTCACTACTCCACTGAGTCACTACTCCACTGAGAGTCACTACTCCACTGAGAATCACTACTCCACTGAGTCACTACTCCACTGAGAGTCACTACTCCACTGAGAATCACTACTCCACTGAGTCACTACTCCACTGAGAGTCACTACTCCACTGAGAGTCACTACTCCACTGAGAATCACTACTCCACTGAGAGTCACTACTCCACTGAGAGTCACTACTCCACTGAGAATCACTACTCCACTGAGAGTCACTACTCCACTGAGAATCACTACTCCACTGAGAGTCACTACTCCACTGAGAATCACTACTCCACTGAGAGTCACTACTCCACTGAGAGTCACTACTCCACTGAGTCACTACTCCACTGAGAGTCACTACTCCACTGAGAATCACTACTCCACTGAGTCACTACTCCACTGAGAGTCACTACTCCACTGAGAGTCACTACTCCACTGAGTCACTACTCCACTGAGAGTCACTACTCCACTGAGTCACTACTCCACTGAGTCACTACTCCACTGAGTCACTACTCCACTGAGAGTCACTACTCCACTGAGAATCACTACTCCACTGAGTCACTACTCCACTGAGAGTCACTACTCCACTGAGTCACTACTCCACTGAGAATCACTACTCCACTGAGAGTCACTACTCCACTGAGTCACTACTCCACTGAGAGTCACTACTCCACTGAGAATCACTACTCCACTGAGTCACTACTCCACTGAGCCGTTTCAGATCCAGACAGAGGCTGTGAACAACGGACACAACAATAACTGTGAAAAACATTTTTATTTACCTTAAATGACACAGATTACACAACAATATTTACTTGTAATAACTCAGCAACTCACTTTGTTGGTGACTGTAGAAGCTCTGGTCAGTGAGGTGGGATTAGCACAGGTCAGTAATCTGGAAAACAAAAATCAGCAGATGAAACACATGCATACAATTCATCACACTGCAAAAAAAAATCTATATCGGGGGTAATTTTTATAACCCACTGGCAGATAAGAATTGGATTGACACAAGACAGAAATAACTTTAAAAAAGTCAAATAATCTCGCCTAATAGTAAATAAATCCAATCTAGTAAAAAAAAACAACTAAACAAAACACTCAAATCATGTATAATAGTCTGAACTCATGTCAAATCATTTAAATGCACATATTTTACATATGTTATAGTAACAAAAAACAACCTTTTTCATATTGTGTGAATGTAATTATTTTGTGTAAAATCTAAATAATTTCTTTAAATATTGTAGCCTATGCAATTTATTTCTGTTGATTCAATGTAAACTGCACAATTACAGCTAACGCCAGCGCTGCAGTGCATGTGACGTAAGTGTGTTAGTATCAGGATACAGCCTGACAAAAAGAGACAACAATAACTTTTCCACAAAATTGTATTGACTCAAAGTAAAAAACGTACAGAGACAGAGCATTGTACAAGTGAGTGATTGTGACAAGAGTGACACAAACAAAGATAAAATTATCAGGACATTATAATAAAATTTGACATTAGAAAATATATACAAATCAATTTATACAATTATTTAGACTGGACATGCTACATACTTACCAATCTGAAAACAGCAGGCACCAAAAGCACAAAATTCACAAACTCTTGCTAAGAAAGTCAGTAATGCTTGCTGGACTTTAGTTATAAAACATCTAAAGCTTGTGAACATGAGGGGTTAAAGCACAGAACAGGCCACAGTTCAGTTGCGGAGTTGCATCCTACTGTTGTTTTCCAACTGATTCCTTGAAGTCAGCTCTGTCTTCTTCCTGCTGACACAAAGTATTTGATTAGTATCGTATAAGTACAGATCCTCAAACATTATGAAGTGCCATATTCAAATAAATTGCTCTATAACTACCACCTATTATTTTGTAATCCTACTTATTACACAATAATACAGAACTGCAGACCTAGTATTCTGTTTGCATGCAAAAAATGAGTTATGCAGATTTTCCGGGTTAACAGCACAGTGCTCCATACAGCCTTCACTTGCAGATGCTGTGGAAAGAATAACAAATTAGTATATTCCTAACATTTTACATTTAAAAAGATTGGCATTAGTACTAGTGAGTTGTATCATGCATTAGATAACCTTAACATTAACCTTGACTTAGTCTGTATGTGTTGTTCAACTGCACAGAGAAATAAAAACCTCATGTCAGCAAAAACATTGATTTAAAATGACTAAACGCTAACTCCAACAAGTTTTTAGCGTATTTGAAAAGTTTTACCTTTCACAAAGCACACACACACAAACGTTTCCCTACTAAAGTTGGGAGAGGGGAATTCCTGCCTTTGGTTGGAGGGTGGAGCTTCACCACAAAATGTAACTATTTCACGTATTCTTAACATGAACAAAACATGTAGATTTTACATCCGTTACAATTTTACAAGTTTTATAAGGTTTAAGCATGTTTTGAGCAGAATCCTAATTAAAACATGTTGTTGCTTTATCATTTTTATTTACTGAAGGCAGAAAAATCATTATAAGGCCAAAGCTAAGGTTAATTTTAGTAGTGGTATAGTAATATGCATGCTTGCCCTAGTTTAGCTTCTGTGTGTATCAATAAAGTACTTAGATTAGGCCTCTGCTTACTCATACATGACTGGAATTATTCTGTCATGTTTTACAGTGTTTTTTGATAATCCATGTACGTACAGCTGTATGTGATTAGATTTAGGGTGTTTTTGTATCCCCGCTAGTTAATCATTCTGATAGGGAAATGTTTTTCCAGGTCTTGGTTTGCCAGTATAAGATATCTATGGGTATGGAATGCTAACCCTAGATAACCCTTGTAGATAAACTGCCTTTTTGACACTCGCTGAACTTGCTTCTGTAGGATTAAAGCCAACTCGAGGTCTATGCAGCTCTGCTGGAGCCAACTGAAGGCCAGTTGACTCCCAAAACAAAATTTACGCTTATCAGGTGCAATGTCCGGATCCTCCTGTACTCAGGAGATACCAAAAATGGACTAAAACTTATTGTTTTAGTCCAACATGATATACATGGAGGTGGACCTAGGATTGGCTTAGTCAAACTGAATCCTTTAAAACTTGTTCCTTTAAAACATTTCAGTGGCATCCCAAGATCGGAAGGTTCTTCCCGGAAAGAACTGTGACCGGTGGCGGTGCTACGCCAATGAATTCCTCCCTTCTCGTGAGATTGTACTCTGTCTTTTTGATCTACCACTATACTGTATTTTTGTATCAATTTTGAATCCTGGCAAACTGCATTTTTGATCCTGTTGGTTTTAATAAACCTGGGCGGCATTTAATCTGCAAAACTTTCCCAGTCCTCAGTGTTATTTATTGACAGAGAGCAGGTACCTTCTGTGAACGAGGTCTAACAACATCAAAAAAATCCTGTACAACATTACAAAATCAGCAACCCCCATTCTCCATTTTTTTCTGTGTATGCTGTAACCTGATGTGTAATAAGATGATAATATTCAGATGTAAAGGCTACCAACAGAAATATTAAAAACATATACATATGCAGTTAAATGGAGAGAGAGCAGTATCTATTAATGGCCTTATTTTACACACTATTAATTATTAACAGCAAGAAAATGCATCACGCTAGTGCTATAGTTTGATGAAGTGGTTTTTGTGGTTGTCATATTTTGGCAGGGGACGGGGCTGTTGGTTATAGCCCTGCTGTGTTGATTTCCCCGGGACAGACCACTGCAGAGACAGCTCACACTAGTTTAGCTCAAACTAAGTTACTAAACTTTAACCCTGTCTGCAGTACATTTATTTCAGAGGCTTGTAGTCTTATGGACTATTTCACAAAATATACAGGACTGGAATGATTAAATTCATTATATTTTAATGATGAATGTACTTACCGAGCTCTTACTGCTCTGACTTCCTTGATGTCAACAGGGAAGTGGAGCAGGGGCTGGGTTTACTGAAAAGTGCCCCATCACAGGCAGCTCTGCGTTTCTCGGTGAGTCCCGCCTCCAAATAGACAAAAGTTTCATAGGAGTGAGCAGAATGTTTCCATTAGTGATTTATCTTTTCAGTGAGGCAGATCATGTGGCTCGGCTCAACAAAAAGAGACAGTTCTCTTCATTTTTACCAACTATACCTTTTATATTTCAGCCAAAATTAGCTCAGGTTTTGACTAATGAGTTGTATTGTGCACTCATATGTAACTCAAATACATGGATTGTGATGAAGGATTCAAGTTCTGGTGCTTTGAAACTACCCAAGGAACTGACTTACATACAATCACTCTACTACACATAGCATATAAAACAATCAGGGTTGCCAGATCTTACTGACAGTTTCCAGCTCATACAGAACTTAAAACTCGCCCAACACAATAAAAAACAGCCCAGATCACAACCACTCTGAATGTTAAAACCGTTATGCAAAAGAAAAAACACAAAACTTAGCAGCACTAAAAAAAGAAACACAAACAAGCTCCGCACAAAAACTGCAAGCAGACAACAAAAGCCTTCCTGTTCAGAGCGTCATAGAAACCACAAAAACACATGAAGCACTCATCTGAAAACAAATGAACTTTTGATATGAGTGGGAGGACACAGCTGTTTACTGAAATGTGTATTTCTACTTTGTTTGCCACAAAATGACGACTGTTTTGTTGGTTTTATCTCCAGAATATTTCTAAAACCCGCTAAATGTTATGGAAAGCAGCCCAAATTTTATAAACCAGCCCAATGCAGTTTTTTCTTGCCAGGTGTTCAAAAGACCATCCCAATCTGGCAACACTGTCTATTATTAAGCATAAAAATAAAAAAGGACAGATGTTATTTTTTTTTAAATATATACACAGACACACCTCTAACAAAGGGCAGGGCTTTATTTAGTATTAAAAAGTAAAAACAACAACAGATGACCTAAAAACAACAACAAAACTCATCATAAATATATACACTAATAAAAATAAATAGAAATATATTGCAGTGTGCATTGTGTTAAACAGCAGCACTAAACAGCTTCAGGTGTCTAACCAACATCAACTAACAAACTGTGACCTTTTACTTTTATTTATTCAGGGCGGAGTGGCTTTGAGGAAGACCAAGATCTGGTTTCTTCTCTCTGTTATTATCTACACTGTTTTTGTAAATATCCTTTCAGAACATTCAAAGTGCACGGAGAGAGCAGGATGTCCCCCTCTCGAGATTTGTTGTATCTGTGACACAAAAGTCTAAGGTCCACAGCAAATGTACACCGGCCTGTTTGAACAAGCTAAGCAGACAAAAAATAAAACACTGCAGGATGTGTGTACCACGCAGAACAAACCAGAAAGTAACCAGAAACTCTTACTAAGTACTTTCTGATACAAACAATTGATATTTTTAACTAAATCTTGGTCACCTTTAGAATTTGCAGCCTTTAAAAACATTATGTGCCTAGAAAATAATGTTTCAATGACTTTACTTCTGCTGTAACGAAACAGGTGAAGAGACCAGCAGAGGGCAGCAGTGTGCAGTTACTTCACACTGCAGTGGCGCTGGAACAGACCTGCAGCTCCACGTCATCAGAGCCAGGCAGTGACCGATATTTATCACCAGTCATTTTCACTAAGACTGCCAATCAGATTACAATGTGTTATTATTATATTTCTAATTAAACCAGAACTAAAACAAGACTAAAGCAAAACAAATCCAGGACTAAACCCTGACTAAACCCAAAAGACTCCTGAAAACGGCTTGAAGAAGTCCACGTGCCACCAGTGGTACTGCACCACAGTTTGAGAACCACTGAAAATTGTCAGCCTTACGATGTTTTTAGATGTTTAATTCCTCGTTACGCCCTTTTTCCAGCCTAATCTAATTAATCAAATAAACCACTTTAATCATTAGCGCTGGGAGTAAATGTGGCTTTAGACAAAGCTGAATTCCCTTCATTAAGTGTAATGGCTTTGCAGACTAATGGTGCATTTGAGTGTTCCTCGTAAAAAAATAATTCTGGAAATTTCACCATCACAAAGTTGTCCAATAGAGTGGTAAACAACCAATGGTAAACTCAAACCCAATCTGATCTGGTGGCCCTGGGCAGGACTGGGACGTTCTGTTTTTATAACTTCTGATGGACACAAACATCACATAAACATTTTTGATTTTTACAAATGGTCAAAGCAGAACTCAGTAACTTTTTGACCTTATATAAACCGTTTAGGAGTCTGTGTGATGGTTGAATGAGTTGTTGTGGGGTAAATAAAGTGTGCAGCAGCGCCCCCTGGTGTCTCTGGGCTAAAATTGACACTTGCAACACTTGAGCGCCGTCAACCCGGAGTCACAGAAGTCTTGGGTCTCGCAAGAAAATGGCACGTCCCCGTTAGAAAAACAACAAGCTAGCGGTGGCTTTATTTCTTGATTTTCGGCCTTCCAGAGTGGCCAAATGGAAGAAAAAACTTTGTACAGATACATGGAGGGGAAAACGAAAGTAAAGACGAGCGAGACCAAACCAAAAGTGTGTTTACAAGTCCACTAGAACACGTTTTAGTACAACTATAGACTAATGCTGCGTTCACACCGGGCGCGTTTGAGGCGTCTGGGGCGTCTGGTTTTCATGTTAAGTCTATGTAAACGCGCGTCTAGACATCCTGCGGCGCGAATCAAGCGTCCAGCGCGGCGCGAATCGGGTTTTGACGCGCGAATAGCGCGGCGCGAATATTCGCGGCGCGTTAACCAATCAGGATCTAGCTCCTGCAGTGACGTGGGAGGACGTAGAAAGCAGAGGTCCATCAAAACAATCACAGTGGACTTATCGAAGCTGTCAATGTGAACGTGGAGCTATAGCTACAGCCTACAGCAGCTCTGCTACTTTTATAAAGACAGCAGTCAAAAAGACAGTAACAAGACATAGAGGGGACCTTAACTTTAGCGTGAGCTGAGCTGAGCTCGTTGGATTAGCAGTTACTGCACTTCCCAAAACAACAGCAAAAACAGTCTGTGTACTGACTGCTAGCCTAGCCTATAACCCGCTAAAACCACTAGAGACCGCTATTAAACAAGAAAAAACTCTTCCATCTCCGCTCTGCTGCTGGTGTTGAGTGCCTAAAAACAGCAGTAGTGTCCTGGGGACATGTCCTCGCACCGACCCGGGACACAGGTGAGCAAACCGGCGTGGCCTCAGTTGAATTTAGCCCTGAATGAGCGGCCATTACCCTGGCACAACAGACTCCTCCCATGACGCGAATTCGCGTCTGAACACATTTGTTTTGACGCGCGAACAGAGCAAAATTGGATGCGCGAATGAAGCGTCTGACTTCAAAATGTTCAAGCGTCCAACTAGACGCGTCGGACGCAAATTTGACGCCTCAAACGCGTCCGGTGTGAACGCAGCATAATGGTGACCTCACTAATAGACACAACTATCTGTGACTGTAACTTTCAAGTACACACTCCTAGTTACTCAAATTAATGCATCTAGAGCAGTGGTTCTCAAATTGTGGTGCAGGTACCACTGTTGGTTCTGAGCTTCTTTAGTCCTGGTTTAGACCTGCTTTAGTCCTGGTTTAGACCTGCTTTAGTCCTGGTTTAGACCTGCTTTAGTCCTGGTTTAGACCTGCTTTAGTCCTGGTTTAGACCTGCTTTAGTCCTGGTTTAGACCTGGTTCAGTCCTGGTTTAGACCTGCTTTAGTTTTGGTTTAGACCTGCTTTAGTCCTGGTTTAGACCTGCTTTAGTCCTGGTTTAGATCTGCTTTAGTCCTGGTTTAGACCTGCTTTAGTCCTGGTTTAGACCTGCTTTAGTCCTGGTTTAGACCTGCTTTAGTCCTGGTTTAGACCTGCTTTAGCCCTGGTTTAGAGTCCTGGTTTAGACCTGCTTTAGTCCTGGTTTAGACCTGCTTTAGTACTGGTTTAGACCTGCTTTAGTCCTGGTTTAGACCTGCTTTAGTCCTGGATTCATTAGTCCTGGTTTGGACACAAATTCGTAATGATTTACTCCTGTTTTAGTCCTGCTTTTGTCTTGTGTTAGTCCTCCTTTATTCCTGCTTTAGTCCTGGTTTAGTAAAAGATTATACTTAAAGCCAAATATTTTCTGAAGTACTTGTTTTAAAACCAAGACCGCTCTGTAGTCCTACCAGCCCCAGAACTTTCCATCCCACTCCTGAAGTCCTCACCTTTACCTCTTTCTCTCACTTTGTTTTTCTGTGTCCCATCAGCAGTCCTCAGTCCTCATCAGCCCGAAGAACGTGGGAGTGTATTGAGATGGAAAATGGCCGCCGCCGGTCTGTGTCCTGGACCAAAGTGAATGATACAGAAGCCAATCCCAGCGTCTTAATGGCTCTGTTCTTCTGGAGGGGGTGGAGGTAATTATAAAGTTCATTAGTGTAATGAGAAAGGCAGTGCTTTATACGGAGTCTCTCAGTGACTCAGAGGTGAGGCCGGATCCTTATCTGTGTGTATTTACTGAACTCAGTGTAGTATTAGTATTATTAGAAGTAGTAGTTGTAGTCTGAAAACACTCCCTTTATTTTATGCTGTAGATAATCCAGCCACAATGGACCCCAAGCCATTGCAGTCTTTGTGCCGGTCCCAAGCCTGGATAAATGGAAAGGGGAAGGGCATCTGATGTTTAGTCTTGGATTCATTGTTAATTTCTGGTGTAGTCTTGGTTTTTCCTGATTTTTTCCTGGTTTAGACCTGGTTTAGTCTTGTTATAATCTTGGTTTAGACCTGGTTTAGTTCTGGTTTAGATCATAATTCATTCTGGTTTAGTCCTGGTTTAGTCCTGGTTTAGACCTGGTTTGATGCTTAATTCCTGAGGTCCACCCCGGTCCACTCCAGTCCACTCCAGTCCAGTCCAGTCCACCCAGGTCCACCCTGGTCCAGTCCACTCCAGTCCAGTCCAGTCCACCCAGGTCCATCCTGGTCCAGTCCAGTCCACCCCGGTCCACTCCAGTTCACTCCAGTCCAGTCCACTGCAGTCCACCCTGGTCCACACCAGTCCACCCTGGTCCACTCCAGTCCAATCCACTGCAGTCCACCCTGGTCCACTCCAGTCCACCCCGGTCCACTCCAGTCCAGTCCACTGCAGTCCACCCTGGTCCACTCCAGTCCACCCCGGTCCACTCCAGTCCAGTCCACTGCAGTCCACCCTGGTCCACTCCAGTTCACTCCAGTTCACTCCAGTCCAGTCCACTGCAGTCCACCCTGGTCCACTCCAGTTCACTCCAGTCCAGTCCACTGCAGTCCACCCTGGTCCACTCCAGTCCACCCCGGTCCACTCCAGTCCAGTCCACTGCAGTCCACCCTGGTCCACACCAGTCCACTCCGGTCCACTCCAGTCCAATCCACTGCAGTCCACCCTGGTCCACACCAGTCCACTCCGGTCCACTCCAGTCCAATCCACTGCAGTCCACCCTGGTCCACTCCAGTCCACCCCGGTCCACTCCAGTCCAGTCCACTGCAGTCCACCCTGGTCCACTGCAGTCCACCCTGGTCCACTCCAGTTCACTCCAGTTCACTCCAGTCCAGTCCACTGCAGTCCACCCTGGTCCACTCCAGTCCACCCCGGTCCACTCCAGTCCAGTCCACTGCAGTCCACCCTGGTCCACTGCAGTCCACCCTGGTCCACACCAGTCCACCCCGGTCCAGTCCAGTCCACTCCAGTCCAGTCCAGTCCAGTCCAGTTCACTTCAGTCCACTCCAGTCCAGTCCAGTTCACTTCAGTCCACTCCAGTCCACCCAGGTCCACCCCGATCCAGTCCAGTCCACCCAGGTCCACTCCGGTCCACCCAGGTCCAGTCCAGTCCACCCAGGTCCACCCCGAGCGGTGTGCAGCTGACAGGTTGACAGTTTTGGCAGTGAGTGAGTGGGACGCCGCTGCTGCATTTGTTTGGGCCTCGATATCAAACCATGTCACCGCTGCCCTTACAACGCTGACAGAGGACGCCCCGCCTGTGTGTGTTTCAGCCTGATGTCACCACACACACAGACACACACAGACACACACACACAGACACACACAGATACACACAAACACACACTGTCCCAGCTGCAGCATTAAACTACAAGAGAAAGTCCCAGGATTCAACAATACTCTCTAAGTGTTAATTAATCCCAGCCAAACACAATGCCAGGACAAAATGGCCGACCACAAGAAGATGCAAAAGAAATGTCTGAAATAACAATGGTGCTTTGTGTAGTAAATGTTCAAGTTGTTTTGGTTTAAAGCCGCACTTGTTTGAAAGACTATTAATGTCCGCTTACCTGCTCAAAGTTAATCTGTTTTTCACACTGTTGTACGTTATTTCAGCCCACAACATCTAACACTAACAGTTTGTAAAGTTACAAAAAGTGCACTGTACTTTCTTAAAGTTGACTAAGACTTTCTTTAAAATATTCAGACATGTCAGAGGTTTATGTTTGTCCATTACTAAATGCTATAAGCATTTCATGGGAGTGCAGAAGTGATAACAGCCCCTCCCTTACAACTCGCACTGCTTTGCCTGAGAACTGGTTCAGATCCTGGACTATGCCCATATATGGAGTGGGTGGTATGACGTTGGGTATATGTTCAGTGGGATAGGGACGGTTGTTGTTGGACGCCCAGCGTAAGCCCTGAGTAAGACGTAGGCGGTAGGGACAGATCCAACCCAGAGCTCTGTAATTTGGCTTATGCCAATAAAAAGACAAAAAGACAAAAAAGCCGATTGGAGTCTTTATTAACAAGAACAAGAACACGTCAATACATTTTTGGTTTAGAACCTAATTTGTCCTGGATTAGACCTTGTTTAGATCTTAATTTGTCATTTAGACTTGGCTTAATCCAGAGCTAAATGACAAATTAAACAGAACTAGTTCTGTTTTGCTGCTGATTTATTATTGTTTTAGACCTGGTTAAGTCCTGTTCTAGTCTTGATTTGACCTGGTTTAGTCCTGGTTTGGTCCTGTTCTGGTTTTGTTCAGGTTTAGACCTGGTTTAGAGCTTAATTCACCATGGTTTAGTCCTGTTTTAAGAAACAAAGTCATGCCTGCTGTGTACTGCCTAAACTAAACATAACCCACTCATATGGGACACTCAAAGGGCTTTGGGAACTTTCTACATACATTTAAAAAATACTTGTGCTTGACTCAAATGAAATGAAAATGTGTTACTTTTGCACACTGACATGACAACCAGAAGAATAGTACACTGCTATTATCAGTTGTAGTAATAGTAGCAGCAGTAGTAGCAGAAGTAGTAGAAGTAAAAGCACTAGCAGACTCAATTATAGTAGCATTAGTTGTAGTAGCAGTAGTAATAGTAAGTAGTAGGTCTACTACTAGTATAATAATACAAATACTAAATAATACTAAATAATAGTAGAGGTTGTTTTAGTGGCAGTAGCAGCAGCCGTAGTAGTTGTTGTAGAAGTAGTATTATTGGTAGTAGTTGTTGTATTACAAGTAGACTCAGTGGACGCAGTAGCAGAATTAGTTGTAGTAGTAGTAATAGTTGAAGTAGTTGTTGTAATAGTAATAATTCGTACTAGTGTGTGTAGCAGTGTTGCAACATAGTAGTAAGCAATAGTAAGTAGTAGGGTCATGGTAGCAGCTGTTGTAGTTATGATGGGAAGTAGTAGTAGTGGTTGTGGTAAGTAGTAGTAGTGGTTGTAGTAGTTGTTATTGTTGCAGTTGTAGCTGATAGTAGCAGCTGCATTTGAAGCTACAAAAGCAGTTCTAGTAGTAGTAGTAGTAGTTGTTATTGTTGTAGCAGTAGTAGCCGCGATAGTAGTAGCAGTTGCATTGGTAGTAGCAGCAGCAGTAGTTCTAGTTGCAGTAGTAGTAGTAGTAGTAATAGTAATAGTAGTAGCTGTGGTAGTAGTAGCAGTGGTTCTAGTTGCAGTAGTAGTAGTACTAGCAATAGTAATAGTAGCAGCCACGGTAGTAACAGTAGTTTTAGTTGCAGTAGTAGTAGCAGTAATAGTAATAGTAGTAGCTGCAGTAGTAGTAGCAGTAGTAGTAATAGTAGTAGTAGTAGTAGTAGCAGTATTTCTAGTTGCAGTAGTAGTAGTAGTAATAGTAATAGTAGTAGCTGCAGTAGTAGTAGCAGTATTTCTAGTTGCAGTAGTAGTAGTAGCAATTGTAATAGTAGTAGCTGCAGTAGTAGTAGCAGTTGCATTTGTAGTTCTAGTTGCAGTAGTAGTAGTAGTAGTAGTAGTAGTAGTAGTAGTAGTAGTAGTAGTAGTAGTAGTAGTTTGTGTAGACAATGCTTGATTGCTTAAAGTCAAGTTCAGTTCAAAATCCCATTAAGAAAGTTTCCCGTTCCCCTAACTTCACCTGTTCACATTTATACAACAGAAACTCATCAAATCTGCTCCGTGTTATTCCAGCCCACCACATTTAAAACATTTAAAACATCTCAAACCAAAGCCGCTAATGTTCCCCCTGCAGCTCTCATTTGATCCAGCCCCAGATAGATTGTTTATTAAATCCTTTTGTAATTAAAACATATATTCATCGGGACGTTAGCGCTGCGGATGCTAATTGCTGACTGATAAAACGGTCTTACTTGGGTGCTTCCAAAATGTTTTTTTCCCCGAGACTTGTTGGATGTTGTAGAGCACAATAAGGTAATGAAAGGCTGCTTGTAATGGTGCTATTAGTTTAATGAAAGCCGTCGTTACCAAGTTGATTGTAACATTAGATGCGTTCACACTTTGTTGCGCTCTATAAGGATTTGTGGATAGTTCTCAGCCCGTGTACAGATCTTGTAATGTGCCAATTTATTGATGCTGGAAACCTTTTAAAAAGTTGCTCACGACATTGTCTCGAGTCAAGTCCCAAGTCCCCCGAAAGCTTCTTTTTGATACTGATTGAAAAAGTTTGCTTACAGTAGAGAGCTCCTGCCTCAAGTGGAAGTGTCTCGGGGTCTTGTTCACGAGGATAGACAGGCGAACCGGTGAAGTCAGTGCAGCTCGTGACCCAAAAGGACAAGGTCTCGGATACAAGCGGCCGAAATAAGTTTCCTCCTTAGAGATGGGCTGAGGAGCTCGGAGTAGAGCCGCTGCTCCTCCACATCGAGAGGACCCAGCTGGGGAGGCTCGAGCGTCTGTTCTGGATGTCTCCTGGACGTAATAGTTGTAGAAGCAGTAATTGCAGTAGTTATAGTTGTCGCAGAGGTCGTAGTAGCTTCAATGGTAGTAGTAGTAGTAGTAGTAGTAGTAGTAGTAGTAGTAGTAGTAGTTGTTGTAGCAGTAACAGGTGAGTTTTGCATCCCAGAAACAGAAAAAAAGTACACTACTATTAGTAGTTGTAGTAAAAGTAGTGGGAGTAGTACAAGTAAAAGCAGTAGTAGAAGCAATTGTAGTGGTAATCGTAGTTGCAGCTGTGTTAGTAGTAATAGTAATAGTAGTAGTAGTAATAGTAAGTAGTACTAGTATAATACTAAATAACTGTAGTGGTTGTTTAAGTGGCAACAGCTATATCAATACTAGCAGTAACAATAGTAACAGTAGTAGTTGTTGTAGTATTAGTAGTATTGGTAGTTGTATTAAACGTAGCAGTAGAAGTAGACGCAGTGGCAGAATTAGTTGTAGTAGTAATAATCGAAGCAGTTGTGGTAATGGTAGTAGTAGTATTTTCTGTAACAATAGTAAGTGGTAATAGTTGGGGACAAAGGACAAAATTTTGGATACAAACGGCCGAGATGAGTTTCCTGCACAGGAGGAGCTTGGTGAGGAGCTCGGAGTAGAGCCGCTGCTCCTTCGCATCCAGAGGAGCCAGCAGAGGAGGCTCGAGCATTGTTCAGGACGTCTCCCTGGGGAGGTGTTCCTGTCCCACTGGGAGGAGGCCCTGAGGAAGACCTAGGACACGCTGGAGGGACTACGTCTCTTGGCTGGCATTGGGATTCCCCTGGAGAAGCTGGAGGAAGTGTCTGGGGTGAGGGAAGTCTGGGCATCTTTGCTTAACAATAATAATAATAATAATAATAATAATAATAATAATAATAATAATAATAATAATAATAATTCATTAGTCTTACATAGTGGTTTTCTAGACTCTCAAAGTTTCTTTTTACAGTTTGGTGCATTACTCCTCTCCTCAGTCTCTGTGGTGGTGAGCACCGCTGCCCTGGGGCATGGCTCCCACTCTGCACCAGCGCACTCTCCAACCATCCAGGTCTAAACCAGGTCTAAACCAGGACTAAACCAGGTCTAAACCAGGACTAAACCAGGTCTAAACCAGGTCTAAACCAGGTCTAAACCAGGACTAAACCAGGACTAAACAAGGACTAAACCAGGTCTAAACCAGGACTAAACCAGGACTAAACCAGGTCTAAACCAGGTCTAAACCAGGTCTAAACCAGGACTAAACAAGGACTAAACCAGGACTAAACCAGGTCTAAACCAGGTCTAAACCAGGTCTAAACCAGGACTAAACCAGGACTAAACCAGGTCTAAACCAGGTCTAAACCAGGACTAAACCAGGTCTAAACCAGGTCTAAACAAGGACTAAACCAGGACTAAACAAGGACTAAACAAGGACTAAACCAGGTCTTAACCAGGACTAAACAAGGTCTAAACCAGGTCTAAACCAGGTCTAAACCAGGTCTAAACCAGGACTAAACCAGGTCTAAACCAGGACTAAACCAGGTCTAAACCAGGACTAAACCAGGTCTTAACCAGGTCTAAACAAGGACTAAACCAGGTCTAAACCAGGTCTAAACCAGGTCTAAACCAGGTCTAAACCAGGTCTAAACCAGGTCTAAACCAGGACTAAACCAGGTCTAAACCAGGACTAAACCAGGTCTAAACCAGGACTAAACCAGGTCTAAACCAGGTCTAAACCAGGTCTAAACCAGGACTAAACCAGGTCTAAACCAGGACTAAACCAGGTCTAAACCAGGTCTAAACCAGGACTAAACCAGGTCTAAACCAGGACTAAACCAGGTCTAAACCAGGTCTAAACCAGGTCTAAACCAGGTCTAAACCAGGTCTAAACCAGGTCTAAACCAGGACTAAACCAGGTCTAAACCAGGTCTAAACCAGGTCTAAACCAGGACTAAACCAGGACTAAACCAGGTCTAAACCAGGTCTAAACCAGGTCTAAACCAGGACTAAACAAGGACTAAACCAGGACTAAACCAGGTCTAAACCAGGTCTAAACCAGGTCTAAACCAGGACTAAACCAGGACTAAACCAGGTCTAAACCAGGTCTAAACCAGGACTAAACCAGGTCTAAACCAGGTCTAAACCAGGACTAAACCAGGACTAAACAAGGACTAAACCAGGTCTAAACCAGGTCTAAACAAGGACTAAACCAGGACTAAACAAGGACTAAACAAGGACTAAACCAGGTCTTAACCAGGTCTAAACAAGGTCTAAACCAGGTCTAAACCAGGTCTAAACCAGGTCTAAACCAGGACTAAACCAGGTCTAAACCAGGACTAAACCAGGTCTAAACCAGGACTAAACCAGGTCTTAACCAGGTCTAAACAAGGACTAAACCAGGTCTAAACCAGGTCTAAACCAGGTCTAAACCAGGTCTAAACCAGGACTAAACCAGGTCTAAACCAGGACTAAACCAGGTCTAAACCAGGACTAAACCAGGTCTAAACCAGGTCTAAACCAGGTCTAAACCAGGACTAAACCAGGTCTAAACCAGGACTAAACCAGGTCTAAACCAGGTCTAAACCAGGACTAAACCAGGTCTAAACCAGGACTAAACCAGGTCTAAACCAGGACTAAACCAGGTCTAAACCAGGTCTAAACCAGGTCTAAACCAGGTCTAAACCAGGACTAAACCAGGTCTAAACCAGGTCTAAACCAGGTCTAAACCAGGACTAAACCAGGACTAAACCAGGTCTAAACCAGGTCTAAACCAGGTCTAAACCAGGACTAAACCAGGACTAAACCAGGTCTAAACCAGGTCTAAACCAGGTCTAAACCAGGACTAAACCAGGACTAAACCAGGTCTTAACCAGGTCTAAACAAGGACTAAACCAGGTCTAAACCAGGTCTAAACCAGGTCTAAACAAGGACTAAACCAGGTCTAAACAAGGACTAAACCAGGTCTTAACCAGGTCTAAACAAGGACTAAACCAGGTCTAAACCAGGACTAAACCAGGTCTAAACCAGGTCTAAACAAGGACTAAACCAGGTCTAAACCAGGTCTAAACAAGGACTAAACCAGGTCTTAACCAGGTCTAAACAAGGACTAAACCAGGTCTAAACCAGGTCTTAACCAGGTCTAAACAAGGACTAAACCAGGTCTAAACCAGGTCTAAACCAGGTCTAAACAAGGACTAAACCAGGTCTAAACAAGGACTAAACCAGGTCTTAACCAGGTCTAAACAAGGACTAAACCAGGTCTAAACCAGGACTAAACCAGGTCTAAACCAGGTCTAAACAAGGACTAAACCAGGTCTAAACCAGGTCTAAACAAGGACTAAACCAGGTCTTAACCAGGTCTAAACAAGGACTAAACCAGGTCTAAACCAGGTCTAAACCAGGTCTTAACCAGGTCTAAACAAGGACTAAACCAGGTCTTAACCAGGTCTAAACAAGGACTAAACCAGGTCTTAACCAGGTCTAAACTAGTGGACCAATCTGCCACTGCCTGATACTAATACAAGACAGTTCTCTGTAAAAAGCTGTTTTTTTTTAGGAGTTTTTCCTTACCGAGAAGGAGGGTCTAAGGACAGGAGTGTCCTGGGTCTGTTTAGTTTAGTGTAGTTATTGTTTGTGCTGATTGTGTGTTAAGTCTGATTGTGTGTTTATGTTTGATCAACTGTTTGTGAAGCCCTTTGAGTTTGACTTTTGTTGTGATACTGGGCTATACAAATAAATCTGAATTGAATTGAATTGAATAAAAAAGACCCAGCTGTTGATTTGTAAAATAAAGTTCAATGGCTTTTTTCCACTGTCCAAATACATACATGTGTTAGGTGAACTGGTGACTCTAAATTGCCCCTAGTGAATGAATGAATGTGAGAGTGAATGGCTGGCTCCTGTCCAGGGTGTACCCAGCCTAAGGCCCAAAGTTACTGGGATCGGCTCCAGTACCCACGGACTTTAGCTTTCTTAGAAAAAAAGAGCCTGGTCTGACCCTTGTTGTAAAAGCAGTTAGTGTTAGTTTTCCAGTTCAAGTTGTTATCTAAGTAGACACTGGGATATTTGTGTGTGCACAGATTCAGTGCTTTTTATGCTGACTGGCTGATAAAAGTCATTTTTATTACTAATACAAGTCTATTAAAATGCTACCTTAAAAGTCAAATATTTTCTGATGTGGCACTTGTTGTAAAAAGTTTAAAAAGCCTCTGCTCTAGCCATCTTCTCCCCATCATCGTCAAATGCCCTGACTGCAGTTCCAACTCTGTGGTGGGTGCAGTACCTCATGTTGGCCTATAGGTGTCCCTCTTTTTCTTCAGTAGCTGCCTGTGTGGTGGCCCTGGAGCTCTGGCTGTGGCAGGAGCAGGAGTCCTCCAGTCTCTCTCTCTCTGTGTCGTCTCCTTCTTTTGAGGAAACATCTGAACAGTTCTAATGTAAAGAGTACAGATTTTTAGATTGTGAGGTGTATTTCCAGTGTAATTATCGAAAATATGTCTTTAGTGTCTTATTTCTGCTATTTCTAGATGATGTAGAAGGCACACATTTAAAAATCTGAATATTGTGGATGATTATTTCAGAAGTCAATTTAAAAAAAAAAAATGAAATGCGTATATGAGTGTTTCTGAAACTGTGGGCCAGGTTCGCTGACAGGCCCGGGACAAGAAGGCTTCACATAGGCCCATTATGATAGAAAATATAAGAAGAGGGACCATTTCTGGGCCCCTCTGACTCTGAGGCCCAGGACTAAACCAGATCTAAACAGGACTAAACCAAGTCTAAACCTTTAGGCTGGGTCAAAAATAACAGAAGTAAACCAGAAAAAAATGGTCTAAACCAGGACTTATTTAGGAAAAAGTCCGGTCTAAATTGCTACTAAACCAGGACTAAACTAAGTCTGAACAAGGACTAATTAAGACAGGACTAAAAAAGAACTAAACCAGGACTAAACTAAGTCTGAACAAGGACTAATTAAGACAGGACTAAAAAAGAACTAAACCAGGTGTAAACCAGGTCAAAAACCAGATCTACACCAGTCTAAACCTGACTAAACGAGGTCTAAACCAGGACTAAACAAGGTTTAAACCTGACTAAACCAGGTCTAAACCAGGACTAAACCAGGACAAACCAGGTGTAAACAAGGACTAAACCAGGTCTAAACCAGGACTACACCAGGACTAAACCAAGTCTAAACCTTTAGGAATAAACTAGGTCAAAACTAGGACTAAACCATAAAAACTAGTCTAAACCAGGGCAAAAAACAGGTCTAAAGCAACCAGATCTAAAGCAGGAGTAAACCAGGTCTAGACCAGGTCTAAACCAGGTCTAAACCAGGTCTAAACCAGGTCTGAACCAGGACTAAACAGGTCATCAACAAGATAGACCTCAGTATTTCTAAAATCCTGCACAGTCCTGAACATATCCCACTCTCTAACAGGAGCCAAAGACAATCTGTGTCCCTCTTGTCACCTGTCAGTGGTCATAATGTTCTGCCTGATCAGTGTATAGAGTATTTTGATGCTGTTGTTGAAAAGTGCTGTCTAATTAATTCTGAAGAAGTGGATTTGTTTGGGCTTAACCGAACCTCATTGCACCTCTGAACCCAGACATTAGCAGTCCGCTGTCCTGCACGAGCCGCCTTCTCTCCTTTCACAGTGAAAGGAGGGAAGAGTTTTTGGGCTGGAGGTGGATGTTTTTGGCCACAGATCTCTCCGCATTAGCGCTTGTTATGTGGTGGTTACTGTAATGCCTTTGTGGGATGGTTTGAGGCCTGAAGGGGGGTCTGTGTTTTAGGGAGGTCATCACCATTATCCCGCTGGAAAAGACCCGGCGCTTCCTGCGATTTTAAAACTGTCAGGCATTAGGAGGAAATACACAGACACTTTTTTATAAACTTGTTATTACAGCTTTCAGCGTGAACTGGCGTGAACCCACAATATGTGTCAGTGAAAGATAAAGCTGTAGAATGTCATTAAAATATCACTAATTTATCACTAATTTGTTGGTAAGTCAAGGAATAAGGATAGAAATTAATACGTGCAATTTCTGTGGAGTTTTGGGTAACACTTTAGAATAACTCACGACTATTAAGCTGTAATAAAGCAGTAATAAATAAGTAACAATACTTAGCTAATTTACCAGTTTACAGATCCTGAATTAGCACTGATGTTTACAATTTCTGTAGAATAACTTAGGACTCTTGAATAAAGCAGTAATAAAGATGTAACAATCCAATAGTAAATAAAGAGTGTATAGATCTTGAATTACCACTGACGTTTATAATTTTTGTAGAATAACTCTCGACTCAAAAGCAGTAATAAAGCAGTAATAAATATGTAATTAACAATACAATAGTAAATAAACAGTGTATAGATCTTGAATTACCACTGACGTTTATAATTTTTGTAGAATAACTCACGACTCAAAAGCAGTAATAAAGCAGTAATAAATATGTAATTAACAATCCAATAGTAAATAAAGAGTGTATAGATCCTGAATTACCACTGACGTTTATAATTTTTGTAGAATAACTCATGACTCAAAAGCAGTAATAAAGCAGTAATAAAGATGTAATTAACAATCCAATAGTAAATAAACAGTGTATAGATCCTGAATTACCACTGATGTTTATATTTTTTTGTAGAATAACTCACGACTCAAAAGCAGTAATAAAGCAGTAATAAAGATGTAATTAACAATCCAATAGTAAATAAAGAATGTATAGATCTTGAATTAACACTGGTGTTTATAATTTTTGTAGAATAACTCACGACTCAAAAGCAGTAATAAAGCAGTAATAAAGATGTAATTAACAATCCAATAGTAAAACTGTGTATAGATCCTGACTGAGGGTTAGGGTGAGGTTTATAATTTTGCACTGGCTGACATGAGCTTATTACTCAAGAATTAAACATTAATAACAATGTTTGGGGTCTATAAATGTTGAACTAATGCGTTGGGTTTATAACTTTTACAAATTCTTAAGTAATATGTAATTAAAGCTTTATAGTGTTAGTTTTTCTGAAGTGTTACAGAGTTTTGTATTAAAGGATAACAATAAAAATATAAATGGTGGTTAGCATTTTTTTCACTATTTTGCATGTGCAAAAAGATTTAATGCAATAGAATAACTCAAAATATTAAGCAGTATTACAGCATTCATAAAAATGTAATTAAGAAGATTTTAATAAAGGCTCAATAGATAAGTTTTTCCTTGTTTTACAGGCGCTTATTACTCAAAAATTAAACATGAAAAACAAGGTTTAGAACTCAATAAAATGATAAATGATAAATTCACTGGTTACTAATAATAATAATATACATAAATATGAATTACTACTAGTACTAATTAATAAATACTTGCTGCAGTCTTCATCAGAAGGGTCATGCCAGCTGATTTATTTAAGAATTTATAATAATTCTTAACTAATGCCGTTTAGTGAGTTATTCTAAAGTGTAATGTAATGGTAGCTTTAAGTTACTAATATGTTGAGCTTTAATTTAGTGCAAACACTCAATTTTAATTTCCACATTTCAAATTTCAGCCTTTAAAACGTCTATCATAAAATAAGTTGCTAAGAACATTTAAACCCAATCTAAATCTTTTAACCTAAGTCTTTGTAATGTACTTTGTAAATATTAGGTTGTGTTTACTGAGTTTCAGCTTCGGCTTTTGTATGTGTCTACTTTTTATGTTGTTCTTTGCCTCATTTGTTATTACTCATCTGCATCTTCTGAAAAGCATTTGATTTGTCTTAGAGAGAGAAAAGTGCTGTAAACAATAATAAATAGACTTTCCCATATTGTTTTTACTCCACCGTTGTGTCAGAAAGCAAGATAATATTTTGGATTAATTTGTATATTTTTGAGAAGACAGAAGAAATGTAATTATTCCTATTTAACGAACAACAAAAAGCTACACTTGCAAGATCTTTAAAGCACTTTATGTTCGCAGTAAAACAAGTGTCCTAAATCCCGGTGCAGGTAAGCGCTGGTGTTGTTCTTCTCACTTAAAAGTAGGCAGTGTCCTAAAATATGTGAGCACCTCGAGCTGAAATGTGGAGCTGCTGCTGAGTCAGATTTAAAATGTGGTGCTGTGTCTCTGAAGTACTGCAGGACTCACAGTGAGAAGCAGAACAGAGGCAGACGAGAGATTCTCACACGGCGCAGCCACTGTTCAGGCTGGTATCATACTGACTGAGACTGAGACTTGACGGGACGTCCCGTGTAAAGATATGTGTTAGGACATAGGCATTTCTTCTGAACTCATTCGGTGGCCAGATGTGTGAAGCCCTGCGATGATGTGCTGAGAGAAAGTTCAGCAGTTCCAGAGCTGGTCCCAGTAAACCTTAGTAAAAGGAGAGGGTTGCCTCAGGAAGGGCATCTGGTGTAAAAATCAAATGCCAATTTAAACATCTGAACAACTGAACTATTACTACTGAATACTAGAATAATTTCAGAATTATTGATTACCATATTTTCTGGACTATAAGCCGCTCCGGAGTATAAGTGGCACTAGCTAAAAAATGCATCATGAAGAAGAAAAAAACGTATATAACTCGCACTGGACTATAAGTCACATTTTGGGGGAAATTTATTTTATAAATTCCGACACCAAGAACAGACATTTCATGTTGAAAGGCAAGTTATAGTAATAATAGAATAGAGAACAACAGCTGAATAGGTGTGTGGTTTGCTAACGTAACACATTGATGGTTATTCAGCTACATGAAGCATAAACAACGAACTGAATAGGTGTCTCGTATGTTAACGTAATATATTAACAGTTATTCACATAACTATAGCATAAAGAACATAATATAACAAGTTCACCAAACTCACCATCTCACTCCTAATCACTAAATCCTTTAAATTCTTCATCCTCGGTGTCGCTTCTGAACAACTCCGCCAACTCCGGAGGTAGACGAAGCGCCGCTTCCTCCTCTGCGTGGCTGTCGTCAGACTCAGCATCAGTTCCATTTCCAATTATTCCGCTCTTTCTCAGTTGTCTTTATAGCCTAAGTTGTTAGTGGTAATGTTTACATTTTAAATTGTCAGTGGTACAGGTGCAGCAGATGCTGGTACACAAGCCTAGAGCGCCCTCTAACCAACACCTGAAATATAATAATAATAATAATAATAATAATAATAATAATAATAATAATAATACATTTTATTTATAATGCACTTTACATTTGACTCCAAATCTCAAAGTGCTATTTGAGAGCTATATATTTTAATATATAAGTCGACCTGAGTATACGTCGCACCCCTAGCCAGACTATGGAAAAAGTGTGACTTATAGTCCGGAAAATATGGTATTTTAAAATATATATGCAATCTTTTCACATTAAAATATTGAATCTTATGGCGGAAAATGAAGCTGTCTCTGATGACAACGAGGTGAAACTGTCAAAGAAAATAATTTAAAGGTGCTATAAACAGTATAAATTATTTATATTTCATAAAAATGACCCACATGTGTTCCAAGATATGATGTAAACATGTTTAATTCAGACATTAGTTTTACTGAGAACAAGGGCCCAGCTGATTTACAAACAAACAAACAAAAACAAAACAAAAACAACAACAACACGTAACACAAAAGTCCATTGTTTTGATTTAGGCTGCAGTATCGTTTTTAAACCAGTAAGAGCGCTGCTGCTTACAGTACCTTTAAATCTGTATAATTATTTTTTAGGTTGAATTGCATGTTCTAAATTATTTAAATTTTCTTAGATTTAGTTATCTTATTAAAGTTCATTAATAACATAAAAAACATCATGAAATATGTAAATGATTTAAAATTGTTATATTTAGATTTTATACATGTTTTATTTTTATTGCAGGCAGCTTCTATTTTTTATCTTGAATATGAGTATAAAAGAAAAAAATGCTTCAGAATTTGTGTTAATTTGTACTATTAAAGACAGAAATTACAATTATTTTAATTTAATAATCAGTTGTCATCCACACAACCATGAATCATGAATCAAGGTTGGGAACCACAGTTATTTAGGAAGAATTGTACCTGCAGTGTTTTTCTCGTCTGTGCCAAATGCCTGACTTAAAACCAGATGCACTGTCTGTGCTTTAAACAACATGGCTTTAGTGTTTATTGTTAACTTTTCAGATCCATATTCCTAACATTTAAGTTTGAGCTTAAAAAAAAATCTGCACCGCCTTGAGGCCTGCACAAAGCTCCACGAAAAAATTCCTCGATGTCGCTGCCTCTCCTCCAGTTTTATCTCCAGTAGGCCTCTTCTTCTTCTTCTTCTTCTTCTTCTTCTTCTTCTTCTTCTTCTTCTTCTTCTTCTTCTTCTTCTTCTTCTTCTTCTTCTTCTTCTTCTTCTTCTTCTTCTCACTATACCCTCTCTTTTCTTTCTTCTTCTTCTTCTCACTATACCCTCTCTTTTCTTTCTTCTTCTTTTCACTATACCCTCTCCTTTCTTCTTCTTCTTCTTCTTCTCACTATACCCTCTCCTTTCTTCTTCTTCTTCTTCTTCTTCTCACTATACCCTCTCCTTTCTTCTTCTTCTTCTTCTTCTTCTTCTTCTTCTTCTTCTCACTATACCCGCTCTTTCTATTTCTTCTTCTGTGGTTTTCCCCCTCCTGCATCTGCATTCTGGTCCTCCAACGCTCTGTCAGCCGTGCCTATCCACTCCTCGCTCCACAACGCTCTTTGTTTCGTGCCTCTTTCTCTCACACAAATGCCTTATTTTCACAGCAGCGTCTCCTGTTCCTACCCTCACACATGCACACACACACACACACACACACACACACACACACGCGTGCATATGCACACACTTTCGGAAACGGTCAGGCATGGAAATTGAAATAATGATAATGTATCCCGGTCCGTCTGCATCAAAGTATTGCCACTTCAAAAAAACGCCGGCGGCCAACGTGAAATGCAAACGTGAAGCAGATGGATTGAGGAGGAAGTGTGTGTGAGGTAAATGTTTGTGTGTGGATGTTCACTTTAAACGCTTTTTTATTTTATATTTTCTGAACGGTTGAAGCTTGAAGGTGCCGTGTGATCACCCGTCTGAGCATAGCTGTGTTTGTAAGGGTTTTTAAGGAAGCGTATGTTGGACAGCCTTAAAGTCACCGTATACAGGTTTCTTTTTAAAGGGGCTATATTTTGCAAAATCAACTTTTCTGAGCTTTCTCCCGTGTTATAATGTCCCTTCATCAAAAACAGACCTAGACTTGTGTTTTGTTTCATTCACGCCTGTTTGAGTATTCCTGTATTCTTTGGCACTGAGTTTCTGAGGCCCCAGAACGAGTCACGAAGCCCCGCCCACTCCAGGAAGCACTGACCAATCAACAATCCAGTCTGCTCTCATGCATTTATCAAAAAAACAAAACTAAAACAAAAAAACAGCTCTGTTTCCACTGATTCCTCAGAGACATTTTCACTTTTGTAGTAAAATGTCATCATACAAAATGTTTGAGGAAGTAAAGGACTTTTTTTCTTTGATTACGTTCAAAAGATCAGTCTGTCCATATGACACCAGTAGAGTACTTATTAAAAATGTTTTCTTTCAGTCACATAATGTTTTTAAAGGTTGTAAAATGTGCAATATGTGCAATATTTAAAAAGCTCAATATATTACATTTAATGATTTTAATGATGCTGGGATGCTCCAAAATGGGAAACTGAAACATTGGCTGCCAAGGTCATGAGTAAGAGAAAGTGTGACTTAGTTTACTCAGAGAAAAAAATAAGAAAAGGAAAAACAAGTAGAAAAAAGTGAGAATGGATAATGAATATTGTCAATGTAAGACGTAGGCTGATGTTAAAGAAGGCTTCTGAAGCATCTGTACAGGATAAGAATATAAAATGTTCCTAATTGTATTCATTTAAAGACACTTTTACTGTGTCCTTGGGCAAGACACTTCACCCTCCTTAGCATCAAGTTATAGTGCAAGTAATCTTAGTGGAATCAGAGTGTTTGTCCTGGTTAACGTTGTGCTGCGGTGATTGCTTTGACTGAGTGGCGCTGTGTAAACTCACCTGTGTGCAGCCTCACCTGGACAGCTGGCCTCCTCCTCCTCCTCCTCCTCCTCCTCCTCCTCCTCCTCCTCCTCCTCCTCCTCCTGCTGCGCTCTCATCTGTGATTCCTGCAGCAGGTAACCAGCCCACTCAGCTGTGAAACCATCTCAGTCTAAACATGAAGACATTGGAGGATAATTACACCTGCTGCTGTCGGAGCTGAGTAACCTGAGAGCACCCGGAACACAAAAAAAACTGAGACAATACAGGAAATTTAACTCTGATTAAAAGGACAAGTGCCATTTTACAACACGGATTTCAGAAATGTTGGGATGTTTGAATAGAATGAAAACTAAAAAACTTTCAAATCACATGAGCCAACATTTTATTCACAACAGAACATAGATAACATAACAAATGAGAAATGTTACACTGTTATTCACAAATTTGATGCCTGCTGCAGGTCTCACAATAGTTGGGACAGAGGCAACAAATGGCTAAAAAAGGAAGACATTTTAAAAAGATTCAGCTTCATCTAGCAACTAATGAAGTGAACTGATCTCAGGTCTGTAACAGGATTAGCTCTAAAGGGAAGTGTTAGAGAGGCAGAGTCTGTCAGATGTAAAGATGGGCAGAGGCTCTCCAATCTGTGAAAGAGTGAAGAGGAAAACAGATTAAAGTGGAAAACTTTAAAAACAATGTTCCTCAGAGGCTTTGCAGATCTCATGGAGCAGAACATGGTCTTCAGATTCAGAGAAACTGGGACCAGGCTGAAGACCTTTATTGGTCTCGGGGCCCTCAGACGACACTGCATCGCTCTTCATGATTGTGTCAATGACTTTACTAAATGGGCCCAGGAATACTTCCAGAAACCACTGTGGGTAAACACAATCCTCCATCTGCACAGCCAACTAAATCTCTATCATGCAAAAAGGAAGCCATCTGTGAACATGGTCCAGAAGCGCCGTCGTGTCCCAGGACAAGGCTCATTTAAAATGGACGGTTTCAAAGTGGGACAGTGTCCTGTGGTCAGACCTGTCCAAATTTAACATTCTTTTAGGAAATCAGGGACGCTGTGTCCTCCGGGCTAAAGAGGAGGAGACCTTCCAGCGAGTTCTCAGCGTTCAGTTCAAAAACAGCATCTCTGATGGGATGGGGCATAAGTGCAGATGGGACGGGCCGCTATCTGTTTTGGAAGGAACTATGAACGCTGAAAGTTTTGTAAAGGTTTTAGAGCAACATCTGCTCTAACCGTTATCAGGCAAGAATGGGATCAAATTCAACACCAAAACTCCAGAAACTCATAACCTCACTGCCCACACGTCTTCAAACTGTCCTGAAAAGAAGAAGAGATGCCCCATGGTAAACCTGCCCCTGTCCCAACTGAGATCTGAGGGTAAACCTGCCCCTGTCCCAACTGAGACCTGAGGGTAAACCTGCCCCTGAGACCTGTAAGCATCACATTTAGAATGAGCTCATTTTGTGATAAAAGTGTAACATTTGTTATGTTATCTGTGTTCTATTGTGAATAAAACAAGTGACATGTGAACGTTTTTCACTTTTTATTTTATGCAAATTAAAAAAAACTTCCCAACATTTCCCGAACTCAGGTTGTATATTAGGAGATTTTTTGCCACTGCACACCTCACATAACCTCTGCTCGCACTGTATCTGAACGAAAGCTCCCCTCAGATTCCTCCCTGTCTCAGAACCATCCCACAGCCCAGCGTCATGGCCGACAAAACCAATAACTCAATACTGGCACAATACTGATGTGTCATCTAATTCAGCTCAGACTGAGAGGAGAAAGCAACACGAGACGGGACAGTGCTGCGAAAAAAGATATTGAAACTCGGAAAGTAAGGGTGTACCGCAAAGGGGGTGTGCTGTTGGTGTAAAAGAGGGAAAGGGGAAGGGGAGGGGAGCAAATCTCTGCCTCAGCAAAAGTTTTCATTAAAATTTTGAGACAAATGATCTCGGTGTCCTTCTCCCGGAGCTGCCTGGGGCGTCATGCTATTTCTATGCAAATAACAACCTCACGCCTTTGCTCCTATTATTTCTGCTGGAGCTGCTGCAACATGACCCAAGAGAGAGGAAGGAGGGAGAGGAAGGAGGGAAGGAGGGGAGGAGGGAGGGAAGGAAAGGAAGCAGTAGTGAGACAAGCTGAAATGTGTGCGCGATGGACTCGGCCAAGTGTGAAAATATATAACACAGAGAGAAAGAGAGGGGCTAAGAACAACACGCAGACACAGGCGTAATTTGTTTGGAGGCAGCGTCTCTTGTAAAATATGACACCCCCCTCCCTCCTCCCAGCTCGGTGCTTCCTCACGGCGCACTATTGTTTAACTGTGGAGCACTTACAACACTATCAGGACCGGTCCATCTCTCTCTCTCTCTCTCTCTCTGCAGCGCCAAACACACACACCTCAGGATTTACAGACTGCAGCCGCCCAAGTACGAGAGAAAAGTTTTATGAGAATAATTGGAAACACTAAATAAGGACGAGCGGTAAAGGTGGGGAATATCTAGGAGGCACTGGAATGGTATTGTTTCCTGATAGAGTAATAAGAATGATTTGGGAAGACATATAGGCTTTGTTATCAAGGATTTTAACAGATGGCAGTATGTTTACACAGAGAGCAGACTTTGACTATGTTTATTGTCTGTTTTTACTCTGACCACTCTTGTCTCAGTCTGCATGCAGAGCAGAGAGCCAGACTACTGAGACCACAGCGCTGCGAGGCGTTCAGGCGGCACCGCTCAAAAGTTAAATCCTAAGCAAGCAAATTTACACGATTATCACAGTTTTACAAATAATAATACACGAGGCTGTAGCGCAAATTTCTTTTTCCCGTCTACTCTATCACCTGTCTGTCTCTGTCAGCCAATCACAGCTGGCCACCTGCCTCTCATCCAATCACCTCCCAAGCCATTCACACATATATATGCGCCCTTTCACTGCTTCAATTCCACCGCAGCAGCAGAGCCATCAGCCTCCTCAGCCTCTCCAGTGTCTAGACCCCAGGAGATAAAATTTCCTAAACTAATCTATCAAACTTTCTCTACTGCTCTACAATAAATCATTTCCTGGTTGAAATACTTTACTAAATGAAACTTGGGCTTTCATTTTTAAACAAGGACCAAAACCTTAAAACACAAGCAGCAGAAGGATTATAATATGTGTCTTCTCTGGTCAAAAATCTTTGAGTATCGGAGCACTGGAGTATGGCAATAATACGATCTTCTCAACCTGCAACATGCAAACATGACATTCAATATAATAAGATGACCTTAATAAAATGAATAAAAAGCCAGTTAGTTGAACATACATCAAAGAGGTTAATGTTAAATGTTGTTACTTTAGGTCATTGTAAGACTGGTAACACCAGGGTTGGTTTTCTTATGGTTTTATGCTAAGTATTAAAGGTACACTCAAGCTTAGAGTAATCTGTATGTTATTCACATTTTACTGGTTATACGTTAATCAAGCTTCATATAATCTTTATATATTTATTTATTTATTAGGACAATATACAAATTACATTATGCACAGGGCAAATATGCTTGTATCAGATTATAGCTTTCAAGCTAATTTCCATCTGTAGTCCTTGGTTACACAGAAAATAAAACGTACATATATTAAAATATACAATTACATTGTTAATGTCAATGTTAAAGTGCATTCTTTCACATACAACAGGGAAGAGGTAGCTGACTTTTAGTTTTTAGTGGTTACATATCTGATTTTGTAGTAGCCAAGTCTTTAATTCCTTTGAAAATGAGTAAAAGTTTGTTGAGGACACAATTTCATGAGGTATTGTGTTCCATTGTATTGTAGCTTTGTATGAGAATGATGATTGAGCAAATGTTGTTTTACATCTGGGGATACTACTCCGCCCTCTGGTAGTGGTTCTTGTAATTCTAGTATGTGTATCTGAGGTCAGATGGACATAGTTCTTATTCATTATAGTAAAAAACTTCAGTGCTGTGAGTGTTTGCTGTGTCATGATAATGTCATGTGTTCATCTTCACGTATTCTTTGAGAAATGTGCGACTTTGTAACTGTGAGGGAAACACTGGGCCTCACTGTAGAGAAGATAAAACACACACAGAGGGACAGAGTTTAATTTGGTTCCTGATTGTAGTTTAGTGTGACTGCCACTAGGGGGTGCAGTTTAGTGGGTGTGGTTAAATGTTGATGACAGGCTACACCTACATTACATCACGGGTTGTAAATTTCCACTACTTAATGATTTATATAACTCCATAATAATGACCTGGATGAACTTTTGTGGCTGTGACAAACTGAGCGTCTGCAGCAGGAGCAGGGGTTGGCACCAGTTCAGTTGGGACGGTCCCATTTGTTTGTTTACAAACTAAATTTGAGTAGCAACTGTCCAGATGAATAATAACTTGTTATTTTCAAGGACATATGGAAATGAGTGTTATCAGGAAGTATAAAAGATCATGTTTGGATGAGCTCGGGGGCTTTTGTGGGGACCGGACATGAGCTCCGTTTGTTGTGTCATGCAATAAACTTTCTGCACTGGACTCTTTCTCGTCTGCTCCTTGTTTTTGGATATTTATGCATTTTTTATTCTACAACATGTACTTAGTAAGAAAAAGGTATTTATTTTGAATTTGGTTTGCAAATGACTAAACCAGAATAGAACATCCTCCTCCCATGCAGTGTCCAGAGACATGCATGTGTAGCTGCCTCTAGTGAGTGAATTTGATTGTGACTAACTGCTGATTGTCCAGGATGTACCCCGTCTACGGCCCATAGTTGCTTCTACTTCTTAAGCTGGGGACACACTACACGATTTCGTCGTTACAGATTCTGAAAAGACTAGGAGCACACACTAACGACTGGTTTCAGCAGATTTTGTTCTGATGACTGAAAAACTACACACACTACAAGATCTGCTGAGGCCGCAACTGACGCCAACCAAACACAGCAAACTCTCGCTGCGAGAACTAAATGGTAAACAAACATGGACGCTACCTGGGTTGCTGTTGCCGTTGTGTGTGCAGCTATCTGTTTGGAAAAAAGGAAAAAGAAAAAACGTCTATGTATCCAGTTTCGCTTGGATAGCGCTCAACTTTCTTCGGTGTTTGCCATGGTTGTTTATGTTTTCTTCTTCTTCTTCTTCTTCTTCAAATTTCCGCTTATATTTTCCTGCTGCTTCCTGTTGCGTCGTCTTCGTTGTCTGATGCTATTTCCTGTGTCCTATCAACTGTTTGTCATCGGCCGCTGGACTCCATGAATTCCCAGTTGGATGTAAACAGCCCACACTACAGGAGTGCGTCCAGAGTCGGTGTTTGATTGCTTGCGACTGACGTCAGGCCGGGTTTTTGCGCCGATTTGAGTCTTTGAACATCACACACTAACAGATTTCAGGGCCGACTGGTGATTACGATTCCCTGCAGCAGTGTTGACTGGTACAGACTCGACGCAACTGTGAATCATAATAAAATCGGGCCAAAAAATCGTGAAGTTTTACAGGGATAAGCAGAAGTTATGTCCTCTTAATGAACAGCTCTGTCTGAGAACATTGTACAGACTGATGATACTTATGAGCATCTGCTTCTTGTGTCCCGTGTCCTTGCTGGGACCAGTGTGTGACTACCTCCTCTGCTGGGCTCGGAGTCTGGTCCCGGGACAGGAGGGGTTCGTCCCGGAGCAGTATAGGCCGGTGGTTCTGACAGAAGCGCTGGCTGTTTGACTGGACACTTGCCTGATGCTGGAGCTCGGGGGACGTACCTGCAAAGCCTTTCCTCAAACACGATGCTAGAGGATGTGCTGTGAAGGGAAATTAACCCTGATGACCCAATTTTAAAAAAGTGTTAATGTTCAGTGACAAAAATGTCCCCCATCACAAAATGTCATAAAAATGTGTATTCATATTTTTCTTCACTTTTTTTTTTGCATAAATCTTTTAATCAACTTGTGCGCTGATCATGAACACCAAATATTTTGTTATTTTCAGAATTTTAACCCTTTTATGCCAGTGTATGTGATACCATCTCAGTTTTGGGGTGTTAAAATCACATACAAAAGAGTAAATATTTTTAATATTCTCAAATCAAAGTGGATTTTTTCGGCAGGGTCACCAACAATGTTGATTTTTAGGGATATTTTTTCCTGTGCTTTGTAGAATCTAAAAACCAACTCAACCAACATTAAAATCCATGATAACTGATTCTGACTTTTTGTTACTACCTACAAAAAACTAAACAAAAAACCCAAAACAAACAAACAACAAAAACAACAAATGACAAAAAGCAAAAAACAAACCAACATAAACAAACCAAAAATATCCCAAATCCATCTAAATCTGTGTTGTTGGTAATCAATGCTGTAACAAAAATCCACTTTGCATTGAGAATATTGAAAATGTTTCATTTTTTTGTGTGCCTTTTACATAACAATTGAGTTGCTATTACATACAGTGGCATAAAAGGCGTTTAATTTATATATTTGGTATTTATGATCAGGACAGAATTTGATTAAAAGGTTTATGCATAGTATTTTATAAAGAAGAACAAAATTTGAATGGTGTATTAAGATGAGGACACTTTTGTCTCTGAACAGGAGCAGTGTAACAGATTTAGCTGGAGGGAGTAAACATGAAGTAATATTAGATTTATGTTTAGAAAATCAACATTAGTGATAAAATACACAACTGAGACCACTGCAGTTATGTCCTTATTGGGGCACAGGGTTAAAATACAAAGGAAGCAACACTAAAAACCATCTGGAACCATACTCTCCTGTGCTCTCGTCTTTATTATTTGTAAAGAAAGAGAATCAGCTTCACCCACAGTCGATTCTTGTTGTCCTTGTAACTCTGCTTCCACCTGGACCTGCTCCTGTCTACTTCTCCAGCGTTAACATCACACTCTGTCCCTGTTTCTCTTATGTCAAAAACAAAAATCTTGTGTGACATTTCCTGTTAGCTGCCCGCTCCTCCTCTGGGACGCCTCAGTATAACTAAACCAAACTCCACACTGGCTCCCAGGCCGGACACACCCAGAGAGACTTACCCATAAGCCCCCCTCTCATGGTCACTGCCCTGGGGGGGGGGGGGGGGGGGGTCCCGCTGCAGGAGGGCGAGGATCACAGCAGGGAGACTTTAATGTGCTCCATCCAGACGTTTATTAAGAGTCACATCGCTGTCATGTTGATCTGGTTATCATGCAGGGACTGATGGGAGACACCTGCCATGGCAACAGTGTAAGAGACAAATGTAGATGCAAGGATTTGAGCTGAATGGTAAACATTTGGGGGTTTAAGATTGGATAAAGCAGCGGCTCGCAATCATGTACCTTCTATGATTTATTTTAGACAATCACAGCAACAAGTCCTGACCTAAACAAGCAAAAAACTGCTACAATAGTAAAAAAAAAAAGTCATCCGAGGATTTTTTTTCTGGATTTGTAATTATAGCACCATCTACGCTAAGCCTAAAACCCAGCCACATCATTGTTTGAACCATTAGAAGACTAGCCTGACCGGCCAGACTAACGCTTTTACTTTTCTATACAAAAGTGTGGTATTCCTTTGTTTCAGTTTCATGTCTATGAGTGGAACAATCACAGGTGGAGAAATGAAGAGCGGGACACAAACAGTGCACTGCCAACCCAAACAAACATGGTGCTTATGAAAAATTGTTGCCGGTTTTGTCATAAAACACCAGAATATGGTGTATTATGAGCAGCTCTGTACTTAATTGTGAACGGGGACAGCAGCAGAAGCCAGTTGTACAAAGACTTGTGGAAAAAGTGAGTTTGTTTGAATGTGGTCGTTACGTTGGATGTCAGCGAGACTTTACTGTTGTTAAAATGATGAAGACAAAAATCACACAGAGAACTGAACAACAACGAGGACTTCAGCAGAACCAACAGGTGAAGATGGAAAGCACTAAACTGCATTAAAGAGGTAAGAGAAGTTATTAAATTTGTTATTTCTGATAGAAGATTAGCTTCTGCAGATAAACGGCTGTGATGGGCCGGGTCCAAATCAACAGAGGCAGAGGGGAAACACTTCCCTGCGAGTGAGGAAACAGACTGTCCTGCTGGTTTAGAAAAGAAGGTAGCAGAGTCTGGCAAGGCCAGGCGACCAGAGGACTGGACCTGAATGAATCAGGCTTTGGCCTGACAAGATGGATTTTTATGAGTTTGTGAACTCACAAATCCTGTAACAACCCAGCTTGCTTTTATTTCTTCTTGTTGGACGTTACATTTAGAGAATGTTATTCATTCACATCATCAAATCAGTTTAGTTTATACAGCTTCAAATCACAAGAAAGCTGTCTCAAGGCATTTTCTAATTAAAGCAGACTCACTCTTGAACTTTTTTTACATTTTAGTTTTAGACAGAAAACCCATTATTTTCCCAAGAGCTGCACTTGGTGGCAATGGCAATGAAAAAACAGGCTTTTAATAGGCTGAAACCTTGGGCAGACCCTGGCTCTGGTCTCGAGAAATTGAATTAATTTGATCTTAAGAAAGATAAGGTTGGACAAAGACTCTAAACAGGACAACACAGAGTAACACATTCAAACAAACGGAAAAATGCTGTTTACTGACTTTAACCCAGCTGAACTGAACCAACCAGGACTATGCCACTGAACACGAGTCAAAGCTGGACGTCCCGGTCTAGTCTGGTCTGTGGTTCTGTGTTTGGTGAAGTGTGTAAGTCTGCAGTAATCCAAACACACCTCCATCTCTCTGAATATTAATGAGGTTTGTGTGCGGAGCGCCCCCTGTGTTTATACTGTGGTCATTGTCATAAATTTACATCTGCTTCTCTCTCTCTATGTAAATATGTGAGGACAGCTGTACTTCACAAGAATCCACTTTATTTTAAATTCATTGAAAACATGAAAATATGAATAAAATACATATTATCTATTCATTTTAATAAATAAGTGTTTACATTATCGTCCTTCAGTCGCTGAGTGTGTCTTAAGAAATTATTTTGCATTCAGGGAAATTCCAGGGTTTTCACTCTGTGTTGTGTGTCCAGATCCTGATAAAACAGCTGCTGTTTTATTTTCACAGATAATTCTTTAAACAATATGATATTAATAATTTTTTTCTCAATTAAAAGATGCATGCACTGAAGCATAGCTCAGTTGGATGAGCATACTGTGCATATACAGAGCAACTGCAGCTCACCTTTGTGTTGTGCTGAATGTCTCTCCCTCCTCTTGCCTCCAAAATTTTCTGTCAATAAAGTCATAAAAAGAAAAAGAAAATCTTAAATTGGATATTTTCTGCTTTTATTTATCTTTTTAAACCAGTCTTGGTTGCCTCCAGAGCAGCAGCACATTTTACAGCCTTTAAAAACATTGTGAGTAAAAGAGAACATTTTTAATAGGTACTTCTCTGGTGCCATAAAGAAACAGGTGAAGACACCAGCAGAGGGCAGCAGAGTGTAGAATGTTGCAGTCTTTTGAACATAATTTAAAGAATTAAAGGAAATTACCTTCCTTAATCTTTTTGTATGACGCCATTTTACTCCAAAAGTAAAAATGTCTGTGTGGAATCCACCCACTCCAGGAAGCACTGACCAATCAACAACAAGCCCTCTACATCCAGTCTGCTCTCATTCATTTAGCCCTTTGAGGCGACTTTTGTTGTGATACTGGGCTATACAAATAAATCTGAATTGAATTAATTTATCCAAAAAACAAACAAACAAAAAACGGTTTACAGCTCTGTTTCCACTGATTCCTCACAGACATTTTTACTTTTGATGTAAAAGCTTAAGGAAATAAAAAGCTGTTTTCCTCTGTTTGTGTTCAAAATACGGCAAGTCTTCACTCTGCTGCCCTCTGCTGGTCTCTTCACCTGTTTCTCTATGACACCAGTAGGGTACTTATTAAAAGGTTCTCTGTTAGTCACATAAAGATTTTAAAGTCTGTAAAACGCGCTCCTGTTTTAGAGGAGGTGTTCACTAAATAATAACAACAAAAGCTCTGTTCCAAAGGTTTGTAGGTGATTCATTTCTTTCTGCACAACCATCTGACGAGTCCGCTTAATTTTCTAATGCACCTAAAACATTATATATTTTGTCTTTATTACTAAAACAGATCACGGCAGCGTTACGTGTTAGCGAGCGTCTGGTGATAAATGTTGATGTGGTTGGATGTGAACAGAGAGCTGCGCAAAGGTGGGGCCTACACGAGTCTAAGGTGAGACAGGCTTTTAGTAAATATGATTGGAGTCTGGAGGTATCCCGGTGAAGAATGGCCCTAAGGCTGCTGCACTCATTTTCCTTTCCCCCCGCTTTGACCCTTGACCTCTGCCCTCCACGTACCCCCCTCTGTCCCCTCCATCTATCAACCACAGCCCACACCGACGATAATGTCCGCACCTTTTTGTCTTCAGCTCTCGGGCCGTCACTCCTCTCTCTCGCTCTCTGGTGTAGTGTGTATGTGTATGTTGGATTATGATGGCCCCGGTGCATTATGGGTACTGCTGTGGTGGGAGGGAGGGGCCACAAATCTCAGCCTCACACCTAAAGCTGTCATGGCTGCCCCTCGGAGGCCCTCGGGCGGCAGCGGCGCGGTCACCTTGGTTTAACACACACACGTTTGTGAACACAGAGCCACGGCTTCACCTCAGCACCACACCATTCATTTATGTTTACTTTCCAGGTTATTATTGGTAAATGTTTATATGTTTTATGTTTTGTAATACTTTTTATATATTTGGTGATTGTAGGCTTTATTGATAAGACAGAGTTTAAGAAATCAGTGAGAGACATTCAGCACTGGCAGAGTCCGGACTTGAGCCCACAACACCACAGCTCATAACAATAATTACATAATAAACAATTTTACAGAGTAAGCTGCCCCTAAAACTTCTTTAGCTGGGGGCTGTAATGGTATTTGTATTTGTATGTATGTGTGGTTATGCCCACTTCACACTGAATACATTACATGTCCTGTACGATAGGGAAGCAAACTTCTAAACACACCAAAAGTTATTATTTAAGTTGCGGTGGGTCATCTACATGGCATGGTATGGGAAGGGTATTAGTTTTTCATCATAAAAGGTGAGTACGACTGCCACAATGCTAGCTTAAGGGATTGTCATTTAAATATATTTGCTGAAAATTAAGTGTGTATTTAAACAGCTAAACGTTACCACTGGTCACGCTCTTCAGGGATAGGGACTCGTTTAACGGGACAGAGCCACATTCATCTGATTACTGAGTCAGTTTTCTCTGATGAGATTCTGTAGAAACACAGATCTAAAGTCAGTAAACAGTGGCTTCAGGTGACGCTCAGTGGAGTAACATTAAACCAAAATGAAAACTATGAATTATCATTTGAGTAAAGTTTTGAAGCTCTTAGGCCTATGCAGCGCACAGTACTATATTATATCATCATTTATCATTATCGTGATAAATACCAAAGTATATTGTGATATAATTTTAAGTCCATATCGCCCATCCCTAACACCTCTGTTACAAATACACACCGTTCATGTCAGTGTGTGAGTTCACATTAACTGTGTGGCAGTAGGTGTCCAGCGCTCCATCAGAAATACATACTGAGTCTGTTTTTGACAGATGCCACAGCCCTCATGCATAAAACTGAACAAAGTAGATCAAAGATCAGTGAAGATAATCTGGTATATTTTAAAATAAAACAGCCTCTTGCTCACATTGTTGTAAACATCACGTCTTAACTCAGGACATGAGGTCATAAACAAGATTGGACACCAATAAAACAAAAGTATTTTTATATGTAGCATCCTTACTCATGGTAAAAGCACAAAAGTAAGAAAGAAGATGAAAATAATTTCCAACAGATCATCATCAGACGGCCAAACGTGGCTTTGTTTACATGTAGCTTTTCTATAAACTCCTGACTTAGTCCCTCCTCCTCGTGAACTCCTCTGACTGCTGTCTGTTGTCCTCCCTGTGTTACTGTGGGCTCTGTCCTCATCCTCCTGCCGTCCAAAGACATGCGAGTACAGGGACTGGTATCTTTCAATTGTCCCTAAAGGCTACACACTGTACATGTTACATGCTATGGCTCCTTTATGCCACTGCAGCAGCAGAACACATTCAGATTGGTATTGATACCAGAATTATCAGAATCAACAGTATCAGTACTTTGGTATCGATTCACACATCACTCATTTATAAATCTAAATAAACAAGAAAATCTAAATAAACAAGAAACCCCAAGCCTTTCCCAAAAGTAATCCACCATCAGGCAGTCATTTATTCACATTTTTTTATGTAATAGAATTTGTCAGACCAAGCGCTCAGAAGTGCAGTGCTGCCCTCTACAGGCCACATTTGACTGTGAAAGCAATACAGAACTGTAGCACTTTTATTATGCATGATGCCATAAAGTACTCAAGTATTATTATTGGTAGCCCGGCTGGCCAGACAAACTCTTTTCCTGCTCTATACAAATAGGTTTGTCTGGTATCTCTTCACACAAGTCTCATTTCTACAGGCAGAACAATCACAGGTGGAGTAACCAATCAGAGAAACGAAGGGCGGGACGTAAGCAGATTCTTGCCGTTTTTTCCATGAAACACCAGAATACATCATGTTACGCACAGCTCTGTTCTTATTTGTGAATAGGGACAGCAGCAGAAGCCAGTTGTACAAAGACTGGGTTTGTTTGAATGTGATGGCTACGTGGGACGTCAGAGGGACTTTACTGTTGTTAAAAAGGAAACAGGACGAAGACAAAAATCCCACAGAGGACTTCAGCAGAACCAACAGGTGATGAAGGAAAGCATTAAACACCGTTAATCAAATCAGGGAAGTAATTAAATTGCTCTACTTCCGTATTTATAAGATGTGGTGCAGATAAATGGCTGTGATTGGCCAGTTCCAAAACGACCAGAGAACTTGAGTCTTGCTTTCCAAAAGAAATTCGGAAATGCTGGCTCACTAGGCTACGATATCGATGTTGGGTCAGAAAATAAAGAAATATCCCAGCCTTATTATTTCGCTGTAACAAAAGCAGTATAAATATGTAAGCAACAACATTTGGTAGAGAGTTAGATTGCAGGGAGGTTGAATTAATGTTCTGCTTATTTCAAGGCTTTTTTTCCATCATAAGACATAGAGAAAGATAAAAATTATAGTAAAAAAATAAAAAGTAACTTTGGTTTGGTAAAAAGTGGGTGGAGCCACAGTCAGCCCAGTTAAGAAGCACTGTGTTAGACATTACTCCTCTCAAACTCTACCTGGCTTTGATTTATTTTTGCATTTTTGAGTTCCCAGAGATGACCATGACTGCACCCCTCCCTCCCTCCCTCCCTCTGAGTCTGCCCCCTGCTGGTGGTGTGAGGAGTCAGCAGTCTGGGTCAGGGCCAGTGGGGGGGTGGGCAGAGGGGGCAGACGTTAGTGCCAGCAGCAGATGGTGGCACTGGGGCAGGACAGAGTCTCGGCTCGGGGTGAGAACAAGCAAAGTCATGATGCAGGGATTTTTTTTTTCGTTCTTTCTTTCTTTTTTTTTTCTTTACTGGAACAAACAGCACATTACTCTTGTGTGAAAAGTTGCCTCCGCAGCACAATGTTAGTGAGGGATGGACGACAGCCAGATACAGGCTACAGGAGGAGGGCTGATTGTAAATGCACTGTTGAGCTCAGGTTGTAGCTGTGTGGGACCTAACAAAGACAATTGGTGACACTATATACATTTAAGTAAGTGATGCCAAATATCATTTTGGTAATCTTAATTTCAGTCAGGTGTGGGTGGAGACAGTGGCACTGAAGGCAGAGGATGGAGATGTTTCTGTTTGCTTTGTTTAAGACGAGGATGGATACGATTAGGAATGAGTCCATCAGAGCTCATGTTAGACGTTTTGGAGATACATTTTCCAGATTGAGATGATTTAGACATGCACAGGCTGTTTGACAATTTGGGGCAATTTGTTGCACAGGTCGAGATTTCATATGGCCCTCAGCTTCTATGACAAAATATACTGCATTGCTTATGACACAGTAGTGTTTCCGTAGCTTGACTTGTGGATTCGTGCATCTCATCAGCTACTCTGACTTCTGACTTCTAACGACTTGGTCAGAAAATACTCGCAGTCGTGTCTCTAGATTACACAGCAATTTGTATAAAAGGTCAGTGTAAGTTTTGTATGGTTTGAAGTATAAGAAACTCCTAGACCTAGAGGAGATGTTTTTTTTTTAATTCAAAGATGTTATTTTGTTGGGACTTTTGTTGTCAAAGAAAGAAATTATAAGGATAGGGCTTTTGAAAACATACTGTAGAAAACATCAGGAGGGACTGTCCGCCCTTGCACATTTGCACATCTTCAAATCTGGCCCTCTTTGGGAAAAAATTTGGACACCCCTGGTCTACACAGCTGGCAAAGTGTCCATTCTAGTCGTGTCTTAAGTCCCTTTCACACAGGACTCAGTGGGTGGCAAGAGAGTGTAGTAGAGTGAAGTAAAAAACAAGATTCACAGAGCCTGAAAGATCCATTCAGACAAAGCAGTAGAAGCAGGATGTTCAGCCCTCTTGGCCTACTTATAAGACTGTGGTGGTCCTGAACATTACTTTCGCTGAGATGGTAAAAGAATATGATGCTAAATTGCTGCTGCTTCCTGCTCCCTCCTGAGTGGAGCGCTCACTGCGTCCTATGTGAAAGGGGCTTTAGACAGGCAAGCAGCACAAATAACATAAAATAAAATAAAATAAGACAATTAAGGATATAAGCCAAAGTGGGAAAAGTGTTTTATTTCTTACTATAAACTAGGGATGCACCGATACCACTTTTTTCAAACCGATACAAATGAAGTACTTCCATTTGAGTTCTTGCCGATACTGAATACCGATATGAGTACTTATAAACTAACCCTAACCCCTACACTATACACTATACTATATCTCATTCATCCCATACCTGTCGTCTTTTTGCCGTCTATCCCCGCTCTGTGTTTCTAAATTATTGAGTGGTCTGAACACAACAAACCACGGCTAAACTTTGCTCAACTTAGACATGTTATAAATTATTTTAAAGCTTATTTTCTCCAGTATTCAGTCGCTAAAATCATTTTAAAGACAGACTGAGCATCGCAGCATAACCAGCAGAGATTCACCAGGACCTACAGCAGCTAACACAATTAGCAACTGTACTCCTTATGTTTTATCAGACATGACAGGACAACAGAAGAACAACTGCTTACATTTGATTTGAGATGTCTGCTTGAGGAGAATGTAGAGTCAGCTTTGCTTTTATCTCCAAACAGTTCACTTTAAAAATCCTTCCACACGTCTCTCACTGCTCAGCTGAGAGGTGAATGTGACGTGACAGTGCTGTAAAGTGGTCTTGGTTGTTGGTATTGGCCCATTTTTATGAATACGAGTACGAGTACTTGCACATGATATCAGTACTGTGAGGGAGCTGTAGTCACCCCCCTCACTGATCAGGTGTATGCCACCCACTCTCATATAACACTATTTGTATACTTATGTAAATATTCAACATTGACATTATATTATAATAACTCAACACATTTATCACATTAATCCATTCATTATTTGTCAGTTATTCTTTGTTTGCTGCTAAATATTGGATCCTATTTAGTTAGTTAACCCATAGAAATCCTTGGTTTGTTTCCTTGTTTCTCATCACTTTCTCTCTTTGAGGTCATTGGTTGAGGCACTGTCATGGAGGCGTGGCCATGAGAGTGCAGATCAGGTGTGCACCAGATTGGCCTGATTGGACCAGACCATGAGGCCCAGAGGGAGGGGAGGTTTAGCAAGGGAGCTATTCTATGTTATGTGATCAACTGGACAAAAAGACATTGTGGACAGATGAAATATATAAACTGTTATTCTTAATTATAGAAATCTATTTTTGTAAATGATGTTTTTTATTGTAAATATTTATTGGGGGCAGGGCTAAATCAATCTGCCTGTATCTGGGGTCTTAGTGGTTTAGGCCAGACTATTTAAAGAGGGTTTGGGGGCATGGTTGTGAAGGGGGAACCTATGTTGGTTGGTATCATATTTTCTGGTGTCTTTGTTGGATAAATTAAAGAGCTTTGATGAGATTTCCAGCTTTCCTCGTCATTGTGCAACATTTGTCTCAGCTGCTATGGCTATCCTCAGCTAGTAACACCCAAAAATCTTACAGGTACCAATACCCAAAACTGGTATCAGTATTGGTGCATCCCTACTATAAACTATAGAACAGCATAAATGTGGAAGTTTGAGACAACACTGTTTAAAATGAAATTGCTGTTATGTGGACATCGCCACTAGACAACCAATTTGTGCCTAAAATACAGAAGGAAAATAATTCAACCAGTCAGAGAAACAAAGCACTGTGATTACCCTGCCCCTTTATACTTTTTTTGATCGGTCAGAAAGGATTGAACTTTGAACTTTTTTACCACAGCTAATCCTCTACCTCCTTGTGTGCAGTGATTTACATTTTGATTTTGCTTGGTTTTATGCCAGATTCCCCTCTTCACAAACGGTATTTATCCAGGCATGGGACTGTCACAAAGAGTAAATGGTCACATTTATAAAGCGCTTTTTTTACCTTCATGGGTACTCAAAGTGCTTTACATCAAGGAACCATTCACCCATTCACACTCACAGTCATACACCAGTGTGCGCAGACACCGGAGGCAAGGTGGGTTAAGTGTCTTGCCTATGGACACAACGACAGTATGCAACGGTGGGAGGGGGGGGGGGGGGGGGTTGAGCCGCCAACCTTCTGGTTAGTGGACAAGCGGCTACCAACTGAGCTACTGCCGCCCCGCAGAGTACATACTGGCTTGGGACCCCTTGTTGCTCGATTATGTGATACACTGTATTTCCAAAAGTATTCGCTTACCCACCCAAAAAAAAAAAAAAAACTGAATTCAGGTGTTCCGATCACATCCATGGCCTCAGGTGAATAAAATCAAGCACTTAGGCTGCAGCTTGGTGGAAAACTTTGTGAAAAATTTTAGGGATGGCCACTTCCTGTTTCTACATGACTGCACCAGAGCATAAAGCACGGTCCATAAAGACATTTGGTGTGGAAGAACTTGACTGAACCTGCACAGAGTCCTGACCTCAACCTGACAGAACAACTTTGGGATGAATTAGAGCAAAGACCGAGAGCCAGGAATTCGTCCAACATCAGAGTCTGACGTAGATGGATGCAAACGCTGGGCCCACGTCATATTAAACCCTATGGATTAAGAATGGGATGTCCTTCAAGTTCATATGTGTGTAAAGGCAGGTGAGTTAATACTTTTTGTTTGTTTTGTTTTATATTAAAAATGTGCTTGTATGAACATGACCACATCCTTGTAGTCTGTCTCTAACCCACTCCCGGCTTCACCTCCTCCAGCCACAGCCACTGACTCTCTCTGAACCACAGTTTGTCACGCTGTTGTCGATATTGGGAGGGATGGCGCATCACCTCAGACCCTCCCTGGGGGGCGCTAATACACTCTGCCCCCCCTCTTACACACACACACACACACACACAAACCCCTGACCCCCGGAGGACTCTCCTCTCTCTCATTCTCGGCCTCTCTCTGTCACCGCTGCTGATGAAATGTTCTTTAATACTCTATCGACAGTATTGACACCCCCTTGGGCAGCGGGGTCCGCCTCCAGAGGGACACCCCCCCCCCCAGTATTGATTTGGTGTGGGCCATGTGGGACCGTGGTCTCTTGGTACTATTACTGGGAGATTAGTGGGGCCATTACGGTGCACGAGTCCAATGGAAGTGACAGTGAGGAGAGGCCTGCTGCGAGACCAACTTCTGCTGCAAACAACTGGAAACTGAGACTGGGATTTGGACACAAACACAGCAAAACAGACAGGGTTATTTTTTTTCTTTTGATATTTTGTTAAAATATAATGGACGATAGAGCTGCACAATATATCGCAAAATTATCGCAATATCAGCAAATGCAATATCCGTATCGCAAGAATCTAAATATATCGCAATAACGCTGTGGTCTTCCATTTGACAGAGATTTACACTGAAGAATCATTTTCCACCAGAGCCTTAAAAGAACATGTGTTGTGACAAAATAAAAATGTTTAAAAAGTCCAGTTTTCGTGGTAATTTAATCAATTTAGTCACAGCTTAGCCTTGTTTTATTCCTGGTTTAGTCTGTGTTAAGTTTTAATTTTGTCGCTGTTTTGTCTTTTAAATACAGGAACTTACATTTTTGTGAAATGTAGTGAATTTAACTTACTATGTTCGAAAAGTAGGCTCTATTTTCAAATATCGCAATAATATCGTTATCGCAATTTTCAACATAGTTATCAAATATCGCATGTTTTCTCCATATCGTGCAGCCCTAATGGACTTGACATTTGAATATCAGTACATTACATACAGAGGCCTCCCAAAGCTCAAAAATGTAAGCGCTATACAGGGCTACAATTTACATTTTTACCACAAGATGTCACCAAAAATTGCACAACACAATCAAACGACACAATGTTTACACAAAGAGCAGACTCCGACTCTGCTACATGCAGAGCAGAGCAGCGAGCCAAACTACTGAGACCACTGCGCTGTGAGGTGTTCAAGCGGTCTGGGATTTATCAGGTTTGTAGTGCTGATTGCTGATAAACATGGCTAATTGTATGCAGTAATTATGGTTTTGCCAATAAATTTACTACTTAACTTTTTTAAGTTATGGTAAATGCGTCTCACACTGCCCTCATAAAAATACCAAAGCTATGGCAGTCAAGCTTTTTTTTTTTTTTTTACACACAAAAAATAAAACGTTTGATTAGAAGCTGGACTTTTATTATTTTTGAAAACTTGAGATGGTTAAAATACAAATTCTTCACTCTCCTTACCAAAAGACAGTGGATATTGTATATTATTTTGCCCAGTGGCTTTAAAACAACAACCCAAAAGTCCTAAAAGTTACCATCACAAGTTTCTGGCATCACCTAACATTAATTATATTTCTCATAGTCAATGGAAACTCACCTATTTTGCATTTTCTTTAATTTGTACTTCAAATTTAAGCAATTAAACATCAATTAAAGAATTAAAAGGGGGAAGATACTTTTTCAGTATTTTGGGGACATTTTGTTGGTTTCTGATGACACCATGCCTCTCTGATGGGAGCAGAGGAAGTAAATGCTGAATGGGCTGTCAAAATGCCCAAGTTTTGTGCAGATTACAGTTTATCACCTCCTGCCCCACATCTGGATTTTGAGTGTCACAGGGGTCACGTAAATGAAACCCAGCAATAATCACACACAATAAATCATGAAAAATTAGGCTCTGGATTCTAGAGTAAGTGTTTTTTGCTGGACGTATACTAAATCTACACATTTACAACATTGGTTCTTTAAAAGTTATCCTCTGTAGCTTTTTCACACCACCATTTTTTTCCGGAAATCTCATAAACACATCTGTAAAGTGCCTCCGTCCCGCTGACCTGCTCTGAGTCCGGACAGTGAGCTGAATCCAGTGTGTGTCTCAGCTCAGATGGAGATTATACTGCTCCTGGCTCTGGCTCCTGCCCCGTGGAGCAGGGACGACCTCTGCGGGACGGGGGGGCTCTGTGATTGATTATTCGGCCTGAGAGGACCCCTGCCCCCCCCACGGACCGGGACATATGGGTCTGCGTCTCTTATGGACAGCTGCGTCGGCAACATCCTCTCCCGGTGCGAGGCTGCATCAGGACAGAGGTGTTAGATGTGCGCCTCTGTGTCTCCGGCTCGTGTCCTGCTGCTGACACAAGACAAAGTTTCACTTCCCAGCCAAACTTTTCTCAATGTCTTTCCTGATGACCACAGTGTTTGCAATGAGCTCTAATATGCCAGTGGACATCTACAAACATAATGCTTATGGTTGCCAATGCTACAATGCTACAAGAAATGAGGCAAAATCAACTTTTCTGAGCTTTCTTCCATGTAATAATGTTGTTCCTTCATCAACAACAGACCTGGAGATGTGTTTCTGAGGCCTCAGAACGCTTGGTTGCATGAACTTCCGCCCACTTCAGGAAGCACTGACCAATCAACGAGCCCTCTACATCCAGTTTAGTCTCATTCATTTATCCAAAAAACAGTGTACAGCTCTGTTTCCACTGATTCCTCTCAGATATTTTAATTTTGTGGTAAAATGGCATCAAACAAAAAGGTTGAAGGAAATAAACAGCTGTTTTTTATGTTTATATTCAAAAGAGCGTAACAGAGCTGCCCTCTGCTGGTCTCTTCACCTGGTTCTTTATGGCAGCAGTAAAGTAATTTAGTCACTTTATGTTTTAAAGTTTGTGAAATGCTGTTCTGGAGGTGACCAAGCATAGTTTAAAATGAGAAATATGAGCATACTGTAGCTTAACTTTAACTTCCACTCTAAGACATTTATTTGTAAACATAGTTGTTGGGAAAAGTGTGTTCCTGACTCCTCATTTTTCAGTTTTTATTCTTCAAATTGTCCAATCAGGAAACAGATATTAAAGTCATCCAGGCAGTTGAGTCGTTTTGGCCATATCTGCCGTACAAAGGTAAAACACAGTAACTGCATATTGTCTCAAAACTGAGTTAAGAATGATATCATATCATCTGTCCCAGTTTAGAGAAATCCTGAAACTTCTTTTGTTAATACACTTATTAATATTCTTTATGGTTTTGACTGTCAAAGTGCTCAAAAAATATGATTTTCAGGACACATTTAGGAGGTCAAAGGTCAAATCAGTGGTGATGATTGTGAATGATAAAAAACTATTCATGACAAGGTATTGCATTAATACACCACCATGAATGTTCCTGTGACAAACTCAAACTTTAAAGCCATTTTTCTCAGTTTCATTGTTACCACAGATATTTTGTGCTTTTCCTTTGTAGGGCAGATGTGTGGGCTTTCATGGATTCATTTTTTTTTTCAACAGAACATGTTTTTTTAAATAAGAAACATCACAGAGTTGGTTGATTAGTGTTAAATACAATATTCATAGAGGTGAACAAAAATAAACAGCTAAATATACTGTAGGTTTTTAGTATGACAGCAAAACAAAGGTCAACCGCGTGGTTATTATACCTTACAAAATTATCAGACCAGCAGGATGTCCACAAAAAACTACTTTTAAAGTCTTATCATGATCAAATTCTTCTTCCTTCTTCTTTCTTCCTTCTTCTTCTTCCTTCCTTTTCCTTCTTCTTCTTCCTTCTTCCTTCTTCTTCTTCCTTCTTCCTCTTCCTTCTTCTTCCTTCTTCCTCCTTCTTCTTCTTCCTCCTTCTTCTTCTTCCTCTTCCTTCTTCTTCCTCCTCCTTCTTCCTTCTTCTTCTTCTTCTTCTTCTTCTTCTTCTTCTTCTTCTTCTTCCTTCTTCTTCTTCCTTCTTCTTCTTCTTCTTCCTTCTTCTTCTTCTTCTTCTTCTTCTTCTTCTTTCTTCTTCTTCTTCTTCTTCTTCTTCTTCTTCTTCTTCTTCTTCTTCTTTCTTCTTCTTCTTCTTCTTCTTCTTCTTCTTCTTCTTCTTCTTCTTCTTCTTCTTCTTCTTCTTCTTCTTCTTCTTCTTCTTCTTCTTCTTCTTCTTCTTCTTCTTCTTCTTCTTCTTCTTCTTCTTTCTTCTTCTTCTTCTTCTTCTTTCTTCTTCTTTCTTCTTCCTCCTTCTTCCTCCTTCTTCCTCTTCTTGACTTTTAGATTCACCAGTTCACTTCAACCAATACAACACATTTATAGTCGATATGTACAAAAATATCTATAATATAGCATTTTATTTTGTGTATGAAGTGGTTCTACAGATTGGAAGCAGGTGTAACTGGTCATTTTTGTCCTGTGCCCCGGATAAATCAGGACGTTTATGAAAACCCTCCATCCGTCAGCCCATCGCACAAATGCTTGCACCAGCAACTTCTAAATGGCCTGACTTCATATTTTAATTTACGTGGATGTGGTTTTAAAGTGGAATGGTCAGAGGTGTGTGGGTGTAACATAAAAAAAAAAAATAATGATTTGCAGCGGTACGTGAGTTCAAGTGGATATCTGTCCCGGGTTAAAAGTGAAGGTAATTCATTACAAGGAGATAATGCTTGGAGATATCCCTCATTTTGACGTTTTGCGGGACAAGTGGAGGGGTGAGGCCACATCTTTCAGCCCACACTGGATGTACAAAGAAGTGCGATGTGTGGATAAGAGCCAAATTGATGGTCATATTTTAGCGCGGGTCAGGCGGGATGGCGCTGTCCGACATCGTAATTACAAGTTTGGTCGGAGGAGAGAACGGGACGGGGACAGAGGAGGAGGGTAAAATGGACAGCGGGCCTTAATTGAGTGGTAACCTCTGGAGCTGTTGTGCTAACACTGCACTGGAGATGAAGGAGAGATGGAGAGGAGGAGGAGGAGGAGGAGGAGGAGGAGGAGAAGTGCTGATAAAGGCCTTTTTGTTCAATGGTTCACTGCTTGTGTCTGAGCCAGCTGCAACACGACTTCAGCTACAGCCAAGAGAGGGATGGACTAAAAAAGTACAGATATTTAGACAGAGTTTGTCACATTAAGGGGGTGCTAAGTATTTAAAATTATGCAAAGTAGGAAGGCTAAGTGGCAAAGTGGTTAGCAGAAAGAAGGTCCTGACTTTGATTCATGGGACAGGTACAGGAAGCCTTTCTGTGTGGAGTTTGAATGTTCTCCCTGTGTCTGGGTGGGTTTTCTCTCTGGGTGCTCTGGTTTGACCCATCAACCCTAATAAAACATGAATAATAGACCGATCATCCATAAGTACTCGTGTTTCTGTCTGATTTTCCAACACCACCACTTGCCCACAACAACAGAATAACAACCCTTCCTGTTTTTATTTTTCATTTTTATGTAAAGCTTGATAAATTTTCCACCTCAAAACATTAATTATACGACTATTCTGGTACTATTTTGAGCTTTTAACCATGCTGTCTCCTCCTCAAACACAGACCGGGAGTAGTATTTTGTTTCACATTCACACATGTCTGGGTAATCCTGTATGCTGAGGGCTGAAAACGCTCGGTCTCATGAACCAGTGCTCTTTCACGTTTCTAAGCCCCAGACACCGTCACTGGACTCTGGATTCTGATCATTTCAGCCTTAATTCGTTGTCACTACGAAGCAGTCAGCTCATTTTTCTATCTGTTAGCATCATGTTGCTAATAGCCGTGCTAATAAGCCACATCATTGCCAGCAGGAGGCGGGAGACACCTGATCCAAGCGTTCTCTGCAAAGTCAAAGTGACAACTCCCCAAAAGAAAGCATTTTCCACATATACATTATTTTAGGTAGTAGAATGTGAAATACTCAGGCAAAGGTGTCCAAAATCATTTCCAAAAGCCTGAAAAAAGCATAATATGGGACTTTTAACCTAGCTCTGAGCACTCCGCCACGTCTTGCATTGGTAATTTTTATCCCCATTTTATTTAGCTTTTTATGTTCATATGTTCAGACTTAGCCAGTGCTAAAATACACACTTTTGCTTATACTTTTTCTGGCAAAGGTATTAGGGAGGATCTTTATAAATTCATTTTTTGCAATATTTATTAAAACTACCTTCATTGCCCTGTATAAGGCTTATAAATTGGTGTATTAGAAAATATAATAATAATATTAATAAACTGTGGACTCTGTGGGACTTAAAAAACCTCATCCAATCGTTTTCGTCATGAGTATGGTAACCATTGTTCCATGGACTCGCCAATCATTCTGACTTCCTGGTTTCGGCGATAGTGCACGTTCTTGTGCTTGCGCATGCGTACACACTATGTTTATGTAGTCCGGCATTAGCGCCGCAGGGTTAGGGTTATCTTTAATATCTTTAATTCAACAGCCAATGGGACCGTCCCTTATTGGAAAGTGCCATCACATTAACAAGTCTATAGGACTTTAGGGTTTATTTAAGATTATAAGGTTTTATTAATACTCTTGGTATGATTCCTAATAAGACCTGGTTGTTCTGCGGTTCAGAATGTTTGAGAAAAAGGTGGACAGCTATTTTTTTTATTGTTTTTTTTTTATTTTTCTCAAACAAACATAAAAAAATAAAAACAAGAAAGCATCTTCTATGCAGACCAAACTGGGTCTGAGAAGAAGTAGAATGTCTTAGTATAACATAATAATAAACATTTCATTACAGCATTTATTATATTACAACATTCCACACTGAAACAACAGATGACAAAACTTCTTTGAGTACTAATGTCAAGAATATTATTTGTAGTTTTATTTTTTATTTTTCTAATAATAGTTTCTTATACATTCTTTTGAACAAGACAATATTACTGCATTGTTTGATTTCATCACTTAGTCCATTCCATAAAGTTACTCCATAAACAGATACACATCTATGGCTTTACCTCTCAAATTGTATACAGAGTCTCTGTCTTTGAACATCTTTTGTATATTATATGGCATTGTATTATTTTAATCTTTAAACACAATTTGACCTATTTTAAACTGGACAACGTCAAAGAGTTTTAGACACTGCCCTCCAGCTCATAATATCTAGTTTTGATTCTTAATATTTCATGGTTTATTTGGTAAGTATGAGGCTAACGAGCAATAAATCTGCACTGCTTTGCCTGTGTTTTATTTTGAAGGTGTATTTAGACATCACAGTGCATCATGTGTACTAGAAGCTGAGAGAAACATGGTCTTAAGTGAATAAACTGGCTCCTTCAATCCAGAAAAAAAGCATCAAACTTTCCATTTAACATTAATATCCACTAAATTCAAGCCAACACGTGCAAAGTGAGCCGCTCCTCTCATGTCTCTGCTCCGTCCCTCTGCAGAAACACACACACAAACACACACAAAAACACACACAACACACAAACACACACACAAACACACACACACCACTGGTCCATGACTATCAGGCTCAGGACAAACTACATTAATTAAAGATGCTTCAGAAGTGACACCTGCTGTCGCCTGGTGCTGTTACACGGACCGATCTGCTCATCAAATATTCAACATGCAATCAGCCGCAAACACCGGACGCACTCATTACTATTCACTCTCTCTTACTCCGTCTCTGGGTTTGTCTGACTGCGGCGGGTGGATTTATGTCACCTGACAACTTTAAAATCTGTACAATGCTGGAAAGATTATAACTTTTCTAAATGACAGTAAGTTGTTTTGGTTGGGAGTCACCCGCTAACCTAAAGGCTGCCGGTTTAAAAACAAAAACAAAAGTAAAAAACAAAGAATAAAAGAAAAGAAAGCAGCAGCAGTGTCCATTGTTGGTTGAGTACTACACTGTTCATTAAATGGGCTGTGGTGAAGTTGTAAAGTGAAGTAGGCAGGTCAAGTACTCCAGAGGAAAATGTTTAATGATAAAGTTAAGTCAATTGGTTTTGGAGGGAGGTTTGTCACGCATCCAAAATAAACCACTTTGTTAGAACACATACTGTACAATATATTACATAATACATGACATTACTTGTACCTGCATAAATAGAAACTCTGAACTAATGCAAATTGCAAAACAAAAACATCAACAAAAGACTAACAAAAAAAAAAAAGCTCCCCAAAAGCTAAATAAACACTTTTGATCGTCAGAAACTTTCCCTTTAAATCAATCAGTTCAATCTATTCAAACTGGCTTTTGACACAGAGTTTGGATTTATGTTGTTGTATATATGTTGTCATTTTCTTGTTTTTTGTTGTGCTGTGTGTTTTATTGCACTTGTGCAAAGCGCTGTGTGCACTATGTGGCTGTTGGAAAGGCGCTAAACAAATAAATCTTGATTGATTTTCCTTTAAAGGTCCCCTATTCTGGTAAAGTTTTGAGTTTTTAACCATGTTATAATGTTGTTTGTGCCTCAAAACAGACCTGGAGTAGCATGTTGTTTAAGTAAGCCTGTATGCTGAGGCGCTGCCCTTCTCCAGAGCTGAAACGCTCGGTCTCACAGCTCTACATAGAAATGTGAAACCAGGAAGTGCTCCTGCGCGTTTCTAAAGCCCAGACACCGTCACCGGACTCACTCTGATCATTTCAGCCTTAAACCTCCGTCACTACCAAGCAGTCAGCTCATTTATCTGTTAGCATCATGTTGCTAACAGCCGTACTAAAAAGCCATTTTATGGTCTGTCCAGTTGCCAACAGGGGGCAACAGACACCCAATCTAAGCATTCTCTGCTAATTCAAAGTAACAGCTCCCCAAAGAAGATGTTTTCCACATATACATTATTTCAAATTATAAAACATGAATTAATATTTATTAATGCAAAACTGTCCAAATCTATTTCAAAAAGCCTGACAAAAAAGTGATATTGAACCATTAATGTTGACAGTATCTAAAATCATTGACATCTTACAGTTTTTTTCCCCACAAATCTTTCTACTTATAACTTCATTCTTTTGTTTTTAACAGCTTTATGAGTGGATTATGGCCATTTGTTAATATGCAACAAACTTTTCTTTTCTAATTGGATTAAGACTTGTCATAAAAACAATGCTCTGTTTTTAAAATGAGCCATAGTTTTGAGAGTGCACTAAATAAAAGCCCCATGTTCCTCCCATGTCTTCCCGTCCTGTACGCTCCAACCTTAATCCTGTGTTCATTATCACCACTGCCTTTGTCGGCGCCCCTCTGTCCCGTGTAACTAACGCCTCATCATATCTGCGCTTCCAATCACGCTCTCACAACTCCGCCGCTGCCATTACTGTCACGGAGCGCCGACAATGCCCCGAAAAAGAAAAAAAAAGCTCCGGACTGATGGGAACGGGACAGGGACAGTGAGGCAAAACGCAAAAAGACGACGACTCCATATCACCTCTGCAAGATTGCTGCCGCCGAAAGACCGAGGTGCAAAGAGTTGCGGGTAATTGTAGTGTTTTTCATTAGCGGTTAGATGAGGATCTGAAGGAAATGGCCTTATCATTATTGCTTTGTACGTGCGCGGATTGGAGTGTGTGCGTTTTTTTTTTTTTTTTTTTGCCGATCACAAACCAAAGAACAATTTGTTCCCCGTTGGCGAGGCCCGCGATAGTCCGCCATTACCTCCATGAAAGAAACAAGACGTTCTAAATGACGAGGCGAAAAGATTGCCGGAAAAGTGTGCAATGAAAGAAAAAAGAAGAAAAAAAAAAGGTGCAAAAAATACATAATAGTCAGGATTGGGGTTTGGAGAAAGAGGGAGGTGGGGAGGCCAAAAATAAGACAGGAGATGAGGAAGGGGAATGAACAAAAATGGCTGCCAAAAACGGTGATGAGACTCACAAGAAACGCAAAATGAGAAGGAAATTAGAGCGATAGGGAATTGGGAAGCAGATAGGACCGGAGCAGACGAGATGAGGACCAGAGGAGGGGACACACACACACACACACACACACACACACACGTTTTAGGCAAAAGGGATTCTGGGAAGTTTTCATGAGAGAAGTTGTGGCTTTCTATTGACCACAGCAAGGATATATATGTATGGGCTATAGCTGGACAGACATTCATGCTCATATTCATTATAAAAACGTAAAGGTTCATACACTTTTTTCCTAAGAAGTTTTCCATCACTTTTCCAAACGTTTGACTAAATTTCCAAAAGCCAAATGACTGAAATGACTTATAAATAGGATTCAAAATGTCCAGTGTGGTGCATTAGAAACTTTTCCTGCAATTTAATTTGTTCAAATAGGAAATTAGTCAGTTGGGAAAGAAAAAGAAAACAAACATTTGGGGCTTTTTTTCACCAGAATCATATTATTCCAATAATTTTACAGACTTATAGCCTACACAAAAGATAATTATGCTTGGTAAGTTGGTTCAGAACACATTTTTATAAAGTTTTATAAAGTAAATTAGGATATAAAGTAATCATCTAAGCAGGCTGGCGCAGGTTTAACTAGGAGTGGCCAAATGTTACTCAGACTTTAAATTTCTAAAACTTATCCAAAAATATTAAATTCCATGACTTTTCCAGGTTTTCCATGACTGTTCAAACCCTGTTATTATTATTGAGAAAACTGAACCTGAAGAAAGCCAAGAGTTTCAGAGGAGAAGCAGGAAAATCTAAACAATTCTCAGCAACTGGACACTGGCACTGCACATTGTAATTTTTACCTACATAATGTCCCCAAATTTGAGTCTGTAAAGAGCTGCAACCATTTTAAATACACAAAAGTTGCCTATAACTAAAATAATAAGAATAATAAGAATAAGAAAAGCTTTATTAGTCCCTCAGTGGAGAAATTGTGTGCAAATATAACATGGGTTTTCATTAACAATTGCAAACTAAAGAACTACTGCACGGACTATCTCACTCAGAGAACTAGAGTCTTGGTGATTGTGTGGCTCTTCTAATCAGTCCCTGCTTTCAATTTTGTGGGTAAGTGAGGCTAAAACAGTTTATTATAAAGGTTAAGTCCATAGCATACAACGGAAAACAGAGAAAGTTTCATTTTAAATTGACAAGACGATGGAGACGAGTGTTTTATAGTTGGCTACAGGCTGCAGATGTCTGTCCTGTATGAAAACAATCATGGTTAATCTGGTTTGTTTGCCTTTGGTCTGGTCATGGGGTGGATTTCTTGATGTAAAGCCAAAGACTCCATCCACAATATACAGTGTGTCAGTCCCAAGCACAAATAAACAGAGAGGTTTGTGTGAAGAAAGAGACGTATGCCCCAGTAACCAGGCAGATGACCCCTGAAAGAAAGAGAGCAGACAACAGCCTAGCTATGAAATTACTTTTACCTGACCAACAGCAACCATTTTGGGTTTTTTGACTTTATCGACCCATCCTTCAGTGCCGCTGGGGCAACCTGTCAGGAGCAGTGGGCGCCTGGTGATCTGTCTCTAGATTTTGAGTCAGGATCCTGGTCGGGAGAACCAAGCTGGAGCCTGTTGTGTTACACCCAAGGGAAACCCACCCAGACACAGGGAGACCATGCAAACTCCACACAGAAAGAAAGGTCCAAGAATCGAACTTGCCGTAAGGAGAGAGTGCTAACCACTTTGCCACCGTGCTGCCTAATGACTAGCTAGTAGCATTTAATCAGCGTCCATTTGCTACAGACAAATATACAGTACTTTCAAGATTGGTCATTCTAATTTCTTATAGAACGCAGGTAAAGTTACTGAAATGATTCAAGTGTAGGATAAAGCATGAGCGCCCAAAGTGGAGCCTGTGGGTCAAACTGTGGTGCCGTGGTTTGTAAGGGCTGTCTACTTTGATTCTTTTGTGCACTGAATAGACTGTCAGTGGTTGGTAAGAAGTCTAACAAGTCCGTCTACCTAAATAACATCATAAATAAATAAAGTTTAATTATAAATCTGTTTGCATGTGATCTTAATATATGAAAGAAATGATTGCATTTTGCCCATGGCCTGCTAATAAGTTTCCATTTTGGCCCTCTGAGGGAAAAAGTTTGGGCACCCCTGGTACAACGGTAAATTTAAGGGATTATATTCTGCAAAATCGACTTTTCCTCTCTTTCTCCCATGTTATAATGTTGTTCCCTCATCAAAAACAGACCTGGAGTTGTGTTCTGTCGTTCATACCTGTCTGAGTAATCCTGTATTCTCTGGCACAACCGTTCTGAGGCTTCAAAACACTCCGCCTACTCCAGGAAGCACTGACCAATCAACAACAAGCTCCTCTACATCCAGTCTGCTCTCATTCATTTATCCAAAAAATGGATTACAGCTCTGTTTCCACTGATTCCTCACAGACATTTTTATATTTTGCAGTAAAATGGGCAAAAAGTTTAAGGAAATAAAAAACATTTTTTTGTGTTTTAAAGACAGCAACAGTATTCTCTCTGCTGCCCCCTCCTGGTCTCTGGTTTTCTTTATGACACCAGTACAGTACTTATTAAAAGTTCTCTGTTAGTCACATAATGTTTTTAAAGATTCGCGAAGAGCGAAAGTGAAAAACCTGTTCCTCCACAGCCGCTGCTCGTTCTGTGCTGGCCGTTTTCTTGAAGCGAACGTGCCAATTTTGATTTCACATCCAGCACATTTTCAACTTAGGAAGTCATCCCTCCAAAAAAACCCGAGGAACAGGACGCCTTTATCATTTATGACCAAATATTACAGGACTTAATAATGTCTGAGGCGGCTGCAGATCCAGTGATTTGAGCTGTCAGGGCCCGTCTCTGAGCGGAGATATTCAGTCTACGGTCAGTAATTTTCTACAAACTCAGAACCATCCCAGTGTTAGACGGATTACACCGGTTTTATGGAGTCGCTTTGTGCTGTTATAGCTTATTATTTTTTATTATTTGTAACAATAAAGGAGCAGAAGAAATGTGTGATATAAAAGAACAGCGGCAATAGACTACAGTGGTCGTTATAAATGGATATAGGTCTAAGTTTTGCACCAAAACCTGGTCCAGTGAGGCCAAAGGAGAATGAATTTTGTCTGACTTTACAAAGACACCAGAGTTTATAGGGCTATGGTTACTATTGTTAATTATGACTGATGTATTTTGGTATATGTGACTAATTATTGCTGATGTATAACAAAAATGATAAAGATAAAATCCAAGCTCCATGTCTCAGTTTTATCTTACAGTGCTCAGAAGCATTTTGCCAAAGAATTTAGTTTTAATTTTTTATTTTATTGAAAATATTGGTAACTTCAGTGGTGGAAGAAGTACTCCATTTTTATATTTAAGTAAAAGTACAGATAAAGATGAAAAAAATGACTGAAGTAAATGTAAAAGTATCACATGAAAATGTATACATAAGTAAAAGTATTTCACGCAGATTCAAAAACTAATGAATGTGTAAAATGTGAGGGATTTTGCTGTAAACTAAAAAGTAAAGACTGAATCTGTCTGAGGTTTTTCTAGAAAAGTACCACTTTACTGCATTTTTTATACTTGGTCTACAACAGATGCCCAAAGTGTGGCCCGGGTTAAAATTTCCTATGGCCCTCAGCTTCTACGACAAAATGTACGACTAATGGCCCACCAGCACTTTCATACAGCGTTTCCATAGCTCGGTCTGTACATTTGTATAAAAAGTCTAAACTATTATAAACATTAAATCAGGCTGAGCAACTTTTTTTTTTCTTTTTCTTTTTTTTTTAGAATTGGTTTTAGAATGTATAATAATTTGGCTTTTGAAAAGAAAATACTGTGTGCATTAAATGTAAACTGTATGTGCATTCAGTTCCTAAAAGAGAGGGGACCTTGGACGTTTGCACATCTTCAAAGCTCGCCCTCTCTGACAAAAGTTTGGACAGTCCTGGTCTACAACAACAACACGACCAAAACAAATGATTTCAAACCAAAGTCAAAACACTGTTTTACTTCAAACCAAAAAGTGGTGTAAAAAGTATAGATACTTGCTCTAAAAAGTAGTGAAGCAAATGTAAAAAAGTACCAAAGGAAAAAAAAATCTCAATGGCCAACATTAGTGTTTTTGTTTTTGTTTTTTTTCCCACTAAGTGCAGTATTGTTGTGTAGTGGATGAGAATGTAAGTGATATTTTACTTTTTAACTATTTATTTATTCATTATTTTATTTTCTTTCTTTTTCTACCCAGGACGCACAGCAAATTTTGTTGTACTATGACAATAAAGGTGAATTGAATTAAAATTTAGTACAGATACATGGAAATTGTAAAGTAACTTGTAAGTAATTGTAAATTAACTAAGTACTTTTACTGTGTTACATTCCACGGCTGTAACACACACACACACACACACACACACACACACACACACACACACACACACACACACACACACACACACACACACACACACACACACACACACACACACAAAACATTAAGTATTAAGAATTAGTAAAGCATTACTACAACAGTAATAAAGAATACTGGAGGACTGCAGACTCCACAGAGACATCGTGTGTGGGACGGCCCGGAATCAAACCCGCAACCTCCTTGGTGGGAGGCAAGAGCACTCCTAGTCCTAAACATTATTATTAATAACATATTTATAATGCTTTTTTACAGCTTAATAGCGGTGAGTTATTTTAAAGTGTAAGCAATAAAAAAATCAAAAAATCACTAAGTCAATAAATATTTATAAAAAGTAAAACTGAACAGTGTGTTATATAGTTATTAATAAATATTTAAATTAATGGAATAGTTTGATAATTAATGATTTAACCTAAATTTTTCCTTTTTGAAAACGACAATAGTTGTGTTCATGTGATGTCACAACTTTCCAAAGGGCCCATAGTTAAACTGAGTTGAGGGAGGGAAAAATTCGATGGTAGAATTTGCAGCTAAAGATTGAAAAAGCAGATTTGTTGGCCTGGTTTAGAGTTAGTATCTCTGCAATTACTGCGCCTATCAGCATCAAACTAAAACTGGCACAAAGTTCTGTGTCTTCTCTGTCTGCACAAATTACTGCATCAACTACTGGCTGAATAAAAATACATAATGTTGAATAATTTATACAGTTGCCTAGGCTAATTACTATAATATTAAAAACAAGTATCTTAGCAATAGGTTGAGTAGAATTTGATGATGCCAGAAACTTAGATGGAGGGTAGGGGCCTGTATAAATATAAAGGACTACATAAGGTTAAAGTTACACTGTGTAACTTTTCTCCTAAATATGTGGGGCATACTGACTTGTTTTTGTGATTTTTTGAGCGATTATAAGGCCTGAGGCGCGATCTGTTGCTCCGAGCGGGGCTTCTGTACTGAGAAACCACCCTCGCAACTTGGCCGGGAGCGCTCCGCTGTTCAGGAAGAGTCACGTGACAGGGAACGACTTGCTTTACGGCATTCCCTTCTGCTCTTATACCTGAGGCGCAGTATAACCAGGAAGCTACTTTTAGCGTTGTTATTTTCGCCAGTTCGTCAGGGCCGAAGGACACAAGAAGATGAAGACAATGTCGGACGAGGCAAGAAAAAGAAAATGTGAAAGGGACCGCACCAGATCACAGACAAGAGTCAACATCGGACAGACTTTTGCTCGCTGGCGTCAGATGAGAGACAGAGAAGGCTGCAAATCGGATCACGTTTTTGCTTCTTTATTGTTGGGCAGGTAAATTAGCCTCTTTATTTTTTCTTTAGAACGTGCTTTTTCATACAGTTATTAGTTGTTTTTACTGCGACCATTGCGCGATATTTGTTGATAAGCTAACGCTAGCGCTAACTCTATAGAAGATCCAGTCCAAACTTCCAAAGGTAGCAGCAGGTCAACTAAAGTTGAAACAATGATGGAAATAGACGCACGCTCGCACAGTTTCAGAAGGAGGAGGGGCCCTAGTGTTTACGTTTTGCGACGGTGCAGTGGCACCTGTGGCCTCTAGAGGCGCAAGACCGGGAATCTTACACAGTGCAACTTTAAGTAAATTTTTCAGAAAAGCATCAAAAAGTGGTGATATTATTCAATCACAGAGGCGTGATTGTTGTCAGTAGACGGTGTATTAAACGAGATTAACAGAGTGACTTTGTGGACTCGAGCTTTAACCAAAAAACAAAACTGAAAAAAAAACTGAGAAAGACTGAGCCAATTAATCACGAATCATATTTTTGTGCACATTCTCTGAGGCTGGCCCTGTACTTCCTCGAGAAAATGCAGTGACAGTAAAGACTCTTCAAATTTATATCCCAAATTCTGACATCTTTATGTGGTTACCCTCTGTTCCGGTGAAATGTTTGGTCCTCGTTCACCAAATCTCGGCTCCGTGGCTCTAACGCAGCAGCTGCCGTCCTTCAGAGATCGGTCAGAAATCGCGCTCGGGGAACTGGAGCCGCACTTTGATTATTCATAGAAAACACAGACGTGGGACTCTGGGACTGAAGGGTGGTTCCACAAAACAGAGGAGCCGCTGCATGTGTGTGTGTTTGTTTGTGTGAATAAATAATAAACAATCAGGCCGCCCATCGCTGCTCACACCGCAGGAGCCAACGGGAGCCCAAACTCTGGAAATCAAGTGTAATGAAAAGGAAAAGATTCGAGGCAGAGCTGGCCGGCTGTAGAGTAGAAGAAGAAACTCTCAGTGTGTGGTCCAGTGGTGCTGTGGTGACATAAGCTGCTCAATAAATGCTCAGGTATAGGAGGAATACAGGTAACAAATGTATCTATTAAGGCTTTAAGATTGATAAAGACACAGCTGCACATTTAAACATCTGCCTGGTGACACATTTTTCTGGTCAAATTAATTAAAGTGGCTATCTTATGCTTTTGTCTTGGTCACCTTTAGCACTGCAGCATGTTTCTCAAGCTTAGTATCACGCTATTTTACTATAAAAGTAAAAAAAACCAGTGGAAACAGAGCTGTACACTGAACGAGAGCAGACTGGATGTAGAGGAGCTTGGTGCTGATTGGTCAGTGCTTCCTGGTTTGGGCGGGGCTTTGTGGAACTGAGCGTTCTGAGGGCTCAGAAACTCAGTGCCAGAGAACACAGGTATGTTTTTGATGGGGGAAGAACATTATAACATGGTAGAAAGGGGGGAAAAAAGTCACATTTGCATAATATAGCCCCATTATTAAAAAAGTCACCACAATAATTAAATTCTATATGAATGCAGCACATAAATGTTTATTTTTAATATTGCTTAATAGTTTTCATTTCAGATTGTTTGTTGTAGTCTACTTAAAAACTCACTGTAACATCCACCTCCAAGTAGCACACACAGTAACCTGGGCCAACTCCAGATTAATCTGTAGCACTTAGGGCTGCAACTAACGATTATTATTTTGATAATCGATTAATCTGTTGATTACTTTTAGTTTGTTGATTAATAATCAGTTAGAGAAGCAGGAGTAAAATGGTTAAAGGGTAGGAGTTTTATAGTTTTTGTTAAAAATAGGTGATAAAGCTACCAAAAATCTTTTTATATATGATATATTATATAGAACATATATACATAAAATATCATCTGTAATACATATATGATATTTTTAATCAAAAACACAGAATGTACATTGTTTTTAACTGTTTACTGCTCTATAGGAAATAAAACCTTCTCTCACAGAACATGGCATGTGTCAGAGTCTATTAAATATCCCAGCTGGTGATTATTCGATTACTAAATTAGTTGACGATTATTTCTATAATCGTTTATAATCGATTAATCCGATTAGTTGTTGCAGCCCTAGTGGCACTCTGCTCTGTAAAGAGTTAGTTATCTTTACCAAACATCAGTGTGGGGTGTCTCCAGTTGAATATTTTCCTTCAGCAGCATATGCTTTGTTTTTTTGTGTTGCCATATTGTCAACAAGTATCGCTTAAAAGGCTTGATGCTGTCAGTGTAAACTTAAACCCCGCCCACTTGCAGCTGGGGCTGGGTACTGTTAAACAATGCCTCTGTGGTATCGAACAAAAAGGTACAATACTACTGATTTTTATTCAATACCAAGTTTCAATAACTAGTGGGACCTTTAATATTCCTTTGCATGAATCAAATAAATAACAGAATAAATCATACAAGCTACTGGTTTTAACTTACAGCTAAGAATTTTGCTCCAAAAATGTGTCTTTTATTCAATATTATTGTGTTTTATGATGTGGAAGATGAATTAGCTCACCATAGGCATCGGAAAAAGTATCACTCCTGAATCGGAAACCAGGTATTGTTTAAAATCTGAACGCAGCTCTACTCGCAGCAGAGTTTGTGAAATCCCAAATCTCACAACAATCCGTTTTACTGCGTGAGCTTAAGTGCTACAGGTGGTAACGAGCAGCTTCACAAAAATCTGCTACAATGCATATTTTCCACACAACACACAAATCTAAATAAGTCATTGAAATGCAGCATCTTGGGTCATGGTCTAACACGACGTCCTGTGGAGTTTGGCCAAACACAAACTGCAGCTGGAAGCCACTGCAGTGAAAAACTCATATATTCTGCTACACTTGGTTTGACTATTTAAATTTGTCCAACGCTTGTGTATTTTTCTTTTTTTTTTTTTAAACAGGCTGATTTCTGTTTAATGTGCTTCAACAATTTTCCACGGAGTCGCCACTGTTGTGCACACATCTCTCCCTCTCTGTTTGTGTGATGTTTGTGCGATGTTTGTGTGATGTTTGTGGCTCTCCTCCTCCCACAGCTCAGCGATTGTTGTAACTACGCATTCGGAATAATAACAGCTTCACACACTAATGACCATAATGGCACCGGCGATTACTGCGGAGCTGGAAAAAAAAACGGTGGCGTTGGGGGGGTTGGACCGAGACAAAGATGGCTTCATTTAGTCTCTGTCCCTCCTTTGTCTGTCTGTGGACACTTGGGCTTTGTGTTTTTTACACTTTTACCTCAGTTTTATGGCTCTTGTGTCTGTAGAGGGTTAATGATAATGGGTTTTAAAACGGGGCTGAATAATACTGTTGTGCTTTTACCATTGACAAAAAATATAGCTTCATTAAATCCAAATCAAAACAAGAAGAAACTTTGGGACTGAAATGGGGCTAAACCAAGGTTTTAACACAGACCTATATCCTCACTAAGGAAGATTTAGTGAATAAATGACCAAAAGCCAGCCAAACTATACTAAAATGAAAATGTATTGCAAATTAAAAGCAGTGGGAGAGCACAGACGTCTGCATAGACATTGGAGCTGTATCTGTTAATGTCAGGTGACGTCACATGGGTGCATTTTTGGGTTGTTAGCACCATTTTGGGAAACAAGTGACAGTTTTCCATTAATGCAGAGGGTCAAGTGTCAAGGATCTGAAAGCTCCAAATCAGTCCCTGAACTCTTTACTGCAGCACCAGTGCACTGTGTACTGAACGATTTAGAAATGATCCGAACCAGGACTAATCTAGGACTAAACCAGGTCTACACCATCACCAATCCAAGACTAATAAAACAGGCCTAAACCTGGTCTAAGCTAGGACTAATCTAGAAATAAACCAGGACAAAGTCAGGTCTGAGCCAGGATTAATGTGGGACATGACCAGGTCTACACCATCACATAACCAGGCCTAATAACAAAACCAGGTCTAAACTAGGTTTGAACCAGGGTTAATCTCTAACCCTAACTCTAAACCAGGTCTACACCATCACAAAACCTGGGCCATTAACAAAACCAGAACCAGGACTAATAACTAATCAGGACTAAACCCACTCTGAGCTGGGACTAAACCAGGTCTACACCATCACATAACCAAGACTAATACCTAAACCAGGACTAAACCAGGTCTATACCATCACATAACCAAGACTAATAACTAAACCAGGACTAAACCAGGTCTATACCATCACATAACCAAGACTAATACCTAAACCAGGACTAAACCAGGTCTATACCATCACATAACCAAGACTAATACCTAAACCAGGACTAAACCAGGTCTACACCATCACATAACCAGGACTAATACCTAAACCAGGACTAAACCAGGTCTACACCATCACATAACCAGGACTAATACCTAAACCAGGACTAAACCAGGTCTATACCATCACATAACCAAGACTAATACCTAAACCAGGACTAAACCAGGTCTATACCATCACATAACCAAGACTAATAACTAAACCAGGACTAAACCAGGTCTATACCATCACATAACCAAGACTAATAACTAAACCAGGACTAAACCAGGTCTATACCATCACATAACCAAGACTAATAACTAAACCAGGACTAAACCAGGTCTATACCATCACATAACCAAGACTAATACCTAAACCAGGACTAAACCAGGTCTATACCATCACATAACCAAGACTAATAACTAAACCAGGACTAAACCAGGTCTATACCATCACATAACCAAGACTAATACCTAAACCAGGACTAAACCAGGTCTATACCATCACATAACCAAGACTAATAACTAAACCAGGACTAAACCAGGTCTACACCATCACATAACCAGGACTAATAACTAAACCAGGACTAAACCAGGTCTATACCATCACATAACCAAGACTAATAACTAAACCAGGACTAAACCAGGTCTATACCATCACATAACCAAGACTAATACCTAAACCAGGACTAAACCAGGTCTATACCATCACATAACCAAGACTAATACCTAAACCAGGACTAAACCAGGTCTATACCATCACATAACCAAGACTAATAACTAAACCAGGACTAAACCAGGTCTATACCATCACATAACCAAGACTAATAACTAAACCAGGACTAAACCAGGTCTATACCATCACATAACCAAGACTAATAACTAAACCAGGACTAAACCAGGTCTATACCATCACATAACCAAGACTAATAACTAAACCAGGTCTATACCATCACATAACCAAGACTAATAACTAAACCAGGACTAAACCAGGTCTATACCATCACATAACCAAGACTAATAACTAAACCAGGACTAAACCAGGTCTATACCATCACATAACCAAGACTAATACCTAAACCAGGACTAAACCAGGTCTATACCATCACATAACCAAGACTAATAACTAAACCAGGACTAAACCAGGTCTACACCATCACATAACCAGGACTAAACCCACTCTGAGCTGGGACTAAACCAGGTCTACACCTAAACCCAGACTAGACCCAGACTAAACTGTGCCTAAATCTGGTCGTGGTGGTCTACTTCAAAGCCTGAAAAACACCTGTCCTAAAATTGGACTCCAGTCTTAAATCAGACTCTAAAACAACAGAAGAAGCCTGCGTACCACCAGTAGCACCAACCCACAGTTTGAGAACCCCTTCCACATATCCTTTCTGTATTCATTCACTTCTTTCCTGTACATCTCCAAACCTCCCGTCCTCCCTCCTCTCTCCTCACCCTGCACCCCTCCCACCTCGCCCCCCTCCCGTTCCTCTCTTTCTGGATAATTTAAAATTTGTCAGCCGCGTGCGTCTTCTGGATGGCTAGCCTTTGATATTTTGCGAGCTCCATTTGGCACAAACAAGCCTCCGGGCCAGCGGCGCATCCTGCTGACTGCTGCACTAGTGGAAGACCCCCGCCATTTATCTTAGGCCGGCCCACCCAATGCTTACTCATTACTGGAGAGACCCGCACACAGCTTGACCCCCCCACCTCTGCCGCTGCTGCCGACTGCTGCACACGCAAACACCAACGGATGTGTGCGGGACCATAAACAAATGCAGATCAGCAAACAGGATTCTCCCCCATGGACACGTGCTTGCAAATTCAGACGCCGCTCATGTTCCCGCTGCCCCCCTCCCGCTGGGATAAACGCTTGTGTTTTTGCCGTACGCCATGAGACCATCACATTTTTGTTTTTTTTTAAGTCGTGTAATGTTTTCACCTCCCCCACAGCTCACAATGATCTCCACAAGTGTTTCTTTAAAGCTCTTATAGACTGTGTTTAGCATTATTTGAATGGTGAGAATTGTGGTTACTATTTAGTGTTGGAAATATTCAAGCACACAAAGTAACGTGTGTCGGACGCTTTCGGCTAAAACTCTTTATCTTCAACAAGTCATAAAATCGCTCATTTAATAGCTTTATTAATCAAATTGGATAAAATAAAAGTACATGTTCTTAAGTTTATAACGATATATTGGTTGGATAGTTTCTGGTTTCTGGTTGGTTGGAAATAGCGCTAACTTCCGAGGTTTAAGCTAGGCAGTTCCAATATCGGACACGCTCACCTTTCTGGCGTTTTCGGCCTTATTTGTTGGATTTTTCGCTTGTGATTGGCTCTAATTTAAGACTGGGATATTTATGTTTACAAATCTTCACATCCGGTTCCTTGTTTCCATCTTTCAAAATAAGATTGTGGGCTAAGCTAACGTTAATCAGAAAATAATAAGGCGGACAAAGTTAGCTACAAAAACACTAAGATCACTAAAAGAAAGTGTGACCTGAGCGTTCCCTGCGCATTTTCCTATCAAAATTATTTTCATATCATGATTATTTTGTAAACACTTAGCATAAATACACAAAAATTACCACAGAGGTAGAGCAATATACGGAGTTTTTGTTTATCTACCGTTAGCCAGTTAACGTCTTTATGAAAGTATATTAGAAGACCGAAAAATACATAATCTAAGTACCTTTAAATAGGGCTGGGTACCATTCAGATTTTTTCAATACCAGTTCTTAAACAATACCTGGTTTTCAATACCAGTACCCGAGCAATACTTTTTCTGATACCTACGGTGAGCTAATTCATCTTCTACAATCTTAAAACACAATAATATTGAATAAAAGACCAATTCTGGAGCTAAATTCTTAGCTATAAGTTAAAACCAGTAGTTTGTATGCATTTATTTATTTGATTCATACAAAGGAACATTAAAGGTCCCACTAGATATTGAATCTTAGTATTGAATAAAAATTATTCATTTGATGCTAGTAATATTGTACGTTTTCTTTCAATACCACAAAAGTATCGTTAAACAGTAAAATGTGATGAATGCAAGTTATCACATTTAAATTAAGTCCTTGTGTATTTAAAGGTCTCCTGTTGTGTTTTTCCTGAGCTGTTAACCATGTTACAATGTTCCACCTCAAAAACAGACCTGGAGTACTATTTTGTTTCATTCACATGTTTGAGTAATCCTGTACGCTGAGGCCGCCCCCTTCTCAAGAGCTGAAAACGCTTGGTCTCATGGCTTTGAATCCAAAGAGCCAACTGTCCTCAAAAAAAAAAAAAAAAAAAGCATATCTGTCTGTTAGCGTCTTGTTGCTAATAACTGTGCTAATTAGCCATTTTATGCTCTGTCCAGCAGGGGGCAACAGACACCTAATCCAAGCCTCCAAAGTCAAAGTAACAGCACCCAGCAGAAGATGTTTTCCGTACATAAACATTATTTTAAGTTATAAAACCTGAAATACCAATGCAAAAGGAGTCCAAAACTATTTTAAAAGCCTGAAAAAGGCAGAAAATGGTATTATTCTCAGATGACCAGATCTCCCTGTTTAGCTGGGACACTTCCAGTTTTAGGCGTCTTGTCCATTGTCCCACACCATATCTGGTACAAAAAAGCCCCAGTTTTCAACAAACCATGTCCAATTTTAACCAAAAGAAAATCATTCATCTAAAGACACAAAATGTATTTACAATGTCTTTATTTGTATTAATAAATTGCCATCATGAGTCAAATTTGTATGGATATCGGAAGCTTTTTTGTCACTTGACACCGTGATTAGTGAAAAAAAAAAATCTGTCTCTCAGTTTTTTGGTCTAGAAATCTGGTCACCGTATGTTATACTTAAGATCGATTGAAGAAATAAAATCCTTTTTGGACGGTTCTTTGTGGAAAGTCTGTTCATGAGTAGCAGGCAGGTATCAGACGCAGTATTTGCAGGAGCTGCAGTTGTAAACCACAATATATATTTTAAAATTCTCTGTGGATTTCTCTGTTTCGCTCAGATTTTAAATGAACATGTACCATTAGCATTTTTACACTGTTCTTTCCCTTTGTCTCCTCGGTTTTTATTGTGATGAACGCTGACCGAGAAAACACGCACTCTGGTCTCAAATGCATATGTTTCAGCTCCTTACAACTTCCCCTTCTGCTCCGTTTGCACTTCTGTCAATATCCAGGATCTGCCTGAGGAGCTGTAAAAAAGACAAATCCCACTCCCCCATTCTTTACAAGCACAAATACACCAACATATATTTTATTTTTGCTCTGTTTTATCTAACAGTGGCTGCTGAAATATACAGTAAAAGCTCTTTAAAAGGAGGCAGAGGTCGAGTAGAGTTTGTTGTATTTTGTAACGATCCACAAATCCATGTACCGCCAGGGCCGCACCTCAAATCAAATCCATGTTTATTGATTCTTCTCGACAAGTTTGGGCTGCATCATGAAACTGCACACAGACACACACAGACACACACCAGGGTTCGAGGCAGAGGAGGTTTAAGTCAAGCAGAAAATAGACAATGACTGTTGAGAAGAGAGAAGTCAATCTGTGAGGACGGAACCGAGAGAGGAGCAAAAAGTGAGACACCGGTCACTGCACTGGAATCAACTCTTCATAACAATATGTTTTTCATTTTTTTTCAGCGTACTTCTCATTTTAAAACCACAGGCTGGAAATTGTAGTGTATATAGAGCGGGGACCTTCTCCAGATCTTGAACACAGAGAGAGAAAAGAGAAAAGTTACTGAAGTTTGGTAGAAAAAGCCTTTAATGTAGACGTAGCCAGACACTTCAAATGGCATCATTTTCATTGTCTGATGCTGACCAAGTGGAAAAAAAACTGTTTAAGGATACACTATACTGCCATACATATTGACATCCCTATGGATTAAGAATTAAATTCATTTACTAGCAAATACTTTTAGAAATCTAGTGGATATTCCAACCAGAAAAGTCCATTGGTCGGCTTCTTTGGTCCTGATCAAGTGCGAACTTTATTTTTTTTTTCTTTTCGTTTGGTTCAGATCATATTCTCATTGCACTTTTTGCAAGTGAACTAAAACTTGTCAGCAGAAGCATGTGTGTGATGATCGCTGCATTTATTGGCCAGAAATGACAGAGGCATGTTTATTCTCTTTTTACAGCTGCAAATTCGTGAAAATCATTTTGAATGTCAAGAGCAGCTAATTTAAAGTCAGTTTCACCGCTTCATACTTGCTATTTTGCAATGCTGAAGGCATGCTGCAGGACTTGCAACCCTGTGCCCTAACCCACAGCCTCCTGGCAGCAGCGGTGCTGAGCAAAAGGCAACAGAACAGGTAGCTTGTATGTGCAAATATTAGAGAGGCACTATGTCTCCTCAACTTGAGCTGTTTATTTCCTTTAATGCCTGGCTACGGTGGCTCGTTACCTTCAAAAAGGCTGATGACGTTTGGAGTTGGGCCAGTGAACTGTACCAGAGTCCGTTTGGAAATAGACCAAGACCACCTCTTCAGACGGGTCTTAGTTCGCTTGTTTGGTCCAGACCTGAGTTCACATGAGTGTATTCACACTTGCACACTTGGTCTGGACTAATGTGGGAAAAGAACTCTGGCCTGTTCTAACTGGACCAAAATGTTTAATCTACTACTCAACCACCTCAACTAAAATCATGCCTTTTGCCGCCACACACGACTGTAGCCAGTGGCACCATAATGGAGAAGGTGAGGATGATGGGGCCCATGACTGACAGGGGCCTTGGATAATCTTACAATAATAATACAAGGCTTGCTTAGTTTGCAATGATAGGGCCCAATATTATACCTTTTCAGGGGGCCCAGAAAACCTGGCACCTTTGTAGCCTTTTCTGGACCACTTCTGCCTGTGTGTGATTACCTCTGAGACCCAGGCTACTGTAATTTGACCTAGACTTCTTTGTGTGACTCTTGCGTTATTACTCAAAAACTTTCACCAAACCACTCCATTTCACCAGCTCACACAGCTAACTCTCTAGTCTTACATTTCCACTTCTCCTCGTGTGTTTACCAGAGACACCCAGGCTAATCTGACCTCGACTTCCCCTCTCGATACCCATTTAAAGATACTCGGCTCGCAATAGGACGGAGGGTCTATAAAAGTGATGCATGTCCCTGTGTAGCAGGACACGACCACGCGCCCCGACGACATTCACGCGGGACGGGGGTACACACAGCACGTCCCTCCCATCTCAGGACTGGAGCCTTTTAATTATCTGCAGATTACCTGTTAGATCACCTCCGCTAATGGATGGCAGCTCCCCGGGGACTCATCCAATCTGGGGCTCATCTCACACAATGGGCCGCTCTTCACTCCAGACACTAGACAATGTTTCTGTGTATATGTGTGTGTATGTGGTGTGCGCGGGGGGGCTGTGTGTAAAAGACAGTCAAATATGGAGAGAATGACAGATGCTGAGATTAGCACTGGAAAGAGCCACCTATTTATTCACTCATATATTAAATTACCATCACTCCCCACTCTTCAGGTAACGACTGACGGAGACGGAGACGACTCACAGCAGACTAACTTGTTCTCTGTGACAATGGTGCAGGGGTAATCTGCTCTCAAATACTCACAGCATCAGATCCACAAATCTGAATATGGCGCAGGCACTGCTCAATGAATGACCGGTCATTATCGGGTGCTCGCCAGTCCTTATTTAGGATGGCTTTCTAGAGTCTTTTCAACGTTTGCCAGGCCAAGCTGTTGAGCAAGTTAGACGATGTGTGACGACAACTTTATGCTGAATATACTGCGCGTGCATTGTGTCCTGTATGACCTTCGTAACAAGCACTGGTCTACAAATGTTTGGATAAGATGATCTGAAAATCAATTGATAACTGTGCTGGTGCTAATGTATTCAAGATATTTAATGATATTGTTTCACATCAAAATCACATCTGTTTATACAATAGATTTAGGCATTTTTGCTTTAAAATAATATTTATATTTTGAAAATATTTAATGTCTCTACATGCATGCATTTTGTCCACTTCCAAGAGAGAGATTTCTGCAAATAAAAACAAAACATTTTATGTCAAAACTCTAGCCATATTAAAATGAATGTATTGAATGTGCAGCTTTCAGATAGAACTGGTTGCTTGTAGACACTGTACCTTCTGATAAACTACCGTTTTTGCTTTATTTTGCATAAATTTCCTATTTTGACCCAATACTGTTTCTTGGAAACTTAAGCCAATCTGCACTTCTGACTTACTTTTCCTTTATTAGTGACCTAATCCAAGAAAAATTTCACTACTTTTGTTCTGGAAGCATTTTGCTGTAGAGCAGTGCAATCATTCACTCTCTTTCATTTAATAGGGGTCATTTGGCGTCTTCAAGAGGAAGCTGTAGAACCTGGAGAGAAAAACACGCTAGCACAGGTGAGGACAGAAACCACTCAGAGAAGTCGTGTGCCGGCTCGAGGATCGATCTCACCACTGAAAAACGCAGGTTAACTGTACTTTAAATTAACATTATCTGGTTCAGACCTCGTCAAAAACAGAAGGTACCTGCTGCGTGTCTCTCAGTCAAAAATGACTCTGAAGACCAGAAAATCATCTCTAATTCACCGCCCTTGTTTATTAACACTTCTTCCAAGTCAAAAATCACAGTAGCAAATTGAATGCAGAATTACAACTTCTTCTGGCTCGAGTCAGGGAGAATCTCGCTTTGTAGTAATCCTCCGGCCTCAGAATGAAGCAAGAATCTCGCCGCTCAAGGACTTCTACCCCATTTTATACCAAAGTGTCTTCACATTGACAACGCTCCATCTCCTAGTTTTTTAGAACATCGGCGCCTTCCCACGAAGACACCTGCAACTTTATTTAGACTCAATAACGAATTGTTGAGACTAACCCGCTCTAAATAGAATTTTTCCATACCATAATAACACAACAAGGCCAGCACAAAATGGAAAACATGTCTTGAGGACGAATACCAATTGACTTGATCGACACCATAACTTTAACATTGTAACTTTAACTTGAAGAATAACCTAAAAATAGCATCAAATGTCTGACTTATAATGGCACATCTAGAGTGTTTATTAAAATGCAAAAGCTAGCATAAATCAATGTTTAACATAACATATGTATCTTAAATCAATACATGAAACTTAAAATCATTATGTCCTAAACTAGCAAACTTTATTGATCAGTAATGAAATTGCCTAAGCTAAAATAGAATATATGAATTGAATAATGGAGTTAACCCTTACCCTTAGCATTAGCAAAATAAATCTAACACCACTCTTACCGGGATTTTTTTAAATTTTAGGATCATTGTCTTGCCACAGCTGATCCCATTCTGCATGACATGCCATCATTTGCCAAGTGAGACATCAGTTTTTTGCACCGTAAGGCTCAGGTTGTGAGGTTTTTGACAAAGGGAAGTGGAGCTTAATAGTTCTGTTTTGGCAGATTTGGTGGAGCCATGGCTTTCCTGGCACCACTTCACCGTCCCAATTGTCCTCATGGTAAAGTGCCTCATTAAATAAACAAACCACTAAATTTAACAAGAGAGCTCCGACGCATAATAACGATGTAACGGTAAAGCCACAATTCCCTGCCTTTATAATCCACTCCCCCAGCCACACTGCATCAGAGAGCAGCGAGAGGAGAGGAGAGACGACGAGGAGCAGGAGGGGCCCGGGACCCCAGGCTATAGGTTACACTGGATCACCTCCAGACCGGGACACGTTCTCAAATAACTCCTCCCTCGATGGGGACGGCCCGGGCCTTTCTCTTTCACTTCACAGAGCTTACAAACAGATGAGAGAGGGAGGCGGCATCAAACGCGCACAGACACCCGGGACGCAGATAGAAAGGGGAGCGAACAGGAGGAGGGGGGGCCTGGAGTGGTGCCAAGTTCCCAAGGTAGTGTACAAGTATCTTTAGAAGCCGGGCGTCTTGTTAGCTAATACATTACACCAATCACGGGCCGCTATCTTAAGCTACAATTAATCTCCGAGCTGGCACGGGCTGATAGGACTGCAACATGCTGTTTCTTAATTAAAAGCAAACGGATTAAAAATGATTAATAACGGTATTAAATATTCTCATGGACTACAAGCGCAGGGGAAATCGGGGGGCTTTCTTATGCCGGGCTTAAAACGAAGAAGTCATTAACGGCGGGCCCAATCTCCCTAAGCCAGGGCTTTAGACTGTTTGGGATCACAAGTTGCTTACTTCATGAATATGCATTTAGCCCCTATCAAGGCGAGACCAAAAGGCAAGAGTCGTGTGGCGTGGCGCTGGTGTGGTGTTCTTCCCCCGGAGCAGGAGAAACTTTGGAGTTTTTTTTTTTGATTTGTGACATTTCGTGGTCTGCCTTTGAGGTCAATGCAGCGGCGGCGGCGGCGGCAGAGGCAGCAGCGTTAACCGTTTGCCGGTCGCAGTTTTCCGAGCCGAGCGCGGGCGTTTGATGATGTTCAAAAGTGTCTCTGTGTGTAAGCGTTTCATCTGCAGAAAAGAGAAAAGGTGTTCCTCCGCTACACAGCACCCAGCACTGACATGGATGCAGGATTTATTTATTTACAGGCAGCAAGGTGAATGTAATTGGACAAAATATTTAGAGCAGCCATTCCCAAACTCAGGAGTGTCACCTTAAATTTACCAAAACCTCACGCAGACCTCCAACAATACAAACTTCCCTCAATCCCAAATTTTATTTTCATAGTTTTTCTCCATATATTTCTATAAAAACATTACAAAAGACACTGACTATTGGCTAAAAAGTGTTTTAAAGTTATATTTTTAAACAAATACACTAATAAAAAAAAAGCTTCAAAAACTCAATAACTCAAGACAAGGATCCCTCAAGATTTTTGGGGCCAACTCAAAATCTCAAGTTTTCCATTTTCACTTAATTTGATGTTCATACGTCTAAAAACTTTTCTAATTTTTAAGTTTTTCACTCTGTCATTATTTTTTTACTCATCTTACAGCCAACTTACAGAGTTCAGAAAAAGTTATTCTTTTGTTAAATGTACTATATTTAGTTTTTATTATTATCAACTAATACTTTTTCTGAACAGTGGAGTCAGTTGCTGTAAGATGAGCTGGAAAAAATAAAGATAGTGAGTAAAACTTAAAGTTTGAACGTTAAATTTGGTGAGTAAAAAAAATATTAGTTGTAGAAAACTTGAGATTTTGAGTTGATCACCAAAACTCAAAAATCTTGATGGATCCTGTTGCCTTGAGTTTTTGCAGCATTGTTTTCTTACAGTGCATTTCAAACTCAATTTCTTTTTAGGATACTTACTATAGACAGCCTCTGGGGGCCCCCCTGCGGTACCTTCGCGGACCCCACTTTGGGAACCGCTGATTTAGAGCAATACTATGTAACTCTTTAAATATTGCGACAGGATCTTGTGTAAATGCGTTGATGACATGGCTTTTCTGGTATCCCTTTGCTTCAATTTTGCTTTTATGGGTGGAACAATCACAGGAGGAGTAACCAAGGGCGGGACGTAAGCAGTGCACCGCTGACAAACAAACAAACAAACAAACAAACAAACAAACATGAAGGATTATTGGTGGTAGAATTCAGCGTATTATGAGCAGCTCTGTACTTATTTGTGAAGGGGGACAGCAGCAGAAGCCAGTTGTACAAAAACTTATGGAAAAAGTGGGTTTGTTTGAATGTGGTGGGACGTCAGAGGGACTTTACTGTTGTTAAAATGGAAACAGGACAAAGACAAAAATCCCACAGAGAACTGAACAACAACTACAGTACCGAGAACGGCATCCAATACGTTTTAAGGATCTAACTTTGATGTCATAGTGCACAGGATTTACTTTATGCCTCTTTATTTTTTATTTTTTGGTTGCTCCCTTTACTCTTTTCAGTCGCCACAGTGAACAGTGACAACCGGCCACATACTGTGACTGCAGGGGGCAGTGTTGGTGAAGTGGGACGACAGTGTCTCAGGAGGTAAAGCGGTCGTCCTATAACCGGTTGCCGGTTCAAATGCCGCTCTCTCCCCAGTCCCTGAGCAGGACACTCACCTCACCTGTATGAATGTGTCAGTGTGAGGTTGATGGTGGTTGGAGAGGCTGTAGAAGGGCAGCCACAAGGAAAAAAAAAACAAAAACTAATTGTAAAGTGACTCTGAACGTCTAGAAAAGCACTGTATAGCCAACCTTTTTTGTCTCGTGCACCCCTGGCCTATTTGTCATACCATGAGTAACCCCTCACTCATTATTTGTGTTGATTATTCTTCAAAAAGTGATCATATAAAGCATCTGTTTTTAGTAATACTTCATTTATTGTAGATAAAAATTCTCGCATTTTTTCTTTTAAACTCAAAATTAAGATAAAAAATAATTTGTCTATCTGCAAAATACAAATAAAAAGAAATATATAACAAAATAAAATCATATTGCATGCATTGTAAAAAATATCTGTAGATTTCATGGTAAAAATCTGTAAAATCTCAACAGTAAAAGACCGTAGTTGATATATCGGTAAAATACTGTTTTGGTTACGGTAATTAACTGTAATATTAAAAATAAGGCAAAATTGTATTTTTTTAGTTTTATTTTTGGTAATGTATACAGTATAGCACTGTTAAAAAATTGAGTCCAGTGTTTATTACAGTTTAACACCTTTTTAAAAGATAACTTTAAATTTTTACAGTAAATGTTGATTAAAATGTAAGCTGCAAATTGTAAAATATACAGTTAATCTATTTTTTGAAAGATTAATAACTTAATTTTACAGTAAATAATAAAAACTCAAGTCAAAAACTGTAAAAACAACATTTGTGATATTATACTGTAAAATGAAATAAAGGCCTCTTGTAATTTTTACAGTAGAATTCTGGCAACCACAGCTGCCAATTTTTTACCGTAAAATTTACAGATTTTTTTTTTTTACAGTGTGTACTTATTGCACTAATATTTTATGTTCAGAATAAAAAAAGTAATATTAAACTAATAATAACACATAATAATACAATATAAAACTAACATCAAATAATTTCAATAATTCTCTTTTGAAATAAGTTATTTAACCTAATATGTAACAAAATATACATCCAAGTAATATTCCTTTGCAGTTTTAGCAGTGAATGAGACATTTGAGCTGATTTGTAGTAGTGCGTGCGTACCCCTGGTGGTCCCCGTACCGCTTGTTGGGAAACACTGCACTATGCCACTGTCGCTCTATGCCATGCATCTGTATCCTACACTGTAACAGAGAGAATGATAAATGAAACAGAACAGATAAATGAGCTGACTGCTTGGTAGTGACGGAGGTTTAAGGCTGGAATGATCAGAACGAGTGCGGTGACGGTGTCTGGGCTTTAGAAACACGCAGGAGCACTTCCTGGTTTCACGGTTTCTGTGTATTTTCCTGAGCCTGATCCTGGAACGATCTGCAGGTCAGGCTGAGGATAAGTCCCTCATCTCTTTGTTTGCAGTTTAAACAAAACTTATCTGTTTTTTTAGCGACCACCTGCACCTGTAACATCAAGTTGTGCAGGATCTTAATTGTTCTAATATTTAATCTTATTGTCCTGTGATTGTAAATACGAGCGACTACATTGCACATTTGTCTGTTCAACTGCTGCTTGTACTGCTGCACTTAGTTTGTGATGTAGCATGAAGAAGATCAGAGGAAATTTTATGTCAGTGCATGAAGAAAAATGGTTGAATGGAATAATGACTAATGCAAAGGTGCGGACATATATTCAAATAAAAGATACATTTAGGAGAGAGTTTTTTGTCTGTGCAAATTTGACTGGGAATCAAAGGTCTTTGATTGCTCAGCTGTGTTTAGGAATCCTTCCTCTGGCCTTAGAAACTGGGAGATTTAACCAAACTTCAGAAGAAGACTGACTCTGTGGGCTGAAATCATTTTGTTTTGTATTCTCCTTTTTATGATGAATTTAGAATCCCTTTGTTAAATGAGATGTTTGTCCAAAAACCTGAGAAGTTCTGGAGCTCTGATGATGAGAAGATAATGGTTGTTTAATTTTAATGTGTATAAATTGGGTACATTTGTTTGCAAAGCCTGGAGAAAACGGCAGTCGTGTTTATTTAGATGAAATTGTTTGGATCGTATATTTTTGTGTAGATATATCGTGCCTACTGTCTTTTGTTTAGCTGATGGTGTCTTATAAGCCCAAGTAAAGGGCTGGACATGTTAGAAAGCAAGACAAATAATAAATTCATTCATTCATTCATTTATTGGCAGCCAGGACATCGTTGGAAAAAAGATTCAGTCAGGTCTCTCTTTCCTGGTTAAATAATAATTGAATAAAAGCCATGAGAGAGTTTTCAGCTCTTCATTAGGGCCCAGGATTACTCAAACCTACATGAATGAAACAAAATACGACTCCAGGTCTGTTCTTCCTTCCTCCTTCCTCCTCCAGTCAGTGCAGAGCTGCGTTCCTGCTCTAAATCCACTCTGTGTAACGCGGGACTGTGGTTTTTGTCATTTAAATGCTCATGGCTTGAGTCCAATGGCTCCGGTGCCAGCGCCGAGTGTTCGCTGTAATTGACCATACAAGCCTCTTTCTCCCCTTTTTTTCTGCTAATTTCATAACTGCTATTTTTAAAATGTCAATTATGAAGCAGATTAATGCATCTTAATGTGAGATTAGATGCATTTTAACACCGATCACACGGCGCTGGCTTCATTTCTGGCACTTTTATTCACTAACAAACGTCTCTCTGTGGTGGGAGCAGGCCAACACGTCTTAATTGCCTAACACTGCTTCTCTTTTGATTACTTTTTTCCCCCATTTAAACAGGGAAATAAAGGTACTCCTAATATGTATCCTCTCTCCATTTATCCAGGCTTGAGGCTGGCACAAAGAGTACACTTCCTGGTTTCATGTGTGATCATATAAAGCTGTGAGACCAAACATTTGAGCTCTTGCCTCAGCAAACGTGAAAGAAACTAGGAGGAAAAAGCTTTATAACATGGTTATAAGCTCAAAAAAGTTGATTTCGAAGAATAGGGAACTTTTAAGAAGAAATACTACTACTGCAACAACTACTACTACATTACTATCATTACAGGTAGCACTTATACTATTATAACTACTATTATTACTAAGAGCCAAAATACTTTTACTGATTTAGATATTTTTAAAGTAACATTCTTTTCTTTAAAAATCATCATAAAGTAAAAAGATGTTTTAAAAGTAAAGTAAAAGTAAAGTAAAAGTAAAGTACATGGTAATACTTTCTTCTTATACAAGTCTGTGAAGACTCTCACTCGTCCAGGGTCATTGCGTCGCAACAAAAAGTTAAAAAAGCAGTCATCTGGATTGCATTTTTCAAGTTGAAGACGTTTCACCTCTGATCCAAGAGGTTTTCTCAATTCTGAATTCAGGCTGGAATTGAGAAAGCCTCTTGGATCAGAGGTGAAACGTCTTCAACTTGAAAAATGCAATCCAGATGACTGCTTTTTTAACTTTTTGTTGCGATATTTTCTTTATAGTCCGCACGCAACCAGACTAAATATGGGGAGGCTTCATTTAGTGTCTATGCTTCCCAACTGTGGAACTCCTTACCCAAAAATCTTCAGCTTGAAACATTGATTAACACTTTTAAGTCTAAATTAAAGACCTACCTTTTTAACATAGCCTACACTGTAAAAAATATCTGTAGATTTCATGGTAAAAATCTGTAAAATCTCAACAGTAAAAGACCGTAGTTGATATATCGGTAAAATACTGTTTTGGTTACGGTAATTAACTGTAATATTAAAAATAAGGCAAAATTGTATTTTTTTATTCTATTTTTTGTAATGTATACAGTATAGCACTGTTAAAATAATTGAGTCCTGTGTTTATTACAGTTTAACACCTTTTCAAAAGATAATAATTTACAATTTATTTTAAATTTTACAGTAAATGTTGATTAAAAAGTAAGTCACAAACTGTAAAATATACAGTTAATCTATTTTTTGAAAGATAACTAAAAATTTTACAGTAAATGTTGATTAAAATGTAAGTCACAAACTAAAATATACATTAATCTATTATTTTTAAAGATAATAACTTTAAATTTTACGGTAAATAATAATAAAAACTCAAGTCAAAAACTGTAAAAACAATACTTGTGATAATATTATACTGTAAAATAAAATAAAGGCCTCTTGTAGTTTTTACAGTAGAATTCTGGCAACCACAGCTGCCAATTTTTTACTGTAAAATTTACAGATTTTTTTTTACAGTGTACGACTATTTTTTATTTTTTTATTTTTCTGTATGTACAGTATTTTAATTGTATATGGGCATTTTTATCCTCATTTTGTGCTTATTCTGTTGTATATGTTGCTTAAACTCTTGTTATTGTTTTTATTGTTGAATTCCATGTAAAGCACTTTGGGTTGTATTTCACATGAAAGGTGCAAAAATAAACTTGACTTGACTTGGGGGAGGAAACCGGAGAGAACCCACAGACTGGCCCGAGGATCAAACCCACAACCTCTTTGCTGGAAGGCGAGAGCACTACCCATTCTGCCACCGTGTCCTGTAATAAAGAAAATAAAAATATATTAATACAAAATTAGTTTACAGACACAGATGTTTATAATTTAGCTTTGATTTGCACAAGCCAAGTATTAAACATTAATAACAATGTTTATAACTATAAAGATATTCATTCACTTTGTAAATAATCCATTACCAGGTCGCGAGCCCTTAACTAATCCTTCAGAGTGAGTTTAAAGCGTTACTGAGTAAAAGTGTCGACTGTCTTTGTGCGACTTTTGGAGCAACTCTCGAAGCCAAACGAGATGTTAATGTTGTCACTGCAGGAAAAAAAGTGGTCTTATTTTGCAAAGCGGCAGAGTTTGAAAAGGGAAACGTCCAGAACATGATTTGTTTTGGACTAAACCAATTACTCTGACGCCTCAAAAGAAGTTTCATTTACTGCTGCTGTCAGGTGAGCTGCTCCTCTCTGTCACATTTCAACCTTTTTCTTTTTTGGGGTTTGTCAAATTTTATTCATTCCTTGCCTCCAAGATACAGCTACGTTTCGATACAAAACACATTATAATTTCCTCATTTCATTCATTCACCTTCTTACGCTTGATGGAAGCCTATCCCAGTATCAATTATCCTTAATTTTACCCAAAAATCTGCTCAGAAATGTATATTAAGCAACTATAGAACCATTTCTTTTCTTCTTTTTTCCCATTGCATCTATCTTCTCCAGTTTTTCCTCATCTAGATGTTGTGAAACCACAGCAGATCCTTATCCTCCCCGTGTTTGTCTATTGAAAAAGAAAAACACTGGAATAATAAACGTCTTCAAATCATAAAGATAAGCGAGCGCTGCATGTTTAAGATAAGAGCCGGGGCTGGCGATGCATTCGGAGAGTTTCCTGTGGTCACGCTCCGGCTCACAGCTGATGGTTTTGTGACGATCACGTGACCACGGAGCTGTCAGTCAAACTCTTCACAATAAAAACACACTGTAAAGCATGAACGGAGTATTATTAATATAACATTTCTGATAAATAAGTTCATGGAAATCAATGCAAGATTATACAAACACCAGCATCCAGTGGGCTTTCTGCACACAGTTTATTTATTAAAGCAGTGGATCCCAAAATTGTTTGTTTTGTATATGTGTAAATAAATAAATAAATAAATAAATAAATAAATAAATAAATAAATAAATAAATAAATAAATAAATAAATAAAATAAAAAAAGAGACATTTTATGCTTACTTAATTATACATGCTAATTCTCCATCATTTATACTTTTAAAAATCAAATTCAGAATAGAAAAAAGTGCCTTTAAAATAACAATATAAAAAATATGATAATATAGAGTTCTATTAAATTAACATAATAAATGTAAGGAAAAAAAACTCCCCTTTTAAACAAACTATAATAATAATAATAATAATAATAATAACTTATAATACATGTAAAAAAAATAATAATAACTCCCCTTTTAAACAAACTATAATAATAATAATAATAATAATAATAATAATAATAATAATAATAATAACTTATAATAAATGTAAGAAAAAAAACTCCCCTTTTAAATAAACTATATTAATAAAAAAAAAAATAATAAAAAAAATAAAAATAAATAATAATAATATTTTTTTGCAGTTTCACCTAAGTTTAAATTGCTAATCTTGAAAAAATTGCAAAAATTATGAATTAATTCCAAGTACCCCCTGCAAAGTGCTCGTGTACGTCTAGTGGTCCCCGTACCCCTGGTTGAGAAACACACACAAAAAAGTGTTCTTAGTTACATTGTTATTCATGTTTTTTACGGCTTTGTTTTAATTTTAATTCTATAAATGTAGGAAAGTGATGGCAGCTTCTCTGTATTCTATTTTAACTTTAGCTTTAAAGGTCATACAGAAATATTTAAAGGGCCAGATGACGCTGTTTTAAAAGAGCAAAGAAAACTGAAATGAAAAATGAATTGCAATAGTATTTTACATTTTATAATTTAGAACAATGTATGTGTGGAAAAACGTCTTCTACATGAGGCTAACAGATAAAGGAACTGATGGAGGTTTAATGATCAGAATCATGTGTCTGTGTAGAGCTGTGAGACCGAGTGTTTTCAGCTCTGGAGAAGGACAGCGCCTCAGCATACAAGAGTCCCAAGACCGAATATCTGTAGAGGGTTGTATCAAGAAGGGCATCTGGTGTAAAAACGTGCCAATGTTCCCATGCTAATGATTTTCTCTGACCAAAGAAAGTACTAAAGCGTGTCTAAGCTAGGACTAAACCAAAACCAAACCAGGACTAAATCAGGTCTAAACCAGAATAAAACCAGGACTAAATCAGGTCTAAACCAGAACAAAACCAGGACTAAAGCAGGACTAAATCAGGTTTAAACCAGGACTAAACCAAAACCAAACCAGGACTAAATCAGGTCTAAACCAGGACTAAACCAAAACCAAACCAGGACTAAATCAGGTCTAAACCGGAACAAAACCAGGACTTAACCAGAGCTAAACCAGGACTAAACCAGGACTATAACAGGACTAAAGCAGGTCTAAACCAGGACTAAACCAGGACTATAACAGGACTAAAGCAGGTCTAAACCAGGACTAAACCAGGACTATAACAGGACTAAAGCAGGTCTAAACCAGGACTGAACCAGGACTAGCACTACCATTATTTTAAGGCTTTAAATAAAGTAAAAATAAATATTAAACTCTATTCATCTTTCCCATTACCCTCTTTTTGGGCCCTGACCCTTCATTTGGGAACCCCTGTTATTAACAAAGCACATTTAATGCTCTTTTTCAAACACGGGAAACAATTACAAATGTTAGATTAAATACAATAATAAAATAAATACGTGTGGTCATAATGTTTCGGCTGATGTGTGTATAAACAGAGCAGTCGGGCCCCTCTCCGCTGGGCCCTGTCACGTTACATATGCACAAAGCCGTGTTAAAGTCTCAGTGTGAGCTCGTCCCGCTAATTTCACAAACATCACCAATTACTCTGCCGGACGTGTCCACACCTGCCCCGACGAGCCGCGAACATCTGAGCCAGCAGGGGGCGCTCTGCGGGCCCCGCCACTTCATCTGGAGGTAAAGATGTCTGCGGCGCAGGCTGTGGCAGGGCGGGGCGCGCTTTCAGAGAGGAGATGACATGTTTAAAACCTGAACAAAAACTAACAATACAAGTTAAAGCAGTGTTTCTCAACTGGTGGGTCAGGACCCCAGAAAGAGTCGCGTAGAGGTAAATGTCATTTCAGTGTTTAGAATATTTGAGGTGTTGTTTTAGTTACATGATTTAGTGAACCATACTTTGGGGCAACAGAGGCTCAAAAAAGGCTGCTGGTTTAAATCCCGCTCTTTCCAGTTTACGTTGTGTCCTTGGGCAAGACACACATTCTATTTTAACTTTAGCCTTTAAAGCTAAAGTTAAAATAGAATACTCCAGAACAGATATTTCTAAAGAAGCTGGCATCACTTACCTACAATTATAGAATTAAAATTAAAGCTAAGCCGTAAAAAAACAAAAAAACAAAACATGAATAACAATGAAACTAACAACACTTTTTTGTGCGTGTTTCTCAACCAGGGGTACAGGGACCCCTAGAGGTACACAAGCACTTTGCAGGGGAATTATTTAATAATTTTTGCAATTTTTTCAAGATTAACTATTTAAACTTAGTTCGGTGAAACTGCTAAAAAATATTATTATTAGTTATTATTATTATTAATAGCTTGTTTAAAAGGGGAGTTATTTAAACAATGATCAATATTTTTGCTAATTTTTTTCTTTCATTTATTAAGACATTATTTTTGAAATATATATAAAAAATGAGTTAATTTAATAGAACTATATTGTCATTTTTTTATATTGTTATTTTAAAGGCACTTTTTTCTATCATGAATTTGATTTTTAAAAGTATAAATGATGGAGAATTAGCATGTACAGTCAAGTAAGTATCAATGTCTTTCTCACCTCTGCTGTATGAAGAATGTGTTTATATACTCCTCGTATATATAAAAAAAAAAAATATTAAAGACCAACTTTTAATCCCTGGTGGGATCTTTAATGTTCCTTTGCATGAATCAAATAAACAGAATAAATTGTACAAACTATTGGTTTTAACTCACAGCTAAGAATTTTACTCCAAAAATTGTTCTTTTATTCCATATTATTGTGTTTTATGATGTAGAAGATGAATTAGCTCACCATAGGTTTCAGAAAAAGTATCGCTTGGCACTGGTATTGAAAAAATCTGAACAGTACCCAGCTCTACATAAACGTCCTAAATCTTCAGCCACAAAAGAAACACAAATGCACTTCTCCTACAGTAACGCTCAGTTTGTCCATGGTGGCATTGAGGTTAGCACTTTCACCTCACACCAAGAAGGTCCCGGGTTCTAATCCTGGACTGTGTGGGGCCTGTCTGAGTGGAGTTTGCAGGTTCTCTCTGGTTCTGGGTTGGTTTTCTTCCCCATCAACCTAAAACATGTGCAGCAGGCTGCGGTCGCCCACTGCTCCAGGTCGAACTCCAGCGCCCCTCAAGGACGGGAGGACAAATTTCACCACAATAAAGTCTTAACCTTATATCACTGTTGGAAAGCTTGAAGCAAAATCAACTCAGTTCATAAACGTCCTAAGCCTTCTGCCAAAAATGTGTGTTCAGACAGTTACATGAGTGTGCTTCTCTTCCATTGATGCTCAGTTTGTCCACAGTGGGCCACCGTAGACGCAAACACAGCGATAAACAATGAGTGTTGAGAGTTTGCCAGGATCTGTCGCAGTTGAACCACTTCAGTGCCTCATGCCCTCCGGAGCTCGTCTCCTCTGTGGCCTCACCTTGCTACAGATTACCCACAAGTGCACTGCAACCAGCTTACATGTTTTGCAATACAATGTAAAAGTCCTTAGAAGAGAAAATAATAAAACATATTACTACTGTGTCCCGCTCTGCAGGAAATGACAAGATGAAAAGACAAATATTAAAACACATTCTGGGCTCTGCTGAGAGAGGAAAGTCATTTTTAAAATAGTCTTATCAGTTTTGCTAGTTTCTGATTATTTGATTATAACTTATTTTGCTAAATTTTATCATTAACTTGATGTACGTTTGGTTATGGGGATAAAATGGACCTGCTAATGATGCATGATGTGTGATTTTTTAAATATGAACATATTTTCTAGTTTAGTTCAGTTTAGTTTAGATTTTTCTTTATTTGTCAGGGACCAAGTACAAATACATTCATTTCACTATTTCACATTACAGAGTACAAAAGTTAACATTAATTTATAGTTAAAATACTTACTATGTTCTAAGCATTCTTGTAAGACCTTTTTTTTTTTTTTTAAACAACCGTTCTGCTCACTTTCCGCTTGTAAAGAAGTTGTTTTTTATTATAGATCCATGTTTTTAATGCGTAATATTTGATCATGTGACACACTCCTGAGCACTGTTCCAAAAGTGCTCAGGTGCGGCGTTCAGTGTTGCCAACTTAGCGACTTTTCAGACCTCCCTAGCGACTTATTTTCAAAAAAGCGACAAGCGACAAATCTAGCGACTTTTTCTGGTGTTGCTAGCGACTTTGGGGACTCATGAAAAATGTGAAAGCATTTCTCACTGCTCTACTCTTCCGAGCTACCTGCTGTCGCCGTGAGCTCCTCCTCCTCCTCCGTCTCGCCGTCAGCAGCTGCTGCTGTTGTGCTCTTAACTCCGCCTCTTTCCCTCTGCCACAGACCAATAGACCCTTTTCACGATGACGTCAGACCACTTCCGTTTTGAGACGATGGGATGTATCTTCATTTCCAGTGCCGCGCTTCTCCCATAAGAAATTCACCCAGACTTTTTTCAAATTGCCAGTTCACAAGTTTACACAATATACAGCGATTTTCAAATGAATATTTACCCACAAAACATTCAAAACTTGCGAAAGGATATTAATTCTTCAACGAAGGATACTTGGATTATGAAGTGAGTGCTTTGTTATGTAGCTAGATAGCGTTAGCAACATGGCTAAGTGATAGAGCTGTGCTATAAAACAGTGTTAGATCATGTCATGATCTGAGTTTATCTGAATATTTGACAATCTGCTTATCAGGAAATACCACTGGATAGTACTACAGTATATTTTCATTTAGTAAAGCTCTGTGCTCAAACACTGACTCTGCTGTAGTGCATCAGTCTGTGACAAAATAATAGACTTTTCACATCTACTGCCAAAACTACAAACTAATCTTTACTTTAATTCATCAGCAAATCTCTGTACATCATGTAGCCTTATATTTGGCAAATTTTTAAGACTCCGAGTAAATTCCATACTGGCGAGCAGCAGCACTGGAAATGAAGATACATCCCATCGTCTCAAAACGGAAGTTGTCTGACGTCATCGTGAAAAGGGCCAATCAGCACAGACAGTCAACTCAGAGCAGGAGCTGTTTATTCAACAAATTTGTGCATCATACCAATATTTTACAGACATTACAGCACTGTTCAATAGTACATAAAACATTTATAACAATAATAATAAAAATACAGAGTATTTTTTGCCTATTATGTCCCTAATTTGCATGTAAATAATATACAGTTACCTGTTAGAGTGCAAGCTGACAATATATATATGCAGATCTCTTGAAATATTTGGAGATATTTGGTGCCAAACAGCAGCCTCACCAGGCAGCCACGAGTCATCGGCCTCACTTTCAATTAGAGCCATGTGACCAATTATGCAAATTAGGTGATGACGTCATCTGGCGACTTCTAGCGATTTTTAGGACAGCCCATAGCGACTTTTTTTTTATTGAGGAGTTAGCAACACTGGCGGCGTTAGCAGGACACTCGGCTTTGCTTCGGAGGGAGAAGGAAGGATCCTGGAGACCAAGAAACACTCAAATACTCGAATCCTAAAGCATTTTAGTAAGATTTTCCATTGCTGTGAACACATTTTTGTCACATGTTGTGTTTTGTTCATCTGCGCCTGTATCAGTCCACGTGTTATAACGCACTTTTAAGTATTTCAAGAACCACTGACAATGCTATATCTCTTTTTCCACAGACTCCACTGCCTCTTACTGAGCGATACTGAGAAAATAACGCTTGTCCTGGGAATAAAACGACGTGTTTGCGGTACAAGTATTAGCCGAAGCTTGATTTGAATTTCACTCGTATTTCTGGACCTCATTGTGCTCAGGTGTGGCGATGTTCAGGTCCAGTCTTTCATGTGCGCGTGTCCTGCCTTCACCCGCAGGTCAGAATAAAAGACCGAGGACTGAATGGGACTCTCCTGGTCTTTGAAATCTCTGGTCTACTGGTACACAGAGAGAGAGATATTACAAAAGAAGCCTGTGGAGAAACACAGTGGGACAAACTGAAGGCAGGCAGATGAAGCACAGACGGACGTTTACACCTGGGCTCTGTTTGATCATCAATTAAACGCAGGCTCGCTTTCAGTTTGCGATGCAGAGAAGATGAGGCTCTGTGTGTGCTGCAAATGCTGTAACTTTGTAAATAAAACGCCATCTAGCACAATGATTCTCAAACTTTTTATGAGACGTACCATCTCAGGGAATATTTGTCCGTTTTAAAGGAGTGAAAAGAGCATAAAGCAGGCTTAACCAGGTCTAAACTGCGCAGTAAAAGAGGGATTAACTACTGTTAAATACTGTTAATAAATAAACCAGGACTAAATCAGGACCAAACTAGAACTAAAGCAGGTCTAACCCAGAACAAAACCAGGGCTTAAGCAGAACTAACTAACTAACAAACTAACTAACTGAGCTTTTCTTGTGTGGTAATCCAAATAAAAATCAATTATATTCTGAAACTACAGAAAGCAAAAGCCATTTCTTCTCCCACAATGCGTTTTTAATGTATTTGAGCATTGTATTGTTTCTTAGACCTTTTTTCAGCTTACAACAACTTTAACATTACCATCATTTTATTTTTCTGCTTACCTAGCACTGAGAAAACACAACACAGCCAACCTCCCTCTCCCCAGACACCTCCAGGGTAACTTCAAGGCATCCCCGGCCCAACCAAATAAAACATGTCTCTTAAGAACACAGTATCATTATTTTCTTTCACTGAAGGAGTTCATTTGTAAAGTGTCTTGTTGTTTTGTCGTTATACATACAAGGTGTTCAACAAAACTGCGTAGATGGAGCGCATCGTCACTTTGGGCCAACCTAAACCATGTTTTTCAGTGGTAGGGGAGAAACTGGAGCACACGGAGGAAACACGAGGAGAGACGGGGAGAGCCTGCCACACAAACTCTTTTCTTATTCTGTACAAAAAAGTTAATCTGGCAAACCCCTTTTCCTAAGAAACAATCACTGACGGAGGGATGGGATGTAAGCGGCGCACTGCTGACCCAAACAAACATGGTGGATTCTTGCTGATTTTGCCACAAAACATCAGAATCTGGCGTATTATGAGCAGCTCTGTCCTTATTTGTGAACGGGGACATCAGCAGAAGCCAGTTGTGCAAAGACTTGTGGAGAAAGTGGGTTTGTTTGAATGTGGTGCTTACGTGGGACGTCAGAGGGACTTTACTGTTGTTAAAATGGAAACAGGACAAAGAAAAAAATCCCACAGAGGACTGAACAACAACGAGGACTTCAGCAGAACCAACAATTCTTCAATATTAATGTAAAAAACAAAGGACAAAATTCATCTGACGCTGGATTCGTCTCTGTGTCTCACTGTAGTGCACTGTCAAACTTGTCCACAGTGTGTTTGTGTCTGAACCCATTGTAATGATTCATACTGGTGCCTCTCAGATCAGCGTCTCTCTCTCTCTCTCTCTGGGTTTGTCTGAGTTAATCCTGTTTGCAGCGCTGCTACCTTCAGCTCAGCGCTAATATCCTACACCTCCCACAACATTTACAACATTTACTCCACCGGCGCCGGAGCCTTCAGAGTCCTCCACGTTTAATGTTCTGAACCGACGTGATCAAAGTCAGGTTTGTAAGGTTTTTAAGGTCTTAGTCGGGATGGGACGGATCATAGGAGTTTGTGTTGGAGCTAAACTGAACAAACGAGAGCAGAGAGTAGCACAGTAAAAGTTTCTGAGTCTAGACCATGAGTAGTTTGTAATAAATCAGAAAGCAGATGGAAAAAGCATTAAAAATCTGTACTGTTACTTAAAAGTAGCAGTCGAGAAGAAATTAAATTAAAAATAAGATATTACAGGAGCAGACATAACAGATGAATGTAAAGTTTTATATTAGGCAGTAATAACTAAGGCTGCAGTTGATTATAATTTATTATTAAAATAATTGTCACCTAATTTAGTATTCGATTAATCACTATCTGAAGTATACATAGACTTTGACTCATGTCGTGCTGAGAGGAGTTTTTATTTCCAAAACCATACAATAAATACACAGAAAAAATAAAAACAAATTTATATTTTGATGAAAAATGTATGTAAGCTCTGTCCACAAATCCTTAAGTGGCACATTTGTAGCCTTCTAGCTTAAGTTTTGAAAAATAAAAATAAAAAAAATCGCACATTTACTCTTGTTTAACTATCTGATTATTAATCGATTAATTGAAAAAATAAACAGCAGAGTAATCGATTATCAAAGTAATCATTAGTTGCATCTTTTTATTCATTTTGGCTTCAGTTCAGGGGCGGCCACAGCTAACTCCCCGCCTCCTGTAGTGTGCAGTGAATCCATATTTAATCAGACAAATTCAGTTGTTGTCAGGAATATTCAACCCCCCAGAGATTATAAGGATTTATCAAGTAAAGATCCGTGGGACGTCCTGCAGTGGCCTTCTCTGTCTCTGGATTTAAACACCACTGAAAATCGTCTGATGGGATTTGAAGACGGCAGCTGCAGCAGCGGAGGCCATCAAACATCCCTGAGCTAAAGGCTTCTGCAGGAGAAGAACGGGCAAGATTTCAGTCGAGAGGAGAGAGAAACTTGTTAGCAGTGACCCAAAACAGTCTGTGAGAAGTTATAAAAGTGAAAGGACGCTCCACAAACTCCTCAGCTCCTAACTCAGATGTGTGAAATAGTTTTTGTTGTTTAATGAGTTTTGTTTGTCTGTTATTCACATCATTATAATGTGTTTTGAGGTCTTCTTCTGTCGTATGTCCTCAGACGATCAGCAGTGTTTCCCAACCAGGGGTACAGGGACCTCCAGGGGTACGCATGCACTTTGCAGAGGGTACTTATTCAGTAACTATAAATATTCACGCTCAAGTGTCTCGTTGACAGCTAAAACTGCTAAAGAATATTATTTCAATATTATATTTTGTTACATATTTTTAGGTTTAACTAGCTTATTTCAAAGGGGAGTATTTTTGATAATATTGGTTTAATAGTGCATTTTTTAAATTGTTTAATTTATTCTGAACATAAATACGGTAAAATGTAATGTAATTGCTATATTTTATTTAATATTTTATTTTTAGGGCAGGCAAATTAGTTATTATTGTTATTTTTCATTTTGAATCTTTTTAAGTTTTGGAGAAAATAATGCAGGAGAATTTGTATCTAAAGTAAATAAACACCGTTGTTTTATTATGACAGCTTTTTGAAGAATAATGAACACAGATGAGTGAGGGGCTGATCATGGTGGGACAGGTAAACCAGGGGCGTACACGAGACAAAACAAAAAAAAAAGTTGGGAACCACAGATTTAGGCCGATAAGGATTCCATCTATAGGCCAGTGTTTTCAGCAGCTGTAATATATTCTCTACACTTTGCTGTGGATTCATGCGTTCACATCGGGAACTTTCTGGAAGACCTCATCGCAGCAGTGCGGCACCAAAGCGGCACCAAAGCGGCTGATGCATTATTTCGGGACAAGTGCTGGCCTGGGATATCTGTGGGGTCTTCGATGTTCTGCTGGAGCCTGGATGTTTCTGCTGACTTCCATTGCTCCCTCCATTTTGTTTTGACCCAGGAGGCCTCGGGAGTGTCAGCTGCTGTTGTGTGCCACCACGTTTCTGATTGCATCTGTATATTCTACTTCCTCAGATTAAAACTGCCAAAGGATCAGTAATCCAAATAGTGTAAATGTACAGGTACTTAGGCATAGTCATTGATCAAAACTTGTCTTTTAAACCACATATTGAGGGCCTTGTTCGGAAACTGAAGCTTAAGTTGGGTTTCTTTTTCAGGAACAAATCGAGCTTTTCTCTTTTAGTAAGGAAATGCCTTATTTCTGTAACTTTTTTACCCATGTTGGATTATGGTGATCTGCTTTTTATGAATGCACCTACACAGCACCTCAAGAAGTTGGACAGTGTGTACCACAGTGCTTTGCGTTTTATTACAGGCTGTGGAAATCGTGTCCATCATTGTACGCTGTATGCTGTTGCCGAGTACCCCTCTCTGTATGTCCGCAGACTTTCTCACTGGCTGATTTTTGTTTATAAATGTATTATTGGGCTGCTTCCATCTTACCTTTGTATATATATGGTTAGAAACCAACAGCAATATGGTTTACGCTCTCAAAAGTTCTTACAGATGGTAGTTCCGAGGGTCAGGACAGAGCTGGGAAAGACAGCATTCAAACATGCTGCCCCTTCTTCATGGAATGAGTTACAAAAGGAACTAAACTTGACAGCTCTTATTACTTTGGGAGAATTCAAATCCTCTATAAAGGAGCATGAAACAAATTCTATTGGTAAATTTAATTGTTTTTAGAATCGCACTAATTGTTGTGGTATTTTTGTACTAATCTTTTATTGTAGATTTCGATATCGTGTAATTCATGTTTGTGGATGACTGTTGTTTTGTATTGTATTGTTGTACCCATGTCGCTGCTGCTCTTGGCCAGGTCACTCTTGAAAAAGAGGTTTTTAATCTCAATGAGTTTTTACTTGGTTAACTAAAGGAATAATAATAATTTTTTTACTCCAGATGCCCTTCCTGATGCTGGATGGTGACCCGTTGTGACTGAATTCTCTGCTTCTCCTAACGTTCCTATAATGAAGTATCCCTCAGAACCACTACAAAATATTTTTACTATCACTTCAAAGCCAGCCTTGAGCCCGGTCTGTAGTACTTTCTGTATAGGACTTCATCTTCTACGTGTTTTATTATTATTTTTTTCTCTCTCTCTCTTTGCTAACTCCCTAACACCGGGCTCGCAGATAGGTCAGCTCCATTACCAACGCGCCGGCCCACAAATATTTAAAACAAATTGAATCGAACACCCAATACCCATCACAATTACGCCAGGCACAATAACTAAATTAGCAATTCAACACAATAATTGGAAATGCGGCTCGCCTGGACCCGCGGGGCTCCCCGGAGGGCCGGCGGATCTGTGAAGGCACGTCAAGCCCGCTAATTCCACAGCTAATTACTGATGCACGCTGGAATGAAGTTGTTTGTCTCTCAAATAGCATTTTCAGTTCACGGATATAGGAACACGAGGGCGGGACGCGGGGAGACGGAGACAGAGGAGAGACGTGTGGTCATGGTTTTTATACAGCGTCACGTTCATGCGGCGGCGCTCGCTTTATTTTCTGATGATGAGCTTCATGTTGGAAACGGTACGGCTGTTAGAGAGCAGCAGAAGATAGGCTCAGCGATTAAACGGTGAAGTAATGGTGAACAAATAGGAAACGGCCAGAACTGCATTTATTTTTCCAACACGGACTCAACACATTGGGCCAAACTATATTTTTAATAGTGGATAAAGTCTTTTGTTTGCATTTGTCGGTCTTCCAAAAAAGTACGGCAGCATATTACTGCCAACTGAGTGTGAATTCATTTTAGCTGCATCACATTTTAACAAGAAAACTATCACGTTTGTACAAGATGATTAAGTATCACGTTATAATAAGATAGCAATGTATCACGTTTTTACAGGATAAATGATTTTCCTGTTACGTGATACTTACTTATCTTGTAAACATGTGATACATATCTTGTAAAAACTTTAAAAAATCTTGTTAATCCTGATAAAATTATTTATCATGTAAAAAAAGTGATAATTTCATATCTTGTAAATGTGATACTTATCTTGGTAAAAGGTGCTAGCATGTTGTAAAAATGTGATAATTGTGTATCATGATAAAATGTGATGATTCAGTCTCTTGTAATTTCATGATAATATCAGGTAAAAACATAATAATTGTTGTTATAACGTGATGTTATCTTGTTAAATCGTAATAGTATCATGTAAAAACGTGATAATATCTTGTACAAATGTGATAGTTTTCTTGTTAAAACGTGATACAGCTGAAATGAATTCACACTCAGTTGGAAGTAATATGCTGCCATAAAAAGGCATTAAAGGCTTTACAGAGAAAAGAAATGACATGTATTGTCCTTTTTTCAGGCTTTCTGAAATAGTGTTGAACACTTTGCATTAGGATTTCACGTTTTATAACTTAAAATAATGTATATGTATGGAAAACAACTTATTTTTGGGAGCTGTTACTTTGACTTTACAAAAAAAGCTTGGATTAAGTGTCTGTCGCCCCCTGCTGGCAACGATGGGAACTGGACAGAGCATTAACCTAGTCTGATTTCTTACTTGATAACTTTTTCTTTTAAATTTTATTGAAGATAGCATGACTTTTATATAACAATACATTTTACAGCCATATACAACATGTCCACCCGAAAAAAAATATTTTAGACCAGTGGCATTAACTTCAATTGTTATTAAATGTTTTGAAAATTGAATGATCACCTTACTAAAAGCAGATGTTAGTTCTGTACTGGATCTGTTTCAGTTTGCTTACAGACAGGGGGGAAGCACTGATGACAACATTAATATTCTCACCCATCTTGCACTTTAGCACTTGGAAGACCCAAAAGCATGTGCACTGATTTTGATTGTTGATTTTAGCTCTGCTTTTAATACTCTTCAACCATATCTGCTTTTATCTAAATTAAGACAGATGAGTGTTAACCCCTTTTTAATCAAATGGTATTATTCTTTCTTAACCAACCAGCAACAGCAAGTCAGAGTCAATCAAACCCTCTCAAACCCAAAATGTCTCAGCACAGGTGCTCCACACTTTTTACATTTTACACTAATGACTGTTCCAACAGCCACTCCAGTAACTTTGGTTTTATGTTCTCTGATGACATGGCCATACTGAGCCTACTGCACAAAGACACAACCCCAGCAGATTACTTCTTGCAAGTTAAATATTTTGTGCAATAGTGTGACAACAATCACCTGATTTTAAATGCAAATAAGACAAAAGAAATGGTCCTCTCCTACAGATATCTGGGGCTTCATTTTGACTGCACTTTTAACTGGAAAATTCATGTTAATAGTCTGTGCTCTCGGCTCCAACAGCAGCTGTATTTTCTGCATAGACTAAGACTTTACGGTGTCAGTCAAAGGCTAATGTTTTTGTTTTACCAGGCAGTGCTGGAAACCCTGGTGAGATATGGTACAACCGCTTGGTAAGGTAATCTATCTGTACAACTAAAAACAAAACTTATGCGACAAATTAACATTGCAATGAAAATCATGAGGAAAAGGCATCACCAGTGTGTGAACCTACTGTAGGAGGAGTCTCAGACAAACTCAGACCCAACCATGACCTCCACTCAGAGGACGCCCTCTGAGTTCTAAATATTAACACCTAAAACTGTGCCTGGGTATGTCCTTGATTTTCCTTTGATAATGTATTATGTGAATGTGTGCAGTTGTGATGTGGCTGCTGTGTATCTTATCTGTTTTTTTATTGTAAGGCACTATAACATGAGTCTGAGATGAATTTTCCCAAGGGTACAATAAAGTATATTGTATTGTATATCTTCTAATAATGTAAAGTCACTTGTTTGTGTCCGACTCTGGTAAGTCCCTCACATATCATTAAATCAATTTCAGTCGATTAATCTCTGTTCTGGACATAACTTTGGTCGACTACAGCCCTGGCAAAATCACAAACATCAGTGGTAATCCAGGATCTATTAACTGTTTATTTATTCAATTATTGTTAGTTACATAACTATTAATGCTTTATTACTGCTTAATAGTTGTGAGTAATTCTAAAGTGTTACCAAACTTTTTAATTCTTGAATAACAAGCTTGTGTAAGTTTTTGTTTTGTTTTTGTTTTGTAGTTTTTAACTTGATTTTATTATTTTTTTTACTTGTTGGTTGCTCATATTATTCTTTATCACTTGTTGGCTTTTATAGTTGATGTGACACTTACATTTTTGATCAGCACTTTGGAGCACTTTGATTTATGTTTTATTACTATATTTATTGCTTTTTTTGTTTCTGTCTGGAAGCCTGAACTCCAACTGTATGTCCTCAGCCTCTATTTCACCCAGTGACTGTATGATTTCACCATTTACACTTTTATTTTTGACATGTTAGAGCAGGGTAGTCCAAACTTTTTTCGAGGAGGGCCACTCAAAGACGACATATTTCACCTCAACAAGTCCCTTTCTGATGCTTCTTTTTTCTTTTAGAGGTCTCCATACTGAATCATTCACATGGATACTGTGGAATATGTTTTACTCCAGTTGTCCTTCCGCAGCCACACATTTATCCAGGTTTGGCACCAGTACAGTACACCTTGTCCATGCGTTTGTTACATCTAGGTTGGATTACTGTAACTCTCTGCTGGCAGCGTGCCCTAAAACTCTTTAAAAAGCTTTCAGCTTGTTCAAAACGCAGCAGCAAGATTATTAACAGGAACTAACAGGAGAGAACATATTACTCCTGTGCTAGCTTCACTTCACTGGCTTCCAGTTGAATTCAGAATTAGGTTTAAAATCCTTCTCCTGACTTACAAGGCGCCATCCTACATTAATGATGTTATAGAGCCATACCAACCAAGCAGAGTACTACAGAGTACTACAGAGTACTGCACTCACAAAATGCAGGGCTATGAGTGGTTCCCAGGGTTTCTAAAAGTACAGTTGGAGGTAGAGCTTTTAGTTACCAAGCTTCTGTTTTATGGAATCAGCTTCCAGCTCATGTTAGAGAGGCAGACACAGGCTCTACATTTAAGGTTAGGCTTAAAATGTTCCCCTTTTAGACCTGAGACTATAGATGAGGTAATATAGATACATTTATAGCCTGTGCCTTTTTTTTTTCTTGATGCAGTTTAATGTAGTTATTGTTCATGTTTGATTGTGTGTTATATCTGTAAAAGTGTGTTCATGTTAACTGTTTGTGAAGCCCTTTGATGCACCTGTTGCTTTAATACTGGGTTATATTAATAAGATTGAAATAGAACACATAGTATGACTGCAGTTTTGGTCAATTAACCTTTACTAGCATTTACTAGGTGTACATAGCTAACCTTGGTAGAAAATTAATTGGTGGACTTTGGGGATTACTGTGGAAGAGAAATAATATTAATAAATTATATTGTTTGACCATAAATTGAGGTTGAAATGGATTATTCTAATTTCTGCCTAAAAAAAACCCACATATTTGCCTTTTTCCTTCCTGAAGTGAAGCAAATAACAACATAAATTGAAAATTTCACATATCTTGGTCTACTGCAGCAAAATTTGTGCCAAATAAACAAAGTAATGGAAAGATATACATGTTTTATTTTTAAAAAATCCAGGCGGAATCCAACTGTTGAATAGAAATTGAAGTAGATAGTTTTGTTGCCATGAATTGTCAGAAGACGAGGATGTCAAACGTGTGTGTCAGGCTCTATTCGGGTTTAAGAGGTTAAAAAGTAAGCCTGAGAGCCAATAAAAAAATAGTCCTGGGGCTGCATTTGGACCCTGGGCCATAGTTTGGACACCCTTATGTTAGAGAAACAGTTGCTAGTGGAAAGGAGGGAAAATATTGGATACCGATCTGTCCCACCCACTCTCTATGTTATTTACTTGCTCATACTGAATGCTACATGCATAAAGATGTCTTTGTTGCAGCTCTACATTCAGATACATTTAGTACGGACACATGTCATTCACAGTGTCTTTGTGAAGCTCCTTAAGACGTCTCATTATACGTCATTTTGAATCAAAATGCTAAACATGCCCCATCAGTAAACCTATGCTTATCTTCATGCAAACAGCTCCGAGGCATTTAAACTATGGCTGAAGTCTCTATCATTGCCATCGCGCTGCTATCATTACATTCCCATATATACCACATCAAGACATGATTTAGGAACGGCAGGCCGGACAAAAGGGGGCAAATCTGTTTAAACGGCATGCGCGCCACCCACAAAATGACTGCTAAAGCCGTACGAGGCGCGCATACAGGCGGGAGAGCAAATACACTGATTGCTTTGGATGTAAATGAGAAATGAAGAGGTTCAGACGAGGACCGGGAGCCTGTAATCTCAAGGCGGGTGAAGTGTTGGAGGCGCGAATTAGCGGCCCAAATTGTCCGTCAGAATTCCCTTCACCAATCAGAATATAAACGACACTTTAGCAGTAAAAGGCAAACGAGATACACAGGCGCTATGCTCGGACATGCTTTTGAAGAAGGGTGTGTGTGTGCTAGCTGCTCGTGTATTCTGTGGTGATTGAGGAGCGGCGCTAATTTGGATCCCGTCCTCGTATCCCGGAGAACTAATCCTCTCCATCTCTTATTTATCCTCTCAAAATCTCACTGGAGGAGAAGCATATTAACAGCCCGAGCCATCTCCCTTTTGAGACGCGGCGAGCTCCGATCCTTAGCTTAGCCGCGCTTTTGACACTTTCCAATTCAATGTATAGATTTGCTCTAAAGTCTCAAGCATGTGTGATAGTGATAATCTGATTGGTAAGAAAGCCGGATGAGAGTTTTGAAAAGAAAAAAAAGTGGTGACCCTAAACTGTCATTGACGGGCTCGGACGTGTTGTCAGCACGAGGCTTCGAGCTGAAGTCATGACGCTGTGTCGAAAAAGTTTGGAGAAGACTATACTCTGAAATGTTAGCGAGTAGTTATGAAGTATTAAGAAGATCGAGAGTGCATGAGTGACGTTAGAGGCTTAAGGCATCAAGTGGTATGGTTGCATCTCAAGATCAACTTAGAAAAGCGATGTTATAGTTAAACATTTAGTCATCTTCTTCTGTTTATTCCCATTAGGGGTCAATGACTAAAGCCTGTACCAGCAACTATGGGCCTTAGGTGGGAAACACCTTGGACAACGACCAATTCAGCTTTGGGCTTAGACAGATTAACTGTTTTTTTTTTTCATTTTATTTATTTAAATGCAGGGACAGTGTACAATAAACATTAACCTGCTGCTCAGGTCCTGACCAAAACCAGGAAGTACGACCATATTAGTCCTGTCCTCAGGTCTCTGCACTGGCTTCCTGTTGCTCAGAGAATAGACTTTAAAACATCTCTGCTTGTGTACAAGTCTCTCCATGGCTGAGCACCAAAGTACATCTCTGACCTGTTGGTCCCATATGAACCATCTCAGACTCTGAGGACCTCAGGGACAGGTCTCTGCTGGGACTCTGAGGACCTCAGGGACAGGTCTCTGCTGGGCCCAGAGCCAGGACTAAACTCAGTGAAGCAGTGTTTCAGTTTTCTGCAGCTAAACTCTGGAACAGTCTCCCTGACGATGTTAGACCTCTACTCTGACAATGTTCAAGTCCAGACTTAAAACTGTTCTTTTTAACTGTGCATATGCCAACTGAAAGTGTTTTATCTCTTCTTTTAATTTAATTTTAAATTGATTCTTAATTATACTCTTTAAATTTGATTTTATGGTTTTAATTGTGTTTTGTACTTTTAAATTTGCCTTTTATTTTCTGTAAAGCACTTTGAATTGCTCTGTGTATGAATTGTGCTATACAAATAAACTTGCCTTGCCTAACCTTTACAGGAGAGATGCATTGTACCAGGTTATAGCTCAAGTGCTAATTTCCACCTGTAGTCCCTGCGCAGGTTGATGGTAAAAACATAAAAAGACAAAGTACATATATACACATACACAACCATTCTCACAGTATAAGATTCATCTATTAAAAAATATAAGATTTAAGATTAGTCCATATTATGTGAGCAGGTTTGGTTTGTGAGAAGCCATTTTTTTGTCATGCGTGAAAATGTGCTATAGTTTGTTGATGCGATCAACTCAGTTGGCAACATGTTCCACTGACGAGTCGCCACACAAGAAAAAGCAGAATTCCCAAATGTTGTCCTGCGCTTAGGGATCCTACACTCACCGCTGTGGATCGTGAAGCCCGAGATGTGCTTTCAGAACTCAAAGATATAAAATTATTGAGTGGTGGAGCAGCAGCACCTTGGATAAGTTTATACAGCAGACAAACATTAGAAAGCATGATCATATTGTCAAAGCTCAAGATGTTATGTTTAGCAAGAATGCTACAGTGATGATATAGGCGGCTTTTCTTGTCATGTATCTTAAGAACACTTTTATATAAAGAAAGTGGTCGAAGGGAGGATTTACAAGCCTGTGCCCAACTTGTAATGCAGTAAAGAAAATGTGGAACTATCATTGCATTTAGATATATACTAGATGCCTCAACTGTTAGTGAATCCCTGATATATCTACAATTTTTCAAATTGAATTTCAAGGTATTTGTCACCTTTTTGACATGTTTTTTGAAAGATAAATTGGGTTCAAGAATAACCCCCAGATACTTTAATTCATTAACATTTGTAATTCTTTGACTTTCTAATAATATTTCAGGGCAATTTGGAATTTTAAGCCGATTTGTAAAAACATGGAAACAGTCTTGTCCAGATTTAAAGTGAGACTAGAGTGTTTCTCTTAACATTGAGTGCGTTTACAATCACTTAATTAACCTGGTAACCTGGAAAAACAGGATACTCATATCTCTTTGTACATGACAAATCTGAATGTCTAGGATTTTTTTGTTGTTGTTGTTGTTATTTTTAGATGAGTTGAGTGTGGTGTGGGTGCTTATGACACATACGGCAGTGAGCTAAGCTGTGCACTGTGGCAATGTGCGTTTATAGAGACAGAGGGACAAGAAACATAAAAAAAAAACACGTGAGACTTGTGCACTGTCACAGCAGCAGTGCAAGAAGATGAAGAGTGAAAAAAAAAGCCAAAGACTTCAGCAGAGTCTCGCAGCGGCTGTAGAGTAGTGACAGTTTAGTCTGAGAGCGGCGGGACATGGACACTGAGCATAACAATTGGTAGATTGCACAGTTTTGTTGAATATTAAGAGATCAGGAGTTTTGTAAGCCCAGGTACAATTTATAGTCACTGTGGCAAAGTTACTGCTTGCGCCATGTTTGTTTTGCTGTGTTTTTTTGGAGTTCACACCTGCTCAGTTCACCTGCCACACTCAGAAACCAGGATACTGTGCATACGTGCCAATACATTCCAAGTAGAGTATTCTGGTTTCTCATAACCTGGATACTATGTTTACATTCACAAAAAGAAAACTGGGATACTTAAAAAAGAAACGATCATAATTGGGATACTCAAGTCTATGTTAACGCACTCATTCATTCACTATGGGCAGATGTATACAGCCAAACCAACTCATGCATGCATTCTTCTGCTTTCTCCTCCAAACAGACATGAAACTTGATAAACTGGTTTCACTAAATATGTTTAAGAGACTGTTAAATAACTTGGAAGAAAACTCTTTGTGTTGCAGGTGCTTTACCTGACAAACCGATTGCATGGATTTTATGATTTGAGGTTATTTATTGTTGTTCTGTTTGAGTACTATTACTGCAACCCTCCAAACCCACTTCAGCCTGGGACCTTCTGATTGCTAGCGAGCGTACTACCCACAGAGTAAAAGTAACATTCTTTCCATTTATTTAGTACTCAGAATGCAGTGGCAAAGTACTTTTGTAGTACTTTCCACCCCTGCATGTTTGTCGTTGGACGTTAATAAGAGACACACTTCATCCACTGCTATGTTTTGGAGAAAGCCAGTAACACGAGGGAGGAAATGAGAGACTGGGATGGACTGCTAACCACTCTGCCACCTTGGACCCCCATAGTCTTACAGTAAACTATTCTTCTTCAAATTTTAGCATTAGTAAAATGGTGTAATAATGCATATAGCGTAAAAGAACACCTTGTTGGTTAAAATTCCCTCGTCACGGGTTTGTTTTGTGACACCCTGAAGAGTAGGTGATGCAGTGAGTGTTAATATGACTCGGCTGTGTAGTGTTTGGTGTAAATTAGGTGAGGAAACGCCATCATTCTTGCACTTTTGGTACTTACATTAAATCCTAAGAAATGCGCTTTGGATGTTCTCCTTTGCTACAGTAGTGTCAGGGCTACACAAACCCTTCACCTGTGATGTTTTTAAAGAACCCGCGTCTGTGTTTTGATGGCAAAAGTGGTCATTGCAATGGATTTGTTAAGAGAGTGAACTAAAACCAGTAAAGAGGAAGCGGAGGATACGGTTAATGATATCAAGAAAAGAGAAAAGCAATGAAAACGCAAGCCATAGTGTGATCGTGGTCAGTAAGGTTGAGAGATCTGAGCATCTGCACATCTAAACAAAGAGTGAAGTTTTCCAAAAGCTTACTGACAGAGACTGAGGCACTCAGTGGGATTTCAAAGGTATTTAAAAAGCCTTTATTTCATGGGCTGTATCAAGTTTAAAAATACCAATGCGTTTCAGCCTCTCAGGGCCTTCATCAGGGCATGTGCAAGACACAAAATGGCTGCCAGAACTCTTTTATACCTAGAGATCATGTGACCTGTTCACATGACCAATCCAAAGACTAAGTCCATGACAAGATAATCACACATTATTGCAGAAACCACAAATTTTAATATAAACAGAAAATAATCACAAAACATAACAAAACTATGTAAACACAATGAAAAATAATTCACAAAAAAGGAGTAAAGTCAAGTTCTTCATTTAGACCTGGATATTTTGTTGCCTTTAAAGTATATATCCAATAGGATTCTCTTTGAAGAAGTTGCTTTAGTCTATCTCCACCCCTTATTGACAGTTTAATGTGTTCAATGCCACAAATTTTCAAACTGTTGCAACTATTGCCATGACCTGCTTCTTTATAATGTGATGCCATACTGTATTGGAGATCTGTTTTGTGATTATTTTCTGTTTATATTGAAATTTGTGGTTTCTGCAATAATGTGTGATTATCTTGTCATGGACTTAGTCTTTGGATTGGTCATGTGAACAGGTCACATGATCTCTAGGTATAAAAGAGTTCTGGCAGCCATTTTGTGTCTTGCACATGCCCTGATGAAGGCCCTGAGAGGCTGAAACGCGTTGGTATTTTTAAACTTGATACAGCCCATGAAATAAAGGCTTTTTAAATACCTTTGAAATCCCATTGAGTGCCTCAGTCTCTGTCAGTGTCCTACGTGATCCCCAACCTGAAGAGCACCTGGGTAAAACTTTTGCAATCTTCAGACTCAAGTAGCGTTCCAGCAGCCAAGAAATTTTGAAGATTTTCCAAAAGCTTATATAATGAACTAAACTAACTAAATAAAAAGCTAAAACTACTTATCTATCAATCATCTATCCATTTCAAGAGGGTAGTATAGAGATATTCCCTCTTCCCAGACAATTCCTCCAGCTCTTCCCAGGCCAGCTAAGTGATATAATGTTCCAAATACGCTAAGGAAAATGATCGCTGTCACTTTCAAGGCTAAAAGACGTTGCCTACTCATGCAGATTGCTTTTCTTTGTGCCACATTGAATTAGGGCTGCACAATATATCGCAAAATTATCGTTATCGCAATATCAGCAAACGCAATATCCGTATCACAAGAATCTAAATAAATCGCAATAACGCTGTGGTCTTCCATCTGACAGAGATTTACACTGAAGAATCATTTTCCACCAGAGCCTTAAAAGAACATGTGTTGTGCCTAAATAAAAATGTTTAAAAAGTCCAGTTTTAGTGGTAATTTAATTAATTTAGTCACAGCTTAGCCTTGTTTTATTCCTGGTTTAGTCTGTGTTAAGTTTTGATTTTGTCACTGTTTTGACTTGTAAATACAGGAACTTACATTTTTGTGAAATGAAGTGAATTTAACTTACTATGTTCGAAAAGTAGGCTCTATTTTCAGATATCGCAATAATATTGTTATCGCAATTTTCAACATAGTTATTGAATATCACATGTTGTCTCCATATCGTGCAGCCCTACATTGAATCACATAGGATACAGAAGAAACAGAAACAGACTAAGTTTAGCTGGTTATGGTTCACATTTCATAAGACATATCAGCAAATATGAGTTGTCACAGCTGATAGCACAAATGCTGGTATGTATTTAACAGTTTTCCTTAAATTCAAGTATAAACTTTGCATATTCTCACTTCCTGTCTTATTAATCCTATATTCTGTTCTATCCCACTTGCCACTCGCCCAATTCAGGCCACTCCCTGCACACAAACCCTCCTCCTGTTCCCTGTGCACTGATCAAAATAACCTGCTCTCTCAGCGGGGAACAGTCCTGGAACAGTATTTTAGTCAGAAATATTCCCTTTGTCAGATCTGTTTTTAGGTAAAGTGATGCTAGGCTACGCCCCACCCCACCGCCACCGTCACCAATAACGCCATATCAAACCAGCCCACTCCCACTGCTACAGCGCACATAACCCAGCCTTTATCACGCCTCGACACTCGGGCCCTCACCGAAGGGAAGACGAGCTCCCTAATCTCGACTCTAGCTGATCTAATACTAATTGGAATCCGCCAACTGGGTCACTCTCTTTGTTTTATGAGTATTGTAGAGACGAGGGGGAGGTGGAGGTGCCCGAACTGACGCTGCCTTGTGCTTTTCTGTCTTTATATCTGGAGCTGGGGAGCAGAGGAATAGAGAGATCACAGGAAGCAGTCTCTCAGGTTATGCTGAGGCCGACACCTGAGTGGGCAAATGTAAGGCGCAGGGGCTCAGTCCAAATATGTCAAGTTGTTGGAAAACTTAATAACTCCTAATCAGTAAAAGTCACCGTGTTGAAAACCTGTCTATATTCTTTTTCTGGACGTTCTTTACCAGAAGAAGCTAAGTGGCATCCAACAATCCACTGCACCTTAACCTCTTAAACCCGAATCCGCGCCCCCTTGCGTCCGCTTGTTGGGACCATAGCGGGGAGATACAACGGCTGACACACACATGTTTGACATCCTCGTGTTCGGACAATTCATGGCAACAAAACTATCTACTTCAATTTCTATTCAACAGTTGGATTCCGCCTGGATTTTTTAAAAATAAAACATGTATATCTTTCCATTACTTTGTTTATTTGGCACAAATTTTGCTGCAGTAGACCAAGATATGTGAAATTTTCAATTTATGTTGTTATTTGCTTCACTACAGGAAGGAAAAAATGCTTTTTTGGAGGCAAATATGTGTTTTTTTTCAGGCGGAAATTAGAATAATCCATTTCAACCTCAATTTATGGTCAAACAATATAATTTATTAATATTATTTCTCTTCCACAGTAATCCCCAAAGTCCACCAATTAATTTGCTACCAAGGTTAGCTATGTACACCTAGTAAATGCTAAGTGAAACCTTAATAAATGTAGATATAGAATTTTCGGGAAAAAGGCCTCAGAGCTTAACAGGTTAATACTCACTATAGAGACGGCTTCCTATGTGATCAACGTGTAATGACAATTATTTTTGGATTGAAGGTGCAATGAGTAGTGTATATTTTTTATGTTTCATAAAGATTACCCACATGAGTGCCAAGATATGAGATAAATATGTTTTTTTTATTATTTATAATACTTTCCCCCAAAAAATAAACAAAAATAACAGAATAAAACAAACAGAACAATGCCACAGTACAAAAAAAAAACAAAAAAAACAACAAATACACACACATGCATACAATATACACATATGGAGGACATTAAGACATCAAGGCTACTTGAGGTGAGTGCATGTTTTACCCATACACATGCGCACACATAAACATGAAGTATAAGCATGTACATAAACACACACAGCTATTTTAGATTTACTTATCCAGCGACTTGAAATGGTGAAGTACATATCATAATATAATGTGTTATTTTGCTCATGGCGAATAAGCTCGAGCTTGGCTACTGCAACCATTTCATTTAACCAATTATTAAAGGATGGGGCAGTTGATGATTTCCAATCGCAGAGAATGAGTTTTTTTGCTGCAACCACGCCAGTCCTTAGGATTTTTTATGACATGGCAAGGAAGTGGGTCATTGTCATTGAAGCAGCCCAGAATTGCTATAAGAGGGAACAATCTTAACACTGTGATTGTCACAGAACCACATAAATATATCAGTCCAAAATGTTTGTATAGATGGACAATGCCAAAATAAATGAGCCAATGAGCCATAAGACATTTTACAATGATCACACATTGCAGATAGAGGTAAACATGTTTAAATCAAATATTAGTTTCACTGATAACAATGGAACAGCTGATTTATTCACAACTAAAATATACTTTACGTAATGCCCAAGTTGTTTCTGTTTACATTTTTTGTTTAGGTTCTAAAACTGCATCAACAATCATCCCATCAGAAAAGTAAAAAGTTTGGAAACCCATTGACCAGACCATTGTTTAGATTTAGACTGCAGTACCGTTTTCAAACCAGTAGAGCGCATGCTGCTTACAGAACCTTTAACCTTAAATGTATGGCTTTACGAGTGTCATGAAAAAATAAAATAAAAAAAAGACAAGCACGGGGAAAAAAGGACCTAAAAAGCAGTTTGGATAAATGAATAAGAGCAGACTGGACGTCGGGGGCTTGTTGATTGGTCAGTGCTTCATGGAGTGGGCGGGGCTTCGTGGGAGAAGCGGAGTTTTGTGGTGGAACCGAGCGTTCTGACGCCTCAGAAACAGGCGTGGATGAAACACAACACAACTCCAGTTCGCGGTAACATTTGCATTCCTCTATTCTTTGTTAATTATTTGTTCATTATTGCTGTACTAAAGCTTAACAGTGTGTAGCTTATACGTCGTATTTCTCTAAGGCTTATCTTACTGCTACACTGTGATCCAACACTTTTAATCTACCCCAAACTCTACCGCTAGTATCTATAGATTGAGAATTATGCTGCGTCTGCCCTTTCCTGCCCTCTCAGTCTGTTTCCCCGTAGCCACTGGCGGCTCGTGTGAATATTCCACAATAGAGCGGTGTAAGTGACTTGGGAGCCCGCCTTCACTGCAGATCCATTAACGTGTTGCTTGTCAAACGGAGGGTCAGCGCACCTGCGGGCAGCAAAAGCATTTAAGCAAGAAGGGGGGGAGGAGAGGGGAAAAAAAATGCTGATTTGGAATATGCGAAGATATTATCATGCTTATAATCTCTGCTGCTCAGGCCTTTTCCTTAAAAATAATTGATGCGTGCAAGCCTAGGGGCCCCGTCCAATGATTAATTGAGGAGAATAGTCACAGCTGGCTGTTTGGTACCTGTGACATGTCGGAGAGTGGGACGTGAGGAAGAACCTTTTGTTTCAAGCCGGCCACAATAAGACTTGGTTTTATTCCCATTTCGCACACAAAGTTGCACCAAAACACACCCTGCTTGTACATTTAAAAATACCTAAAATATATAGTTGTGGGTTCAATTTTTGGATTAGTTGACTCACAATCTCTGCGTGGAGTCTGTATGTCCCCCCCTTGTTACTATGGGTTCTCTTCTCTTTCTCCCACTGTCCAAAATCATGCATGTACAGGTGAAAGGGTGAATCTAAATGTCCCTTAGTGAATGGATGTGAGAGAGAATGGTTGTACTCCGTCATACTCTGTTTTCCCAGAGCTTGTGGATACGGACAAACAGAGCAGTACATGCATTGACCGTTGGGGGGCGCTAATGAACACAGCTGCAGCAGAAGAAATGGCTGAACTTTTTAAGGAGTTAGTTACGATTTATTCAAAATCTGTTGTAGTGCCTGTCTTAAGACCATTTTTTATGGTCTTGGTCTTGTCTCAGTCTTGGATGTGGCGGTCTCAGAGATTTTATTTACCAAGCATTATACAAAAATCTTAAGTCGATCTTGGTCCTTAAAAGTCTTGTTTTGACTCTTGATTCTTTAAAGTCTCTGCCTTCTCTCGGTCTCGGTTCAGTCTAGGCTCGGACTGGTCTTGGTCTTGCTATTTTCTCCTCATTTTCTTGGCTCTTTTTCATTAAATGTAGTGTAAAAACCTCTGTCAGTGCCACCATGTTTGTTATTGTCGCTTTTTTTCTTCTGTCTCGGTAAAATCTTTGACTGCTGTCGATCGCCCCCTACTGGTGACTCAACATAATACACATGTTGACATAGAAAATGGCTGAAAGTATAAACGCTGTGATGCCAACAACGCTCGGAACGTAAGGACTGATCCCTTCATGTACGAAATGGATCAGTCCCTGTGTTCTCCCCAGTTCTTTGTCTTTGTCATCATTGTGTTGTTAAGTCTGTGTTTATGTCTACTCCAGTCATTCTCCAGTGTAAGTCTACTTTTCTCTTTTGCTCTGATTTGGATTTTGCATTTTGACATTTGTGTTTTTTTCTTAATTTTTTGTCCTTTTGGCTTTTTTCCATTTGGATTTTGCAGTTGTCTGTTTTCATCTCTCACTGTTTTAAACTTCTTTATTGTAGTCCCACATTTTTGGCTCCTTCCCCCCCCCCCCCCGTTCCCCTCACACTATGACAATAATATTTACAATGAATTGCAATGTCTTAAGGAGGCAAAAGCCTAGTATATTCTAATATTAACAGCAGTAATACTCTCACAACCTTGCTTGGTATCCAATTAAAAAACACTGTAATTGTCCCATAAGGGCACAAGCTTTACTAAATGAAAAGCTAAAACTACTTATCTATCAATCATCTATCCATTTCAAGAGGGTAGTATAGAGATATTCCCTCTCCCCAGACAATTCCTCCAGCTCTTCCCAGGCCAGCTAAGTGATATAATGGTCCAACTACGCTAATGAAAATGATCGCTGTCACTTTCAAGGCTAAAAGACGTTGCCTACTCATGCAGATTGCTTTTCTTTGTGCCACATTGAATTAGGGCTGCACAATATATCGCAAAATTATCGTTATCGCAATATCAGCAAACGCAACATCCGTATCGTAACAATCTAAATATGTCGCAATAACGCTGTGGTCTTCCATCTGACAGACATTTACACTGAAGAATCATTTTCCACCAGAGCCTTAAAAGAACATGTGTTGTGCCTAAATAAAAATGTTTAAAAAGTCCAGTTTTAGTGGTAATTTAATTTAGTCACAGCTTAGCCTTGTTTTATTCCTGGTTTAGTCTGTGTTAAGTTTGGATTTTGTCGCTGTTTTGACTTGTAAATACAGGAACTTACATTTTTGTGAAATGTAGTGAATTTAACTTACTATGTTGGAAAAGTAGGCTCTATTTTAAATATTGCAATAATATCGTTATCACAATTATCAACATAGTTATCGAATATCGGATGTTTTCTCCACATCGTGCAGCCCTGCATTGAATTGCATTTCCCCTTGTGCACAGATTATCCAGGCTTGGGACATGCACAAGGAGTACGCTGGCTTGTGATCCCCATGTGGCTGTTTTACATCAAACATTACATAAAAACATAAAATGTGACACATAACGTTGATGAACCGCCATCTTCTGTGATTGATGCCCGGTCTCTCAGTCTTGCCATTTAACAGACATACACCATTACCTGTAGCGGCGTATCCAAATGTACGCAGAGGTGTGATCCAAAGGCCACTAAGTAAATTGAAATGTCTTAGTAAGGCTTGATCTTTAGTGGCCTTTAAATAGAGGAGAAATATCACGGCGCAGATGAAGTGGAGCGAAGACGTGGGACAGAGGGGGAACCCAGCAGAGCGGGCTGTCAGGGCGAGTGTTGTCTGAGGAGAGACAGTGTGGTAACAGCTGTAAAACAAGAGCGTTATAGACTGCAGGATTAATGTGGGGGCTAATACAGAAGAGCAGCAGGCTTCAGGACCATGGACAGCTCACAGCCAGTCTTTGGATTGTGTTAAAATAGTCTGAGGTGTTACAGATGGTAAACAACGATAAGGACAATTTAGGATAACACAGCTTTTCAGCATCAATAAAGCTTTAATAGATATGTAATTAGCAACAAATAAATAAATGAATCTATAGTTTACTGTATTAACACTAATGTTTATAATGAGATTACACAAGATTTAAACCTTACAAAATGTTTACTACTACTACTAATCATAATCATAATAATGCTATATAGTGATTTTTTTTTAGACATTTACAGTTGCTTTACATAGGGGCGTAATATCAGGGGCCCAGGACATGAGGGGCCCCCATTGAGAGTCCTATTTTGGTGTGTTATGTTCAGTCTAAGGCAGTATAAATCATGCATGACTCCATTTAAAAAAACAAGCTTTTCCTTATGATTAGAAAATTAAAAAAATCTGCATATTTCCTTCACAATTTTTACTCAATGCTTACAAACTTTAGTGGAACAAAAATAAACATGTAATATCTGACATGTTGGATTTTAAATGAAGTATTAGTGAAAATACAGTGCATTTTTTGTAACTTAAAAGTATGACATATAGACTCCTTCTAAAAAAACCGCACAGGGGCCCCTCATTACCATCTTACACCACTGGCTTTACAATTTGGTGCATTCTTCCTTCTCTCCTCAGTCTCACTCGGTGGTGGTGAGCTGCTTCTGTAGCCACAGCTGCCCTGGGACAGACTGACGGAGACGTGGCAGCCACCAAACACACTCACAGATTTATAAGGCAAGGCAAAGTGGGTGAAGTGTCTTGCCCAAGGACACAAAGACAGTATGTAATGCCAGTAACTAGCCTTTTGGTTTGTGCGAACGGCTCTATCTACTGAGCTTTTATTCCTTGTTTATGTTGTATGTTCCCATTATAAAGTGTTTTTTTTTTCTTTTTCAGAATGGTTTAATCAACAACATATTGTTATGAGAACTTAAGATGTTTTGGGTTTATCAATGATTTTATTATGGAGGACTATTTACCGTATATGGGACCCTTTGGCCAAGCTTACAGTTTATGCAAAAAACAAGTTTGCTCCCGTAGTGTGCTGATACATATGACTTCAACAGTGAAGCATTAACTGTGAGCGAGGTTATTCCAGCACCAGCTACATCTGGTTACACCCAAAAACAGCACAAAAAACAACATAAACAACATAAACAACGTAACTACAGAGCTAAAAGTTTAAGGTCAAATCTTATCTCCAGTTAGATATCATGTCTCTTTTTTTACTTGGTTACTAACACATATTTCCTTTTGCTGTTTAATGGTTCTGACTGTCACCGATTTCCAAAAGAAAATATTCTTCTTATTAAATGCCTTTCACAAACATTTTTCTGTATTTTTGAAATAGCTAAGTCTTTATTTAATTTTTAAATAAGGAACTAAACAAAATCTCCCAAGACCTGCTTCTGTGTTCCAACCTGCTGTTTGGAAACCACAGCTCTGTGATGTGAAGGAAATTAAAAAACATTTAAAACACTCATTATTTTACCCTGTAATGGCTCATATTTTTGATAGAATAATGGATAATTTAAAGGTGGTTGGTTGTTTTTTTAGGACCAGCTTTCCCACTACACTTGTTTCTTCAGATTGCCTAGAGTAGGTGAACTGGTGAATCTAAATGTCCCTTATGAGTGAACGTTTAGCTCTACAGTAAACTGTTTTTGTCCACCCCAGGCCCAAAGTAAAATATGTAAGATAGTCTCCATTTTCCTCCTGCTGCCCTCTACAGGATAAGTCAGAAAACATGCCATGTCCACCCTTACTTCCAAACCATTCCCAAAATATTCTCCAACTTCTTATCATGCTTTCTTTTCTTCCCACTATTGTCAAAAAAAACCAAAACAAAAAACAATACTGCTGCCTCTCCTCTGATCCCGCTGCACTGGTTTGTTTTCTCCTCCATCTTGCTGTGGAGCCAATGGGCCCTATCGTCCCCTGTAGACCGGCGACGGACCCCCATCGCTGAGCCGGCCTCATTAACACACACACACACACACACACACACACACACACACACACACACACACACACACACACACACACACACACACACACACACACACACACACACACACACACACACACACACACACACACACACACACACACACACACACACACACACACACACACTGTTACTCACAACTCACACACAGCACACAGTTCACCAAGCACGGACCCTCGCAGGGCAATTAAAAATGCAGCGCTGCACATTCGCTGATATTTATGTTCAGTTTTACTTACACTACACTCTGTTATTACAAACAAACATTACAGCAGTCCATAAGGAGAAAAAGGGACTCAATCTTTCGAGCAGTAAGGCTACGGTTTGACATAACAAGCTGTTATTATGACATATGGTGCATTTGAGGAGTTTTGAAGAAGTCTGGTGAGTGTCACATGATCAAGTCTCAAACAAAAGTCCCCTAAAGTGTGTTAACATGAAGCTAGGAGGAGGATTTTTGGTGCACGCCATCTTTAAGGTTTCCAGTGTTCAGATATGTTGCTGTAATTCCTCTAATTTGTTTGGTTTGGGCACAGGATGACTGGAAACATGGGCGTCTGTAGATCCCATATCAAAATATAGGCTCATGTATTGTTTTATAATATATTATGTAATGTTCCACTCTCTGTAGGAGATTGTGAAAATGTTTAGTTTGTGTCATTGTGCATATTTTATTACAGACCATTGAAACTATATGTTGATTTTTTTTTTTAATGCAAAATTATGAGACGTTCCAGGTAAAACTGGGCTTATAGAATTACATTATTTAATTAAAATAAAAAGGAAGGCTGCCGCTTTACTCGTAATTATTGCTATTGTGAATAATGCATCCTCAGTGCTTGTCTAGTGTTATAGAAACGGTTGTAACTGTAACACAATAAGACTAAATTGTCATGAAATTGCCTTTTTTGTCGATTTCTTTTGCCACCAGCCCCTGTAGTATTCGCTCCACTTCTAATACTCCGCAGTTCTACAGCCAACTGTGGGCTCTGTGGGACCTCCTGAACAGAGCAGCCCCCTTCTTCTGTATGTGTGGAGGTTCTGTGTTTTGTGAAAAAAAAAAAACCTTTATGTGGCATTGGGCATGCAGCAGATGCTCTGAGTGGGCACTAGATGGCAGTGTTGTGTATGTGACAGTGCGGGCTTGTGCAGAGCTACTGTATACAGTCCAGTCTGTGCATTTTCCTGTCACACTGAGATCCCACTGAAGACGATTCTCCACACAATTATCTAATGTTTTAAAGCACAGGCCGTCTCAGGGACAGGTTGTAAAAAAATAATGGACCATGCCTTCAGTAAATGAGTAAACCTTTCTTCTCATAAACTAATATTGTGTAACACTTCCTATGCAAGGGTTTACGGTGATGTTTAAATCATTACCATGTCCCACAGAGGTATCTCAGAGTTGCATACATGAGAGTGGTCTGCTAAGATTTTACAAACCTGTCTTGACATAACCATGATTTTACATTTCACAGTCAGGTTTCCAAACCAGCTGATGATGCCATACCTTAAGACAAACTCAATACTATTCGATTGACTCCATTAAAAGGCAGTTTTGGCAGGCTGTCTTTCTTTTAGGGTAGATTTTTTTCCCCCTCCAGATGCCCTTCCTGGTGCCCAGAGTCAGGACTAAACCCAACAAAGCAGTGTTTCAGTTTTATGCAGCAAAAATCCTGATGACATTCAAGTCCAGACTTAAAATTCTTCTTTTTAGCTCTGGGTATGCTAACTGAAAGCGTTTTATCTGCACTCGTCTCTTTTAATTTCATTTTAAATAGATCCTTAATTACAATTTTTTAAAATCGAGTTTACTGTTTTATTTGTAAGTCTTGTCTATGTACTTTTAACTTGTCTTTTTTTCTGTAAAGCACATTGAATTACCCTGTGTATGAATTTTGCAGTACAAATAAACTTGCCTTGCCTTCCTGCTCCGTTTATCTGAACTTGGGACGAGCACAAAGTGTGGCTGGAATTTTTGGACTAAAGGTTGGTGGACGAAACAACTTCACTATCAGGGATTTGTTTTTATGAATGACTTGCACACAGTCTGCAACGCATGAAGTAGTTTTAGCGTTGTAAGTATGATCATGCCTTAGCTTCTTATGAACGGCCAACATCACTGACAGAACATAAACATCAAGCTGATTTCTGGTTATCTGATGATGAACAAAAAACAGTTTGCTACTCACAAGACAGCTTTTATTTTGGTATAGTACAAAATAAAGAATTACTAAACTCATATAATCATAATCCAATATTGCTAAGGGCTATATTCTGTTATATATTTAACTTTTTGGGGGTTTTCTCCCATGTTATAATGTCGTTACTGCATCAAAAACAGACCTGGAGTTGTATTTTGTTTCATTCACAACTGTTTGCGTAATCCTGTATCACTGGCGTGGCCTTTCTGAGGCTTCAAAACACTCGGTTCCTCTACATCCAGTCTGCTCTCATTCATTTACAGCTCTGTTTCTGCTGATTCCTCACAGACATTTTTCATTTTGTAGTAAAATGGCATCATACAAAAAGTTTAAGGGAGGAAACAGCTTTTTTTTTTCTCTCTTTCTCTTTAAAAGCTACCCTCTGCTGGTTTCTTTGCCTGTTTCTTTATGGCACCAGTAAAGTATTTATTAAAAATGTTTTCTTTTAGTCAGATAATGTTTTTAAAGGCTGTAAAACGTGCTGCTGTTTTAGAGGAGACCAAAATTGGCTTAAAAATATTTTAAAAATCTCCATTTAAGCGTCCTGTATCCTGAGTATTTTGGGCCCTGGTGGAGTTCGGTGAAAAGGTCAACAATATTTAGACAAAAGCGTTGATTAATTTACAGTTTTCTCGTGAAATCGTAAGTCACTGAGGTGTGCGGTTAAATTTAACAACACTGCGAGCGCTGCGGCGTCGAAAAGGGACTTAAATGGGTTCAGTGCATTAACACCTGTGATTGTGTCGGGAAGGGGCTGATGAGGCAGCGGGCAGCAAAAAGAAAAAGACGCCATGCCCCCGGAGGATTCTCTTCTCATTACACTCTTACTCCATTTATTAATAGCCAGTCATTGGGGTTGCAGGGAAATTTCCGCTGGCTGCCACTATGCATGTAGCAGTGATTTTTCTTTCACTCAATTGGCTTAGCGTAGCACTATTCACTCCTCCACTGCCGCCGCTGCCGCCGCTGCTGCTGCTGCCGCCGCTGCTGCTGCCGTGTGTGTTTGTAAAAGGCGGCATCATTGTTTTTCCTCTCGGTCTCTCTGTCTTGCACACTTCAATGGAAAGCTGTCAGAGTTATTGGGAACGTGAGAGCGGTGTACAAGCTGATAAAAATGTCTCGCTATTGGATGTCAGACGTGTCAATATAAGGTGTGGGGGTGCACAGGAGATGAGGCTGGTCTCTGCTCTTTACTGTACACAGTATCAGAGGAAATGTAGGATTTTTTTAAAGGGTAAATTTTGCAGGTTTTTTGCTAGGTTTCATTAAAAAAAAAGTTAAACTCTTGCTTCATCTGATTATGTTTCTCTTACACCTTAAACATGTGCAACTCTTTATTTTAGGAAAGCTAATAGCAAAAAGAGGCATTCATTGTCATGTTTCCTCATAAGGATCATGTGATGCTAGCGCCCCCTGGTTTACTGTCATGCGAGCTTGTTTCCATATTTCGATCGACTTCTTAGCTTCATTGTTCTCTGTCCCAGTGAGTCTGACTTTGTCACTGTCTAATGTATGGTTTTCCCGTTTTGCAGCGGTCAGCGATATTTGTGGAGGAAATGAACCACAGATGAGCGAGAAGATGAACTAAAAGGCTTTGTGTAAGCTCTAAACTTCTAACGCCAATTTGTTTCAGTTCCTTATATAAAATCGAATGAACTTAATTTGTTTTATTCTTTTTTTAAACATTTCTATGTCAATAAATAAAGGGACAAACAGAGCACTGCTGAAGAGGAAGCACGTTCATGTTTTTTAACTCAGTCTTGCATGAAGGCTTAGGACAGCCATTACCAAAGTCAAGAGAGCCATTTTAAACTTAATTTCTTTTGATTTATTTAATGTAGATGACATCTGGGGCCCCCTGCAGTGGTTTTGTGGCCCCCCCAGTGGGCCCCGGACCGCACTTTGGGTACCACTGGCTTAGGACATTCATGAATATATTTTTCCAAATTTTTAGGTAGTGTGTTAGGTATGGAATTACAGGCAAATGGTTTGTTTTTACACATTAAGGTGTTTAGTTTAACACATTTAGTCACTTGTGTCATAGATTTCTACTGGAAATATTAATTTCAAAAGCGGTCTCCTCAAAGCAAGTTTTTTTCTCACTTTGAGTCAGAAATCTCCACTCCTACAAGCAACTACTTTTCCAGTTTTGTACTTAACAATATTCTGAAGGCTTCTACAGAAAAAAATGCTGATATATAATTCCTGTCCTGATTTATAGGTCATTTTATGCCTACAAACAAGGTGAATTTTGATATTTTAAGGTTATTGTCAATATTTCTAGTTTACTGAAAGCAGGCCCGTTGACAGGTTTGCTGGGGCCCGGGGCAAGAAGGCTTTACACGGGCCCTCTTGTAATAAAAATATAAGAAGATTGAAGATGTGAAACTTTTCCTCTCACTGTTGCTGACATAAATATAGAGACTACCACCACCTTTTTTTATGGGACATGTTGACAAAATGAATCAATAATTTTAAACCTGGCTCTGTCCAATATTTTGTTTTGTTTTGTGCAAATGTGTGCATTTTTCCTCTTTTAATACTTAACTTTCATATGAAAACATTAACTGACTCAATGCAATACATTTGTAATACATTTTTTCTATATTTATGTCAGTGATCTACAGGAAAAGTTTCACAATGATACAATATCTATAGAAAATCTTGTCTGTCTGCATTTTTACCACCAGATTTCACAAAATTTACTCTACAATCTACAGTATTTCCTGTTGGTAAAAGAATGAATTGAATTGTTTAAGGTACACTACCTTTTTTTTCAACCAACCTGGTACAAAGCCCACTTCCTTACACTTCTAGCTCAGAGTTTAGCGTTAGCCCATATTGCAAGTGTTGTTGACCAATGGGAGCTTCTTAATAAAGCTTCCTACAGTCAGTACCTTTTCCTCTGTGTACGTTTCATCCTAATCTACAAGTAAACATCTCCACTTTAAATAACAGCAATAAAATCATTCTATACAATTCATTTTAATAGATGAGTAAATAATGCGTCTGTTGCTGTTGTCATTACAAATTAATGATCATTATTTACACCAAGGTCAACCAGAGGGCAGCCATTTTTAATTCACAAACGCAGACGGACTACATTTTTCTGTCCTTGTGTGAATTCTTACAGCCTGCGTTCTTAAGTTGGCATTAAGCAGCGCGGCCCACACACTTACAGACGTACGCGGGGTACAAAGGGCCGAGTGTGGCGGCGCAGTAATGAGATTGGTGGCCTGTTGTCCGACGCACGGCTCTCATTCTGAACCGTAAGCAGCGCCCTAATCCACAATCTGTGTTTGAAATGCAGGGCCAGGGTCAAGGATTACAATAAACTCCGATCATCAAATAATGCAGGGATTCTTATTCCAGAGGAGCACCGGTGGTCTCCGACAAGAATACTCAACAAGAGGAAGGAAGGAAGGAAGGAAGGAAGGGGGGAGACAGAGGAGGGGGATTCAGGAGCTTGTGGGGCAATGCAGTCTGACAAATGCATGTGATTTTTTTTTTTTTTTTTTAACTTGCTGAAAACTCCTTTCTTTACACTTTCTACTGCTGCAACACAAATAAAATCACATGACGTCGAGCCTAAAGACACCATTTTATGCTTTTGTGTCTTTTTAAACCAACCTTGGTCACTTCTAGAACAGCGCTGCACATTTTACAAAATTAAAAAACCTGACAAAAAGAAAGCATTTCCAATGAATACTTTACTGGTGCTATACAGAAACAGGTGACGAGACCAGCAGAGGGCAGCAGAGTGCAGTTTGAACAGAAACAGAGGGGGGAAAAGCTGTTAACTGTGGAACTGTGGCGTCATCGTTTCAGAAAAGATGTTAGTGAGCTGTAAACATGGAAACATGTGAACAGCTTTTTGAAATGTTTCCATTCTGGGACATAGTTTCAGAAATGAAACACACCGGGCTGAGTGTGGGCCGTGAGTCTGTTTGTTCTGCGCCGCTGGACATGGTGGGACACAGTTGCACCCAGTTCTCGTCAAATCTGCATCAGGCGTCCTGCTCAGGTGCGCACAATTTGTCAAACAAACAGCTTGCGTTTGTTTAAGGAACTTTCTGTTATACAACTACTTCATTATGTTTCCTACATTTGTGATGCTAAGGTGCTGCAGTTAGCTTACCTTAGCTTTAACCTTGTGCTAATGTGCTTCAGTTAGCTTACCTTAGCTTTAACCTTGTGCTAATGTGCTTCAGTTGGCTTACCTTAGATTTAGCCTTGTGCTAATGTGCTGCAGTTAGATTACCTTAGCTTTAGCCTTGTGCTAATGTGCTGCAGTTAGCTTACCTTAGCTTTAACCTTGTGCTAATGTGCTTCAGTTGGCTTACCTTAGATTTAGCCTTGTGCTAATGTGCTGCAGTTAGATTACCTTAGCTTTAGCCTTGTGCTAATGTGCTTCAGTTAGCTTACCTTAGATTTAACCTTGTGCTAATGTGCTGCAGTTAGCTTACCTTAGCTTTAACCTTGTGCTAATGTGCTTCAGTTAGCTTACCTTAGCTTTAACCTTGTGCTAATGTGCTGCAGTTAGCTTACCTTAGCTTTAACCTTGTGCTAATGTGCTTCAGTTAGCTTACCTTAGCTTTAGCCTTGTACTGATGTGCTGCAGTTAGCTTACCTTAGCTTTAGCCTTGTGCTAATGTGCTGCAGTTAGCTTACCTTAGCTTTAACCTTGTGCTAATGTGCTGCAGTTAGCTTACCTTAGCTTTAACCTTGTGTTAATGTGCTGCAGTTAGCTTACCTTAGCTTTAGCCTTGTGCAGATAAAAATATAATCCTCCTCTGAGGCAAACAGCTGCAATAATCCAGCACGTATGATTATAGTTTACCAGAGCCCTATATATTTGCGGAGTTTAGTGACTAGCGCCACCTGCTGATGTAAATAGTTATTCCGTGTTGCACATGCGCAGAGCTAACACGCTGCTCGGTTGTGGGTCGCTTTGTGTCTGTGGTTACTTTCAGTGGGGACAAGGGGACAGCAGTCAGGCGTTGGGTCGGTGTGTCCCAGGCTTAGGCCCGTCTCTGTGTGGACAAGGCCTTGGTTTAGGGATGAGGGTTACATTTAGGTTACATTGATGTGTTCTCCTTCTTTTGCTGAGAAGACCCTGTGTCGAAACTGAAGTGTCCCTGAGCAGTGATGTAGCATGCCACTCCATCTAGTGGCTATTTGGTGAAATAATATAAAATAATTAGTTTGCTCATGAGGTCCTGGGCACACTGTTACTTTGTGAATCTGTACTTTACTAAAACAGTCCAGCCACAAGTGGTCATGAGCCAGTGTGCCAGTCCCAAACCCACACAAACGGAGTTCATAGTGTGAATCAGAGGCAGATAACTTTCTGTGGTGACCCCAGAAAAGAAAAGCCAAAAGAAAAGAAGAAAAAGTTATCACACTGTCTAAAGAATGCATGTGTTTATATTAGAAGCCTGTAAATCCAGATACATTGCATTCTGTGTCACAATAATACAGCGTTTTATTTTATCTTATTGTGCAGTAGAAACTCTCTCTGCTGTGTATTTGCTCTGCATTGAAATTCTCTGAATAAACCAGTGTTGGTGTGGATGTAAATGTATGAGTGTGTGTGTTGAGGCCTGCTCCTCCTGTGGGCATTAACATTCATGGAGCCAGCGGGGCATGTCAGAGCCCATAATGACCCCAGAGAGAGGCACCGTGCTGGGGGAGGCCCACGTGAGGCGCCTGGGGGTTCAGATCCTGGTGCTCCAGACTCTGGGAGGTGCGTGTTCATTAAAAACCAATATTACTCCAAGAATTTTGTTAACTAATTAATCCACTTAATCAACAAATTTACCGCGTTTTTACATATTATTGTCCTGGAAGGGAAGTGATGCGTGAAAAATGGCTCCGTCTTCTTCAGAGCGTTAATCAGGCGCCGCGGCAGAACAAAGACGAGGATAAAAGTCGGAGCAAAAATCAGTTTTACAGACGTCGGGCCGCGCTGATAAAGAGGAGTTTCTCATGGATCTGATATGAGGCGTTTGAAAGTGGAAGAATGGGCTGGGCCTGTGGGAGGACGGCTCCTGACACTGCTCCAGTCAACTTATTTTAGAGTTTACAGTTCTCTGAGCTCAGGCACAAGAGTCACAAACATGAAGATGGCTTTTGGTTATGTTACAGTGAAATGAAATGTGGGATTTTTTTCTTATATTTGAGAAACTGTTTAATCACCGTAAATACTGATGTACACTGGTGCCAGAACTAAAGCAGGACTAAACTAGGACTAAACCAGAACTAAACCAGGTCTAAACCAGGACTAAAACAGAACTAAACCAGGGCTAAACCAGGGCTAAATCAGAGGTAAATCAGTTCTAAACTAGAGCTAAACCAGGACTACACCGGGACTAAATCAGAACTAAACCAGGTCTAAACCAATGCTAAACCAGGTCTAAACTAGAGCTAAACCAGGACTAAATCAGGTCTAAATCATAACTAAACCAGGTCTAAACCAGGTCTAAACTAGTCCTAAACCAGGTCTAAACCAGAACTAAACCAGGCCTAAACCAGATCTAAACTAGTCCTAAACCAGGTCTAAACCAGAACTAAACCAGGTCTAAACCAGGACTAAATCAGGTCTAAACCAGAACTAAACCAGAACTAAACCAGCCCTAAACCAGGTCTAAACCAGAACTAAACCAGGTCTAAACTAGTCCTAAACCAGGTCTAAACCAGGTCTAAACTAGTGCTAAACCAGGTCTAAACCAGGTCTAAACCAGGTCTAAACTAGTCCTAAACCAGGTCTAAACCAGAACTAAACCAGGTCTAAACCAGGACTAAATCAGGTCTAAATCAGAACTAAACCAGGTCTAAACCAGGTCTAAACCAGAACTAAACCAGGTCTAAACCAGGGCTAAATCAGATCTAAACCAGGTCTAAACCAGGTCTAAACTAGAGCTAAACCTGGATTAAACCAGGACCAAACCAAAACCAGGTCTACTCATATCACAGTCTGAGAACATAGATATTTACAGTATAGACCTAAGTTAAGTTCAAGTTTACTCCTAATTTAGATCTGGGTTAAATCCTAATTTTGTTCTGTTTTCACCCTGGTTTAGGTCTTAGTTTAGTCCTGATTTAGTCCTTGGTTAGAACCTGGGACTACGGATGAAAAATTCTATCTTTTTTACTCATGTATTATCGTGTGTTTTATGAAATTTCATCATCCCCTTCAAATAAATGAATCTAATCTAATTTGGTTTAGGCCCAGTTTAGTCCTGGTAGAGTCAGGCTTAAGATGAAATCCCTGTTGTAATCTTTGGTTTAGGCCTGGGTTAGTCCTGATTTATGCCCAGTGTAGTCCGTTCAAGATGGTACTTTGAAACTCAGTGGTTGTACTTGGAGTTAAAAGACAGAGTCAACACTGAATTAATGTCTGTTTCCAAAAGAGAAAGTGGAGAATTAACATCTGTTTTGGGTTAGTTACACCTAGAAAATACACAAATATATTAATGTCGCAGTAACAGAAAGGAGATAATTGTGTGTCAGAATCATCTAGGAGCTACTGTTTGATGTAATGTCATAGTTTGAGAAGGTAAATTTGTACATTTTGATAAAACACTAGGAGGAAACGTAGCTTAAAGACGATTTTGGTTGGATTTAGTGTCTCTCTTAAAAGTTGTTGAGAGCAGTGAGTCTGGCTGGGCTTGTATCCAGACAAACTGACAAATTACCAGCTCCTCGTGCCTTTAGGAGCCCCAGAGCTCTGCGGATCACTCCAGTAATTACACCGCGATAATCTGCACTGATTAGACTTCTGTGAGTGTTTGTGTGAGGAGCTGAAAAGTGAACATTAGTGAGTACAGCGAAAAGTTAGTAAAGATTGTTTAGGTTTTATGTTTGCAGAGACTGGCTTAAAAAATGCAAATTATTATTATGACAATGTATACCTTCATATTTCTTTCTACTTTTTTTACACAAATCTTTTAATCAACTTCTGCCCTGATCAGAAATACCAAATATTTAATTACTTTCACCCTTTTTAAGCCAGTGTATGTAATAGCATCTCAAAAAACACACACACAAAAAATCCAAAGAGTTTTTTTCTAAGAGGTTATCACAGCCTTGGGTCTGTCAGAGATTAGCAATAATATTTATTTATTTTGGATCAATTTTTCCTGTGCCATTTAGAATCTAAAAAACAACTTCTGTTAAAACCCATTTAAAGTGGTTGTAACTGTCTGATACTCAAAAAAAAAAAAAAAAAAAAAAAAAAAAAAAAATCCTAACGCTTTCCAAAATAAATGTTGGTAATCTTTGAGACACCCAAGGCTGTAATAACCTTCCCTATCTACTTTGCTTGGAGAATATTAAAATATTTCATTTTTTGTGTTTTTTTAAGGAATTGAGATGCTACATACACTGGCATAAAAAGGGTTAACATTTAGAAAATAATTAAATATTTGGTATTTATGATCAGAGCAGAAGTTGATTAAAAGATGTATGCAAAAAAAATAAAAGTAGAAAAATATGAATATTTACTGTTTCTATGTTTTGTGCTCTTCTGTCTCTGAACAAGAGCAGTGTGACAGATTTAGTCACAGAGAGTAAACATGAAGGAATATTAGATTTATGTTTAGAAAATCAACATTAGTGAGAAAATACACACCTGAGACACATTTCATGACAATAAAAAAAAAGAAAAAATGTAAATGTCATTGCCCCATTTGTTCAGTAGATGTGATTTGTCCGGCGAGTAATAATAATAATAATTATTTATTATTATTATTTTATAAACCGTCTATGATTTTAGCAAGTGAGACAAGCCGCTAGCATCTTTATAGATAAAATAAATATACCTGTTTTTTTATTTTTGTTTGTAATGTTATCCTATGATCCATGGAATAAATAACAGTTTACATACTGAGAAAATGTGGGCAATATTGTTTTTCTTGCCATTGTAAAACAAATGCAAAGTCATCCTTATGTTTTAACAAGCGATGTAACGTAAACACTGATTTTGCATTTTCACGTTCCTGTGATCTGCTGAAGGTGGCGCTTGGCCTGTTAGCCGTTAGCCAACATTAGATTGAACAGGCGATAAAAAGTAAAGCTGGGCTTTTCTTTTAACAAAATACTTGTGATAAGGCAACATAAATATCACATTTTTGCATAACAATATTAAACGTAAACTTAAAAAAACCTTTAAAAGTACTTGTTTTGCAGTCGCCGGACAAATCGTGCTTCCTGAACAAATGGGGCAATGACAGTAAAAACCACTGCAAAGATATCAAAAAAACATTTGAAAAAGACACTTATTTCCTCGTTGGGGCACAAGTGTTAACAAAAATTAAATTGAAATCATATTTATGTTCTAACAATCAACGCTGAGGACAAAATGTTCACTTGCTGCCTGATATTTCCCACTCACTGACAGAAGCCACCATGAAGAGATAAGTTCACCTGTCAGTGGTCATAATGTTATGCCTGATACACTATATTTCCAAAAGTATTAGCTCACCTGCCTTTACACTCATATGAACTTAAGTGACATCCCATAATAATCCGTAGTGTTTAATATGACATGGGCCCAGCCTTTGCTTCTGTCTACATCAGACTCTGATCCTTGGCTCCCAGTCTTTGCTCTAATTCATCCCAGAGGAGTTCTGTCAGGTTGAGGTCAGGACTCTGTGCAGGTTCAGTCAGGTTCTTCCACACCAAACTCACTCATCCAGGTCTTTATGGAGCGTGCTTTTTGGAACAGGAAGTGGCCGAAGCTGAAACATTCAGAGTTCCTTTCACTGGAACTAAGCTCCTGAAAACAACCCCACAACATAATCCACATTCAGTTATTTGGTGGATGAGTGAATACTTTTGGAAATATATTGTAAGTAAAAATCTGACTAAACCAGGTATAAACTTAGTCCTGGGTTAAATCCTGGCTTAGGCCCAGTTTAGTCCTGGTTTAGTCCTTGGTTAATCCTGGGACTACAGATTAAAAAGTCTTTTTACACATATTTTTTTATGAAATTGCAGTGTACACTACAAAAATCTAAATCTAATCTAATGTAATTACATATTTTTTAAGTGCAATTGAAGTAAATCATAAAACTAAAAATAAACTTTGGGTTTTGTGTGTCCTGTAACTGCATCCCTTCTCTTTATATCCATGCAACCCTCCGCCTGTGTGTGTGTATACAGTCCTGTTTGGTGCACACACGAGCTCTGACCAAACATTTATTCTGTGCACACCCTGACCCCCCCCCTTTCCCCAACCACCACCATCTCCCTCCATCTCCCCGAGCCGCCTCCTCCTCCACCCCTTCCCTCCAAACCCCCGGCCGGGAAAGGTCAGTGGCTTCTTTGATGTTGGGCCCCATAGATCAACATTATTACTGTAGTCTATTGATTCCTATGGAGATGCGGTGGCTGTGGGTGACCGGGGCTGGGGTCAGGGTCCGCCTCCTCCGAACCTGACTTCAGAATATCAAATCCAGCTAACTGCGCTCGCACCTGAAGGACACTCGGGAGCGTTTACTCGAGGCACAGACACAAAGAATAGATTACACCTGGACTGGAGACAGAACTGTGCAATGGGATATCAGCTTTGTACATTCAATCCAAAGACCAATCCAAAGGAGGATTAAAGCTGACATATTCTGGCTAGCGTTTGAAATAAAAGTGCGTTGTACAAAGATATTAACAAAAAAACAGACGGCACTGTGGCAAAGTGATTAACTCACAGCATGAAGGTCCTGGGATCGAACCCCAGACCGCTTAAGGCCTTCCTGTGTGGACTTTGGTTCAAACGCAGAGAACAGATTTCATAAGGTGGACAGGTAAAGGTTGTAATTTTAGAGTCACAAATTCACCTTTAACTGAAAATAAATGGATAAATGAATGAATGTTATAACTTTTTATCACGAGATACAGTCAAGAGCTACTGACATTGCAACATTTACATCGGTTATGCTTTTTTGTTTTCAGGTAGGAACTATTGTTTAATGTTAGCGTTCCTCCTGACCGTTTAATTGAGACGCACATAGATGCAAGAATAACACGTGACGTCGGAGAAGTGAAAGTATTATAAGTTTTAATAAATTATTTGCACTAGAGCTGACAGCCTCTGGTCGTTAGTTGATTAATCAGTGAGGTCTGGGTCAACTAAAATGTTGTCGGGCTAAAGTTGCATCCTGGGCTGTACATGGGATTTTAGAAATATTGAGGTCCATCATGTTGACGACCATTTTAATCCTTGCTTTAGTCCTGGTTTAGTCCTGGTTTAGTCCTGGTTTAGACCTGGTTTAGACCTGGTTTAGACCTGGTTTAGTCCTGGTTTGATCCTAGTTTAGATCTGATTTAGACTGACTTTGTCTTGGTTTAGTCCTGGTTTAGACCTGGTTTAGTCCTGGTTTAGTCCTGGTTTAGTCCTGGCTTAGTCCTGGTTTAGTCCTGGTTTAGTCCTGGTTTAGACCTTGTTTAGTTGTGGTTTAGTCCTGGTTTAGACCTGGTTTAGTCCTGGCTTAGTCCTGGTTTAGTCCTGGTTTAGACCTGGTTTAGTCCTGGCTTAGTCCTGGTTTAGTCCTGGTTTAGTCCTGGTTTAGACCTTGTTTAGTTGTGGTTTAGTCCTGGTTTAGTCCTGGTTTAGACCTTGTTTAGACCTGGTTTAGACCTTGTTTAGTCCTGGCTTAGTCCTGGTTTAGTCCTGGTTTAGACCTTGTTTAGTCCTGGTTTAGTCCTGGTTTAGTCCTGGTTTAGACCTTGTTTAGTCCTGGTTTAGTCCTGGTTTAGTCCTGGTTTACTCTTACTGTCTTTTTCCTAAATAAGTCCTGGTTTGGTCCTGGTTTAGCCCTGACCTTGTTTAGATCTGGTTTACTCTTACTGTTTTTTTCTTAAAGAAGTCCTGGTTTAGACCTGGTTTAGACCTGGTTTAGACCTGGTTTAGACCTTGTTTAGATCTGGTTTAGTCTAGTATTAGAAAAATACCGAGGTCCGGCCCTCTGTGACCTCTGTGACCTCTGTGACCTCTGTGACCTCTGTGACCTCTGTGACCCTCTCTCAGCATCAACAAAGTGGGTTTTATTTCTTACTTTTATTTTAGAAGATTTTTAGATAGCAATATATTTTTCAGCCATCCTTTCTAAATGTTTATCTAAAAAAGTAAAGTCACTTATTTGTGTCAGACTCTGTATCTTTTCATAAATTTTGATTGTACTGGACATAGCTTCGGTCGACAAACAATTTCTTTGCTCGACTACAGCCCCAATTTGCAAACCTGTTTTATAACAGATTTTGTGCTGCTGTATGACTCAATGGTAGAGCTGCAGCACATGTGTAAGGCAACTACAGCCTGCCACTGAGTCTGGACTCCAACAGTTTCCCAAATGTCTCACCTCACTTTCTCCACTATTTCCTGCTATACTTTCTGTCCTATCAACAAAACCTATAATGGAAAAAAGCCTCAGCTCAGCCAGCAAGTTAATTTAGTTTCACAGATTCATTTATACACGTTTGTCTTTGCATTACAGGAAGAAGTTTGGGTTCCCTGAACATGCAGACTCAGATATGAACTGCTAATAGTAGCCAGCTCCTGGGATTGAACCCTCAACCTGACTGGTGTGAGCATTACGTTGGCCTCTTCACCACCGTGCAGAGGTCCAGGACTCCCTTGAAAAAGAGATTAGTAATCTCAATGGGACTTTCCTGGTTAAATAAAGGTTAAATAAAAAAAAAAGTCTGCATAATCATTATAAATAAACTTATATGAGAATAAACAAAACAAATGGTAAAAAAATCACTTTAAATCAGAAATCTGAGGCACAACACAGAGATTTTGATGTCCAACAGAGCTGGAATGTAACAAAGTAAAGTAAAAGTACTTAATTAATTTAATTATGTATCCATACTTTTTGTTATTTTACTTCTCTACCTTTTAGAGCAAGTATATGTACTTTTTGCCCTCAGTACTTCAATATAACAGATGCAGTAAAGTAGTACTCCTTTAGAAACATCAGAGTAATAAAGACAGAAGAGCTCAGCGACAGATTCAGTCTCAGAAATCCTCACATTTAACCCATTCATGAGAGAAATACTTTTACTTTTTTACTCGCAAGTACATTTAAAAGTAAGTACTTTATTACTTTTACTTGAGTACATTTTTGCTCCTTTATCTTTTACTGAACTGCCAACCGTCCAAGTCGACTCGTGGCATTGTTCAACATAAACTCAGCATTTATTATACATTCAGGCCCTGAGTCCAGATCCAAGGTAACGGCGCTCCTCCTTCATGTCCACAACTCGACCCTGACCCACTACCCAGAGTGCTTTGCCGCTGTTGTTAAGCATTTTGTCGCGCTGACCCCGGGGTCGGCCCACTTCCTCTCGCCTCCCGCCTGTCAGCGGCGGCGGCAGCGACAGCGGGCGAGGACCCGGCCTGAGCGCCGCCGCACGCCGCTCTCTGCCCACATCAATCATTCTCGCTCCAAGATGGCAACCTTTCGCACCTCCGCTAATGCTCCTTCCTCATTTGTAGCCACAGCAGGCGGCTCCGGCTAACCCTCCACCTCCTCACACCGGACTAACCTTGTACGGGCCACGTTTTCAGCCACTTCTGCTCACTAACCTGCTCCCTTTGTCCTGGCGTATGCACAGAGGAAAGTACAGACTGAAGCCACTGGAATGACTTTAAATGCTAATACCTCTGAACTGTGTCAAGGCCTACAGGAGATTTGGCTGCAGAGAGGTTTTGGCACAACACCTGCAGCAAATGGCATTATGTTTTTAAGACTAAATGTATGAAAAGACTTCTAGTTTTTATTCTTAAGCTGCTTTTGCCCACATTGCTTGGTGAAGTGAATACTGAGCCACTTAATGTTAATGTAAAGGAACAAAGATTTTCTTAAGTAAAAGTAACACATGAAGATTTCTACTTAAAAATATAAAAGTACTTACTATGAAATGTACTTGTGAGTAAAAAAGTTAAAGGATTTCACAGATTCAAGAACTAATGAATGTGTTAAATGTGAGGGATTTTGCTGAAAACTAAAGGTTAACGGTGCAACAGAAGAGACTGAATCTGACTGAGTACTACTTTACTGCATCTTTTATATCGAAGTACTGTGTGTACAATGACGACATGATAAAAACTAATGATTTTATATCAAGCTCAAAATACTTTATACTTCAAACCAATTAAAAAAAAGTAGTGGAGAAAAAAGTACAGATACTTGCTCTAAAATGTAGTGAAGTAAACGTAAAAGTATCCCTAGAAAAAATTACTCAAGGTAAGTACAGATACATGAAAACTGTACTTAAGTAACTAAGTACTTTTACTTGGTTACACTCCACCACTGTTGGCACACCTTGCCTTTCTTGTAAAAATACTGCTCAAGTATTAGGCAGGGTTAGCTTGTGACTTATTATTTTTGACTGAGCAAACCTAGGGTGGCTCTAAAAACACAAAGTTGAGTAGGTCATGAGACAAGTGTCATAAAGTTAAAGATTACTTCTGAAGTGTCCTGATCTCTGAGTTAAATCTCATTAATCACCATATCACTGAATGTACAACAGAAATGGATATACTAGTACCGTATTTTCCACACTATAAGGCGCACCTAAAAGCCTTTAATTTTCTCAAAAACCGACAGTGCGCCTTATAATCCGATGCGCCTTATATATGGATCAATGTTGGTTAATTATGGCTACCGCATTCAGGGGGCGTCGCCGAAGTGACAGCGGTAAAAACGGTAAAGGGGAATTCCAGTCCCAGCTGTACATGTGTGCCATAGGCGTGTTTATGGATCCTGCCGCAAAAGAACAAGGAGGCGTGGCCTTTGCTCCATCTCAGTAGAAGAGTTGCGACATTGAGGGGACAGAAAACTGAGCGCTCGAACGCTGTTCATGTAGCTTTGAACTGCGACAAATGGAGTTGGAAATACATTGTTTTCAACGAGGGAGTTGTAAGAACGCTGGTTTGTATTCTATTAATAAAGTTTGACTGACTGACTTATCTGACTATTGACATTCCCTTTAGCGCAGCGCCATCCAGTGGATGTGCCTTATAATGCGGTGCGCCCTATATATGAAAACAGTTTTAAAATAGGCCATTAATAGAAGGTGAGCCTTATAATCCGATGCGCCTTATAGTGTGGATTATACGGTACTCTGAATGAAGAAAGATGCTTATAAGTTGTAAATATTACAAACAAAATATACTGAGTCAAAAATAATCTGATTTCTAACTTTAGAGTTGGGTTAGATGTTTGACGCAACATTTTGGGTTATGTTTTCCACCCAAGTGTGTATAAAAATGAACTCTTTTTTTAGGTAAAATGTTAAAAAGTTGGGTTGAAAAAAAAAAAAAGGTATAAAACCTGGGTTACCTGTGCTTTTTATGTTTTTATTCCTTTCAATGTACTTATGGATTTATACAGCTGAGGGGCAACAATGTTAAACAGTGTTATAATACAATGTTACATAGAGATAGGATACTAGAGAGGACGCTCTGATGGTGAAATGCAGTACCTGACATCTGTATTATAACTGTAGCTATTCTACCAAGTGCTCTGTAAACAAACAGGAGCTCCACTGCTTTCCCCATATTTTTTTTTATTTATTTTGTTAATTTGATAACTTTTTTGTATTTGTGCTTGATCTAGTCTTACTTAGTGTGTACTTGCTTCAGCTCAGAGACATTTGGGACAATTCTCAGTTTGCAACTTGGCTTAATGGCTCATTTTAATTCCTTATCCTTATGGTCATTTGTTCTGATATCTTTACAAAACAAACATACACTGGAACTGGATAAAAGTACAGACCACCGCAATATTAATAATGTTAATATTTACTTTTATATTTCAGTGGAAAATGTATAGACAACATTTATTTTTTGAAGTTATGTCAATATTTTTATGTTGCTCACCATTAGAACTTGCCTTTTCCTCTCTAGTGTTTCATATGTACAGTATCAATAGTAATTTTTATTTATTCTGTATTTCAGGTAAAAAAACAAAACAAAAAACTTAGTAGCTACATAAAGAAAAGCAAGCCTCGTGTGGAGCCTTCGTGGAGTTTACGACCGTGTTGATTCCTCACAGTTAAGGGCAGGTCAGTGCTTTAAAAACTATTCTTATTGCACAAAACAAGTGACTTGGACATTACATGACGGAAACAGTATTTCTTCAGTGGAAACATGATTTGCTGAAATGTCAAAGTCCAAGTCAAACCGTGATGTGGGTGAAATAATCCAGCATTGTGAGCCTGTGACATTAGCCGCGCGTCTGAATTTCCATAATAATTGTAAAACGTCTAAATGAAGTGTACGTCGCTGTTAATCTACCGCTGTGAGATGTACAGAAGTGGACTTTTAATGCCATTTCACAGCACATATTAAGAGCTCCAGTGTCTTTTCCCGCAGATAACGCGCAGACAAGCCCCTTCCAATCCTCAACCCAAAGCTAGAGATACTAACACATCCTTTATCTGCTGCGAGTCATTCTGAGAAACCCCCGATCCATCTCCACCAGGGCCAACAAATATGATCTATGGCATACAAATGAGCCCTGTAATTTATTCATAAATCATCATAGCTGCCTTTGCTATAGCGGCCCATGTTAATTGTCTTTGATTAACAGCGGCGGAGAGCGGGAGATAGGCGCTCCGGCGGGTGCTCCGGTCGCCTTTTGTTCTCGGGTGGCGTCCCGGGCCTTCCCTGGGAAATCATGTCAGAGGCAGAAGAAGAAGCAGTTTTTATATTTCAGAGCGCTTTGTGGGGCTGTGTGGTGTCAGAGCAGAGGCGTAGATGCAGAGATGTGCACAGAGACACAGAGAAATGTATGGATGGTTATTAGGTACAGCTGTGTTAATGCTTCAGGATGGAAATGTGTAATCAAGGAATCACAGGAAAGCAGCTAAACCGAGCATCAGCACAGAGGAGAAGAAAAAAATGGCAGAATAAATTGATTTTGAATTGAAATTGATTGAATTTTTATATTGTTTTGTTGTGTGGAATGGTAACGAAGCAGAGTGAACTACGTAGACCATGATGCTTTGCAGCCAACATGACGGAATTATTATTAAACACTTGTAATCTTTTGAAATATCACAATAATGAGTGCACTAAAGGCTCGTCATTTTTATAGAATATGTGTTGTTTTTTTTGACCGGAAATGACACAGGCTTCTCCCAAAAGATAATAAGACGATGGACAAGAGGTATCATTGTGTAAAAAAAATAATATTTCTCAGCTTTTTTTTACATTTGAACAAAAAGTGGCTTATTATCTTTTGGGAGAAGCCTGTGTCATTTCCGGTCAAAAAAAAACAAAAAAACTTGCTGGTTACAGAAAGTAACTTAGGGGTATAAATAATTTCGGGCTTCACTGTATGTATGCATTTGTTTTACAGACCAACATTGCAATCTACTTGGAGTTGATTAATAATGTGAAGCCCTGCACAGAGGGCATCACAAGCCAGAGTTCTCTCTGGGCCAGATTTATCAAAGGTTAGCTGCACGCTAACTGAATAAGATGCGCTAAAATTGGAGCAAACCCAGACGCAGTTGAGATTTGCGTGTCTTACAGGAGCAGAGCGAACGCAATGCAGATTTTGCTCCTGTGACCTAATGAATCTGTAAACTGAGGCGTTCTTCCCAGAGTGCGCAAAATGGAAGGCGGAGAAAATGCAAATTCATTCATTTACTGCCCGCAATATTATTTATCAAGGCTCACCATGACTTTGCGTGCGAAAATAACGTATAAATTTAGCACGTTGGAGAAAAGGACGTGCTAATCTTTTGCACAGATGGCTGCTGTGATTCGTGTGAGACGAAGGAGAAGAAATGAACAAATACGTAGGGTTAGAGAGTTTGCCACGCGTGCAGATCTATTTGCCATGATGGATGAAAAAATTATTCACCAGCACTTTCAGCTCTTCTTGGTTAAATTTTTGCTTCCGTTTGTGTTCCACTTCCGCACCTTCCATGACGCAAAACAATACACGCAATGATGCCGTTTAAATAGCTCCACCCCATCTGTTTGCACTGTCACCGGCCACGCAGTTTGTCTTAGTAATTCACGCGCAACACGAACATTAATAGCGGCCGCATATTTTCTCACTGCACTTGCAGTTTAGCACCCGTCTTAGTAAATATGGCCCTCTGTGTCACTCTCAATCCTGGATGAATGGAGAGGGTTATGTCAGGAAGGGCATCTGACGTAAAAGTATACCAAATCATTATGCAACTCACTGAATGCTAGGAGGCAGGTGACTTACTGTGGCGAAAAAGAAAGACTAAACATGTTAAATGTATTGTAATGTTAATTTTAGTCTTGATATCTTTCTATTGTAAAGAATGTTTACATTAGCTTCTGTCTGTCGCTTTAGCTCCAACACAAGCGCGACTCCTCTCCTCTCACCGGCTCTTCACCAGAACCCTCCACTATTTCCAGCACACTTCTCTGTACGAACAACATCCAGGACAACACAACAGTAACGCCTCTCATCTACAAACCGCTGGACTCGTGCGCACCTCTCTCTGTCCCTGCAGCGCCGTTCGTCTCCCCCTCAGCCCTCTTCTGTATGCAGCGCGCGCCGTCTTTGTCACTCCATCACATCACGGCCAATATAACAGGAGAGCCGCAATCGAGTAGGCAGATACAATGTGCTCTCATCGATCGGCTGCGATGGTGTTGTCTGTGCGCGCTGAGTGTTCATTATCAACGCCAATGTAAGGCCGGCTCTTGAGTGCTGTGTGTCGTGCGCGTGCAAAGAAAATAAAGAAAATAAACATTGATCTACAAAGCAAATGCAGGAAAGTCATTGGGCGTACACAGAAAAAGAAAAAGAAAAAAAACACATCTTTGTCTTGTCTTTTAATAGCAGCTCCCTCGGCGTGACAGGGAAGCAGCCCGGACAGTCAACTTTTATGAAATGAAATTAGTTTTAAATATCATTACGGCCGCGTTGTAGGGTTTTATAGTGTTTTAAGGATTGTCATTAATTTTGATAGGGGAACGTTATGTTAAAACGACGGTGACAGATTCAGACAAAGAGCATTTCTGATCAAGTTTCTAGGCCGCCTGAGATGTTATGATGGTAAAACTAATGTAAGGTTATGTATATATATAAAAAAAGAAAGAAAATAAAACAAGAGGAGACTGGGACTGAAAAAAACAGTCCAATTAAATTAACCTGCCAGCAATCCTAATGGTATAAAAGTATGTTGAAGGCCCATTTAAATTTGTATTTAAGACATTTTTTCAAACAAATTTGGTAGAAAACTCACTGTGTCACTGTCTTGGTAAATGAAGGTCTGTGTCACTCCTGTGGTTACAGATATAATCTGAGCCAGCACAAGAAGTCCACAGATGTGAAGCTGGACCCAATGGAGGACCTATGACCAGTTTTGTCCTGGTTTTAACCTAGTTTTGATCTGGTTTAGAGGTGGTTTAGTCCTGGTTTAGGCTTGGTGTAGCCCTAGTTTATTCATTCATTCACTACTCAGTTTAGTCCTAGTTTGGACTTGGTTTAGACTTGGTTTAGTTCTGTTTTTTTCCTAATTTAATCCAGGCTTAGACTCTTTTACCTGGTGTAGTCCTGGTTTTGCCCTGGTTTAGTCCATTGAGCTTGTTTTTGACTTGTTTTTTTGGTCTTTGGATTATAACATGTTATAAAAATTTGGACCTCTGCAGCCTCTATGGTCCATATGGACATTCTTATAACACTTTTATAACATAAACACATCTTGTTTCTAAATGTCTAAAGTCTAATCGTAGTCTAAACTGGGTTTGTTCGCAGACAGCGGTGTGTCCCTGCAGAGCTACTGTAGGTCCTCACAGGTTGGAGATGGGAGGAGTGAGGAGGAGTCGTGGGAAAATGCAAACAGCAATATCACCTTACGACAACCAATAACATGTTTCTGAACAATGACTGGGAAGTTTTACCTGAACGTTTACAAAAGGCTGGTGTCCACAGCTCACATTTTAAACAAAAATATTTAGTTCACCTGCATTCTGTGTGTTTTAACTAATACACCTGCACCACAGATCTTGCCTGGAAAATCCAGACTGATATGTCTCTGTATTATTCTACAGAGAAATATCAGTCTGGTCACCACGCCGTCCGCAGTGGTTTCCTCAAATCCCAACCGTACCGTGCATTTTGATTCGCTCATTTAAGTCACGTGTTCTTCGCGAACAGCGTCCGCAACAACAACAATCAAGGTGGTGCACTGAGGAGCCGAGTTTGTTTCATTCAGCGGTAAATTTCATTTTAAATTACCAAAAACATATCGAGTCATTAAAACCACAGCAGCTTGCGGCACTAGAAGCCTTTATTTAAAAAAAAAAAAAGTTTTCGCATTGCTTACTTTCTTGTCGCTTTGTTAACGTCACGTCCGCCATTTTCTGATTGACTAACTCCGCTGCCCGTTTGCTCCACGCTAGAAATCGAATTGATTCTATGGCGACCAGACTCATCCACTGGTACAGCGGTGAGTCTGGAATTTCCAGGCAACCACAGATCTGCCACACTCACTTACCGTGAAAACTTGTTGTGTCTACCTCAACTCATTAACTAATCTTCATGAAAATAATAATTTTTCATAAAAATAGTAGGTTTTTTTAGCCGTTTAGTTGCGGTCATGCTTGCTGCCAATCTTACATACATACACAATTTGGTTTTCCAAGTGATACATCAAATTTTTTGACAGGTTGCCCCAGCGACGCTGACGGATGGGTCAAATGCAGAGAACAAATTTCCCTATGATAACGATAAAGTCTACAATAATCTTAAAAGTGTTAGCTCTGAGATGAACGGAATTCGCCTGTGGCTAATCTCATGTCTTAAGCAAAATAAGATAATATAAGCTGTAGAAATTTTGATTGAATGAACCACCAATGAGACCAATCAGTCCAATGCCACGATTATAAACTCCCTTCCTCCCTAATAATGTCCTGGCTCACAGTTCACAGTGAAACTTTAGTCTTTGTCAGTGATGGCAGTAGTAGTGTAGTGTAGTGTTGGAGAGATATGGGACCTGACCTGGGGCTGTGTCTGGAGAGAGAAAGCTACAGAAACCATTACAGATGATGATCAGATAAGACGAGATGGAGGTTTGAGCAGAGGAAGTGTGAGAGGAGGGCAGCTGATGAACCACATTAATCTGAGAGCTGGCGTTACGCATCACTCATACAGAGACTTAGTCAATAGGTGCCACCGCGGCTCACACTGGAGCACAAGAGGCCGGGGAGAGGAGGAAACCAGACCTTAAATAACAAATATATATGATATACACATACAGTACTGCGCAAAAGTCTTCTGATTTTAAGGAAGGCGATGAATAAAGAAAGGTGTAATAATGTACAACGTTCACTAGGGAGAACGATACGGGATTCCTTAGAGCAAGGGGGCCCAAAACCTGCTTGTGTTTTCATTTCTCTGGGTCCAGGAGAGGAGGTCCTGGAGGTAAACACTGACGTCACACAAGAGCAACAAAAGTGGGGTTAATAAATGAGATAAAAATGTGTTTGCAGCTGTCTTTAATACATTTAATAAACAACATTTCATAGAAAGAGGAGAGTAAATCCTGGTGTGTGTCTGCGTGAGGCTGGTGTGTGTCTGTGTGAGGCTGGTGTGTGTCTGTGTGAGGCTGGTGTGTGTCTGTGAGGCTGGTGTGTGTCTGTGTGAGGCTGATGTGTGTCTGTGAGGCTGGTGTGTGTCTGTGTGAGGCTGGCGTGTGTCTGTGTGAGGCTGATGTGTGTCTGTGTGAGGCTGGTGTGTGTCTGTGAGGCTGGTGTGTGTCTGTGTGAGGCTGGTGTGTGTCTGTGAGGCTGGTGTGTGTCTGTGTGAGGCTGGTGTGTGTCTGCGTGAGGCTGGTGTGTGTCTGTGTGAGGCTGGCGTGTGTCTGTGTGAGGCTGATGTGTGTCTGTGTAAGGCTGGTGTGTGTCTGTGTGAGGCTGGTGTGCCTGTGTGAGGCTAATGTGTGTCTGTGTGAGGCTGGTGTGTGTCTGTGTGAGGCTGGTGTGTGTCTGTGTGAGGCTGGTGTGTGTCTGTGTGAGGCTGATGTGTGTCTGTGTGAGGCTGGTGTGCCTGTGTGAGGCTGGTGTGTGTCTGTGTGAGGCTGGTGTGCCTGTGTGAGGCTAATGTGTGTCTGTGTGAGGCTGGTGTGTGTCTGTGTGAGGCTGGTGTGTGTCTGTGTGAGGCTGATGTGTGTCTGTGTGAGGCTGGTGTGTGTCTGTGTGAGGCTGATGTGTGTCTGTGTGAGGCTGGTGTGTGTCTGTGTGAGGCTGGGGTGTGTCTGTGTGAGGCTGGTGTGTGTCTGTGTGAGGCTGGGGTGTGTCTGTGTGAGGCTGGGGTGTGTCTGTGTGAGGCTGGTGTGTGCCTGTGTGAGGCTGATGTGTGTTTCTGCTCCAGTTTAACACATTTTAACTTCTGAACATATAACCACATGAGTTTAACTCATGTTTAATCCAGTTTAAACTAAAAAGTACACGTTTAGATTCTCGAAGTGAGAGCTGTACTTTGCTAAACCGGAAACAGCTGTTGCTAATGTAAGCTAACTTTATTTTTAGAAAAAAAGTCGTCTCAACATTAGCTCGTCCTCTGTGATTATGGCTGTTTACCACAAGGACAATTGTGCGTTTGATTAAAAATAACATTTAACTCATATTTCTGTGCTTTGGCTTGTTGTTTTTGCCTGAGTAAGAATTCTCTCTCGTCCAATCAGCTCGCAGCAGAGCCCACCTCTAACTGTTCCAGACGCTTAACTGAGCTGGACCTCATCAGGGAGGAGGGCCAAAAGAAGAATAGTTTGGAACACTTTTTGGGAACACCTTTGAACGCTTTGGGAAGTGGAAACGCCCCCAAACAGACCCCTTCCACCCCGTTCCCTTGCGGAAAAGCGCCTTTAGATTCTCGAGTTCACCTGTGCATGTCTTTAGACGGTGGCAGGACGGAAGAGGAGAGGACCCACAGTAACATGAGGAGGACATGCAGGATCAAACCCACAGTCTCCTTGCTAAGAGGCAGGCAGGTTAACCACTCTGCACTTACGTACTTTTAATTTACCAACACAATATACAGTATTTGATAATCCGAGACAAAGCCAGGACAGCCAGTCTTAAATTCATTTTCCAAACTTTTCTGAGTGGAATAAAAAAACGGCCATATACATTGCTTGCATTACCATCTGTTGGACAACGCTCCCCTCTCTCAATAAACATTTTACTAGCGTCAATTTCTCAAAAGTACAGTAGCCAAAATGCAACTAAAATGCCTTCCCAATTAATTCTGCTCAGCAAAACTGTCCCGTAACATGTCCACAGAGTTATGCTAAAACTACGCTAAGCCAGTTTTGACTGTAGGAGAATAATTTGGCATAAATGATGTCGGAGCAAACAGAAGGTGAGAGGCAGTTGTGTCTGGACGACTCGACGTGTGCAGCTGCGGTGTACGGCTCTGCTACACTCCAGAAGATGAAGGTTTATGGTCAGATCTGAGTGCCTCATTGTCTATACATGCTTTTTATTGGTGTGACTAAATGCTCCAGATGCTCCTCTCGCACACAGCCGCAGCAGTAAAGAGCAAATTAATAGCCATTATCGTTGGCAAACATTTGGGATCCGCAAAAAACAGATGGAGGCTGCTGCTGCTGCTGCTGCTGCGCGACGTTTCAAAGACAAAACGGTTTCACTTGTTTCGAAGAATGAGCGATGAATGGGCAAGGTCATTAACTTTGAGTGATTCTACGTCTCTGTCAAGAGGAAGACGTACAGGAAGACTGTTTTCAAGTTTTACACCTCCACCAACATCTATGGCCTGGAAAAATGATATATGTTCAACTAAAAGAGTAATTTGTAAAGATCTTGTTGGCTAATGTTTTTTTGATAGCATGTATTTCTGCTTTTCTTTCCGGTGAAATGTTACTGGTAAGGTAAGGCTGGTGGTAATGGTAGTGTAAGGCAATTTTGACAGACATTACAGCAAAAAGTAAGTAAAGTATGTATTTTAATGCACGTAGGACATCGACGAAGACTCATTAGTGCTGTTGTCTTCCAGCAAAGAGGTTGAGTAACCCGCCTAAGGCCCATAGTTTTGCTGGTGCAGGTTCCATCCTCCAACTTTGGGCCTCGGCACGAGAGACATCACGAGAACAAATTTCCCTACAGGGACAATAAAGTCTACCTTATACCTTACTGTATATAATTTAAGGTGAAGCTTCACATGTCTAGTTAGAAATGGATTTGTTTCCAGACCTGTAGATGACTTATTAAAGGGGAATTCAGTAATTTTTCTCAGTTCTTTGTTGTTTTTTGCCTCATTTTCCTCTCTGCAACGCCACCTACATCTGGGATTAAAGTACTACCGTAAATACTCACAATTCCAGTTGACTTCTGTGTGACCCCTCGCTTTACTTTCAATTCTCCTCCTAGTATCCGCATTTTTCTGCCATTTGGCCACTCTGTTGTGCCGAAAATAGAGAAATAAAGCCATTGCTAGGTGGTTGTTTGGCTCTAACTGCGATGTGCCGCTTTCTTGCGAGACTCAGGATGTCACTGATACTGGGTTGACGACGCTCAGACTTGCAAGTGTGGTTTTCGGTCCAGAGACACCAGGGGGAGATGCAGGACACTTCATTCACCCCACAACAACTCATTTAACCACCACACAGTCTCCCAAACAGTTTATTTAAGGTAGAAAAGTTACTGAGTTCTGCTTTAAAGGTGGGGCTTGTAGCACCGTAGCACTACACTTTACTTTGGACAGAAAGTATCCCTGAGAGATCATACCAACAACATCCTCTCTAACCTCTCACAATTGTTAAGCTTTTTTTTATTTCCACCAGGAACTTAGCCTCTTAGAATCTTTCTGGAGTTCATTCAATTTGTTCAGGGCCAAATTTTAAGAACTTATAGACCCTAGTGCAAGGGTGTCCAAGCTATGGCCGAAAAGCGTCCCGCATTGGCCCTTGGATTTCCTTTTCAGTGAATTATTCTCAGAAACGTCATGGTGGTTAGTGGTTAGCACTCTTGCCTCACAGCGAGAAGGTCCCAGGTTTGATTCCCGGACCATGTGGGGCCTTTCTGTGTGGAGTTTGCATGTTCTCCCCGTGTCTGGGTGGGTTTCCTCCAGGTGCTCCGGTTTCCCCCATCAACCTCAAAACATGCACAATAGGTTAAACCCTCCAGCCAGGTCCTGACCAGGCTCCTGGCTTAAGATCTGGAGAAGGGTCCCTGCTGCTCCTGCCCCAGCGGCATTGAGGGATGGATCAAATGCAGAGAATGAATTTCCCTACGTGGATCAATAAAGTATAATAAGTAAACCAATAGCTCCGTAACAAACCAGTTTTTGCGTAAGATGGCCCTAGCATTAACAAAAAATTTAAATTTGTTGTTTGTTAGTTGGTGGCACCAAAATAAATTCAGCTATGTCCCCATCTGAATGTTTGTGGAGATTATGGAGAATCCTAAAAGAAAGAAAGCAACAGAATCTTTTATGGTGAGGCAAACTACGTTCCTCTAGTGAATACATTTTTCAGTATGTGGCCCTCAATGAAAATAGTTTGGACACCTCTGCTCTAGTGGCAGACATGAACATTTCTGTAAGACTCCTTGCTGCAACTTATTTTATAATGCTATGGGATTTCTCAAATGAAACGAACTTGTCCATGTGCCGCTGCTGCATTTGCTTATAGAAAAAGGAAAAATCCCTGGCTGTATCAGTTGTTTAGTGAAATACAATTCCTGAAATGGAAAGTATCACAACGACTCGACTAATAAACGTTGACATTTAGTACAACCAGATTTCACCCACAGCCAATATATTCATCACAAGACATGCCCACCTGCCTCATTTACGCCAAAAAAACCCATTTTCCTTTCATTTGCAACTTGTTATGTTTCGCATTTTGATTTGCCCCGACTCCTAAACATTTCGGAGCATACATCCACAATTCACACAGCGTGATTAAGGAAAGCTGGCTAACCATTTTGTGGGATTTTAACCGTTACAAAAGGTAAAGGCACACACAGCTTTCACTTGCGCCGACTTGCATTTAAAGAATCAATTAAGGTGGAGATGGAGAACATTGCTGGTGACCTTTCGGATGGGGAATTAAAAGAGCAGCTCTAGCTCGTGGGAAAAAATGAACGCCTGGGATAAGAGGTTTGGTTTTGCCTTTTAAATACACTTTGAGTTTGTTCTTTTGAGGGGAATTTGTTTTGTGTGTGTGGAAATGAATGAGCGAGGGCCATATGGGTGACATTTAGCGAGCCGCTGGTGCGAACGGCAGGTCACGGTTCACTCGGTTCCACTGTACGCCGAGGAAAATTAACTCAGGCGTACGAGGCTTAATATGGGTCATTCCTGAAGAGTGTGTCAGTGGCTGTGGACTAATGTCTTCGGGGCAGGCCATCAATATTAAGTACAGTTTGGGTGACAGTTATCTTAATGGAGGGAAAAGGGATGGAGAGGGGAACACGCAGAACAATGGGCCAGCACAAAGACTTCACAAGACTTGTTTAAGAGTACATTTGGATCAAGAATCAAACTTCCTACCCCTACCATAAAAAAGATCCTAGTTCTAGTATAAGCACAAGAAACATCCCAATTTGGTGCATGGTGGCAGAGTGGTTAGCGCTTCTGCCTCCAAAGATCTTGTCAGTTTGATTGTTTTCAAGAGCGATATCGCAAACATACAGCCAAATGGGAACTATTATTGATATAAAGCGTTCAGGAGGTAAGGCACCCACAGAGCACATGATTACCACTGACTTTACTTTTTAAAATACTAACTGAGATCACATTTGGTCAAAATCAATAGACATATTTTGTTGAGATATTAATTAAATTGTCCAATATAATATTGGCATTGGTTTCCTTCCTGCTCCCCAGACAGAACAGAATGTTAGACAGATGATGCTAACTACTTTGTCTCATAAAAGAAAATAATAATAATAATAATAATAATAATAATAATAATAATAATAATAATAATAATAATAAAAGTTAAATAAAGCTCTTTTCTAGACACTCAAAGTCGCTTTTCCATTTTTCATTCTCTCCTCAGTCACACTTGGAGCTACTTCAGATGCCACAGCTGCCCTGGGGCAGACTGACAGAAGCGTGGCTGCCATTCTGTGACTGCTGCCTCTCCAACCACCACCAAATACTAGGGGTGTTTGTGGTTAATGCATTAATCAATTAATCGGTATTATGGCAATAATTGGTTGAAGGAAATACTAACAATTAATCATTATGCTGTACAGAAGAGTAAAGGACCATTGGAGAATCAGGGCAAATTAAACATAAAATTTACTTTTTTGAATTTCCTAAAATATGAAAGCCTATAACTTGTTTTTAGTTTAAAAATGTCTCTTTTTTTTTATGGTTCATAACTTAGATTTTTTTTTTTTAAAGCAGTTTTTTTTTATAAAACGTAATGATGTCAAGCTGGTCAATCGCTAAATGTTTATTAAGACTACCATTTAATCGATTAAAGAAATTGCATCCCTACCAGACACTAACACACTCTTACAGGCAAGGTGGGAAGTGTCTTGCCCAAGGACACAATGGCAGTATGCAATGCTAGTAACACAATGCAAAGGCAAATGATCCCCCAAAACCTCTGTGAATGCACACGATTAACCAATTTGCCATAGAAAATGCTTTTATTTTTATCCAACCATGCATGGAAAGACATTTTTTATTCAAACTAAATATTCAACCATTCCCTCCACAATCAACAATACTTGTTCATATAAATACATTATCTCAGAGCACTTCTCCTGCCGCGCAGCCAGCAGCCCACGCCTGCTGTTGCTTGTGTACACTCCCACCACCAGGGGGTGTGTGGGGCCCAGTGCCCAGCTCGGAGCCCTCCTGCCTGGGGGCTCAGTGGCAGATGGCCAGGACAGGCTGCTCTGAGCACTGCGCCGCGGGTTTACTGTGGGTTTACCGCGGGTTCGGAGAGGCACGGCGGGACGCTAAGCTGCTCACACACGCCGCACTCACCTGAGAACGGGCCCCGGGCCAGCCAATGACACGCATCCTGCTAAACTGGAGCCAGCGTTCAGGACGGGCTAACAGGACGAGGGGCTGGGGCCTGACAGGAAGGTCACACAAATGAACAACAGATCTTTCCATTTTTGGGCTTTTCAGTGTTCCTTGAAGTGACCTTAGGTGCAAATTGGGCAGAATGAAAGACATCAACCAAAAGCATGTTATCACCAGTGTAACTAAGGATAAAAAAATCTAAATAACACTCTGAGCATTTGTAAATCTTGGGAAAATAAACATGTAAACCTTCATTCTTCTTCTCAAGCAAAACCTTGTAAAATTGATAGATAATAGTAAGGTAAAGTAATAAAGTCTCTTTGTTTCTTGACTTAAAGTTACCATTGGTTATTGGGATGTGCATGCACTGATGGTCAGGCGGCCAATCATAAAGAACATGACTTCAATTCAGTTCAGTCACAAAAGCAGTCACCTCAAAGGGCTTCACAGTCACACAACTAAACATAAAGACACAATCAGACATAAACAATTAATACACTAAACAGTCTCAGGACGTCCCATGTCTCAGACCCTCCTTCTCTTTAGAAAAAAACTTCTAAAAAGAAAAACTACTAGGAAAAAAGAAAGAAGAAGCACATTGAAGGAAGAACAGGCAAAATGTGTCTAGGACTGCTAAATAAAGTCCATTAGCTCATCTATAGTCTCATAGTTCAGGTCTGTAAGGACGGAGCAGGTGGGATTCATCCAGACAGGGGAGTGGGGGTGAGGTAGGGGTCCAGGAAGTCCAAAGGAGGTGAGGCTGAGGGCCCACGGGTCAGAACAGGAGCACAGATGGGGTCCAGTAGGGGATGATAGTGATAGAAGTGGACTTGAAGAAACTAGGGCTGCACAATATATCGCAAAATTATCGTTATCGCAATATCCGTATCACAATAATATAAATATATCGCTGTGGTCTTCCATCTGACAGAGATTTACACTGAAGAATCATTTTCCACCAGAGCCTTAAAAGAACATGTGTTGTGACTAAATAAAAATGTTTAAAAAGTCCAGTTTTAGTGGTAATTTAATGAATTTAGCCACAGCTTAGCCTTGTTTTATTCCTGGTTTAGTCTGTGTTAAGTTTTGATTTTGTCGCTGTTTTGACTTGTAAATACAAGAACTTACATTTTTGTGAAATGTGAATTTAACTTACTATGTTCAAAAAGTAGGCTCTATTTTCAGATATCGCAATAATATCATTATTATATATTATTTTCAACATAGTTATCGAATATCACATGCTTTCTCCATATCGTATAGAAGAAACGGTAATTTAAAGACAACAATTGCAGCCAAGCCTCCTGTCACCTGTTTATCAGAAGTATTGTGAGAAGTTCTGACATACAGTCTAAGCCCATCACCATTATTAAAACAAAAAGACAAAAACATTTGCTTTAAATATAATTCAAATTTCCTATGGATGACTTTCCTGATTGACCTGTACCATATGCATAGGTGAGCTGGAACATCTTGACTGCCCATAGTGAATGAATGTCTGTCAGTGTGTTTTCGCTGTAAAGCCGGGGACACACTACACCATTTTTTTACCTGATTTTCTAACAATTCACAGTTGTGGCGAGTCTGTACCAGTCAGTTCTAGTTGCAGGGAGTCGTCAGTCCAGAAATCTGTGAGTTTGTGAGGTTTAAAGACTCAAATCAGCGGTGCAGAGACTCCACCAGACCAAGTTTGCCGAACTCTGATGATTGTGAATGTCATGTCCCATGTCTTTGTCTTGTTTTCTGTGTTTGTTTCCCTTGTTTTATTTTGTATTCCCAGTTAGTTTCCATGTTTTTCTGATTTACTTCCTGCCTCTTGTGTTTCCCGCGTGTGTGATTGCCTGCCCCGCCTTAATGTGTTTCACCTGTGCCTCTTCCCTGTGTGTATTTATGCCCTATGTCCTCCCCTGTGTTTTGTCGGTTCATTGTCGTTTATTGTCGTGTATGGTCGTTCCTGTGTTCTTGTCTATTAGTAGTATATTAAAAGTCTATTTTTGTCCGCATTTTTGGGTCCGTCTCCCTCTTGTGTTCCCCGACGTGACAGTGAGCTTCTGTAATAAAGCCCCATTAGACCTGAGTGGTATTTATAGAAAGAAAATAAATAATCCGCATTTTATTTAACATGAATTATCACTTTAATTAATAAAACAGACTGGATTATTGCAGCACTTTTTGCCTTAACATTAGGTGGGGAAGCTGTCATCTGTGCAAGTTCAGATCAGTTAACATCAGCGATTTTACTGCCACCTTTTTAGAAACAATTTATTCATTATTACGCCACGAAAAACAACAAAATCAGTCAGTTGGTGCATGCTCCTAGTCTTTCCAAAAACTGTAAGGACTGAGGAAGTTGTGTATTGTGTGCAAAGTACTTGGAATTTGCTCCAGCCTCCGGACCCAAACAGGAATATGTGAAAAAAAAACACACACACAGCTCTAACAAAGACCAAAATCTGGCACTGGACCAACGCCTGGGTCTCACAGAGTCCACCCACAAACACCACAGTCAGCTGGACGTCCTGCAGATTATCCTCTCCGTCAGTAAAGGTGAGGCTAACTCCTGCCACACACAGGTAAACACAGAGAGGCCGGGCCCCCTCCCCCTCCACTGAAAGCCACCTGTGCCCCACCAACGAGGAGATCTAAGGGCAAAGTGTCCCCGTCTCAGCGTGAGACTGGCACCGGCGGACAGGTAAACAGACCCTGTCCCGTAGCAGGATCAGCTGGCATCTCGCAGGTTAACACTCGGATGGGCAGATAGGCTTGTTAACACATGCTCCCACCCACGGACGGTGCGCCCCGCAGGCTAAATCCTCCGGTGTGGAGCAGATTTCGGCGACAGGGAGGAGGAGACTGGAGGGTGGACCGAAGAGATCCCAACCCCGGATTAGGAGGACTGTCGCTGGTGGGAATCAGCGGAGAGGACAGGGGACAGGGCAGAGATGGCGGAGCTAAAGGGAACAGAGATGTGGTTAAATGGGGCAAAGGTGGAACGAAGGACAAGCTGTGTTCCAGGAGCAGTGAAGCCTGAAATACTGATAAAAAACATTGCTTCTGTCAGGACAAAGGCAAGAAGACTGGACATAAAACCAAGGGACTCTTTTTTTTGGTGGTTTTCTGCCTCTCATATTGATTTGGCATAGGTTTTTACGCCAGATGTCCTACCTTTTGCAATCTTCTAATTTTATCCGGGCTTGGAACCAGCACAAAAATGACGCTGGTTTGTGACCCTAAATGTGGCTGGATTGGCTATACATTTAGAGACTTCAGACAACCATTCCTTCAAAATAAAATAAAATAATATAATATAAAATAAAATAAAGTAAAAAAAAAAAAAAGGCATGGTAATCCAATGATAAAATTAAGAGTGGTACTTGTAACGTTCTTAATTTGAATATGTGATTTGGTGGGACAAAGGACACAGTAAATGTTTTGAAATAAAAAAGTTGCTTTAATTTGGGGCTTATAAAACATATGATATGCTGTTTTTATCTGAAAATCATATAAATAATTTATTCTACATTTCACACAAGGAATACTGACCTTACATTGTTGTTCTTAACTTGAATCTTTTTTATAAGATCCACTGACCCCCAAAGAAAAAGAGGGACATTATTCTAATAAGTGAGGGACAGAGGACTAAATACAACCAAAAGTGGGACAGGTGGTCACCTGAGCCGCGTCGCAGGGGCAGCAGTCTAAGCAGAGATGCCCAGACTTCGCTCTCCACAGACGCTTGCTCCAGCGTGCCAGCAGGGCGGCACAGTGACATGGTGGTTAGCACTCCTGCCTCAAGAAGGTCCCGGGTTCGATTCCCGGACCGGGTGGGGCCTTTCTGTGTGGAGTTTGCATGTTCTCCCCGTGTCTCCACTAAAAACATGTACAATAGATCCCCCATGGGGCCAGGACTCCCCTGTAAATGAGATTCTGTATCTCAGTGGGATCTTCCTGGTTAAATAAAGGTCCAAAAAAAAAACTGGAGAAAACTGGAGACATAGTACCTCCAGCATGTCCTAGGTCTTCCCCAGAGGCATCCTGGAGGCATCCAAAACAGATGTCTCCTGAGATGGCTCCTCTCGATGTGGAGGAGCAGCGGCTCTACTCCGAGCTCCTCCTGGGTAAGTAAGTAAGTAAGTAAGCTTTATTTCTATAGCACCTTTTCCAGACATAGTCACAAAGTGCTTCACAATGAAAGGCATAAAACAACATCATAATAAAATACCAGTGGAATAAACACATTATAACAAAATACAGTCAATCATAGCAGCCCTAGTCTAATGACCCTGAAACGCTTCTGTAAAAAAGAAGGTCTTAAGTTGTTTTTAAAAGCATTTATGCAATGTAAATGTGTGGGTGACACAGCTTCTCTGATACTGAAGAGATACTTGAGGCAGAGCTGTCCATGGCCACATGTGCACGCAGGTCTATGGACTGTGGCACGAAGCTCTAGTGCCACAAGGGAACAAGGCACATGTATGTGAGTAAACAAACATTTGTTTGCCTAATAGCTTTCCTATAACAGGAATTTTGTTGACGGGGGTTGAAAAAATCCAACTGGGTATCAGCTTTAAAAACAAACAGTTGAAATAGTCTTGCGTACGTTGTGCTGTGGTCGATATGATTTGCATGCAGGCGCAGACGCCACTGTCCAACAGCAGTGATTGTGTTGTAATGGCGGTGATAAAGTTCTCGGAGGTTCTCGGGTTGACGTTCGGGTCAGACAGACACAGCCGCACACCGGGGCCCTCCTAATAAACATGTTGTTGTCTCGGGGCCTTGTATTAAACTCCACTGCGGGGGAAATGCAGAGAGACAGAGAGACGACGAGGCAGCTCCGGAAGAAACTGGGGAGGGGGGGGGGCAGAGACGCTGAAATAGGGGTTATCTGGCGGAGTGAAAGTATAGGCTGCAGCGGAGGAGCAGGAGGAGGAGGAGGTTTCTGTTTGTGTCGAGCAGAAATGAGCTGTCACTGGGAGTAGTTTGAATGGATGAGCCGCTGGATCCGTGCGGCCTGTCTCGACTCAAATCTGGGAGCACATACATAAAAGGTTAGTAAACAAAGAGACAAGGAAAGATACAGTGAAGTGACAACTGCACACTGGCCCACAGCCGCATTTAAGAGGAGGAGGCGTTGGTAAAGAGACCGTGTGCTTCAGAAACAGATATGGATATTGTGAAGATAATCCATGTTTTATTATCCCTGGTGGCAGGTGCAGGGCTGGAGACCGTCCCAACAACTACAGGTCTGAGGGATGGGACACCTCGGACAATGGACACTTAATAAGAGATTACAGTTATAGGCATATAATAATCACAACAACAACAAGAACAATGATAAGAGTGTAATAATAATAATAATAATAATAATAATAATAATAGTAATAATAATAATAATAATAATAATGGATTGGATTTATTTTGAGCCTAATCCTCTCAAAATGCTTTACTTAATCGAGTCTAAATCAGAACTAAACCAGGACTAAGGACTAAATCAGCTCTAAACCAGGACTAAACCAGAACTAAACCAGGACTAAATCAGTTTGAAACCAGGACTAAGGCTGAAACCAGGATTAAATCCAGAATAAACCAGGTCTAAACCAGGACTAAACCAGGACTAAACCAGTTCTAAACAAGGACTAAACCAAAACTAAACCAGGTATAAGGATGAAACCAGGACTAAATCAGAAACAAACTAGAACTAAACCAGGTCTACACCAGGACTAAATCAGTTTGAAACCAGGACTAAGGCTGAAACCAGGGTTAAATCAGGAATAAACCAGGACTAAACCAGGACTAAACCAGGACTAAACCAGTTTGAAACCAGGACTAAGGATGAAACCAGGATTAAATCAGGAATAAACCAGGACTTAACCAGGACTAAACCAGGACTAAACCAGGACTAAACCAGTTTGAAACCAGGACTAAGGATGAAACCAGGATTAAATCAGGAATAAACCAGGACTAAACCAGGACTAAACCAGGACTAAACCAGGACTAAACCAGTTTGAAACCAGGACTAAGGATGAAACCAGGATTAAATCAGGAATAAACCAGGTCTAAACAAGGACCAAACCAAAACTAAACCAGGTATAAGGATGAAACCAGGACTAAATCAGAAACAAACTAGAACTAAACCAGATCTACACCAGGACTAATGACTAAATAAGGTCTAAATCAAGACTAAACTAGGTCTAAACCAGATCTACACCCGACAGCAACACCAGAGGTAAACCTGTCTTAGTGTGATGTGATCTCATATTAAAGCCTTAGACCTTGCACTTCACTGATGTCAGTTTTTTCATTTAAAGTGATTTCTAACATGTGACACGTATCATACTTAAGTGTTTAATTATGTCATTAAGTTATTAATTTGATGCATATGTAATATAGTGATGAGCGGCAGAATGTCTCGACAATAATTAAGCGTTCTCATGAGAGGCAGCGTCCTCGAGGGAGCCAGGCTGATCCAGAGCCAGAAGAAAAGCTGATTTTATTGTTTACAGAGTCCTTTCTAACGTTCTGACACTGAGCAGAGCTTCAGACAATATGTGGCTTTCCAAGGATCGTCTTTAATTAAACCAGGTCTAAACCAAAACTAAACCAGGACTAAGAATGAAACCAGAATTAAGCCAAAACAAAACCAGGTCTAAAAAAGGTCTAAACTGGGACTAAGCCAGAATCAACCAGGACCAATTCAAAGCCAGGACTAAGGACTAAAACAAGCCTAAACTAGAACTAAACCTGGTCTAAACAGGAACTAAACCAGGTCTTAACCAGGACTAAGAATTAAACCAGAACTAAACCAGGTCTAAACCAAGACCAGTATCAAACCAGGTCTAAACTAGGGCTAAAGACTAAACAAGGACTAAACCAGGACTAACCACTAAATCAGCTCTAAATTGGGTCAAAACCAGGACTAAGGACTAAACCAGTTCTAAACCAAGATAAGGACTAAACCAAATCCAAACCAGGCTGAAACCACAGTGCCAAACCAAATCTAAACCAGGACTAAGGACTAAAAGAGGACTAAATCAGGTCTAAACCAGGACTAAACTAGGTCTAAACCAGGTTTAAACAAGGTCTAAATCAGGTCTACCTCAAACTAAAACAGAAATAAAATGACAAAAGATTCCTGCGTACCACCAGAAGTACGCGTACCACAGCTTGAGAACCACTGCAGTAAAGAATACTTTTTAGGCTTCATAAGACCACCGCCCTCCGGCATGTGGTTCATCTTCAGATAATCACGTCTCATTAAAGTGTACTGTACATAACATACACATAACATAACATTTTGGAGATTGGTGTAAAAAGTCCACACAGAGCGGGGGGAAGTCCAGTCCCAGGACCCAGGACCCAGGACCCAGGACCCAGGACCCAGGACCCAGGACCAGGACCCAGGACCCGGCCTGCCGTGTGCTGGGTGTTGGTCTGCTGCAGCTCCTCATTGACATTCTGTCGTGTTGAGTGTTGGTGTGGAGCTGCACTCATGCATGCACACAATGATCCATTTCAGCGATCGATGGCTTTCATTCTGCTGAGCCCAAAGCTTCAGAACAGATTCACAGAGGCACAGAGGCAGCGCCAGACACACTCTGCACCTTTTCACAAGGCTTCCTCTGCACCTTTTCACACAAGGCTTCCTCTGCACCTTTTCACACAAGGCTTCCTCTGCACCTTTTCACTCTACACAAGGCTTCCTCTGCACCTTTTCACTCTACACAAGGCTTCCTCTGCACCTTTTCACTCTACACAAGGCTTCCTCTGCACCTTTTCACAAGGCTTCCTCTGCACCTTTTCACAAGGCTTCCTCTGCACCTTTTCACACAAGGCTTCCTCTGCACCTTTTCACAAGGCTTCCTCTGCACCTTTTCACTCTACACAAGGCTTCCTCTGCACCTTCTCACTCTTCACAAGGCTTCCTCTGCACCTTTTCACTCTTCACAAGGCTTCCTCTGCACCTTTTCACTCTTCATGAGGCTTCCTCTGCACCTTTTCACTCTTCACAAGGCTTCCTCTGCACCTTTTCACTCTTCACAAGGCTTCCTCCGCACCTTTTCACTCTTCACAAGGCTTCCTCTGCACCTTTTCACTCTACACAAGGCTTCCTCTGCACCTTTTCACTCTACACAAGGCTTCCTCTGCACCTTTTCACACAAGGCTTCCTCTGCACCTTTTCACACAAGGCTTCCTCTGCACCTTTTCACTCTACACAAGGCTTCCTCTGCACCTTTTCACTCTACACAAGGCTTCCTCTGCACCTTTTCACTCTACACAAGGCTTCCTCTGCACCTTTTCACAAGGCTTCCTCTGCACCTTTTCACAAGGCTTCCTCTGCACCTTTTCACACAAGGCTTCCTCTGCACCTTTTCACAAGGCTTCCTCTGCACCTTTTCACTCTACACAAGGCTTCCTCTGCACCTTCTCACTCTTCACAAGGCTTCCTCTGCACCTTTTCACTCTTCACAAGGCTTCCTCTGCACCTTTTCACTCTTCATGAGGCTTCCTCTGCACCTTTTCACTCTTCATGAGGCTTCCTCTGCACCTTTTCACTCTTCACAAGGCTTCCTCTGCACCTTTTCACTCTTCACAAGGCTTCCTCCGCACCTTTTCACTCTTCACAAGGCTTCCTCTGCACCTTTTCACTCTACACAAGGCTTCCTCTGCACCTTTTCACTCTTCACAAGGCTTCCTCTGCACCTTTTCACTCTTCACAAGGCTTCCTCTGCACCTTTTTACTCTACACAAGGCATCCTCTGCACCTTTTCACTCTTCACAAGGCTTCCTCTGCACCTTTTCACTCTACACAAGGCATCCTCTGCACCTTTTCACTCTTCACAAGGCTTCCTCTGCACCTTTTCACTCTTCACAAGGCTTCCTCTGCACCTTTTCACTCTTCACAAAGTTTTCTCTGCACCTTTTCACTCTACACAAGGCTTCCTCTGCACCTTTTCACTCTACACAAGGTTTCCTCTGCACCTTTTCACAAGGCTTCCTCTGCACCTTTTCACTCTACACAAGGCTTCCTCTGCACCTTTTCACTCTACACAAGGTTTCCTCTGCACCTTTTCACAAGGCTTCCTCTGCACCTTTTCACTCTACACAAGGCTTCCTCTGCACCTTTTCACTCTACACAAGGTTTCCTCTGCACCTTTTCACAAGGCTTCCTCTGCACCTTTTCACTCTACACAAGGCTTCCTCTGCACCTTTTCACTCTACACAAGGTTTCCTCTGCACCTTTTCACAAGGCTTCCTCTGCACCTTTTCACTCTACACAAGGCTTCCTCTGCACCTTTTCACTCTACACAAGGCTTCCTCTGCACCTTTTCACACAAGGCTTCCTCTGCACCTTTTCACTCTTCACAAGGCTTCCTCTGCACCTTCTCACTCTACACAAGGCTTCCTCTGCACCTTTTCACTCTTCACAAGGCTTCCTCTGCACCTTCTCACTCTACACAAGGCTTCCTCTGCACCTTTTCACTCTTCACAAGGTTTCCTCTGCACCCTTTTCACTCTTCACAAGGTTTCCTCTGCACCTTTTCACGAGGCTTCCTCTGCACCTTTTTCACTCTACACAAGGCTTCCTCTGCACCTTTTCACTCTTCACAAGGCTTCCTCTGCACCTTTTCACAAGGCGTCCTCTGCACCTTTTCACTCTTCACAAAGTTTTCTCTGCACCTTCTCACTCTTCACAAGGCTTCCTCTGCACCTTCTCACTCTACACAAGGCTTCCTCTGCACCTTTTCACAAGGCTTCCTCTGCACCTTTTCACAAGGCTTCCTCTGCACCTTTCCACTCTTCACAAGGCTTCCTCTGCACCTTTTCACAAGGCTTCCTCTGCACCTTTCCACTCTTCACAAGGCTTCCTCTGCACCTTTTCACAAGGCTTCCTCTGCACCTTTTCACTCTTCACGAGGCTTCCTCTGCACCTTTTCACTCTTCACAAGGCTTCCTCTGCACCTTTTCACTCTTCATGAGGCTTCCTCTGCACCTTTTCACTCTTCACAAGGCTTCCTCTGCACCTTTTCACTCTTCACAAGGCTTCCTCCGCACCTTTTCACTCTTCACAAGGCTTCCTCTGCACCTTTTCACTCTACACAAGGCTTCCTCTGCACCTTCTCACTCTACACAAGGCTTCCTCTGCACCTTTTCACTCTTCACGAGGCTTCCTCTGCACCTTTTCACTCTTCACAAGGCTTCCTCTGCACCTTTTCACTCTTCATGAGGCTTCCTCTGCACCTTTTCACTCTTCACAAGGCTTCCTCTGCACCTTTTCACTCTTCACAAGGCTTCCTCCGCACCTTTTCACTCTTCACAAGGCTTCCTCTGCACCTTTTCACTCTACACAAGGCTTCCTCTGCACCTTTTCACTCTTCACAAGGCTTCCTCTGCACCTTTTCACTCTTCACAAGGCTTCCTCTGCACCTTTTTACTCTACACAAGGCATCCTCTGCACCTTTTCACTCTTCACAAGGCTTCCTCTGCACCTTTTCACTCTACACAAGGCATCCTCTGCACCTTTTCACTCTTCACAAGGCTTCCTCTGCACCTTTTCACTCTTCACAAGGCTTCCTCTGCACCTTTTCACTCTTCACAAAGTTTTCTCTGCACCTTTTCACTCTACACAAGGCTTCCTCTGCACCTTTTCACTCTACACAAGGTTTCCTCTGCACCTTTTCACAAGGCTTCCTCTGCACCTTTTCACTCTACACAAGGCTTCCTCTGCACCTTTTCACTCTACACAAGGTTTCCTCTGCACCTTTTCACAAGGCTTCCTCTGCACCTTTTCACTCTACACAAGGCTTCCTCTGCACCTTTTCACTCTACACAAGGTTTCCTCTGCACCTTTTCACAAGGCTTCCTCTGCACCTTTTCACTCTACACAAGGCTTCCTCTGCACCTTTTCACTCTACACAAGGCTTCCTCTGCACCTTTTCACACAAGGCTTCCTCTGCACCTTTTCACTCTTCACAAGGCTTCCTCTGCACCTTCTCACTCTACACAAGGCTTCCTCTGCACCTTTTCACTCTTCACAAGGTTTCCTCTGCACCCTTTTCACTCTTCACAAGGTTTCCTCTGCACCTTTTCACAAGGTTTCCTCTGCACCTTTTCACAAGGCTTCCTCTGCACCTTTTCACTCTTCACAAGGCTTCCTCTGCACCTTTTCACAAGGCTTCCTCTGCACCTTTTCACTCTTCACAAAGTTTTCTCTGCACCTTCTCACTCTTCACAAGGCTTCCTCTGCACCTTCTCACTCTACACAAGGCTTCCTCTGCACCTTTTCACAAGGCTTCCTCTGCACCTTTTCACAAGGCTTCCTCTGCACCTTTCCACTCTTCACAAGGCTTCCTCTGCACCTTTTCACAAGGCTTCCTCTGCACCTTTCCACTCTTCACAAGGCTTCCTCTGCACCTTTTCACTCTACACAAGGTTTCCTCTGCACCTAGGTACTTCAGAACATAGGTACTGGAGAACATAAGCACTGGGGAACATAGGTGCAGGGAACATGGGTAATAGGTAACATAAGTATCAGGGAACATAGGTGCAGGGAACATGGGTACCAGGGAACATAGGTACCAGGGAACACAAGTACTGGAGAACATAAGTACCAGGGAACATAAGTACCAGGGAACATGGGTGCAGGGAACATAGGTAGGAACATAGGACTGACCCTGGTTCTGGTTATAAAGTGATAAAGTGAAATATGATTAAAGAGAGACTTATGTTTATGAAAGCTGGGGTGATGTTGTATTATTATGTACTCTATCTGTATTTATTATCCTTTCAGAGCAGTTAGCTTTAGCGAGCTGTGTAAACAAATGTCTTCTGCATCACTCCAGACATGTCCACGCTACATTTCTCTCCTGCATTCTTGCTTAAATCTCCTTCTGTCCATGGCCTCAGATAAACTCCCATGTCCTCTCCCTTGTATTTCTGTGTTTGGTAAATAAAGACAGCTCTGTATAAATGATCCAGCGTCTCTCTCTCTCTCCTCTCTGTGTCTGTGATATCATTGTCCCAGAGCCTCCCCGCTGCCAGCTCGCTCGCTCTGCCAGCTTTTCCACAGCAGCTCCAACATCTGTCTGTGTTCGGGGACGTGGCGGGGGACAGGAGCCCTGCCGAGGCTAAATATGGTGCAGGTTACACCGCGCGGATCCAAACCACTTAGCTCTGTGTCGCAGCCAAGTACGGCGTCTGCGGCGCTGTCACACGTCAGCACAGGTACAGACCAGGGACAGTCAGGAGCTAAACAGCCTTCATTTGTTCGTTTCATTTGTAATTGGATGACTTTTTAGTACTGCAAATATAATAAAGTACTGTGTAAAGTACTTCATTATAAAACACTGCTATTACTGTTACTTCTTACTGCTATTATTAAGTCCAGTTACTACCAATAAACCTTTTTCACATGTCCACATTTTCAACCAAAAGTTGTGTCGTGATACTTTCTGTCATGGTTGGGGTAAGGGTTATTACATACAGTTTATTACATAATATTACATTAATTAGGTTATCTATATTTATACAAATGAGCATGTTTTCATTTACAAAACATCACCATTGATCTCGCTGTGTTAGAATTCAGAAAACAAAATAGAATTTAATACTGCCCCCTTTTGCTGTTGTCATTGGTAGTGAGCTAATGCTAATTATTGATAGCATTTCCACTTTGTTCTTTGCTTTCCTGGATAATCGTGAATAAAGTCTTTTTGAAAGAATTTGTAGCCTTTGTCTGTAGGTTAAGTCTTTGCCTCCATGACTGTCACTACTTCTGCAAATGTGAAATGTATTCAGCATGCTGAAAACACTCACTCCATTTTGCTTTAGACAAGCAGTAACTTGGGAAATGGGATAAGGCGACAAGTAACTTCCGTTTTTTTTGTGTGTGTCAAAAAGGCCTATTACAATAGCATTACTACTGCTACATTGTCACCAAGGAAAAAAAAAACTAAAACTAAAAAACAGGTGGCTGTACTGGTTTCCAAATGGTGGGTCAGGGTCCAAAACTGATAGCGGAGTCTATGAGATAAGCAGTGGGTCTAATAATGGACCTGATTTTAGACCCAATCAATTTATTGTGGCCTGTTTTTTTGCAGTTTGGCCCCTGGAAGTTCAACGGTTCGAATCTCGCCTGAAGCACATACTGTCACTGTGTCCCTGGGCAAGACACTTCACCCACATCGCCCACTCCAGTCACAGAATGTGTGACAGAAAGGGCATCTGGCATAAAAACCTGCCAAATGACTATGCGAATGGCACATTTAATGGTCCCCTATTCTGCTAAATGTTCTTTTTTGAGATTTAACCATGGTTTAATGTTACTTTCACCTCAAAAACAGACCTGGAGTAGTATTTTGTTTCATTCTCTCATGTTTGAGTAATTCTGTATGCTGAGGTGCTGCCTTTCTCCAGAGCTGAAAACGCTCGGTCTCACAGCTTTGTGTAGAAACATGAAACCAGGAAGTGCTCTAAAACCCATACACCATCACCAGACTCATTCTGATCATTTCAGCCTTAAACCTCCATCACTACGAAGCAGTCAGCTCAGAAATCTATCTGTTAGCATCATGTTGCTAATAGTCGTGCTATAGAGCCGTTTTATGCTCTGTGCAGTCCCCACCATTGCCAGCAGGGGGCGACAGACACCTAATCCAAGCATTCTCTGCAAAGTCAAAGTAACAGCTCCCGAAAGAAGACGTTTTCCACACATTTACATTATTTTAAATTATAAAATGTGAAATACTAATGCAAAGGAGTCCAAAACTATTTTAAAAAGCCTGAAAAAAGCATAATATGGGACCTTTAAAGGTGTTGTTGCGGTTTGTGAATTGAGTCTGGTTTTCTGAAAAAGTCACAGTGGTCAGTCAAATATATGCTCTAATCTTTTACTCAACAGAATGATCTCTATCCATATGAACTGTATGTAAAAAACAAAACAAAACAAAACAAAATAATCCAAAAACGTATGTAGGTATGCACCCTTTTGAAGCTAACAGAATTTTAACACATCCCATTAATTGTTTGTCAGCATGGGTTGTCTTTTAATGCTTATTGCAAATTCCAAAAAATCATAAGAAAAAACAAGAATATCATTTGTCTTTCCAAAAAAACAAACAAAAAAAAACAACAACAAAAAAACAAAAAACATTACATTATTTATAAATTAGGCGTTTGTCCAACAACAACCAGTCACAGTATGTGGCTGGTCGTGTAAGGAAGGGCATCTGGTATAAAAACTTGCCAAATCACCATGCGACTGGTTCAACGTGGCGACCCCTGACCAAAAAGATTATAAGATTTTACTAAAATTACATTACTTCCAGTTCTGGCACAAAGATAAACTCCCAGGCAATCATGTTTGTTTCTGAACACACCATTTTTTTTTTCTATTAAATGTTTATATCCTTTGTAGTAGAGTTGATATTTGCCCATTTCCAGTGGTACAATACGACACTACATATTTTATTCTTTCACTTAAATAAATAATGTGTGGAATATGTTAGAATATGTTACCAATACCAAAGTATCTCAGAGATGCCCTTCTACAAAAATGTTTAAAAAAGAAAACATTTAATCCAAGGACACTCCATTTAATGTCACTATTTTCCATAGACATAGACTTGTTAGGTGGCATAAGTTAGCATACAGAGCCTCCCCACTGCACAGCTCTGATCTGCCGCAGATGTTGCTAACAAGTGTCCCCCCAATTAGTCATCCTCTCCCTGTGTCGGCTCCCCCCTTTTTGTCCCTTCTCTGTCTCCGTAGGACGCTCCGCCGGAGGCTGACCAAGATAAAGTTTTGACTGGCAGTACCATTTGTTTTAATCAGGTGTTTGCAGACATCTCCCTGACCTCCATTAGTTGAAGTTTTAATTGAAATTAACCCCCACTACTACCCCAATTAACCCGCGTCCCCCCTGACTGGCTCTCACCCTGGTCCCGAGCAGCTGTTTCGGGACGGGGGGAACGGGAGACAGGAGAAGAGGCGGGAGGAGAAGGTGCCATGTTGTCACCCGAGGAAGAAGAGGCATCACGTCGAGTGCGAGCCAACTGTGCCAGGCTCTCCGTGCAGCCCCGGGGGTCCTTCTGTCTCTCCGAACGGCTCGGCTACACACGGCTTAGTGTAGGGCAGCGGGAGGCGCGGAGAGGAGGAGGAGGGGGGTAGCGGAGAGCAGAGGACTGTGGGTAATTTATATACTGTCTAAAGATGGGCTTGTTTCTGTTGTGTATGTGGATTACAGGCTACACTAAATACATTAAAGCTGTTTTTTTCTGATGAAATTATGTACCTTTTGACTTTTACTACAGTGGATTTTAGAGGAGAGAGTGTTACTTAAGTACCTTTTTAAATTTCTAAAAGTACCAGTATTTTTGACCTCGGACGTAAAGTGGGTAGTGGTTGGACAAAGAGTAATATCAGGTGCAGTAGTAGTGGTAATAGCAGCAGTAGTCGTAGTAGCAGTAAATACTTTCTACTTAAAAAGTCGACTTACAAGCTTTCTCCAGTTGTTCCCTCATAAAAAGAGTTGTGTTTTGATTCTTTCACCCCTGTGTGTGTAATCCTGTATTCCCTGGCACTGCTGTTTTGAGACTTCAAAATGCTTGATTCCGCAAGCCTCCACCTCTCTCAAGAAGCCCCGCCTACTCCAGAAAGACCTGACCAATCAACAAGCCCTCTACATCCACTCTGCTCGCATTCGTTTACAGTCATGGAGGAAGTACTGAAACCTGTACTTAAGTAAAAGTACTGTTACTTCCAAAAAAAAAAAAAAAAAAAAAAAAGTAAAAGTAAAAGTAACTTAAAAAATTAACATTAATAAAAGTAATAAAGTAATGACTATAAAATTTATTCTGTAAAATAATTTTTTTTTTAAACTCTTTTTTGATGAATTTTGAGGACAAAAACTACTTTTACATCCATAGACAATACAAGTTTTACTCAGAGGTAAAAAAAAAATCCCAAATTTACTCAAACTAAAAGAATGCTCTACAAAATTTACTTTTTAATTTACTTTTTTAATTTTTTTTTTTTTTTTATGTACTTGAGTAAAAGTATATAGTTACTGTCCACCACTGTTCATTTATCCAAAAAACGGTGTACAGCTCTGTTTCCACTGATTCCTGATGGCACCATACTAAAAGTTTAAGGAAGTAAAAGGCTTTTTTTTCACAGTTTCTGTTCAAAAGAGTGCAACAGAACTGCACTCTGCTGGTCTTTTTTTTTTACATAAGGTTTTTAAAGTCTATAAAATGTCCTGCTGTTTTAAAGGTGACCATGATTGTTTTAAAAAAGATACAAAAAAGCATAATATAGCTCCTTTACTGTCATGTATTAGTATTTTCCAAAGAGAATTGGTCCAGTTGTATTTTTGGATTGAACAAAAGAAGAAAACTTGGCAATTGCTTTCTTTCTTTTGGCTTAGCGTTGGCTAGTGTTAGGTTAGCGGTGAATGGAAATGTCCCGTAGGAGAGAGGAGGGGGCCAGGGAAAATAAGAGACAAGACAGAAAAAAAAGGAAAGACAGGAAGTTGAGCAGATGAAGGCGAGGTGGTGGAGGCTGGTGATTATCGTACAGTGTGCTCTCTCAATCTTCAGCTGCAGATAAGAGTCGGTGGATAGAGCGAGGAGAGAAGCCTGTAGCACCTGTTCTGACGCCCGGGGAGAGCTAAAGGAGGGGGGTAAAGGGAGCTGTCAGAGCGCCCCCTGCAGGCCCGGACGCAGCGCTCCGGCTTTGTTTAGCCTCCAGTCTGTTTGTACAATTAGAGCTGTGAAGTGACTACGGGCCGTCTGTGAAGCTACTGTACTCTGCCAAACGCTGCAGGCGACAAGGGATTTTCACCAAGAGATGGACATTTCGGAGTCAGGCTTTAGGACAGTGAGTTAGTGTCCTGCTGGAATCGAGTCACTGGAGCTTAAATTGTACTGGAGTGGTACAGTATGGGTCTGGTCAGTACTGGTAACTTAGCGTCGCCAAAAACCAAAAGAAAAAATACAAAGTGACACTGTTTTCTCAAATAAATCTTTTTATCCTTTTCAAATATGTACAATATTAAAATGTTTTCTGCTTTGACACAGAGTCATATGGCTGTTTCTTCATGATTTTTGTTGTGTATTGGTATAGTCGTCTAGCCTGGCCAACCAGACTCTCCTACTTTCTCGATCCTCAGCCATACAGAGCCGTTTCCAATCGTCATTTATTAGCTGCGCATCTCACCGAGGCAGAACATAATCTCCTATCAAAAATAGCCAAGATTGTAACCTGCTTATACAGAGAAAAATTAATATCTTGTCTCACCTGATTATTGGCGTTTAGTGCTTTCCTTCGTCACCTGTTGGTTCCGCTGAAGTCCTTGTTGTTGTTCAGTTCTTTGTGAGATGTATCGACGACATTCAAACAAACCCACTTTTTCCACAAGTTTTTGTAGAACTGGCTTCTGCTGCTGTCCCCGCTTAGAAAGAAGTAATAAGAGAAATAATAGCTCCTTATTGAAAGTGTTTTAATCTTCAATATCACTGTCTGGTTTGGTTTTTTGACGGTGGCTGATAAGAACAAACTGAACAGGATTGTCAAAAATGCAGGGAAGATCATCAAGAACCAGACCTACTTTATCAGACTGCTTTGTTCAGGATGACTAAATCTATTTCATGTCACACTGAACATCCTTCGTTTAGTGAATTTAGTTTAATGCCTTCTCTATAGAACACCTTTAGCAACAAAGAAAGTCTATAAAGGGTCATTTGTCCCTAATGCAGTGAGTTTACTAAACAAGCACTGGTGAAGAATTAAGCAGCACATTTTCAAATGCTTAAATTATGGTGTTTCTCTGTACCAACTGTCTTTGGTATTGTATTTATTGTACTGTGTGACTGATTGTGAACCAATGACAAATTTCCATTAAATGCGCAATAAAGTTAAAGTTAATAATACAGCATATACTAGTGTTTTATGGCATGTTACAGGTCAGTGGTGTGCTGCTTATGCCCCGCCTTTTGTTTCTCTGATTGGTTACTCTGCCTGTGAAAGTTCTGTCCGTAGAAACAAAACTCAAACCATGGATTATAAGACTAACTTATTTGTATAGAATAGGAAAAGAGTTAGTCTAGGCTAATGTTTGTCACATACAACAAAAGCAGAACATGTGATATTGTAATAATTCAATTCAATTCAATTCAGATTTATTTGTTTAGCCCAATATCACAACAAAAGTCGCCTCAAAGGGCTTCACAAACAGTTGATCAAACATAAACACACAATCAGACTTAACACACAATCAGCACAAACAATAACTACACTAAACTAAACAGACCCAGGACACTCCTGTCCTTAGACCCTCCTTCTCGGTAAGGAAAAACTCCTAAAAAAAAACAGCTACGGGAAAAAAGAAGAAACCTTATGGAGCCCATATTGACCACCACTGACCAACAAAAACAAAACAAAACCAAAAGAAGTATCCAAGGGCGCGCTGTTGGTGTAGTGTTCGTTCCCTGCGTTTGGTGGGACAATCATGGGGCACCAAAATCTCCTGTCAGATAATGAGGACGGTTGTGTCGGGAAGGGCATCCGGCATAATATTCCAAACAATTTCCACCTCTGCATGAAAAGGAAGCAGCAGAAAAAACATGGAAGAGAAGAAAATAAATGAATGAATTTTGCTGTGAATTTTTTTTTTAAAGCTAATGCATCTCTGTAATTCCTCTATAAAACTGTTGATTGAAATAGAAAAGAACAGTTCAAAAAGTTGTTAGTTGTGGTCATAAAAAGCCATGAAGTCTTTGCCTTCAGTGACTTTGGCGTCCTTTGCCTAAGATCACACAGAGCACCAGGGTTAAAGAAGGGGGCGAGTGTGGACGGTGCCCTGTGAAGGACAAAAAGGCCCACTGCCATCGCTCAGGGCCTCATCCCTCATGTTGGACCCCCCCAGTGCTAACCTGTCTCCCCACACGCTAACAGGGAGAGAGGCCCCGCTGGTCCCTGGGCTCCTGCCAGAGTCTAGAGGCAGGACTGGACTGGGGACTGGGACAGGAGGGGAAGGTACCCTTCAGCAAGGTGCTTTTAGGTGAGGGGAATTCATAAATGTGCAGTATAGATGTGTCCTGTTCAGATCGGTGAAGCCCTAATTCTGCAATAATTTACTTAAGCTGGGGACACACTACACGATTTTCTCAGTGGTTACAGATTCTGAAAAGACTAGGAGCACACACTAACGACTGGTTTCAGCAGATTTAGTTCTGACGACTGAAAGACTGCACCTCACACACTACAAGATCTGTAACTGCAACTGACGCCAAACAAACGCAGCAAACTCTGGCGGGGAACTCGCGAGAACTAAATGGTAAACAAACATGGACGCTCCCTGGGTCGCTGTTGCCGTTGTGTGCGTAGCTCTCTGTTTGGAAAAAGTGAAAGAAAAAACGGCTATGTATCTAGTTTCGCTTGGGTAGCGCTCAACTTTCTTCGGTGTTTGCCATGATTGTTTATGTTTTCTTCTTCTTCAAATTTCCGCTTATATTTTCCCGCCGCTTCCTGTTTCTTCGTCTGCGTCCTGATGCTATTTCCTGTGTCCCATCAACTGTTTTTCATCGGCCGCTGGACTCCATGGATTCCCAGTTGGATGTAAACAGCCCACACTACAGGAGTGCGTCCAGAGTCGGTGTTTGATTGCTTGCGACTGACGTGAGGCCAGGTTTTTGCGGCGCACACACTTAACGATTCGAGTCTTTGAACATCACACACTAACGGATTTCAGGGCCGACTGGTGATTACGATTCCCTGCAACTGTTGTTGACTGGTAAAGACTCGCTGCAACTGTGAATCGTTATAAAATCGGGCAAAAAAATCATGTAGTGTGTCCCCAGCTTTAGGGAATAAACTTTGGCGCTTAGAGACGTCAGCGATGTGATGAAGGGAGAATTTGGAGATTAGTTTGGAGAATTTTCTCTGGACACTGGTGGTCAGGGGCGTTGAACTGGAGCGGGGTAGAGGGTACCGTTTACTCAGGGCCCACTGCAGGAAGGGGCCCTCAAAAAGGCTGGAATATGTTTAAGAGATATTGATCAAGTGAGTAAAGGGGCCTACCGAGACGGTAAATGCAAAGGGCCCAGAATTTCATACTACACCCCTGCTGGTGGTGGCTGAAGAGGAGGAGAAGGAGAGGCTGAGGAGGCTGATGGTTCTGCTGCTGAGGTGGAGAGGAGGAGATTGAGAATCTGAGGAGGCTGATGGTAGTGTTAAAGTGCCTGAGTCTGGTCTTGGTCTTCAAACCATTTCTTTACGGTCTTGGCTTCAACTGCAGTTTTATTCAATCTCAGTCTCAAATCTAATTTTACTCGGTCTTGTCTCAGTCTCAGATTTTTTTTTTTTTTTTAACCAAACATTATAAGAAAATGGCATTCTTTATAATTTTGGAGTGATTCATTTTGTGCATCAGAAGAACCAGGAAAATGTTCAGTCTCTTTTTGTTGTTTGTGGAGTCTTTTGCATTAAAATGATACTTTTCCCTTTTATTCAGTGTAAGTTTGCAGGGTTTGGTCTCGGTTTGGCTTGGTCTCTGCCTCAACTCGGTCTCGAACCTTGACAACCTTGTCTTGGTCTCAGTTCTCTCTGAACTTGGTCTCGGTCCCGATTACAAGACTATAGCTGCTGGTTCTGCTGCTCCAGTGACGAGACAGAGATGGAGAGGCTGAGGAGGCGGAGGGTTCTGCTGCTGCGGCGGAGCTGAACTGCAGGATGTCTGAGGATGAGAGGCAAAGGTATAAGGCTGTGATTGGCTGACAGTGACAGACAGGTGATAGAGTGTAGAATGGGAAAATAAATCACAGTCTTTCTGGTTAAATTTACGCATACAGCTTCATAAAAAAGGTTTCAGTTTCGCACCTCTGTGTACCTTGGTAATGTTTCTGCACTGGTATAGTAACAAAATAAATCTGCAGGTTACAGATGTTCGATAATGACGTATAATTTTTCTGTTAACTTTATAATATGAAACCGTTACAATGACAGTCTGAGAGTGTGTTGTACTTTTCAGCCTAATTTGACAGTGCAAATCAGGAAATCTCACTTATTTCCCAGTATCACAATCACATCTGACTTGAAGACAGGTTTCCCAATTTTAGCATTCCCAAATTGTACTATATTATACTGAAGGGTCAGAAGATCTTCAAGGAGATAACAGAACTATTACTGCTTTTATCGACCGCAGACTCCGGCTTCTCCATAAAACGAAATAACACGATAAGCTGGGGTCATTTGGATGAGTTTAGCTCATTTAGGTTCTGTTCCAGAAAAGTCTCAGTCACTAAGGAAGCCTAAAGTTAACCTGGTCCAGAACATGAGGTCCAAACATTTAGTCGACAAACAATATGTGTCAGATAAATGAATGTTACTAACTGCTGAAGTCCAGTGTACAGTATATATCCACTGTTACTATTTCTGAAACATAATTAAATAGTAATAATAATAATAATAATAATAATAATAATAATCACAGTAATAATTATAATAATAATAATAATAAAATAATAATAATAATAATAATAATAATAATAATAATAATAATCACAGTAATAATGATAATAATAATAATAATAATAATAATAATAATAATAGTAATGATAATAATAATAATAATAATAATAATAATAATAATAATAATAATAATAATAATAATGTAAATCAAGTTAAATTTGAAAGCATGTTTTTTATTAACTTTTTATTAGCTGTAAATAAATTAATAACTCCTCACCTCTTACTCATGATTCTTGGTTGTATTACAATTATCAAATGAAAATAATTGTAATTTCTGTCTTTTATTAGTACAAAGAAACATTTTACATAGTTCAGTGTAAAGACGAATTCTCCAGCAGTTTTTTTTTTGTTTTGTTTTATACTCATATTCAAGATAAAATGTAATCTGCCTGCAATTTAAAAAAATGCCAGTATAACAGTATAAAATTATTTACACAATTTACAATACATTTTACATTTAAAATTCACTTTAAAAATATAACTAAATAATAATTAAAAATATGTGAAAAAAATATACAGTTTCAAATAATATTCTTTAGCAGTTTTCATCAGAGACAGCTTCATTTTCTGCCATATGTTTCATTAGTTTAATGTGAAAATATATATTTTTCTAAGTCATGAATAATTATGAAATAATTGTGGCGCTTGCGTACCTCTGTTGCCCATGCAGTTAGTCTTTTATTTTAAACCTCTGCCACCCCTGTCCCCCCAAAATGGAGGTGAAAAGAGGCATTTTTCTTCGTTACTTTCCCTGCTGTGGATCGTTTGTGTTTTAAAGTCCTCTTTGTGGAAGTGGCTGTTTCCTTGCGCTGTACATAAGTATAAGTATGTATATTTACACAGTCTGTCACACACTGCAGCTCCAGCATCAGTCTCCTTTATTCATTTAGTGCAGTTTGTTCATAAATCACAGTGTAATAAAGAGCACTTGTTGGTTCATTTCCTCTGTCTGACGAATGGGCCTTGCAGCTGCGTCAGTGAGCATGTTTTAAACTCTAATCTTTGCCGTTTCTGCAAAGCTACAACAACCACCTGCTGGCTTTGGTTAAAACAAAATGGATGCTTACATTTTGTTCTCTGACAAAGCAATTTCTTACAGAGGACAGTAGATCAAAATGGGGAATTATGACCCATGTAATTGTGCGAGTGGGTGTAAAAATAATCTGTAAGTGGATACACAAAGGTGCGAGTGGAACAGATTGAGCAATAAACTATGTATTGTTTAAAATGTCTACACCTAATGCGACAAACAGTGGTTTTATTTAGCGCTGGTCACAGTTTTATGGATGAACTTACCTGCGAATCCTTTCCCACTTCTTCTTGGACTGGATCCCAATCAAGGTTCCCCATCGCGGCGGCTACATCCATCGAGGAACAAATTACAGTGGAGGATTAGGATTGTGGGACCGGGAGGGGGTTTGTGGTTGTGTTTTATCAGTGGGGCTGTGTTCCCGCTCTGCAGAGCCGCTTATATTTCAGGTAAACATAATCCAGATTGGGCTCGAGCAGGGGCAGATTCAATTAAGATACACAGACAACTTTGTTAATGCGGCCGTATCTTAATACCCCGGCCACAGCTTGTAATGAATCGGGGCTCAGGGTGGGAGCCTCGGCGGTCGGGGGACGAGGGGAGAGGATACTGCGGAGGACTGTATCATGGAGTGGTGACTCTTACACCGATGCTGTGTTTGCAATGGAGCGGGACTGGCATAGTTTAACAATAACAACTTTTTCCATTGTCAAAAAAGGGGCACAAAGGGTGTCCCATAGGTGCACCGTGCCTTTGGTTTACTCCTCTGCCCACTACTGATCTGTTTTATTTCCACAAAGTTTGTAAATGTGTCTCTACAGTTGCTCAGAGGCTATGCTCTAAAGCATGGTACCCAAAGTGGGGTCCGGGGCCCCCTGGGGGTCTGCGAAGGTACTACAGGGGGGCCCCCAGAGGCTGTCTGTATTTCAATTTTAATTTCAATTTATTATTATTATTATTATTATTATTATTATTATTATTATTATTATTATTATTATTATTATTATTTCAGACACATGGTTTTGGTTTATAAAAACAGAAAAAACATACATATATAGAAAAAACAGGGAGGCCCCCAGAGGCTGTCTATATTTCAATTTTAATTTATTATTATTATTATTATTATTATTATTATTATTATTATTATTATTATTATTATCATTATTATTATTATTATTATTATTATTATTATTATTATTATTTCAGACACATGGTTTTGGTTCATAAAAACAAATAAAACATACAAAAATATAAAAAGTCAATGAAAATATTAAGTACCTAAAAACATTAAGTACATAATTTTTTTTTTAAATTAATTACAGTTGTATACTTGTTTTAAAATATTACTTTAAAACAACTTTTAGTCAATAATCAGTGTTTTTGTAATGTTTTATTTCAATTTTAATTTATTATTATTATTATTATTATTATTATTATTATTATTATTATTATTATTTCAGACACATGGTTTTGGTTCATAAAAACAAATAAAACATACAAAAATATAAAAAGTCAATGAAAATATTAAGTACCTAAAAACATTAAGTACATAAAAAACATTTAAAATTAATTACAGTTGTATACTTGTTTTAAAATATTACTTTAAAACAACTTTTAGTCAATAATCAGTGTTTTTGTAATGTTTTTATAAAAAAACATGGAGAAAATGTGGCAGAGTCTTTTGAATAGAGGGAAGTTTTATCGTTGGCTGCTCTAAAGGAACAGTAAGAGAATCTGCAGTGTTATCACCAAATGCAAAACACTGCACATATATTTTTTTTTCCTCTCAGTGAAAACATGAATCTAGTAAAAAGACTGAGAAGTTTCCTGTTGTGATGCAGGGCCGGATCTAGAAAAAGGAGTGGCGCACCTCCGCAGTGTTGTGCTTCAGATCATGGCTATCTTTTAAATATACATAAGGCCTATAGATTTTACTGTGAATGTAATGACAGTATAAATCACAGATAAAAAGTACAATAAAAAAATCGACACTGTTGTTTTATTACATCATTTTTGTTAAATATTGGCTAAGACAAAAGCTAACAAAATATGTTTTTAACGTGGGGTGGGAGGTTGGTGTATGCCCCACATCAGAAATGTTATGCGTTACATGCTCGCCTCTAAGTTTGATTTTGTTATCCTCTCTGGTGATTCTTCTGTTGTGTGTTGTGTGTTGTTGTGTGTTGTGTTGTTGTGTGTTGTGTTGTTGTGTGTTGTTGTGTTGTTGTGTGTTGTGTTGTTGTGTGTTGTGTTGTGTTGTTGTGTGTTGTGTTGTTGTGTGTTGTGTTGTTGTGTGTTGTGTTGTTGTGTGTTGTGTTGTTGTGTTGTTGTGTGTTGTGTTGTGTTGTTGTGTGTTGTGTTGTTGTGTGTTGTGTTGTTGTGTGTTGTGTTGTTGTGTGTTGTGTTGTTGTGTGTTGTGTTGTGTTGTTGTGTGTTGTGTGTTGTTGTGTGTTGTTGTGTTGTTGTGTGTTGTGTTGTGTTGTGTTGTTGTGTGTTGTGTTGTTGTGTGTTGTTGTGTTGTTGTGTGCTGTAGGGTATGCTGTTGTGTCGTTGTTTTCAGCCCAGCAAATGATCAAAAGTTTGAAGAACATTGGCCTCAGAGCTGCAGTGTTGTCTCTGAACTCGCTGCCCGTGCAACTTTTTATGCAACTTATAACAACAGTGTCACCATGGCAACGCAGACTGAGCTGCTTCATAAGAGTGACACCAAACAACACAGTACACCTCCATACTGCACCTCCACTCTACACCTCCACACTGCACCTCCACACTGCACCTCCACACTACACCTCCACACTGCACCTCCACACTACACCTCCACACTGCACCTCCACACAACACCTCCACACTGCACCTCCACACTGCACCTCCACTCTACACCTCCACACTGCACCTCCACACAACACCTCCACACTGCACCTCCACACTGCACCTCCACACTACACCTCCACTCTGCACCTCCACTCTACACCTCCACACTGCACCTCCACTCTGCACCTCCACACTGCACCTCCACACTGCACCTCCACACTACACCTCCACACTGCACCTCCACACTACACCTCCACTCTGCACCTCCACTCTACACCTCCACACTGCACCTCCACAGTACACCTCCACTCTGCACCTCCACTCTGCACCTCCACTCTACACCTCCACACTGCACCTCCACAGTACACCTCCACTCTGCACCTCCACTCTACACCTCCACACTGCACCTCCACACTGCACCTCCACACTACACCTCCACTCTGCACCTCCACTCTACACCTCCACACTGCACCTCCACAGTACACCTCCACTCTGCACCTCCACTCTACACCTCCACACTGCACCTCCACACTGCACCTCCACTCTGCACCTCCACACTGCACCTCCACTCTGCACCTCCACACTGCACCTCCACACTGCACCTCCACACTACACCTCCACACTACACCTCCACTCTGCACCTCCACTCTACACCTCCACACTGCACCTCCACACTGCACCTCCACTCTGCACCTCCACACTGCACCTCCACTCTGCACCTCCACACTGCACCTCCACACTGCACCTCCACACTACACCTCCACACTACACCTCCACACTGCACCTCCACACTACACCTCCACTCTGCACCTCCACAGTACACCTCCACTCTGCACCTCCACACTGTACCTCCACACTGCACCTCCACACTGTACCTCCACACTACACCTCCACTCTGCACCTCCACACTACACCTCCACACTGCACCTCCACACTGCACCTCCACACTACACCTCCACACTGCACCTCCACACTGTACCTCCACACTGCACCTCCACTCTGCACCTCCACAGTACACCTCCACTCTGCACCTCCACACTACACCTCCACACTGCACCTCCACACTGTACCTCCACTCTGCACCTCCACTCTGCACCTCCACTCTGCACCTCCACACTACACCTCCACAGTACACCTCCACTCTGCACCTCCACACTGCACCTCCACACTGCACCTCCACTCTGCACCTCCACACTGCACCTCCACACTGCACCTCCACACTGCACCTCCACTCTGCACCTCCACAGTACACCTCCACTCTGCACCTCCACACTGTACCTCCACACTGCACCTCCACACTGTACCTCCACACTACACCTCCACTCTGCACCTCCACACTACACCTCCACACTGCACCTCCACACTGCACCTCCACACTACACCTCCACACTGCACCTCCACACTGTACCTCCACTCTGCACCTCCACTCTGCACCTCCACTCTGCACCTCCACACTGCACCTCCACAGTACACCTCCACACTGCACCTCCACACTGTACCTCCACTCTGCACCTCCACTCTGCACCTCCACTCTGCACCTCCACACTGCACCTCCACACTGTACCTCCACTCTGCACCTCCACTCTGCACCTCCACACTGCACCTCCACAGTACACCTCCACACTGCACCTCCACTCTGCACCTCCACTCTACACCTCCACACTGCACCTCCACACTGTACCTCCACTCTGCACCTCCACTCTGCACCTCCACAGTACACCTCCACACTGCACCTCCACACTACACCTCCACACTGCACCTCCACACTACACCTCCACACTGCACCTCCACACTGCACCTCCACTCTGCACCTCCACACTACACCTCCACACTGCACCTCCACACTACACCTCCACACTGCACCTCCACACTACACCTCCACTCTGCACCTCCACACTACACCTCCACACTGCACCTCCACACTACACCTCCACTCTGCACCTCCACAGTACACCTCCACACTGCACCTCCACACTACACCTCCACACTGCACCTCCACACTACACCTCCACACTGCACCTCCACATTGCACCTCCACACTGCACCTCCACACTGCACCTCCACACTGTACCTCCACACTACACCTCCACTCTGCACCTCCACAGTACACCACCACTCTGCACCTCCACACTGTACCTCCACACTGCACCTCCACACTGTACCTCCACACTACACCTCCACTCTGCACCTCCACACTACACCTCCACACTGCACCTCCACACTGCACCTCCACACTACACCTCCACACTGCACCTCCACACTGTACCTCCACACTGCACCTCCACTCTGCACCTCCACAGTACACCTCCACTCTGCACCTCCACACTACACCTCCACACTGCACCTCCACACTGTACCTCCACTCTGCACCTCCACTCTGCACCTCCACTCTGCACCTCCACACTACACCTCCACAGTACACCTCCACTCTGCACCTCCACACTGCACCTCCACACTGCACCTCCACTCTGCACCTCCACACTGCACCTCCACACTGCACCTCCACACTGCACCTCCACTCTGCACCTCCACTCTGCACCTCCACAGTACACCTCCACTCTGCACCTCCACACTACACCTCCACACTGCACCTCCACACTGTACCTCCACTCTGCACCTCCACTCTGCACCTCCACACTACACCTCCACAGTACACCTCCACTCTGCACCTCCACACTGCACCTCCACACTGCACCTCCACTCTGCACCTCCACAGTACACCTCCACTCTGCACCTCCACACTGTACCTCCACACTGCACCTCCACACTGTACCTCCACTCTGCACCTCCACTCTGCACCTCCACTCTGCACCTCCACAGTACACCTCCACTCTGCACCTCCACACTACACCTCCACACTGCACCTCCACACTGTACCTCCACTCTGCACCTCCACTCTGCACCTCCACTCTGCACCTCCACACTGCACCTCCACAGTACACCTCCACACTGCACCTCCACACTGTACCTCCACTCTGCACCTCCACTCTGCACCTCCACACTGCACCTCCACAGTACACCTCCACACTGCACCTCCACACTGTACCTCCACTCTGCACCTCCACTCTACACCTCCACACTGCACCTCCACACTGTACCTCCACTCTGCACCTCCACTCTGCACCTCCACAGTACACCTCCACACTGCACCTCCACACTACACCTCCACACTGCACCTCCACACTACACCTCCACACTGCACCTCCACACTGCACCTCCACACTGCACCTCCACTCTACACCTCCACACTGCACCTCCACACTGCACCTCCACTCTGCACCTCCACACTGCACCTCCACTCTGCACATCCACACTACACCTCCACACTGCACCTCCACACTGCACCTCCACACTGCACCTCCACACTGCACCTCCACACTACACCTCCACTCTGCACCTCCACACTACACCTCCACACTGCACCTCCACACTACATCTCCACACTGCACCTCCACACTACACCTCCACACTGCACCTCCACACTACACCTCCACACTGCACCTCCACACTACACCTCCACTCTGCACCTCCACACTGCACCTCCACACTGCACCTCCACTCTGCACATCCACACTACACCTCCACACTGCACCTCCACACTGCACCTCCACTCTGCACCTCCACACTGCATCTCCGCACTACACCTCCGCACTGCACCTCCACACTGCACCTCCACACTACACCTCCACACTGCACCTCCACACTGCACCTCCACTCTGCACCTCCACACTACACCTCCACACTGCACCTCCACACTGCACCTCCACACTGCACCTCCACTCTGCACCTCCACAGTACACCTCCACACTGCACCTCCACACTACACCTCCACACTGCACCTCCATGAAACCTTCCAATGAAAGATCAGGGTCATTATTTGAAGAAACTTGGGGCCAAGCTCTGCCTCTGTCGCAGGTGAACGACCCCATGTAGTTTCCATATTTAATACAACAATATAAGTTTCAAGTCCTTCATGACAAATACAGTAGGCCTATCAATAACATTTTAGTCTACTTAAACATCTTCAGCAACAGTTTATGTCTGAACTGAAACAACATCAACATAACATTAATACTGAGTGTGATCAAAGCAGCCTAACATAAAAAACCATCGTCTCAAATCATCATCATAACTCTTGTAACTAAAGTTGTTCAGTAAATAAATGTTTTATGCAGTATGAATATTATTTAAAATATGATTAACAGTGATTTGTCACTCATCTGACACACATTTAAACAATACGGTAAATTATGGGGTCTAGCTGGTCAGTTTACCCTTTCCGTTTTATGACTTGCCTGAAGCCACAATTCTCTTCCTTTGCTTTATTTTGGTCTGCGAGCAAGCAATAAATATCACAAATTGGGTTTTTGAATGTACAAAACCAATCATAGCAGCACCTGGCCTGATAACACCAACTTCTCTCCCACTCGCTGGTTTGTTTTTACCCAAAAAAGGGCGTTAACGTTCTGGCGACAAGGAAGTGACGTATGGCTGGTCTCGTTTCAATATTTTACGCAGTTTTCTCTAAAAAATAGTTTTTAGTAGATGACACAGTTATTCATTTATTAAGAATTTAGTATGCAGCACTTTTTCCTTAATTATTGTTAATTATTTTTGCAAACATTTGTGGCTAACTTTATTATTGGCAAGTTATTATGTTATTGGTTTTATTATATTTAAAATGGACAAAATGATTACATTAATGGGGCATTATTATGTTATTGGTTGCTACCAGGCTGCACACTTGTGATATTTAAGCCTGTAACTCATGCAGACGACCAAGACAAAGCTGCTTGTAATGGCTCGATGTTTTTATCCCAGACCTATTTATTCACTTGAGTAGTTTTGTCATAGACACCAGCTCTGACATTTAAAAACACAGAGGCCTTGAAGGTTTTGGAGATTGACTATACACCCAACAACGTGATTAAAATGTATTTGCCCATTGCCTCGGAGACACGACAAGCCACACACCCCCTTTCCCCAGTCTCCTGAGCCAGTCCTGAGCTCAGTCTTGATCTGGGCCGGGGGAAAACTCGGGATCCACCGTTTAATATGACCGTGAACGTGCAGCTCGGTCACCCCTCGCTCAGAGATCTGAGGGTATATGGCCAGGGGTCGACACTGCTGCTCGGGAACAAGTCTTGACTACTTAAATCCTCTTTGATCTCGCGTTTCCTGGAGAGGGGATTGTCTGCTCAGTCCTGTGGTAACACTTTTGTAGCAGCCAGCACGCTTTGCATCATCTCTCCCCTGCGTGAAGGAGTCTCCATTTGCCTTTCCTCTGTATCTGGCGGGACCAATGCATGCAAAAAACACAGCCGTAAATCCAACGTTCACACTTTTTTTTTTTCCCTGTCACACACGCTGTCTCTGTTGCTCGCTTTTCTCTCCCTCCATTTTTGCCTTTGACTTCCACAGACACTAATTCCCTTTCTTCAAGGACAAGCATCTCACGGCACATCATCTGAATAAGACTTTGAGTCGGCGTGGCCTCCCGGAGCTTAAGTCCGCGCAGCCCTTCTTCCCCGATCCCCTTTTTAATGTTCTAACACCAGCCTAGTCCCGTCAATAAATATTAACATCTCCCGGGGAGGAGATATGCTCCGGTTTGGGGCCCGTGGGTGGCTGTGTCTGTGCTGATACTGAGGAAGGGGGCGAATTGTTTAGCCAGTGACCCACACTTCAAGAGTATAAAAAAGCTTAGCGATTGTGCTGGTCTTGTAGATGCTGTTAGCAAAATGTCTTCAAACATGACTCAGCATCAGAAGACAAGAGGACTGCAGATTCAGTTCTGATTGGTGCAATTGGTCAGTCTTTGTTCACACTTCAGAGGGAGAAATACAATTGGTCCACCTAGAGTTCAGCGCTGGAGAAAATGATGATCACAGAAGATGGTGCAGTCAGTGGGTCTGACTGTTAGCCATTGTCTAGAGAGTTCCTGCCTCAGGCCCAGAGTAGCTGGGAGAGATTACAGCAGTGGTTCTCAAAGCCTTCACACCAAGCACCACCTCAGAAAATATTTGGTTTTCCATCTTTAAAGGACGAGAAATGGTCTAAATCTGGAGTGACACGGGTCTAAAACCAAGGGATAAAATAGGGATTAATACAAGGACTGGATCAAGACTAGACCAGGCACAAAATAATAAAAACAAAAAACAAAACTAATGACTAATCCAGGACTAATCTAGGTCTATACTAGATCTAAACCGAGACCAAATCAAGACTAAACCAGGACAAAACCAGCTCTAAACTGGGCTTAACCCAAGAATATGCAACGGTCTACACCAGTGATTCCCAACCTGGGGGTGGGGACCTCTACTAGGGGTCGCCAAAGCTTCACTGTGGGTTGCGAGGGCCTCTGAAGAAGAAGTTCCAATAAATTTACCTAATAAATTACTTAATTTTTCCTAATTATTAGGGTCAGGGAGGTGAAGCATGGGGGACATCAACATATCATTTGATAAAATGGGGGTCACTTGGAAAAAAGGTTGGGAAACACTGGCTCTAAATTAAACTGCATGAGTAGTTGAATGGCAAAAGACTCATGAGTACCACCAGAATAAAGCCATGTACCCCTAGTGATATTTGTACCACAGTTTGAGAACCACTGGACTACTGTCAACCAGAATCCCATGCATATAATAAAGTCCTGTATGGTTGCTGCAAATCTATTTAGTACATAAATATCAATATAGGGAACAATCAATTTTATTCATATGTCATTTTCCAAACCTGTAAGCAAGAAGAATTCACATACTGTATAGTATTATCATACTATGATATTTCTATGTTTAAAAATGTTATTTTGTTGCAAAAATGAAAGAAATCCATTAATGCTCTTTAATGGACAAATTTGCCCTAAGCTGGCAGCTCAGCCGCCTGGTTGACTTGTCTGCTTCCTGACTGGGCAACTTGAAAATCTGAAAAGTGAGGGGTCAGGAACACAGTCTTACCAATATACAAATGTATTTCTTAGTGTGGAAGTTAATTAATTAATCATAACACTCAAAGTCTCTTTACAATTTGGTTCATTATTCCTTCTCTCCTCAGTCTCACTCAGGTGGTGGTGAGCTACTCCCATAGCCACAGCTGCCCTGGGGCAGACTGATGGAGACTGTCCTGCACCTACAGCCTCTCCAACCACCAACAAATGCACAATCACACTGACACATTCATACAGGCCAGGTGAGTGTCTTGCCCAAGGACATCTGCCAACTCCTCGGGTCGGTGAGCAAACGGTTCTACCTACAGAGCCACTGCCTGCCTGTAATGAGGATGCCAAGCCAGGGAGGGCCATCTAACAAACCTGCATCCAAGTTGGGAAGACATAAAACATAAAAATTGAGCAAAATTGAGATATTTGAGCAGTTGATATAAGAAAAGCTGATTATGAATTTGATGGCAACACATCTCAAAAAAGTTTAGGTAGGGGCAACAAAAGGCTGGAATGGTAAGAGATGGTATTAACAGCAGGCGGAGGAGCATGACTGGGTACTAAAGGGATATTTTAGATGTGAGACTTATTGTGCTGTTGCCACATTTATAAACCAGACACTGAAATCTCTCATAACCCTCATATTTGCCGCTGACTCTGCTTATTCTCCATGTAATCATTTCTTTGAACACACATCTCCCTCTTTTTCTCTCTCTCACACCTCACTGGAGATAATGCACACTGCTTATTCCAATGGCTTTTAAATGAAGTACGGTGGCCTATTTGTTCATTTAACTGCAGTTGTTATTCTTCTTTATGCCTCTTGTTTGATAAATGCATTTCCCTGTAAATGCATCTTTGCGGGCGAGCACATAATGATAAAACAAAGCCATTTGTTTCTCCCACACTTTGCACGCTTGGACAGGCCGCTCATCTGTAAGCATAAGAGAGAGATGTGTGAAAAATGTGTAGCGTTAGGAGGAAGAGGGAAAGAATAAGAGATTGCAACATCGCCGTATGTTTAAGAGTTGACTCCATTTGGTGCGAGCTGCCAGGACGGAGCAGAGATAGGAGGGTGAGGTCTGCTACAGCGGCTGATAGTGGGAAACACAGAGAGGAGAAGTGAGCGCCTGATAGAGAGACGCTGCTGTATAATGCTGGCACAGGAGGGGAAGGCAACACAGAGCACACACTAAAGGGAAACCGAAACTAGTCTGGGGATGATACTAGGACCTGGTGGAATGGATATTTTTCATTGAATGTGGCGAAATTCAAGACTATACAGAGTTATGTTGGATATTGTTGGAATATACATAGACAGAATGAAATTACTATAGAAACCAAGTTAGGTCTGGAGTTTGTGGGCTTTTGAATCACACAGTGGGTAGGGATAGTATAGCTGCACTGTAAAAAATATCTGTAGATTTCATGGTAAAAATCTGTAAAATCTCAACAGTAAAAGACCGTAATTGATATATCGGTAAAATACTGTTTTGGTTATGGTAATTAACTGTAATATTTAAAATGAAGCAAAATTGTATTTTTTAGGGTTTTTATTTATTTATATAATTTAAACAGTATAGCACTGTTAAAATAATTGAGTCCAGGGTTTATTAGTTAATTATTTTTATTTGCAGTTTAACAACAGAAATAAACAGCATTCTGCAACAACTTTCTTTTAATTTTATCATAAAAGACATAGTATCTAACTAAATATACCCCCATCCCCCACCCCACCCAAAAACAAAAACAGTTACAGTTTAACACCTTAAGATAATAACTTTAAATTTTACAGTTAATGTTGATTAAAACGTAAGTTGCAAACTGTAAAATATACAGTTAATCTATGTTTTTGAAAGATAATAACTTAATTTTACAGTAAATAATAATAAAAACTCAAGTCAAAAACTGTAAAAACAACATTTGTGATAATATTATACTGTAAAATGAAATAAAGGCCTCTTGTAGTTTTTACGGTAGAATTCTGGCAACCACAGCTGCCAATATTTTACCGTGAAATTTAAATTTTTTTTTTACAGTGTGTAGTTATTGCAGTAGTAGTAGTTGTTTCAGTAACAGTAGTAAAAATACTAGCTGTTAAAAATGTACCTCCTCGACTAATTGTATTAATTTTTCATCTTCTTGCACTTATTCCCATTTGAAATTGCAGGTGGCTAAAGCCTATTCCAGCAACTATGAGCATTAGGCGAAGTGCAGTCTGGACCAAACCAGTTAGGGCGTGTTCACACTTATTGGTCCGCACCTGTGTCAATGATATCATTGGTCTGGTTCAAGTTCATATTTTTTTCCCAGTGATATCATGTAATGCTTGTAAATCTCACACTTACTCCATGTTGTTTGAACTGTGTACTTCCATGGTAATTTGAAGCTTGAAGACAGAGCAGCTAGGAGCCCATCATGTTGTGCTATTAGTGCACTCCTCTCTTGTTTACCTTGAGGTCCCATTTCAAGCCATAGTTAACCTGTTGTTTGTGATTGGCTCCAACCTTGCCTTTTTAGTAACTCTCCAACTTGGTTTTGTTAGTTCTAAAGTTTTCTCCTCAAAACAATTGGCTCTTGGCACTGCTCCAACATAGCCTTTTTAGTAAAGAAGATGTTCTCTTTTGTGGTGATTGGTAAGTTATTTAAACCCTTGTGAGAGTTGTCTCTTGCTTGTGAGATGATTGTCCGAACCGGAGCTCAGAATAAACCTGCCTGAATCTTTTTCTACCTCGTCCTCGTTCTCCAATCCTCTCGATCTGCTTGATAACACCCAGGAAGCACACCAGAGTTTGATTGAAGCGAATCAAACACGACAAGTGAATGCACTACATCTGCGGCCAGAGGAGGGAGAGAAGAGAGTTCACACGATAACAAACGTACACAGAGAGCTACATGTCAACAAAAGCCACGTTTGTGACCCCTGCATCACGAGATAAGACATAATGTTTACGTAGCAATGTGGTTGAAAGTCTGCACATGCTGTTTTATTCGTGTCCGGTTCCTCTGGCTGCTCTGTTCAACTTTATGCATGAGACCCTGCAGCATCCGTTAAAAAAAGACTCCTTACTGCAACACAGCCGCTGTGAACTCACGCATTGTCTTGAACTGGCGTGTATTTGTTAAAAAGATCACGTAACGCATATGCAACATATTCATTGTAAACTGGACATGAAACTTAGACACATACACAGACAGACAAGCCTTCACCCTCACATTCATTCACAAGGGGCCGTTTTGGATTCTCCTCTTCACCTGCATGTGTTTGGATGGTGGGGGGAGGAGTACCCACAGTAACACCGGGAGGACATGTAGACTCCACCCCAGAGATCATGGGTCAGTCAGCCTGAGGATCAAAACCACCTTACTGCATGATGCACTCTTCATTTACCTATTAATACTCCATATGCAACAATAAGAAGCCTTTAGTTCATATATTTCACATTAAAATTGCTGTGGAGATCATGGATTTGTGTGTGTATTGTCTCTTAGTAATATTACATTGACTTTTTTTTTTTTTCACAATAGATGCTGAGTTTTGGCTTTGCTGAGGTCTTTAATTTGAAATTTCCACAGGAACCACTGAGAACAGCTGCAACATAAATCTGCTGAGGTGTTCCAACATCAAGGTCACACCAGCTCCACCATCTTTAAACCACACAATTAATATGCAACTGGCAGCAGAAAAGCAGGTGACACCGAGGGTACGGGCTTATCTCCCACCCCCCCACCCCCCCGCCGCTCTGAGGGTCACACCCCCCAGCGCTGGCATCTCCACACCCCGCATGTGTCGTCTTATTCCTCTCCTGACGGATCCGCGCGGGACGGAGCTTACCCCCCGCCGGGCGCTCCTCTAGGCTCAGCAGAGAGGAGTGTCCCGGGACGAGCTGCTGGTGTCCACAGATGGGTTATCCCGCTAAAGCGCAGGACGCCCCAGTCAGCAGAGGAGATCCCATCACATGCACAGATACACACCAGAACACGATCTGCCTGTGGTGCATTATTTTCTAGCTCATAGAAGGACTGGCTGCAGTTCTTGTGTTGAACCATTCAGACAGTCCTCCTTTCATCCCCTTCATAAAAAACAACATGGGGCCTTCCTTCTACCAGGTTGATCAGCACTTTCAACAGGCATTTTAAGCATTTCTTGAAGGTCTCAGCAGTCTTCATAGCTAAATACGTGTTTGGCATAAGTTTTTCCCATGGATGTATTATAGAACTGGATAATGAATGACGTCACGACCGCCGTTGTTTTCAATGGCCGTGCTCATTGGCGCATGATGCCAAAAAAGTTTTTTACTTCTGCTGTAGGTACCAAATCTACTCGGGCTGCAAAATCTACTCGGGTGGCGCCGCTTAGTGATGACGTTACGCATTCTGATTGGACGAGACTTCGAGCGAATGGCGTGATTGGCTCTTCGTCCCTCGCTAACCTGGAAATGTCAACTCGAGACGATTTGACACCGAAGCCGAGCAGATTTAGCAGCTTTGATCAGACACAGATCATTATAATTATTTAATAGAAAAATGCATATAGCTATTTATTGCTCGTATAAATATTTATTAAAATAGAATATTTATATTCATGACTGGGAGATCGTCAATTAATGTTTTAGCTGCTGCTACCGTTGATAGGCTATAACAACTTATCTGCAATGAGGGTTGAAAAAATAAGTACATTACTGTGCTTTTCTCTTATTTATTGTTATTGTTTTTGTAAGATACTTCGCTCGCTTTATTAAAATGACAAGTACGAACTGAGTGTATACAAATGTGTACAGCTGTCTATTAAATAATAAAAAATGAGCAAAACACGTGAAATGCCCCCCAAAAACCCTTCGTAATAACCATAGACGCTCATTGGCACAGTGTTTTTTAACCAAATTAGTGTATTCCGTAAGAATGATTTAGTGGCCATAATCATCAATATCTTGTATTTATTTCAGTTCCTTATTACTTCGTTAATGCAAACACACCACTTCTGACGTAAAGAGCAGCTGTAGAGTCAGCTATAGCTCCACACCGTTTGCAAATACACACAGCTACTATTGCTCTGTGCGCTGTGGGAGGCAGCGAGGATTCGGCAGCATTACGTCATCACTAAGCGGCGCCACCCCACCCGAGTGGATTTTGCAGCCTGAGTAGATTTGGTACCTACACCGCGTTACTTCCGTGTTGTGGGGCCCATAGAGGGTGCACTGTGGCCCTGGAGCAAGCGCGGTGTTGCTCCGGGTGCCACGTGACCGGCTCTGACCAATGGGAGCGATGGTGGGCTTAGAGCGGTGACGTCACAAACCATAAAAAGTTAGTTTTTAGCCAAATTAAAGATTTCGAAGAGGGAAAAAGACCATGGTGTGAAAATAGATAATAAACACTACAAAATCCGACCATTTTCTCAGCTGTAGGTGTCCTGTCAGCCGAGCACCAGGCGTTTCTTTTTACATTGCGCTCTATGGGAAAAATGCTTTCTGGGCCGCATTGGATTTTTTGCTGCAGTTCTGCGGAGCGGCCGCTAGGAAATTTGGCATCAGGCATCATCCATGGTTTTTCCAAAGAACACTACATTTTGTATTTTATTTGGGTAAAGCTAAAGCTATATACTGTATATCTAGCTACTCCCTGAGGTTCTGTGCCATGACATTTGTATTTTTTGGTTTGTTTTTTGTATTTCCTTACTGATGAGAAGGCTGTATTGGAAAATGTATTCTTTACATTATGTTGCTTGTGTTGCTCTCATTTGGTCACATACATTACTTTTAACAATACTGCTAATATTGTGCAACTTGTGCTGCAGGAAGGAACTTGTGAGGCCTCTGACCAGTTTTCCATAGCAAGTGGTTACACCCAGACATGCTCTGTTAACTGTCTTTATGCCTTGATAACACTTATGCAGCATAGAGGTGCAAGACGATCATTTGTCTTTTCCTGCTACCTTTAGGTGTACATTTGTCTTTTCCTGTCACTTTGAGGCATTGGGAGCTGCACAAACGGGTCTAAACTGGTCACCAAGTACACTGAGATGTCAGATAGGCCACGAGTCCCACCAGCAAGTGTGCTTCATATAAAACCTTGTGTTAAACTGTTTTTGGGCGCAGCCTCTCACTCAGACTACTGATGTACTCTGTGTTAGCGTGCTCCATGGCTGGCCAGTAAATCTGCAAATGCAAATCTCTCAACTCGCTTTTCATTCCAGCAGATATTTTTGCCTCCACGAGCGTTCAAGGACAGAGGATGTTGTCTGGTGCAGCCCTTTGAGTCAACTACTATTATGATATTAGGCTTTTTTCTCATTTAAAACATATGTATGTATGAAAAAGCTGTGAAGTTCCTTGTTGTGACAATAGACGATATCGCCATAGCTTTGTTTTAGTGTCCTTTGCCTAAAATCACACAGAGGTTAAAGAAGGAGCGAGCATTGATGGTGCTGCGTGACAGTCTCCTCCGTATGTGCAGGATAAGAAAATCAAAAAATTATTGCCTTAGTCCCATTAAGACTGGAGTTAAACTGCATGTAAACACAGTAACATAGCATAAATTTAATTGAATGAAATGATTGGGAACTGATGTGCTCACCCAAACCTTCCCATACTGCACAGGTGAAAGCCCTATAGTGCTCTAATGACGCTCTCCAATGAAGCTCTAGCTCCATCTTCACAACCATAACAGAGAAGCAATAGAAAATGAATCAGTGTTTCATGTTACTGTATGTGACTGTGCAAGAAATGTATGTTTTCAGGAGAAAAGTAATCATGTCTGAGTGATGGAGGAGAGCTCTCTACACCAGCTCTTGACCAGTGCTACCTTCAGCCCGAGTTCCCTCTGCTATCATCACATGCCACCCAACATTAAAGTCAACACAGAGAGAATTCATTACAAATCAAGCCCTTCGCCCCCTCTCCGTCGCCCCCCCGCAAAAAACGCTGCTGCACCCTGTAATCCGACAGATTAATGGCAGAGCATGTAATGTGCCGTTTGCGTCGACAAAAGTTAAACGTTGTCGGGAGGGAGGGGTCATACCGGCTTTGGCGTGTGGATTACGACCCGCCAAACCTCCTTAATGCCGGCATAATTTGATGAAGCTGCCAATTTGCTGTATCCGCACTCTCTTCTTGTCCCACTTCTTTACTTCTCCTCCTCCTCCGCCCTGGAAGCGAAAGCCGACTTCTGCACTTCTGGGGGAGCGTGTGAAGTTTTTTTTTTTTTTTTTTTGGGGAGAAGGCGGAGGAACACGGCGGTTTAGAGGGAGGAGCAGGCTCAGATCCCTGGATGTGCCGCCCCCCAAAGCCTTAAGATCACAGCCTCCCGGTGTCGCGGCAGAATTTGTGTCACGACTGGATTTGCATAATGTGCTCAGTGAGTCAGAGGTAGAACAGGTGCACACAGAGGTCTTTAGCTTTACTTTTAATCAACTCTGGTGTCAGGAAGTATCTGACCTGCCTATAGACTTAGACCTAGACCTATAAGGAGACAATTTATCTAAACACAGTGAAACAACCTCCTATATAAGTTACTGTATGTTCCTGCGATTATAACAGTAGTAAGCCTATTATAATTTACTTACATTACATTACATTAAGGGATATTTAATCCAGCAATAAGGGATCAGAAGCCTGTGTACTTTTTTGCCTGTCCCAAGTCTAGGTTAATGGAAAGGGTTGGATCAGGAAGGACATCTGGAGTAAAACTTATGCCAAAACAATAAAAAATTACTGCACACTAGAAGGCAGACAATGTGTCAAAAGGAATGAAGGTATGTACTACAACAGTGGTTCTCAACTGGTGGGTCGCAGAACTGTTTTTATTGGGTGGCGGGCCTTTGCCAGGGCAAAAAAAGAAAGTTTAATTTTAAAAAATAAATGATAAGTTTACACTCCTTAACAGTAGGTGGCACTGTGGGACATATAGAATAGAATAGAATAATATAAAATAAATAGAATAATATAAAAGAAACTCAACCAGAGCAAAAAATCCAGTTCTATAATGTTACTGTTATACCTAAGATTCTATACCTGCTTCATTTTCCTCAATATCTTTTAATTTTCCTGAAATATCTCTTAATTTTCCTCAATATCTTCTTTATTTGGGTTGTGACTTGTCATTATAGAGTGATGGTGGGTCCCAAAGCCAGATCAGTTGAGAACCACTGTACCGCAATATTTGCAAAGCACGTCCCCAAGAAGGGCAAACAGTAACAATTTAAATAAATACAAATGTATTTACAGCGAACATTTAAATGCGATCACCACAGAAAGCTTGCTAAAAGTAGTTTGTGTCTGTCTGTTAGTCATACTCACCTTAAGCCTGTCCCATAACCAGCCCGACTGAAAAAATAACGTGATGTGTTTTTGTGCTTGTTTCGCGGCCGTGCAGGGAGGCAGGTCCCTCTGGCAGCGACCTGGCTGTGTTCAGCAGCTCACACAGGGCAGCGGCGCTTCATACGGGTCACAGATCCCCAACATTTGGAGTTTTAATCCATATTGTGTTGTTTCCCGGGCTGCCAGGCCATCTAAATACTTTGGCTGCATCTCCTCTGCCTGCTGCGCGTCGCCATGTTTGTTTTGCTAAAGTCACGTGACTGAAAACTATGAATACAGATGTCCTAAATCATTGGTTTCCAACCTTTTTTGTCTTGTGTACCCTCAGGGTTTTTGTCATATCATGAATACCCATAAGTATACAGTAGATGTTAATGATTTTTCATTAAGTGGTCAAATACGATGTCTGGCAACTCATTACTGAATGGAAATTATTTGAATGCCTTTCTTTATTAGAACAAATATATTTTAGACTTATTTTATTGTAAATAATTTTCTTGCACCTTTTAAAGCTGAAATTTAAGCGAACCGCCCAAAGACATTAATTTTCTACTGTGAATAAGTGCACCTAATCCAAACTACTGCACCTTATAATTTTGAACTGTTTACTACTATTGCACCTTCAAATATCATTGCACTTACAATGGAAAGAAAAAGTATTGGCACCCTTTGGAAATACTAGGATTTCTGCACGATTTGGTCATAAAATGTGATCTGAATCTTCATCTGAGTCACAACAATAGACAAACACAGTCTGCTTAAACTAATGCTGCAAAAAAAAAAGGGTCAAGGCCACTTTAAACCACTCCTTCAATCTTCTCGCACTGATTGGACCCCAGGTTGGCTGACACCTGGTCACTAGCCTAGGGGTTCCAATACTTTTTCTACCCTGTGCTGTGATTGTTTACAGTAAATGCCTCAAATGCTCATTTTTTGCAGCATTAGTTTAAGCAGACTATGTTTGTCTATTGTTGTGACTCAGATGAAGATCAGATCACATTTTATGACCAAATCGGTGCAGAAATCCTAGTATTTCCAAAGGGTGCCAGTACTTTTTCTTTCCATTGTAAGTGCAATGATATTTGAAGGTGCAATAGTAGTAAACAGTTAAAAATTATAAGGTGCAGTAGTTTGGATTACAAGGTGCACTTATTCACAGTAGAAAATTAAAAACACAGGCACTGATTTATAGACGCTTGTTTCCTATTGCATAAAAAGGAACGAAAGGTTTTAGATGAAGATCAGATCACATTTTATGACAAAATCATGCAAAAATCCTAGTATTTCCAAGGGGTGCCAAAACTTTTTCTTTCCACTGTAAATGCCATACTGCTTACAACTACTGCACTTTACATTTGATGTTTATTGTTATTCCTGCTCTTGACGTGTGCTGCTGACCTCTTGGCCAGGTCACCCTTGTAAACGAGATCTCAATGGGTTTTCACCTGCTTAAATAAAACGTAATAAATAAATAAGGGATATGGGATAAGTTAAGGCAGGAGAGTCAAAGTCAGGTCAATGGCGCTGCTGTTAGCTTTACCTTTAGCCTCTGCAGCCACATTATTCATAACATGAGCACATCAGCAGCACACGTCTCTCTGTCACTATCAATGCTGGTGTGTCATGTACAGAGGAGGGTCAGATCCAATCAAAGCAGCACGCGCCTCCTCCCCGGCTCGCCACGTCCCACCTCCTTGAAATAATACCCATAATTCATAGTTTAGAAGGGAGGAGGAGGAGGAGGGAGGTGGCGGGGGTCTGGTCCTTAGCATCATTCAAAGGACATTTCCAAACTATCGCTCAAAATGACAGAGGGAAGAGCGAGGGTGGGTGCGCAGAACAATTCACACCTCCCCTCGCCCCCCTCCCCACCGCCGCCCCCTGAGTCCGCCAATTAATCGCAGTGAAAACATGTCTGATTGAATCTTTTCAAGCAAATCCTGGGCTCGGGCTTTTGTTGGTCCACTCCTTGTCAACATCCATTTAAACAGCGCCATAACGCTCCCGCCCCAGACACATCCCCCGAAATATGAAGTGAGAGACGGAGGGGAATTAGTGGGAAAAACAAGGATGGCAACACAGTCTCAGTGGGTTTTAGTTATTGTTCAGTATTTCTCTGCACATACAGGGAATGCATTTTTACAACACAGATTAATTAAGGATGCGTTTCCAAAAATAGATGGTTCATATTTCAGTTTTACATTTCTGATTGTAGTTAAAAAAAAGGTCTAGAATATTCATTATACAGTATGTTCCTCCGACCAACAGGTGGCGCTGCTTGACTTGAGTAAGTTGTATAATAGGAGTAGCTGCAATGCTAATGCTCCAAAGTCAAATTTACTCATGTCCCATCTTTAAACCTACAGAAAGTTTACAAGCGCAATTTGCAAACTTCATGACATAATCTTAATGACAGTTTTCTTGCAATAAAATAAAATAAAATAAAACAAGATAAAAGGAAATGAAATTAGATAAAATGTAATGAAATATGATAATAAATAGAATAAAATAAAATGTGACAAAATAAAATGAAATTAGATCAAATTAAATAAAAAATAAATTAAAATGTAATGAAATGACAGTAAATGAGAAAAAATAAAATAAATTAAAATAGCATAGGAACTAGATAAAATGAGACAAAACAAAACAGGACCAAACTAAATAAAATGAGATGAAATTAAATAAATTAAAATAAAATAAAAAATAAAAAAAATAAAATGAGATAAAATGAAACAAAAAAAAATTAAATGAGATTAATAAAAGTAAAATTAAATGAAATAAAAAATAAAATAACATTTTATGAAATGAAAGTAAATGAGATAAAATAAAATAAATCAAAATAGCCTGGAACTAACACACAATATGGCTGCAGGTTTTTTGCTCCATTGGGGAATCAAAATATAAAAATATTAATCATACATTTAAACCTTACCTTTAAAACAAATATATTTTATGTTTAAACTCTTTACATGATTATTACAGATGGTAGGTTTAAAGGACAGCCTCACAGTCTCCAGCTCCAGTCCTCCTCGGTTTGCCACAGCAGTCTCCTTCCTTCCTTCCTTCCTTCCCTCGTCTGTCCATCTTCCTCCTCTCTATCTGTCCTTGTGTCCCTCGTCCCTCTGTCTGTCCAATAATGGGCTGTTTGTAATGCAAGAGGCGAGCTCCACATCAATCATCCGGCCTGGCCCCCCCCTCAACCCCCCCTACCCCCCACCCCCCCCACCCCCCTCCATCCCACCACCGCCACCTCATCGTCCTCGGCTGCAATAAATATGCAAATGAGCCGGAGCCAGTCATTGGTAATTTCAAGCTTGGCTCACTAGTGTTAAAAAAGGACACAAATGTATTAATTGCCGGCGGCTGGAGGAATCCCATTTTCTGTGGGCATTGATTACAAAATTGGTGCGAGCGGCGGCTTTTTTAATTTAAAGCAAAAGTTTGTGTTGAGCAGCGAGATGGGAAGTGACTGTTGTATGTCAAACACGGCGGCGGACGTCTGCGGTGCAGCTGGACACAGGAAGTCACATGGTTTGGTTAGGATATCTGCAAACACAGGCGGCTCACTTGGAAAGGAAAGCATGTATGAAACACGTTTAATCATCTAATAGCATATTGTAATACAGAGGGGCTTTATTATTGATGATTCTGACCACCAATAAGGAACGCTCCCATTGGCTGTTGTATTAACGGATGCAGGAGTTAGTGGGTCTTACGCTAAACTCAGCAAGCACAAGGTCAGGTCACTTTATTATTGTTTTGTGAGGGTGAATTGGTCCAGTTTTTCATAAAAAATGAAACTATTTAATGTCATAACTGTCTCCTTGTGCTTGTTTTCGTTCCGTTGTGATTTTTTTTTTTTTTGACTGTGTGTGTGAGTTACCTCTTGTGTTTTTCACTTTACCTCCCCCTGTGTTTCCTGCCTGTATGTTCACCTGCCCCACCCTAATGTGTCTCACCTGTGAGTTAAGACTATGGAACTATATTGGATTTTGTTGTTTTTTTCTCTGTGGAGTTTTTACTCTTTGTTTACTAAAGTTTCACCCCTGTAATCTTGCATTTTGGGTCCTCTTTTTTTCTTTGTGCCTGATATTTATGACATTTATAGCTTCAACAACAGGTACAGTATGTGTTCACGGAGAACTGGAATTGACAGACAACCAGCTCTAAATTAAAAATTGTACAGAGTATGGAAGTTACCTAGAACAAACCAACACCTACCTGCTCTAAACAGTGCTTTGTTGTTGAAAACTGTTGTTCTAGTGTGAGATTGTGTTGCCTTTATCCACATCTGGTCCCAAACACAGCTCTCAGCCTTCAGCATTCATCTGTAAGTGCCAGTCCCATTGGTGAAGTTAGTTCCCCTGCCTATCACATGAGAAACTGTGGTTTTATTTCCTGAGGGCCATAAAGGTCACCACTGTGCCAGTCCCAAGCATCAGGAAGGGCATCCAGAGTTAAACCTATGATAAATTAAACATCAGATAATTTGGTGTAAAGAGAGCAGGTAAAACAAGCTCTCCTCTTCTTAGTCTTTAAAATGTAGACAAGTTCTGTAAGGCGAAGTTCTGTGGATTTAATAAACAGAAAGGTGGGAATAAATTTGTAAGGGTTGTAGCAGTATACAGCTTTACCTCCAGCCTCTCTTCTTTACTTTATTCATTGGCCAGGGATCCATGTTTTGAAAGTCTGTTTGCGTGGAAACACAAGCCTCTTTAGGAGTTACAAAACAAAATCAGCGGCACAGTGGCAAAGTGGTTAACGCTGTCGCCTCACAGCAAGACAGCGGATTCGACTTCCTGGACCATAAGAAAGTAAGTAAAGTTTATTTTTTTCTCAGACAACAGTCGCAAATCACAAAATACAAAAACTTTAAAATATGTAATATCACAAAACACAACGAGTCAGTCAGCCCTAGGCCCACCAGAGTCGAGTTTTGAAGCGAGTGCGAGCGACCCTCAGCAGGTTCTGGACCTCAAGATCTCAGATTACAGGAGGAGGTATTGGACTGGATCAGGTCTGAGATATGAGCAGGAGCCTGCCAGTGTGAGGCTGTGAAGGTCAGGACCAGGGTTTTATAGTTTATGCGGTGACGGAAGCCAATAAAGCCACTTTATAAGAGGATCGCAACAAAAGTTAAAAAAGGCAGTCATCTGGATTGGATTTTTCAAGTTGAAGACGTTTCACCTCTTATCCAAGAGGCTTTCTCAATTCTGAAATGAACTGGTGAGAGCTGGTTTATATTCTTCTAGGAAGGAGGAGTTTAGACCTGAAACTAAATTCTATTGGTCAATGTGACCATGAATAGCCTGAGTGGTTTCGGGTCATTAGGAGTCCTCTGTCCTCAGCTGGAGTGAGTGGCGAGTGAGTCGTTAACCCTCCCCAGCCTGGTCAGCTCCTTCAGATGTAAATGACCTGAGTGAAACTGGTTTGTTTTGTTTGGGTTTCAGGAGACTGTTGTAGACAGAAGGAAGGTTGTATCTGAGACCACCATTTCTGTTTAAAGAAGGTTTATCTTTTTTGACAAAGATTCCTTCTTTCACTCCTCGCTCAAACCATCTTTTCTCTCTGGCTAAGATTCGGACCTCACTGTCCTCAAAGCAGTGGTTTGTGGCCTTCAGGTGGAGGTGTACTGCAGATTCAGGTCCACTGGAGTTGGCCCTGCGGTGTTGGTATAACCGCTTGTGCAGAGGTTGTTTGGTTTCTCCAATGTACTGTTCATTACAGTTCTCACTGCAGTGGATGGAGTACACAACATTGCTCTGTTTGTAACTGGGAATTTTGTCCTTGGGGTGAACCAGTTTTTGTCTGAGAGTATTAACAGGTATATAAGAGGAGTTATATGGGCTCTTGAGCGGGTCAGAAGCCTCGCGAGCCAACTCTTTCTTATTCAGACAAGTGAATTTTTGTGTGGCCCAACAGGCTGCTCCTCCAGTTAAATGCTCCTGATCCTGGCCCAACATCTGGAGAAGGGTCCCCGGGCGCTGCTCTGTGGTCACCTCCTGCTCCTGACAGGTTTAACTCCAGCGAACAGAGAACAACTTTGCTTACAGGGACAACAAAGTCTACCTTAACCTTATAACCTTAACCCAAATCGTGCTGCACTAACCTGACCTAAACGAGTCTTAAGGAAAAGATGCTATATAATAAAATGTTTGGCCCACCATTTTAAAGTTTGTTTTTTCTCCCACACCTACAAGAATAAAATGTCAGTTTTTTTCTGCTGTGTTTTTCGGTGCGGTTGCTAAAAAACGAATGTGTGCTTATGTCTCCATATAGTTCTGCATAATGTGCTTTTGAATGTATCACACCCTAGTCTATTTTTGTTTATGCCTGTCTCCGTGAATATGTTTGCCCCGCCACAAACGCCAAGTAGCTCAAATGAATCTTGCTTTAGTGCCATCAGCGCGGGGCGACCCCATTCACAAGTCAAACAACCGACCAACGCACGCACGCACCACCATAATAATAAAAATAATAAATCCGCGCCGGGTCCGAGATGGTTGTCCAAGAAATCTCATCTCCCCATAAATTATAGCTGTAAACTTTCGCCGCCGCGCAGTCTAATTAATTCTCGTGCCGTTACACAAAAGGAAACGTCGAGTGACAAATGGGCGCCGGACTTGAAAGCTGCCAGGTCTGCAAAACATTTCCCCACTCCAATTTATAAGCAATTTTACTGTAAATCATCAAGCAGCACCGGGCACGGCGGGAAACAGCGCGCGGTAAGTGAAGTGATGAGGCGAAGAAAAGAGACAGGCCTTGGCAGAAAGTAATGGACAAACCAGAATACAAGAAAATATGAATATGAATGCAAAATGTCATAAATATTTACGCAGAGATTATTTAGTGTATTATATGGACACGTATTAAAACGGTGGCTACAGCAGCGGCATTCACATGTCATTTACCGAACGCACAATATCAGCCAAATTACAGTTTACGGCGCTGGCAGACGCGAGGCAGTTACTTGGCGCGGAGAGAAGCGGGGCCCCGGTGTGACAAGCTCCTCCTGTGTAGTTTGTTTTTGAGAACAACATTATGGATATGAGGCGAAACGGCCCACATGTCGCGTTAAACTGGCAAGATCATGTTTTCATTCAGCTTCTTCTGCTTGTTCCAGTCAGAGGTCACCGGCGGCTGGAGACTGTCCCAGGAACTATGGGCCTGAGGCGGGGCCCACTCTGGACAGGGGCCAGTTTGTTGCAGGGCTGACACACAGACAGACAAAGACAGACAACCATTCATGCTCACATTCGTTTACTTGGGACGATTTAGAGCAGGGGTGTCCGAACATTTTTCAAAGAGGGACAGTTTTCAGTTTGCAACAATGTCCAAGGGCCAGAAGTTGTATTATATTTATAAAACACAATGAATGAATGAATGAATGAATGAATGAATTTATTGAACATAAATACAATATACATTAACAAAAAAAATCCCCCAAAATTAGAGTCATTAATTTAAGGTATACAGATAACAAATATACATTTCATATTTTTAAAGAGAAAAAAACTAAGTATTTAATGTTTAAAAGGAGCAGAATGAAGCTAAGCTTATTTATTTTTACCCATTTTTTTCAGTTTATCCATCATCATAATCAGCAATATGTACAAACAAAATCTACTAAAATATATATAAATATATAACGGTTTTATAACGGTTTTATATGAATTTATATGAAAATTTTTTGGTCCTTAATGTGTCATTGATTAGCCCTAACACTGATTTGGATAGACTTTTTACTTTTTGTGCCATTACAAAAAAAAAAAAGGGGGGGGGGGGGGGTCACATTCTTCCCCTTAAAGCCATAAAAAGTGGTGATTTTTTTGTTTGTGCATTTTTTTATCCTTTTACTGACAGGGTTACAGAGGAATTACCATGATTTAACATTTCTGTATTGTAACAGCAGCAGAGTGAAAATAAGTGATTTTAATGTAAGTCAATGGGACAAAAAAGGGCTTTAAGAAGATTTTTTTGTCTAGACAGTAAATAATTTAGTTTTTTTCAGTTGTGAGAATGAAATTCTTAAAGTAATTTTTTAAACATCTTTGTCAAACATCATCACCCTAGCATAGGAAATGCCAAAAGGAGAGGATTTTTTTTTTTTTAAAAAAAGCCCTAAAAGGGGCCAGGGACCTGAGGGTTAAATGGCAGTAAGACAAGACTTTTGGAGAGTGGAAAAACTTACCAAACACACTTCATTTTAGGTTAAGTTTGTTTCTTTACACTGATGATATAGCCTATAGTTAATAATAGTATAGTTGGTCATAAATTCACATTGAAGTTGATTTCAGACCAAAGAAAAGTTCAGATCTGGCTTGAGAGTGGCAGAGATGCACAGTTGTATAGAAACGCTGCTTAATGGTGCTACAGAGCCATAAACAATGCTTTTTATGATGGAAGCTGAGCCTCCGGGCCACACTTTGGACATATCTGGTTTAGAGTCACCAGTTCTCCTAAAACATGTTTGTCTTTGGACGGTGGGAGGAAGTCAGAGCACCCAGAAAGAACCCCCGGTAACACGGGAGAACATGCAGACTCCACCCAGAGAGTTTGTGTGTCAAGGATCAAACCCACAACTGCTTTGCTGGGAGGCGACAGCACAAACCACTCTGCCGCTGTTTTCTATAGAAGCGATAGGCCTACTGTTTGAAGTGGGGCAACGCAATTTGCATCAGGATTTAACAAGTGGACTAACTCCGCGACAGTGTCATCCTACGTCCGCTGTTATCCCACTGTAGGGACTTCAAAAACACATGGAACAGACTCGTGGAAGCCCAGTTTTAAAGACAGCAGCAATTCAGCGGAACACGAGAGAAACTAAAAGAAAGTGTTGCAGATAAAGTCTGTCTCTGTCTCTTTGTTGCCTCTGCCTCCAAATCTACACATTATTGATATATCTTTGTAAATAAGCCCTTTTAGAGTGTTTTAACTTATTTTCAACGCCCCATCTGTGCATAAATAACAGCGCTCTTTCCACCGCAAAACTTTTGCACCTGCTCCTCCCACATGCTACATTTTCCCACACTTTTAGCCCCTGTACTCGTTATAAGTCAAACAGCAACCACAAAGCAATATCATTTGCATTTTCCCCACCTTGAATTCTGTGCGTTTTGGCGAGAACGCCTTGTTTTACAGATTTATTGAGTCATCGGAGCAAAATCTGCACCGTGCTCCTTTAGCTCCTGTGAGAGATGCTAACCTCAGCTGCGCCTGGGTTTGCTCCACTTTTAGTTCGTCTTTTTCATTTAGGGTGCATGCAAACTTTGATAAATCTGGCCCATAGTGTTTTATTTTGAAATATATCAGATTTTCTGCACTGGTACCAGGTCTAACTTCCTGTTCTGTTCAACTTTGTGCATAAGGGCTGCGGCATCCATGAAAAATAGACTCGATATGTATTTTAGCCGGAGCGCTGGACATGGACACGTACTGTAACACAGTTGGTGTGAACTCACACATTTGACTTGACTTGGCATCTATTTGTTCTGGAACAACAACATATTCATTGTAAACTGAGCGTTACTTCAGTCACAACGTATCAGAAAGGAATTACTTGCTAATTATTATGATGCATAGATCAATTTTTGTCACTGAATGCAAAACATTGTCACTTTTCAGCAGTGCATTGTTTTATTTTTTACATATGACTGCTTTGCCAATTGCTGTGTGCTTTTTGCTCATTCTTTACTTTCCATTGTTTTCATGCATTGCAAAGTCCATTCGTGTAACATCTCCTCTCACTTTGCGCTGCTCTAGAGGTGCGGCTGTGATGGAGAGCTGCTCCTAATGCCGTCTGAAAGCTCACTTTGACCGGCCATTGATCAGCACTCGCCCGCCGCTGATTGAGGCCAATGCAAATAACACAAACACGAGAGAGAAGTGGACGGACAGGAGCCGGACGGACCGCCTCAGCCCGGCTCGGAGGAATTCAGCCTGCCCTCCCTCGGACCCCTTTATCACTGTCTCCGGACCGGGGGCCGATCTGTGTGCGTTAGCGACTCTCAGTGGACCTGACAGTGACGGAGGAGGCCCATTCGAATCCATGGCTCAATGACTCATTACCAGTGGTGTTTTCTGCGTTTGATACAGCACCGGCCTTAAATGCACTAATTGGAGTGTAAATGTGTCCTTTATTTTGCATCTGTTTAGTTTGGCCTTATCTTGTTTGACCAATGAGGTTTTCTGATCTGCCATTAATCTCTGTTTTAAAGTTTAAAGCTAATTGACAAGGCACAAAAGCAGCGGTAGGGCTTTTTATTAAGTTATAGCTACATCTGAACCTGTAAAAATGCCATAAATAAACATTTCAAATAACATGAATGACAGTTTTTAGCACAATGCTTTTGTTTTAGATCATATTATCATCAAAACTGTCCACAACTAAAGTATTGTGAGGGAATAGTTCAGATCTGAGTCCAAGATGTTGAGTGGAAGGCAGAAAACACTCTGAGGTTTATGTAGCATCAGTACAGGCCTGGACACAGCTGAGCTTCTAAAAGCGCTTTACTCTGACCACCATCAAACATCAGAGTCTGGTTCAGGCTTTAATGGTTTATTGTTGGTGTACTTCTTGTCACTTTAGTTTAGTTTGGTTTCATGCTTAGACCAGTTTAGTCTTGTTTCAGTTCTTGTCTGTCACTTGGAGCGTAAGAATCCACCTACAGCTCAGTGTGATAAAGACTAAGGAACTGGTGGTGGACCTGAGGAGGACTAAAGTTCCAGCGAACCTCACCAACATCTGATAAATAAATAAAATGAAAATTCCCTTGAGGATAAAATAAAGTAATTCTGAATTTGATTGGTCCTGGTTCCTCGTTTCTAGGTTTAGTGCAGGTATAATCCTTGTTTAGTCTTTGTCTAATGTTGGTTTAGTCCTACTTTGGTCTTGGTTTAATCCCATATTTTGTTCCTAATTCAGTGTGGTTTAGTTGTTTTGGGGTTACCTCTATGTTCCCACATTTCTAAGATTTTATTTTTCTCTGTGATAATGTGAGATTACAATGAAATTATGACTAAAAACACGGGACACATTCCTTTGTTTATGTCCTAATTTGCCATTAATGATAGCTGTTGAAGACCTGTTTTGTCCTGAATTTGACAGCGCATTAGTTTAGCTTCTTTTAATGTTATGTATTGAAAGTAAAGCATTTAAAAGTTATCACATCAAACACAAGCGTTATTTGGCAACAATTTGAACTATGTCAAACTTTATTTAGTTGAACTTTGTCCTCTTTTTAAACTCCTCTTTGTTCCTCGTCGTGTTGTGTCTCTTGGGTGTGACAGCGTCTGTGTGTACTCCCCTAAAACAGCCCTGTCCCACCACTACACCCACCTTTAGCAGAATAGACTAACCATGCATTTAATTAGAAACAAAAGCTGGAAATAATTAATTAGTCGCCAATTCCCTTATTTTACCCTTGCCAAAGTTTATAATGGAGTAGATAGGCTGCAGAAATTTCACAGAAAATAGTTCATTAAAATGAAAGGCGCGGGGAGGCCGTGAGTTCCACTTGACTGTCCCTGGTCCAGCTCTGGTGTTCGGGGCTTATGGGGGGCTTGTATTGATATGGATGACAGTTTAATTCTCTTTGGGACGGTATACCTCCCCCGTTAGCAGCAGTAATTATACAAAAACCTGCAGCAAAAACATTGCAATGATGTACTCAAAACTGTACTAAAGTAAAGGTACTATTACTTCAAAATATTATTAATAAACTAGTATTAGCTAGTAAAAAGTAAAAAGTATTCAACACAACTTTTACTTCAAGTACTAAATGTTTGTGAAGACTCTCAGGCATCCAGGCTAATGACATTACAACAAAAATGTTTAAAAATAAGCAGTTTTTGATCTGAAAGTAAATCCTGTTGGTTTAAAGTAGTTGAAAGGCTACAGTAGTTTTGGATCATTAGAAATCATGTGTCCTCTGCTGAAGTGGGACAGTCGTTAACCCTCCTGAGGACCATCAGCACAGTCTGCTGCTACTATGGATGTTAATTGTTGACAGTGAAAATGTTTTGGTCTGGGTTTTAGGAGACTGTTGTAAACAGATGGAAGGTTGTATCTGAGCCCTCAATTTCAAAGAAAAAGTTAATTTTCTTTTTTGACAAAGATTGCTTCTGAGACTCCTGGCTCGGCCCATCCTCACTGTCCTCAAAGGAGTGGTCTGTGTCCTTCAGGATGGAGGTGTTCTGCAGACTCTGGTCCTCTGGAGCGGTCTGTGTCCTTCAGGTGGAGGTGTACTGCAGACTCTGGTCCTCTGGAGCGGTCTGTGTCCTTCAGGTGGAGGTGTTCTGCAGACTCTGGTCCTCTGGAGCGGTCTGTGTCCTTCAGGTGGAGGTGTTCTGCAGACTCTGGTCCTCTGGAGTGGTCTGTGTCCTTCAGGTGGAGGTGTTCTGCAGACTCTGGTCCTCTGGAGTGGTCTGTGTCCTTCAGGTGGAGGTGTACTGCAGACTCTGGTCCTCTGGAGTGGTCTGTGTCCTTCAGGTGGAGGTGTACTGCAGACTCTGGTCCTCTGGAGTGGTCTGTGTCCTTCAGGTGGAGGTGTACTGCAGACTCTGGTCCTCTGGAGTGGTCTGTGTCCTTCAGGTGGAGGTGTTCTGCAGACTCTGGTCCTCTGGAGTGGTCTGTGTCCTTCAGGTGGAGGTGTTCTGCAGACTCTGGTCCTCTGGAGCGGTCTGTGTCCTTCAGGTGGAGGTGTTCTGCAGACTCTGGTCCTCTGGAGCGGTCTGTGTCCTTCAGGTGGAGGTGTTCTGCAGACTCTGGTCCTCTGGAGTGGTCTGTGTCCTTCAGGTGGAGGTGTTCTGCAGACTCTGGTCCTCTGGAGTGGTCTGTGGTGTTGGAATAACTTCTTGTGCAGAGGTTGTTTGGTTTCTCCAGTGTACATGTTCATTACAGTTCTCACTGCAGTGGATGGAGAACACAACATTGCTCTGTTTTTAGCTGGGAATGTTGTTCTTGGGATGAACCAGTTTTTGTCTGAGAGTATTCACAGGTTTGAAATGAACCGGGATTTTGTGTTGGCAAAACATCCTTTTGAGCTTTTCAGACAGGGTGGCTGTGTTGGAAATTCATTAATTCCTGTGGTATACTGTTAGTTTATTATAATAAAATAACAATGTTGCTCTTGCTCTTTCCTGTCCTGTTTTTTTTTTTTATTTTTTTTAACAGTTTTGGATTTGGAGAAGGCCCAGTTGGGATATCCCCAGTCTCTGAGGGCTTGGTGAACCTGTTGAGAGGTGAAACGTCTTCAACTTTAAAACCAAGTGCAGATGACGTATTTTTAAGCGCTAAATAAATCTGATCTGGTATTATTAATATTAGCTCTTAAGTAAACTTCTTACATCTTGTTTTTTTCCATTCACATTCAGCAGAATACCATTGTCTCCTGTCTGAGTTTGTGTTCCCCAGCCACACTTCCCTGTAGCCTCTCCCTCCTCCTCCTCCTCCTCCTCTTCTTCCTCTGAATGAAATTTGTTTGCGCATGTCATTGTTCCCTTCACAGCTCCGGACCTCGGGAACACACGGCTGTACAATAAAACCTATACGAGACGTATACACACGAGCGCTACACGCAGGGAGCCCAAACCGTGTCCTATCTCCTAACTATGATTAATGACTGCCAACTGTCACGCATGCATCAAGAACACAGCCATACATCATACAATAACTACATCTGGCAATCCCTGACAAGTACACTGGAGCTGCGCCGCGCTGCAGACCCCCATGTTTTGATTTAATATTCAAATACATGTGTTGGGAAAATATTCAGTATGTGGAGATTTGGCATAAAAATAGCAGCACTGCGTCGGTCCACCTCCGCACATCGCAGCAGTGGTGTAATCCGTCATCTCGGCCCGGTTTTAATTCCTGTTAACTGCATGGCTGCGTCGTTGGGTTATAATGGAATTGAATAACAGAGCTGCTCGAATGCGCTCGCACAGCCACGCTTTAATTGGAATGAACACTTTTTTTTTTTTTTTTTTTAGAAAAGAGAAAAATATTCAGGGGAAATTTCTTAAGACAATGCATGGTCCACTTCTATCTTTGAACAACAAGCTGCATCGTGTAGGAATGATTTTAGTACATAATTACTACAGGAGTAACAGAGACCAAGACCGAGTAAAACTGCAGCCGAGACCGAGACCAAAACCTTAAAAAAAAAAAAAAAAAGGCTCAAGACTAGGTCTCAATACTAACTACCACATTTTCTGGACTATAAGCCGCACTTTTTTCCATAGTCTGGCTAGGGGTGTGACGTATACTCAGGTGTGACTTATATATTAAAATATTTCAGGTGTTGGTTAGAGGGCGCTCTAGGCTTGTGTACCAGCATCTGCTGCACCTGTACCACTGACAATTTAAAATGTAAACATTACCACTAACAACTTAGGCTATAAAGACAACTGAGAAAGAGCGGAATAATTGGAAATGGAACTGATGCTGAGTCTGACGACAGCCACGCAGAGGAGGAAGCGGCGCTTCGTCTACCTCCGGAGTTGGCGGAGTTGTTCAGAAGCGACACCGAGGATGAAGAATTTAAAGGATTTAGTGATTAGGAGTGAGATGGTGAGTTTGGTGAACTTGTTATATTATGTTCTTTATGCTATAGTTATGTGAATAACTGTTAATATATTACGTTAACATACGAGACACCTATTCAGTTCGTTGTTTATGCTTCATGTAGCTGAATAACCATCAATGTGTTACGTTAGCAAACCACACACCTATTCAGCTGTTGTTCTCTATTCTATTATAACTATAACTTGCCTTTCAACATGAAATGTCTGTTCTTGGTGTCGGATTTTGTAAAATAAATTTCCCCCAAAAAATGCGACTTATAGTCCAGTGTGACTTATATACGATTTTTTCTTCTTCATTATGCATTTTTTGGCTAGTGCGACTTATACTCCAGAGCGACATATAGTCCATAAAATACGGTACTTTCATTCAAATATAATAATGAGACAACAATAAATGCCCAAAACTTTCAGCAACAGTCTGTAACACTGTGTTTCCTCTCTTGGTGTGCTCAGTTTGTCCTGTCTGCGAGTGTGTAATAAAACCTATAGGAAGAACCCACTTAGTTCTTAATTTTTATACACTACTGGAAACAAAACATAATTCTTATTCACAATATATTAGACATTGCAGCTATAAAATCCATGAGTGAGAGTCTGACCTGAAATCTCCAGCTGTGTGCTCCTCGCCTGTTCTCCTCTCTGTAAATGTAAACACTACACTCAATACTAATCATTACACAATGGCAACTTCGGGCCCAGACGATGAGTGCAGTGCAGTACCACGCTCCTCCAAAGTAAATTAATTGTCTAATGGCTTTGAATTGATTAGGCATGTCCCTGGTTTGAGTTGCAAATCTCTCTCTAATCCAGGTATTTCCTCTCAGGATAAGCGTGGGATTGCTTTAATTAGCCGTTAGCGGATGCAAGCGTGTGGGTACAGTAACACGGACACCTGCGGCTGTGCGTACACTGTGTTCGGGCGATAAGGCCTGAGCACTGAGGAGCATTCACACACCTGTGCAAATGCAACGGTAATAATAGGAAATGGCACCTGGCAGTAATGTTTTTGAGCTGAGGGATATTACAACAAGCAAACAATGACGTAAAAAGTTACAGAGTATTTCCATTTTTATTATATCTTGCACTTTTTGGTTGTTTTGCTGGCATCCTGGAAGTCAGTATTATCAGAGTAAGTCCATGCATTGAGGCTCCTCCCACTGAGCAAAGGAATGCACGTGTAGGTGACCTGGTGAACTCACACCAGGGCAGTGGTGTAACTTGCTAATGAGGGGCCCCAGTGCAAGTTTTAGGAATGGGCCCTAAAGATTTGGAGTATGTGAAGCTCATGCATTAGACATCTAATCTATAAATATTTAATATCAGAGCTATCAGCTGTTTTTATTGCAGTTTATTGCAAAAACAGGTGCTACAGGTGGAATAGTTTTATTCAAAGAAAATTCATATTCATTAAAGAACAATTTTACACCTTTTTTTTACATTTTTGTTTTAAATAATCTTTCTTTTTAGTATATACAGAACATAAACACATTTATTCTGTTCTTAGAATTTGTAATAAGTTCATGAATTCTATTTAAATTTATTGTAAAAACTTGATTCTATAACAGAGTCATGTGTTGCTCTTTGTTGTTATGAATATTTAACCTGTGCTGCTGTCTTGGTCAGGACTCCCTTGAAAAAGAGATTGTTAATCTCAACGGGACTTTCCTGGTTAAATAAAGGTTAAATAAAAAAAATAAAACTATTTCAAGCACAGACGTGACAGGAGATGTAGCCTATAAGAGCTCTTATGGGCCCCTAAACCTCCTGGGCCCCAGTGCAGTGGCACTGGCTGCACTGCCTGATGTTACGCCCCTGCACCAGGGCCATCTGAACTTTTCTCTGCAGGCCGCAAACAGTTTAGTAAAACAGTTCACCAGTTAAGTCCATAGCATTTTATTTAAGATTTTAAATGTTGTTTTATAGTTGTTTGCTTATTCTTTTATTGACTTTATGTAACCAAGTGTCCAAGGAGCCACAAGAGCAGGGCTAAAGAGCCACATGCTGCTCTAAAACCATTAGGTCGCAGATGTCTGATAAAGCCAACCACAAGGGCTGACAGACAACCATTCACTCACATTCATTCACTAGGGGTAATGCATGTCTTTGGACGGTGGGAGGATGCCAGACCGGACCCACAGTAACACAGGGAAGACATTCAGACTCCAGACTCAGGACAAGAACTAACAGCTCTCCACTTTTTGAGTTCTTGTTCATCAGAAAGTTCAGACCAAAGACCAGTCGTGTTTTTTTAAATGTCTTAAAACCTGTTAGGGGTCACGGTGACAGAAATGTATTGTATTTACAGACTTTCTGACCACTACCAAACACACAGTCACATTTAAACAATCAAGATGGGTGAAGTGTCTTGCCCAAGGACACAACGACAGTAACAACTTCCATTTATAGAATGACCCAGGCCCAGTAAAGTTGTCTGTGTGTGAGTGCAGCCTTTCTGTCTCACAGTGGATGAATGTGAAAATAAAAAGCTGCCTCTCAGTGCTGCCTGTGTGTTTAAGTGTTCATCGAGGGCAGTGGTTCCCAACCTTTTGTCTTGTGTACCCCCTGGATTTTTGGTCATCCCATGAGCACCCTCTCACTTGTACAAAAGCAGTCATAGAAAACAGTGTTTATTAATACAAAGACATTTCATAATCAGTTTTTTTATAAGTGCTACATTTTTGCTTTAAAAATCCGATACAAAACTTTGAAATAGAAATATTTATATAAACATAGACATACACAAATAAATATGAATATTTATTTATTGGTTTATTTGACAGGGACAGTGTACATTAATAGCATTGCTGCAAATGCACCAGAATTAGCCAAAAGGCTATTTTTCATCTGTTGTCCCTGTACAGATGGCAAAGCTGTCTCCCTAAAAACAAGAGCAAAAATATTATACAACGAAAATTACAATATACTATAGAAAAACATTAAAAACAAATAAAACAAACACTGTCAACAAAAGTGTTCAGAAAAGACAAGAAAAACACAGGCATCATACAAGACAACAGTCAACAGCTCTTCCACAACATCCACTTCAAGAGAAAACACAGTGCTAGTACGGTTAGTCAGGGGAAAGTCATTAGTATTGTTAATGCAGACATGTTTGATGCGTTATGAACCAGTTTTTTAAATGTTTTTTGAACAGAATAGGCGCTCATCTCCTCCTCCTTCAGCTCCTGTGCAGCTGTAACTGAGAAGGTTCTGACTGAAGACACTTCTCCTCAGAGGAACAACACAGTCTCCTCGGGCAGACCCTCGTGTTTCCCTCATTGAGCTAGTTCTTATGTTTACTGAGTGGAGGGGATGACAGGCCATTAATTATTTTATATATTAGACAGAGGTTTGAATACTTGATGACATTCTCCCAGCTTAACAGTTTATGTTTCTGTAAAATGGTGCAATGATGATGTCTTGAAGGTTTTTTATCTAGAATCTTGATTGTCTGTTTGTATAGTGATTCAATGGGTTTTAGCGTTGTTTTGTTTGCCTGTGACCATGTTGTAATACAGTATGTTACGTGAGAAAAGACCATAGCATGCATGAACATTTTAGCTGCCTGCAGTGATAAATGTGACCTAATGAATCTGAAATTGGACAAGTTAAACTTTACACGGTTGCATACTTTTTTGATTTGTGATTTAAATGTTAGTTTTGAATCAATTAGGACCCCAAGATATTTGAATTCTGATACAACTTGTATTTTTTCTCCTGCCACAAAAACATCTGCCTGATTACTAGTACTTGTAATGCTTGATTTATAGAAGAACATTGCTACTGTTTTATTTACATTGAGCTTTAAGGTGGACTGATTTAACCATTCTGAGACATGGGCAATGGAATGTGTAAGTTTATCAGCTACTTGAGTTGTGTTTTTACCATGTGCATAAATGACTGTATCATCGGCATACATCAGACTGAAGGGAGGTCATTTATGTACAGAGAGAAAAGCAATGGCCCTAGAATGGAACCCTGCGGGACACCAGTAGACAGAGGGAGGGGAGTGGTAATTATCCATTCTGACAGACTGTGATCGATTTGATAAATATGATTCTATCCATTTTATTGCATGTGAGGAGAAGTTAAACTTGGTCAGTTTGTTGAATAATATTTTATGGTTTACAGTGTCAAAAGCTTTTTTCAGGTCAAGAAACACAGCACCAACCACACCATCCTTATCCAGTAAATCTTTGAGATTTTCAATAAACAAACAATTAGCCGTCTCTGTTGAGTGCTGAGCTCGAAAACCAAACTGCATGGGATGAAGTGAAAATGATGTGGTGTTGAGATGTACAATAATTTGTTGGGCAATGAGTTTCTCTTCTGCGACTTTGGACACTGTAGGTATGATACTGATGGGCCTGTAGTTGGAAAGTAATAATCTATCTCCGTTTTTATAGATTGGGATTACAGCTGATGATTTCCATTTACTTGGAAATACTGCCTCAGAAATTGATAGATTGAGAATGTTGGTTAATGGAGTTATTAAGTTGGAGCTGAGTTCTTTTAACATAAATGTATCTATGCCAAATATGTCTTTTGTTCTGGTAGGTTTGAGTGAACTTATTGTCTGTGAGACTTCTGATTCTATGACACTGTTTATACTAAAAATGGGCTCTGATGCATTTATAGGACAAACACTTAATGTATTAAATGGAAAACGCTGGGCAATATTAGAAACAGAGTCAATGAAAAAATTATTAATACAACTTCTATTATTATATTATATGTGCTTTCTATGGAATTCAAGTTTTTATTGTTACAAAAAAAAAATTACAAACTAAAAAATTACAAGTTACATAGGTGCAGATTACAGGAAACAGTGTCACAGAAGAAAGCAGACGTACAACAAAAATAATAAAAACGTGTGTTTAATAATATAATAATGTTCTGAAATGGAGGAAAGCTGCATATTTGTTTTAGTTGGGCCTTTACGTGGTCCCAAAGTCTGTCCCATGGAGACACCTCCCCTTCCTTCCAGGTGTTATTTAAAGCTGCACTGCCTGATTTTGTGACTGTAAAAGTGATGTGACTTAAAAAAAAAAAAAAGTTGAGTGTTTGAATGATACACTCCTCTTTCCTTCGCTCTGTCACAGTCTCACACAAACCTGGAGCTGTCACAATAACACAGCACACATCTGGAGTTTGCTTTTAATTCTTCTTCTGTGAATAAGCTGTACATTTTGAACTAAAGCAACAGCTCCTTCACATTATTCCTGATAGATTCTAGTTGTGGATAGATAAAGGATGTATCGACCAATCAGAGCGCTCCTGTCCTATGAAAGCGTGTGATTGGTTAAACTGTTCCTTCCCTCGCTCTAAAACAAAAACCCTTAAAAAACAGCCCACAGGTGACCTCAAAGTCTCATTTTCTCTCAGATGACTTCTGTTATGCTGCACTAATAACTAAATAATTATCTTTAGCAAAATACAAGGAAAAAGAAATCAGGTAGTGCAGCTTCAATCTGCTCAGCAAACTTTCATCAGATGAGATTTCAGTCCTAGCACTGGCCCCATTCCTTTACCTGTGGGACATTTGGTGACTTCCAATGTCTTAAAATAATTCTATTATTATATTCTTATTTTTTTATAACTTCATATTAAAAATAAAAAATAAAAATAAAAAAATCTAGAGGTTTAAAAAATTAAAACAAAAAAATATAACAAATTACAATAGGCCTATTCAAATCAAAACCTCCATCAGTAAGACACTTCACTACTTTTTTTTTCAAGTTTCAATGGTTTAATATGAAAAGATAGCAAATATTTTCCTATCAAATAATTAAATAATACCAAGTACCCCCTCTCTGTTACCCCTGGTTGAGAAATGCTGATCTAGGACGCACCCCTTACAGCCCACACTGTAAAAAATATCTGTAGATTTCATGGTAAAAATCTGTAAAATCTCAACAGTAAAAGACCGTAATCGATATATCTGTAAAATACTGTTTTGGTTACGGTAATCAACTGTAATATTAAAAATAAGGCAAAATTGTATTTTTTAGTTTTATTTTTTTGTAATGTAAACAGTATAGCACTGTTAAAATAATTGAGTCCTGTGTTTATTACAGTTTAACACCTTTTTAAAAGCTAATAACTTTAAATTTTACAGTAAATGTTGATTAAAATGTAAGTCACAAACTGTAATATATACAGTTAATCTATTTTTTTGAAAGATAATAACTTTAAATTTTACAGTAAATGTTGATTAAAATGTAAGTCACAAACTGTAATATATACAGTTAATCTATTTTTTTGAAAGATAACTTTAAATTTTACAGTAAATGTTGATTAAAATGTAAGTCACAAACTGTAATATATACAGTTAATCTATTTTTTTGAAAGATAATAACTTTAAATTTCACAGTAAATAATAATAAAAACTCAAGTCAAAAACTGTAAAAACAACAACTGTGATAATATTATACTGTAAAATGAAATACAGGCCTCCTGTAGTTTTTACGGTAGAATTCTGGCAACCACAGCTGCCAATTTTTTACCGTGAAATTTACAGATTTTTTTTTACAGCCCAAAGTAGCTGGGATATCCTGCTTTTGCCTCCAACATTACAGCCTCAAAGCTAAAGCCAAAGGAGGATGAAGCGCTACAAGCAACAGCGTCACCGAAAGCACAGTCTCCAGAAGAATCGCCCCGTCCCGTAGCATCAACAGCTTGCACTAACACTTCCCACAGATTCTCCAGCGAAGCCTGACTCTCTCCGTACGACGATGGGAAGTTACCGGTGCGATCACACACACAAACAGCTCGGTGAGAGAAGCCTCGCCCCGGGCCAGAATCGCAGCGGTGGCTCCCCAATATGCGAATGACAAATGAACAGGAGTGAGCGGGTCAGATGGCGCAGACACACTTCCTGCTCCGTGCTAATCAGGCCAACCTCCAGACCCCACCAGGCAATCGGGACGTCCTCCGGGGGCCACATTAGTACGTTCCACTTTACTAAACGACTCGACTTTCCTCCCTCTGTGCCAACGCATTGTTTGCTCCATGGGCAATTTCTTTATGTAAATTTCCACCAACAACGGGTTACATACCAATTATAGTAAGTAAAAGCGTTCGTTTTATACCGGTGCTAAAACCCAAATTAGAGTCGCGAGTGTACACAGTTTCTCAGGGGCAGGGAGCGCCGAAAACACAGGAGAAGTTTATTATGAGCAATTGAGAGTGATTTATTTGACTATTAAAATAAATGTTAAGAGTGTTGGCTGAGTGGAGCAAGCAATGTGGTACAATAGCAGGAAAAGACTTGGCCATAAAGTTTATTAATAAGCCATAATAAGGACCAATTTGTACAACGCATGCCAAGAGTTCAATGTTTTTCAGCCATACACCGAGGAAATATTTGAAATAATTTTTTGTTTTCCAAAGTTTTCTAGTTTCTCATTAAGTATATGTCAAAATGAAGATGAGAAAAGATGAGAATGGATGGGACATGGGCCTGGCAGAGATGGGGTACATTGTGATGGGTGTGGGGTGGGAGTGGATGGCTCGGGCCTCATGTCCTGTTTGACCCGATGGACTATAGCCAGACCCCCCCCCCCCCTCCCCAAATTTATTTATTTATTTTTTTTTTCCCTCATTATTATTATTATTATTATTATTATTATTATTATTATTATTATTGTTATTGTTGTTTTTTCTTCTCTTTCCTCCTTTTTGTTGTTTGTTTTGCAATTATTATTATTATTATTTTTTTTATGTTATTAAGTGTTATTATTATTGTTTTTTTTATGTTATTAAGTATTATTATTCATATTATTATTATTTTTGATTATGTTTTTATGTTATTAAGTATTATTATTCATATTATTATTATTATCATTATTATTATTGGCGTCATTATTTCTAACTCTTCATGGAATATATTTACCCACTTAGAAGATAAGGAAATTATTATTATTTTTATTATTATTATAATTTATTTATTTGTTATTTTTATTATATTTTATTTATTTATTTTTATTATTATTATTTTTATTTTTTTTACATCAATACATATTCATATATATTCATATTTATATTATTATATACATCTGTTATATGTTGTTTGTTCCTTGTAAGTCATAATATTGTTTTGTTTGTCTCATGTCTTATGTATTACATGCAGGTATGTCTGCACCTGTAAATTAATAAATAAATAAATAAATAAATAAAGTATATGTCAAAAATCATGCCTCAACTTTTTGGGCTGGTTGTGGTGTGTCATGTTTTTTTTTTGTTTTTTTAAACATGTTTGTGAGGTCTTACTATTTAGGACAGAAAGAGCTCCTGACCACTGAAAAGAGCTATAATGTTAAAAGATTTATAGATTTACTGGTAAAATCTGGTCAAACCTATGGCGTATTCACACTGCGATGGTTCAAATGTTGAATTGCGGCTATGACCAAAGTTAGTCGGAGCAAACTTCAGGCTCAGTGTGTTTACGTAGCGCTGATCCGGACACGACTGCTGCTTGCTCTCCCGGTGTTTACCTGCGTAGAAAAGAAAAGAAAGGCTGGGAAAGACATTGCTGCGACTCTGAGGATGCTCTGATGTTTTTCTGTTGCTCACACATCACAGAGATCGTATTCCCCATCAAATCTTTCTAAATATGGCTGATACAGTTACTATATATCGATTTTTTCATTCCTATGATACAACTTTATTGAGACGCATTACCTTGTATCAAACTGTATCATGTCCATTGTATATCAATATAAAAAAAATCATTAATATCTAAATGTGCATGTTAAAATAAACCCAGATACATATTTTTGGAAATTAAATCAAATGTTATATTCAACTCTACTCTCTGTCTGCTGTACATAATCAACTCCAGGCGAGACACTACATTTAAGAGTAAACTTTTATGATTTTTTGGCAAAAAATTGCGTTGATTTTATTGATACGAAGGTAAGAATGTATTGTTCTAAATGAGCCAATATTGTTCTTGAATCAGATCAAAACAATTCTGATTTATATGTATTGTATTATTACCTCTACTGCCTGAAATCTGTCACAGCTCATCTTTAAACGCTTCTAAGATATTTGTCCCTGTCCTACACTGTAAAAAAAAATCTGTAAATTTTACGGTAAAAACTTGGCCGCTGTGGTTGCCAGAATTCTACCGTAAAAATGACAAGAGGCCTGTATTTAATTTTACAGTATAATATTCTCACAAATGTTGTTTTTACAGTTTTTGACTTGGTTTTTATTATTATTTACTGTAAAATTTAAAGTTATTTTCTTTCAAAAAATAGATTAACTGTATATTTTACAGTTTGTGACTTAGGTTTTAATCAACATTTACTGTAAAATTTAAAGTTATTTTCTTTTTTAAAAAGGTGTTAAACTGTAATAAACACAGGACTCAATTATTTTAACAGTGTTATACTGTATAAATTACAAAAAATAAAACTAAGATACAATTTTGCCTTATTTTTAATATTACAGTTAATTACCGTAACCAAAACAGTATTTTACCGATATATCAACTACGGTCTTTTACTGTTGAGATTTTACAGATTTTTACCATGAAATCTACAGATATTTTTTACAGTGTAATATAAGATGTACAACCACTGTTCCCACCATCAGGAAACTTTAATCTCAAACGGACGAACTGTGCAGTGTATACTCGGTTTAAGGGTTGTGGGTGAGCCTACCCCAGTGCCTATGAGCCTGACGCAGGGTGTACTCTGGGCAATGTCCAGTTTGTCCCAGGCCTGACACATCTTCTTCTGGATACATGAGCAAATTTTATGCTGCATGGCTGTTTTCTGATGCACTCAGGCTTATCCGGGCTTGGGACTGGCACATAACAAATTTCTTAACATAGCATTTTTCCTTTTAAAAATGTGGACTTTGGATGTGGACCTAAAGTTTGGAAACCACTGGTCTGGTGAAGGGTTCATCTGTAAATCCCGACCTGACCATCTCCTGTAAACATGGTACAATGGGACAATCCTCTTTCTCATTTACTGCAGCAAAAAGTGGAACTCACTACCGGTTGAGCTTAAAACATGTCCCAACTACCACACTTTCTCCCACAGGTTAAAGCTATGGCTACTGAGCAAACAGACAACATTAATGTCAACATTAATGTCAACATTAACATCTATTAAATAAGGATGTGGCTGGATTTTGGGATTAAATTGTTAGATTCCTGAGGAATTGTATAGTTTGATTATTTAATCAACAGTAAACGTTGGTGGAGTGGTGTTTGCGTGGTCTTAAGTGGCGACAAATATTTATGATAATGGTAATTTAATTTTTTGCTGATACAGTGTTTATTGTATATAGTTTTTATCTGCGAATGATGTTAATGAAATAATATGTGAAATTTTATAGTAGGGTTTGATTGATGATGAATTGTTTTTTTTTTTTTTGTTTGTTTTTTACGGGAAATAATGATAATGAATTACTATTTATGTAGTTTTAATAAGATTCAATATAGATGAGTTTATCTTTGTGTAAATTTTATTGTTATTTATGTGTATTGATGAAATGATAATTGCATATGTTTAAGGACTACACTGTAAAAAATATCTGTAGATTTCATGGTAAAAATCTGTAAAATCTCAACAGTAAAAGACCGTAATTGATATATCGGTAAAATACTGTTTTGGTTACGGTAATTAACTGTAATATTAAAAATAAGGCAAAATTGTATGTTTTATTTTTATTTTTGGTAATGTATACAGTATAGCACTGTTAAAAAAATTGAGTCCAGTGTTTATTACAGTTTAACACCTTTTTAAAAGATAACTTAAATTACTAACTTAAATTTTACAGTGAATGTTGATTAAAATGTAAGCTGCAAACTGTAAAATATACAGTTAATCTATTTTTTGAAAGAAAATAACTTAATTTTACAGTAAATAATAATAAAAACTCAAGTCAAAAACTGTAAAAACAACATTTGTGATAATATTATACTGTAAAATGAAATAAAGGCCTCTTGTAATTTTTACAGTAGAATTCTGGCAACCACAGCTGCCAATTTTTTACCGTAAAATTTACAGATTTTTTTTTTTTTACAGTGTACAGATGGAAATTAGCCATGTGGCTATAATCTGGTGCAGACATTTTTGCCTTTGCGTTATGTTTAACTGTACATTGTCCTTCAAATAAATAAAATTTGTCACTGAATAAATATTCAGTTTATAAACATACTAAATAAATCTTTACTTTGCCCCCTGCTTTCCTGTAAACATGTAACAGACTTTATTGTAGTTTTTCTCTGGTCCATCTCCTTCTGTGTTTCCTGCGCTGGTCTTCGTCTGGACTTGGTCTCTGTAGTCCTGGTCTTAACCCTGCGCAGATTCCTAGAAATCCTGTCCTCATCTCCGTAAACTTTGACCTCTGTCCTGACTTCTTCCTCGTTAGCGTGTTCTCTGATAACATTAGAGACACTACTTACCTTTTTACCTCCTCCGTGTTGTTAAATTAGCGACCTTTGACCTCTGCCGCTCTGACCTCTCACTGGACGGACGTGGGCTGGAGATAATTATTACAGACTTGACCTCGGGCTCGCTCTGACCTCACGAAGCAGCAGGTGAAATGGATTTTGGGTAACACTCGGACCAGTGACACAGGGGTCAGAGGTCAGATATGTGGCTGATTTACAAACGTGTGGTGCCTCGGCTGATTCTGGCTGAGATGTGACATTTTGTTCAAACTATTCTCTAAACCAGCCATTCCCAAAGTCAGGAGCGTCACGGCCCTCCTTAAATTTACCAAAATCCCACACAGACCCCCAACAATACAACTTCCCTCGATCCTAAATTTTATTTTCATGTTTTTCTCCATATATTTCTATAAAAAACATTACAAAAGACACTGACTCTTGGCTAAAAAGTGTTTTAAAGTTATATTTTTAAACAAATACACTGTAAAAAAATAATAAATAAAATGCTGCAAAAACTCAAGGCAAAGGATCCCTCAAGATTTTTGGGGCCAACTCAAAATCTCAAGTTTTCCACATTTTCATTTAATTTGATGTTCATACATCTAACAACGTTTCTAATTTTTACATTATTCTTTTGTTAAATGTAGTATATTTAGTTTTTATTATTATCAATAATACTTTTTCTGAACAGTGGAGTCAGTTCGCTGTAAGATGAGTTGGAAAAAATAAAGATAGTGAGTAAAACTTAAAATTTCAAGTTTTTAGACGTATGACCTTTAAATTTGGTGAGTAAAAAAAATTAGTTGTTGAAAACTTGAGATTTTGAGTTGATCACCAAAACTCAAAAATCTTGAGGGATCCTGTTGCCTTGAATTTATGCAGCATTGTTTTTTACAGTGCATTTCAAACTAAATTTTATATAGACACTAAACTTAAAATAAACTTCATATAGACAGCCTCTGGGGGCCCCCCTGCAGTACCTTCGCAGACCCCCAGGGGGCCCCGGACCCCACTTTGGGAACCACTGCTCTAAACAGAAGTAAAAGTATTCTACAAAACAAGTACTTAAAAAGAAGTCAAAGTACTGAACAACAACAGTACAACAACTACTACAAAAAACCTTCTGCTTGTACTATTACCACCACCACTACTACTACTACTGCTACTACTACTGCTACTACTACTACTGCTACTACTGCTAGTACTACTGTTATACCTTAAAGGAGTGTTTCCCAAGCAGGGGTACAGGCACCCCTAGGGGTACGCGCACTCAGCAGGGGGCACTTATTTCATCATTTACTGTATTTCCGAGATAATAAAAAAATATTTGCAGTGCTGTCAAAAAGAACTCCAGTGTGAGGCGGGGAAACTGCTGCAAGTATTATATTTTGTTCTATTTTTTTTAGGTTTAGTAGCTTGTTTCAAAGGGAAGTTATTATACATTTTTACATTTTATACATTTTTATATTTTTTTTTATTTGTAGTAAATGTATTATAATTTAAATTGATTTATTTTAATAATTTTCAAGTTTATTTTCAACATTGTTGTATGTTTTTATTATATACAATTTTTATTTAAAAGGCAGGCAGATTATTATTTTTTTATCTTGAAGTTAAAAGAAAATTATAAATATAAACATTTTATATAAAGTATTATTAGCCTCCGTGCGGCTGACTCTGACACTGTTATTTAAACAAGCTTTCAGTTAACTGGGTACGGAAGCGTATTGCGTTCACCTGAAAAAAAAAGTTTCTGTTTTAATGAGCAAAGTTAATTCTGTTTTTATGAGAGAAAAGTTCTGTTTTTATGAGAAAAATCCTGTTTTTAGGAGTAAAATAATTTTCTGTTTTTATGTGGATAATGGTCCTTATTATCTTGTTCTACTTTTGGGGGGAGAGGAATTCAAAGTCAATCACAAAGACCTGAGATGTCTGCGCAGAGTCGACAAACTAATGATTATACGTCAATATTACTTAACGAAAGCACAATCTCCAGTGTCTCAAGCCTAGAGTAAAATAAAACCGTATTAAACCAAGTAGTTGGGACATTTACGCCCTTTCTTTAGCTTTAGCAACTCTTCAATACGAGCTAAACCTTTACTGGCTGTGATAGACATGAATTTACTTTTGTCATAAAAACCCAAGTTATTTATACTCATAAAAACAGAACTTTTCTCATAAAAACAGAACTTTTCTCATAAAAACAGAACAAATTTACTCATAAAAACAGAACTTTTCTCATAAAAACAGAACTAACTTAGCTCATTAAAACAGAAACTTTTTTTTTTTCAGGTGAACGCAATACGCTTCCCTAACTGGGCTTTATTTTGACCTTTTTAATTGTATTGATTGTATGTGTTTATTATTATGACTGCACTTTGTAAAGCACTTTGTGATTATATCTGTGAAAAGCGCTCTATAAATAAACTTTACTCACTTATTAGCAGGTGTGAGAGAGTGAGGGGCTACTCACTGCATCCCAGGGGGACATGAGACAAAAAATATTGGGAGCCACTGCCTTAGAGCATGCTACAAACAAACTTTGCAAAATGAGATAAAAATTGTTTAAATAACATTTATCACTCTCAAATGCTCATGAAGCAAAAATAGGTTTCTGTTTTTTTTCAGTACCTCAGCAGGTAGAGCCACGAACTAGAAGCCCCTCTGTCACTTCTTTACTGCATTAACCCCTTCACGCCGTATGTCGCTAATTCGCAACGTACCATTTAATCCAAGACTGCTGCAGAAATCAAAAAAGCAAAAAAACACTGGAGAATATTTTTTGTACATAATTGGAAATAAATTCAGGCATTAAGGGGTTAAAGCAGAGACAGGCCTAACAATATCTTTAAAAATAAGACTGATGCATCTGAGGAGTGTACAAGTGCATGCATCAGTCTTATGTTGCACTTTCCTGGACACGATTAGGTGCATTCCTCCTTCACTCCTGCGTCACACTGAGCTGCTTCTGTCGTTCCTCTGCTGATGCTTCATGTCCTTGGCATTTGTCTGTATAAAACTACACTCTTCTCTTCTTCACTCCTGAACACCACTAAGACAACTGTTTGACTCAAGACCTGTTACAGCAGCGGGGATCGCCAACCTTCAGGTTAATCTCTGCCGACTGAGTTACTGCTGCCTACTACACTGTAAAAAATATCTGTAGATTTCATGGTAAAAATCTGTAAAATCTCAACAGTAAAAGACCGTAATTGATATATCGGTAAAATACTGTTTTGGTTACGGTAATTAACTGTAATATTAAAAATAAGGCAAAATTGTATCTTAGTTTTATTTTTTGTAATGTATACAGTATAACACTGTTAAAATAACTGAGTCCTGTGTTTATTACAGTTTCACACCTTTTTAAAAAAGAAAATAACTTTAAATTTTACAGTAAATGTTGATTAAAACTTAAGTCAAAAACTGTAAAAACAACATTTGTGAGAATATTATACTGTAAAATTAAATACAGGCCTCTTGTAATTTTTACGGTAGAATTCTGGCAACCACAGCTGCCAAGTTTTTACCGTAAAATTTACAGATTTTTTTTTTTTACAGTGTAGGGCTGATATGGAGAAAACATGCAATATTTGATAACTATGTTGAAACGATATTATTGCAGTATTTGAAAATAGAGCCTACTTTTGGAACACAGTAAGTTAAATTCACTACATTTCACAAAAATGTAAGTTCCTGTATTTACAAGTCAAAACAGCCACAAAATCCAAACTTAACACAGACTAAACCAGGAATAAAACAAGGCTAAGCTGTGACTAAATTAATTAAATTACCACTAAAACTGGACTTTTTAAACATTTTTATTTAGTCACAACACATGTTCTTTTAAGGCTCTGGTGGAAAATGATTCTTCAGTGTAAATCTCTGTCAGATGGATGTGATATATTTAGATTCTTGCGATACGGATATGCTTTGCTGATATTGCGATAACGATAATTTTGTGATATATTGTGCAGCCCTACTGCCTAGTATCTATCCAGTATAATGCTTCATAAAGGCTGTGTCCTGCGAATGTTGCATAGACCCACTGTCGCAGCTAAAGTTGTTTATTCCCAGTGTTCTGCACAAAAACTGCCCAGGTCATCTTCTCTGCACCACCACACGATGCTGTACAGAGCCAGAGAGTCGCCCAGGCCTGCTCCATTGATTACGCCGTCTTCTCATTCCCGTGCCAAGAATACTGCCCCCTCCTCCCTCCTCCTCCTTCTCTGAAACATGTGTTGATTGTTTGAGGAGGACCGGGGAGCGCTGCCATGTGTTTGTGCATGTAAACGCTCGCTCCGATCAGTCGCCTACACTTCCAGCTGCGCCTCTCTCTGCGTTTGGAAACCTGCAGCTGAACGCTCCTCGTGTGGAGAGAGAAAAAACACCCTCACAGTGTGAACGCAAGTATCTGAGTCTTCTCCTGCTGGGGCCCATCTCACTATTGGCTCAATATTTTGGCTCCTGTTGGATCTAAACCATTCTGCAAAACCCCCCTCCCCCTTATTCCATGCATGTATTAAGTGAAAGCTTTTTTTTCTTTCTTGTATTTGAGGAAAACTGCATCATTAAAGTATCATAGTAAAGAAATAATTGGTGAAAAGATGCCACATTAATATATTATCTATGGGATCCTGCCATTGATGGTCTGTAAGATGCCAACTTTAAATAATAACAACAGAAAGTGTCTATTCTTTATGTTGTACACAGAGAAATAGACAAAACAATGACACACCCGTATAGTTTTGTTATCAGTGACAACTTTGGCCAGTCGTATGTTTGAGTCCTGTCCCATTGGTTGGTCCTATTAGCACCACATGTCATCATTAACTTAAAGGTGCTGTACTTTTAGAGACAGTAATCTTATTATTTGATTGATGACTTGAAAGTTTAGAGCTTACTTTATTCTAATAAATTGACTTTTTTGAGCTTTTAACCATGCTATAATGTCGTCTCCTCCTCAAAAACAGACCTGGAGTAGTATTTTGTTTGAGTAATCCTGTATGCTGAGGTGCTGCCCTTCTCCAGAGCCGAAAACGCTCACAGCTCTACATAGAAACATGAAACCAGGAAGTGCTCCTGCACATTTCTAAAGCCCATACAGCGTCACCGGACTCATTCTGATCATTTCAGCCTTAAACCTCCGTCACTACAAAGCAGTCAGCTCATTTATCTATTGGTTAGCTTCATGTTGCTAATAACTGTGCTAATTTGCCATTTTATTCTCTGTCCAGTCCCCACTGTTGCCAGCAGGGGGCGATAGACACCTAATCCAAGTGTTCTCTGCAAAGTCACAGTAACAGCTCCCTAAAAGAACACATTATTATTTTAAGTAATAAAATCTGAAATGCAAAGGAGTCCAACACTGTTTGAAAAAGTCTGAAAAAGCAGAATATGGGACCTTTAAACATTGTGTGAATCCTTCGGTAATGTTTATCATTCTCCTTTTTATAAATACATGTTTTTCTTTTTGTGCTGTTTTTCTGTGTAACTATAACCAGCACTGAATTAGCCACTGTCTCTGTTAGTGACAGACATTAAATCATTGTTGTGGTGTAGAGCTTGGGAGCTTGATAATAAAGCCTAAATGACGGTCTTAAGGCCTTGTTTTCTCACAGATGATTTCCAGGGAAGTGGCAAGTACGTACAAAAACTTTAATCTTACCTGAATAAGGGACATTCCCAATGGTTGGACTAAACTTGTCAACATTGATTATATGGCTGTTCATGATACTGAGAAAGTGGCAAAAAAGAAAATTGGACACAGAGCAAAGGGAAGCTCAGCCATATCTTGGTATATTGAGGTCCAGTTTTAATTCCTAATAAAAAGCATAAACGATAGGTAGGGAATAGGACAGATAAAAAAAAGGCGTTATGTGCCTTTAAGATTGTGTGTGGGCCGTGCACATAACGTCTCCCACTCGGAGATTTAAAATGTCATTTAAAAGCCATTGGGCGCTGTTAAGGCTTGTTTTATTCTTCCACACAACAAGGTCAGTTTGCACCAGCAGCTGATGAGCGATCAATAGGAGGTTTGAATTTAAAGAGCCATGCCTCGGGGGGGAAGGGGGGACGGTCAGCGAGGCGTTCGTGCACGAGGAGGGGGGGCTAAACTCTGAGCCTCTAAAGCCTCTCCTCTTCCTCTGCTCCCCAAGCCTGGTTAACTCCCGGGACTATGATTAATTCACGCCGGATTACAGAGCAGAGGCTAGAAACCGGGGATCGCATATGAGTTAGCACGCGGAGGGTTAGCGGTTAGAGATAAAGGTTTAGCCCGGATTCATGCCGCAATCTGAACTATTTTCACCAAGACTATGAATATTTTTGCCCTTCTTTGCAAAGAAAAAGATCAATCCAGAGCAGATTGATTATTATTATGTCTGCAGAAATGAGTCGAGGCAAACGGCACAGTGTTCTCCCAGTTGTGGAAGCTGCAGGGAATAATAATAGTAATGCTAATAATGCTAATAATAATAATAATCTTGGGGAGTGCAAGCATGAAAAGCCAATAAGTGGTCAATTTCAGCATTGTCCTTCACAGTTGCACAGCTAACTGCTCGTGATTAGGAAACAACCAAGAGAGGAGTGTGAGGCCAAGTCCATACAAGATATTTTTGTAAATTTTCGTCCATGTTTAAGCTGCTGAAAGTTAAACAGATGTGTACGAAGGTAGTGAGGAGCAATGAATACCTGTGGAAGCTTTTGGACAACAAGCTGGACTAGGGAATGAATCCAGAAAAGCTAAAGATGAGAGCAGCCATCTTGGTTCTTTAAGTCTCCTCCCCCTTTTGGGTGAAAACATCTCAATTCACTGAGTGGCGGTGAATACAAATTGTCAAATCTTCGTTCGGGAGTTAAAAAACTAAACACAAGCTCCTAGAAGCACAGCAAATATGAGCAGTGAAGCTGACGGTTCTATTCCCTCACAGCCAATGAAAGATCAGAGTTGTTATTTGAAGAAACTTTAGTGAAATATGAGCCGATCTCTGCCACAGTGGCCGTATCTTAGTACAACAACAATATACTTCATTTAACGTAATTCATGACAAATGCAATATCAGTAAAATGTTAGCCACTTAAATAAGTTTATTGTTATCTTAGATCAGCATTATACTGCAATTATACGGTAAACTGGAGTTTGACCGGTCATTTTATCCTCTGTGTCTCGCCTGAAGCCACAAATCTCTTCCTTTGGTTTCTTTTAGTCTGTGAGTAAGCAATTAAAATCTCAAATTGTGTTTTTCTTTTATTATTGAATTGTGGCAGCGCGTCGCCTGATAGCAGCAGCTTCTCTCCCACTCGCGGCTGGTCTGTTTTCACCCAGAAGGGGGCGTTAACGTTCTGGCGACAAGGAAGTGACCATGGCTGCACACATTTTTTGACAAGGTTGTTTTTTGGCATTTTGGTGACATCTAGTGGCAGATAAGCAGAATGCAGTTCAACCCATACACTTTGAATGCAGAAAATCCTCTTCAAATGTGAACAGCTATGGTAGCCCTGCAGGGACATGCTATATACAATGTGTAATTCTTGTTTAAAAGGTCTCATGGTGGTTTTATGTTTACAATTTTTAAATCAGTGGCGTTTCTAAAAGTCCTAAATAATTTTCATACAATGTGCGCTCAAATATAAAGTTTATTTTTGAGTGTAGACCCGTGCAAAGAGGAGCCATGTTCTGCAAAATTAACTCCTTTGAGCTTTCTACCATGTTATAATGTTCCCTCATCAAAAACAGACCTGGAGTTGTGTTTTGTTTCATTCACGTCTGTCTGAGTAATCCTGTATTCTCTGGCGCTGAGTTTCTGAGGCCTCAGAACGTTCAGTTCCACGAATCCCTGTCCACTCCAGGAAGCACTGATCAGTCAACGCGCCCTCTACACCAAAAACGACGTAGAGCTGTTTCCACTGATTCCTCACAGGCATTTTTCATTTTGTAGTAAAATAGCATCACACTAAAAGTTTAAAGAAGTAAAACAAATTTTCTCCTATGTTTTTGTTCAAAAGACAATAACTTCTGATCTTTTTATCTGTTTCTTCATCTTCTTTTTCTTCTTCTTTTGTTTAATGTTTTTAAAGGCTGTAAAATGTGCTGCTGTTCTTGAGGTGACCAAGGTTGGTTTAAAAATATAAATAAAAGCTTAATATAGCTCCTTTAATGAGATCTAGTATTGGAAACACAATATAGACCGGCATGTTCACCTTAAATGTATCAAACGGCCAAGTCTAACTTTGTAAATTGTTTTACAATATCATCAGAAAGAGGGTTGCAAATTTGTCATCTTAACAAACTGTGGAATAAAAAGGTATATTCTCTGTTATGAACAATTAAATCTGTCCTTAGCTTCACAAATTTGACCGATTTCCAAAACACTTATCCATAAAAATGTCCTAATCCAACTGCAAAAATATCACAAACAAGTGTACGCTTTGTTCTGGTCCCAAGCCTGAATAATCAAAGAGGACTGTGTCTGGAAGGGCTTTCGACTAAAAAACGCCCTGTCCAATTAAACCTTTAACTTCAATAGCAGACGTGCTGTTAACCTACAGGAAAATTGGTCTTCAAGTTATTTGTATGCAAGAGAAAAGGATGCAGAGGTGAGAATTAGACGAAGGACATCTCTGAGGAAGAAACTCTGAAAAACGATAACCTTTTGTAAAATTTTCTTGGCTTGAGCTTGAATCCATCGTAGCATTGGGTTGGGAACAAAAAAAAAAATGGTTCGAGTCACCCCATTGCTTACCAGATCCAAAGTTTTTGTGTAAATCCTTGTTGTTTGAATAATTCTTGATGCATTGCTGTGACACACACACACACACACACACACACACACACACACACACACACACACACACACACACACACACACACACACACACACGTAATAACATTGTTTGTGATAAAACTAATCCTTCATGAATCTGTCTGTATTACTTCCTCTCCCTCACTCTTCTCGCAGCTCCTCTTTCTGTGTCTTTTCATCACTTTCCAGGAACTGCCGCTTCAATTTCACCCAGTGTCTTTGAATCCCATTAATCAGAATTAACAAATGTTTACCTGTCAGCGTGTCTGCGAAGGCCAATTATTTCACACTCGGAGTGAAAAGAAAATTAGACGTGTCGACGACAAAAAGAAAAGCGTTATTGTGAGATGAGTGACACAGGCCTGATAAGTGCGCACACAGAGCTGTGCTACAGGAGCCGCAGCATTGTAAGGAGAGCTGCTGTGAGAGGCAGCGCTCCAAAGAAAGTGTGTTAAATTCACCCATAATTCAGTGTTTTATTAGAAACACAGCTGTGTCCACATGTGGCTTTGTACAGTGAATGGTCTAAGCACGGGGCTCACATCAGCGAAGGTTTATTAGAACAATTAAAGACATACCATGGGCTTCAGAGAGATGTCGCTGCATCTTTCACCATCAACTTTAATAGTTTGGATTTTTCTCCTTTCGAAGACACAAAAATAAAACCTGTCTAAGTATGTTATAATAACAACTTTATGAATGTATCGTCAGCAGACTAGAAAAGTCAGTTACTCCTTTAACACGAACAGGATCTGAACACTTTCTGCAGATGATGGTGCAAAGCACTTTAACAATATTTGTGCTATTATTATTTTTTTTTAATTTGGCAACTGTCTACATGTTTTTATTCTTTTTCAAACCTTTTTTGTAAACAACATTGTGTACAAACTAGCACAGTGAACCACGACCCCAGCACATGTGTTTCTCATACAATAGAAATGAAATCGTTACAAAAGTTTGGTTGGTTGCTTGGAACAATTTTATGTGAATTGAGAGGTTCTAAAACATGGTTCCGAGACTCTGGACTCCTGAATTAAATAGATACGTAAACAGTTGACTGTTCTAAGTCCCAGTACAGAACCCCATAGAAGTTTTAGAAGGTAGACTTCATTGCAACATTTCAAGTTCACTTCCATTTAAATAAAGGGATCGCAGTCCGTCGAGGGCTTCGGCCTTTTGAAGGCGCTCGTCTCCAGATTTGGTGGATTTTCTCACACCAACGAGGGGGAAAGTAAAAGAAAAGTAAGTCCAGGGAACGTCTCTAATGGCTTATTTTGCATCCTTGGTTCTTTCACGTGCGTCCTTTCCTCACATCCTCATCCCGGCCACAAAGGTGACACAGCGAGGAGACAGGAGACAGGATGTCCTGAGACCCTTTCCTTTCCCACTAAATCAGATTTGTGTGGCATGGTTGTTCCCCAAAGATAAATCTTACAAATTCAAAGACACATATTCACCTCATTGTCCCCTCTTTATTTAAACAGTCTTCACAAACATGACTTGGGCTTTTAGAACTTAGCCTCAGACGATAAATATTAAAAACTGTCAATATAAAATATACAATGAACTTTGCCTGACGAGGCATAGAATAAGTTTTACTCTGAATGCATTTAGACAAACATACAACCAATCAGAATTCAGGAGCAGTAGCCTACGCACAACACCTCATCACCAACAACACAAGCCAACACATTGCCCCATTTTAGATAAACAGCTACTGTATATTTGGTCAGATAGGATTAATTAATATGTGTGGAAGTAGGTTTGGTGAAAGTGAATGGGTCTAGCTGACCAATAGTGTTCTTAAACCTTTGTATACATTATTAGTGCAAATAAAATGTCTAAAGTCAGTGGGTACTGTTCAGAAAAGAAACAGAATTGACTTTTTTAGGACGCTTTGATGTATCCTCACTCCTGTCTCCTCACCTAAGCCTCCTCTGTCCTCTCTCCTCACCCCCCAAATCAGGGTCAGGAGAGGTACGGGACAGCGCAGAGAGTTTACCTTCCAGTCCAAGCCAAAAGACGTGAGGAATCGAGGAGACTAAAGTTAAGCCATTTGAGACGTTCCCCCCGGGCGGAGGAAAAATGGCCGCTTCCACTGGCCTGTCGAAAAGGTCAAAGTGTCAATATGGCAGAGCCTTGAGAGGCAGAGAGGTTTGAGGAACTTCCTGGTAATCACAGGGACGTCCAGCGCAGCCAAACTCTTTCTGTAAAGCTATCGAAGTCTTTGACAGTAGCTAATCGCGTTTTTTTCTAACCCCCCCATACACACAGAGGCCAGCGTTTGGACGGGGGAGGAGGGGTTTGGTCACTGTTTGAAGAGGTGACAGGGCTTTTTCTCCCCCAAGGACAAAAAAACAAACAAAACAAAACAAAAAAACAATACGAAGGAGAGTGGTTGGGTCGTATCAGGGCAGTTCAGAAGATAAGAGTCTTCTGCCCTGTTTCCAAGTTTTTTTTTTGTTTGTTTTTTTTTTTTTTGTTCCTTCCAGGTTGGGCTTTCAAAAGTTGCACTCAAAAACACCAAAAAAACACAAGAAAAAAAATTTGTGTCCGCACAAAAAAGCCAAAGCAACAATAAATAAATAAATATGAGGTCACCCAAAAATAAAGCTCATTTTAGGCCCTGGTCACGTGTACATGGAGATTTTTGCAAACGGATATTTCCTTCTTTGGCCACACAAGCATTGTTGAGACACAAAATGGTGCCAGAAACAACACAATTTAGAATGAATTAGAGCAGAGGTTCTCAAACTGCGGTACAGGTGCCAATGGTGGTACGCAGGCTTCTCCTGGTGGTACTCAGGAGTTGTTTGCAGTATATTTTGTTAAATTTAATTCCTGTTTGAGTCCTGTTGGGGCTTGTCCTGGTTTAGACCTGATTTAGTCCTGGTTTAGTCCATTAAATATTATTCTTTAAAAGCCAAATATTTTCTGTGGTGGTACTCATCTGAAAACTTGAATTTGAGGATATGCAGACCATCTTTGCTCATCTGGAAGTTCCTGCTACATGTATTTTGAAATCTGTCTCATCTCATTTAAACTGTATTCAAACTCTCTGGGACCCACTTTTGGGACCCAATCCACCAGTTGAGAATCACTGGTAAGGACAACCAAAGAAATGGTGAAAAGTCTAAGTTAATTTTTAATAGATTTATTGTTTTTGTGCCAAATCCAGCGCACAGAAGCCATGTTTGTTGATACTGCTCCACCATAAGCTCATTTGTAGTTTATATATTGTAAATCTCAGTTTAGTGGACTCACAGACAAAAAAAAAAAATGCGTTTACAAAAATATCCATGTACATGTGTCACCAGGGTCTTCATCTTTGCCCTAACCCTGTCTGGACCCCCCTTTTTTCTTCTCCCCAAAATCCTGAAAAGTCACTCTTCCTCTCGTCCTCTTCGCAAAAGTCCTGAACGTGTCCGCTCTCTCCGCGTTTAGCCGAGCTACCACACCGTCCCCTCGCTCATTTCCGAAGGCGGGTGGGACAGGTGGTTGTTGTAGCCGCTGCCGTTGAGCGACAGTGAGGTAAAAGGGGGGCTCGGGCCGAACACCTCGGAGGAGATGCTGTGCAGGGGTCCCGGGATGCCTGGCTCGGGGCTGGGGGAGTCTCCCGGGTGGTGCGACATGATGTCCGAGAAGCGCTGGACGTCGCTGGAGGGGTGGTGTCCCGGCAGGGGGTGGTCCATGCCGCCCAGCGGGGTGCCCGTGGGTCCCGACGACGGCACGAAGGGCAGGTCCACCGGCGTCTGGGCCTGGGACGAGGGGGGGCCTTGGGGGAAGAAGTCGTAGTTGCCTCCAGGACCGTAGTACTCGCTTTGATAATCTGGAAGTTCAAGGAAGAAATGACACGTTAGCTTCTAAAACAATGTGAGACGTTTGAAGGGGACAAAGGCTTTTTTCAGGCCTTTTGGAATAATTTTGTAGACTTTTGCGTTAGTATTTCAGGTTTTGTATTATTAAAATAACAGAAAACTTCTTCTTTTGGGGAGCTGTTACTTTGACTTTGCAGGTAACACTTGGATTAGGTGTCTGTTGCCCCCTGTTCGTAACAGTGGGGATTAGACAGAGAATAAAATGGATAATTAGCATGACTTTTAGCAACATGATGCTAACAGATAGATTTCTGAGCTGACTGCTTTGTAGTGTTGGAGGTTTAAAGCTGAAATGATCAGAATGAGTCCGGTGACGGTGTCTGGGCTTTAGAAACACGCAGGAGCACTTCCTGGTTTCATGTGTCTACGTAGAGCTGTGAGACCGAGCGTTTTCAGCTCTGGAGAAGGGCAGTGCCTCAGCATACAGGATTACTCAAACAAAAGACTACTCCAGGTCTGTTTTTGAGGAGGAAACAACATCGTAGCATGGTTAAATGCTCAAAAACGGTCAATATAGCCGAACAGGGCAGCATTAATTGTAAGTGTATGGTTAGAGTCAGCTCAATATTGATATACCCCAGAGCCCTTCCAGTGCATTGCAACGGTCAAATCATTAATTGTGATTTAAGAAGTTGAATTTATGTTTTAGTTACAGTCTATAGAAAAATAACATTTGCTTAATAATAGTCTATGATAATATTTGCATTGTCAATGAGCCATGCTTTTCTGCTAAGTGTATTAAAACTCTTATCTAGTCATTGTATAATGGAAAAAGTCATAAGTCTTCCTTTGATAATCTGCAAATTGTAATAGAAATGATTATGTATTAGCGACAAGATATGATGAAAAATGCAATATGCTTAATAGAAAGGCTGTATAATGTCTTGCTAATTTATTGTGGCAACAAAAACAACAATCACAATGCATTTAGTTTGTTTGGCCTTAGGTTCCTCCTGGTTTTTCTTGCAGCCATGCTCATTAATATGCAGATGTTTGGACAGTAAAAGAGCTACTGTATGCTTTTTTGCTTGTTTTCTAGTTGCAGAAAGGAAGTATTTTTATCAGAAAATGACCATCAGAGACAAAACATCACACAGATCCCGCCTTTTTTATAGAAAACTTGAATATGATTGGTCAGTATCACTATTAATGTTAGCGGGAAGAATGGATTTTTTTGTTTGGCCTGGCTAACTAGATCACTTTTTATAGTTTTTTAAGCATATTTTGAAGCCTATGCTATATTGTTATGCCTGTCAGTCTTTTTTTAGGAATATAAGAACATTTCTAAGGCCCATATACAGTAGATGTGGTGCTAGCTTCCGGGGGAAAACACAAAAAAATTGCAAAGGCGTGTTAAAATAGCTTTACAGTAGAAACATGTAAGATCTCCTAACAATGGCGGCGGCGGAGAAATAATTCTCCAGAAATTCATTGAATATACATGGAGTGATTTGTATTGGAGAGAGGCCCTCGCCGTGCCACATTAGTCACATCGCACGCTGCTCTTAAATCACAACCGCAATTGGGTGGAGAGAACAACGTGGGCCAGAAAATTAATTAAAATAGGCCCATTTCATCAGCTATTCTACCTACTGAGAACTGTTTCTTTTTTCAACTCAGCAGAATATTACAAGAGTTTTTTTTTCTCCTTTTTTTTTTTTGCTTCAGCAGAAAGGACAAAGAGAGCCCGGCGCGAATGCAATTTGTCTGAAAACGATCAGATATTTCAAAGCGTTTCTTGAACCAGTGCAATCATTGAAATGTAAACTAACTTCACTTCACGACTTAACTCCGACGCCGCGCTCGGAGATTTCTCTTTTTCCACGCAGCTCAGAGGAGGTCAACAAACCCGAGCCGCGCTTTTTAATTGGATTTTTAAAAATTAAAAAAAAAAAAGCAATGATGTAAAGGCGAAGAAGCAAAGTCGTAGCTGCGAGAAGGTAACTAGAAAGGTCATGGTGCAGGAAGAAAACATGTATTGTAGATCATTTACATAATAAATATCACATTCATAAGTGTGTTTGTGCAAAGAGGATGGGCAGTGTAAAAAAAAATCATGCCCCAAATGGCCTTAGGATAGAATTTTGTAAGTTACTTGTAAAATAATTTAAAAATATATGTCAAAATGTAATGAAAATTAGTTTATTTCCTTAATTTAAATCATTATTTGGTCATATTTTTTAGGCAAAAACAAAAAAAAATATTGCCATATCCTTTCTGTAAACCCACTGGAATTGTGACCTTGATTTTTGACCCACTGAGGCTGCCGTACTTTGAGTTTTGAGCGAGCATGCCATCATTTGTGGCTGTAGCTCAGCTGCCATTCACCCATTAACCAGAAGATTAGCCTGAATCCCGCTTGAATCCCATTGCATACTGCCGTTGTGCTCTTTGGCAATACATTTCAGCCACCTTGTCTATGTATGAATGTGTATGGAGAGGCCGTTTGCACAGAATGGCAGGCACGTTGCCGTCAGTCTGCCCCAGGCCTGTAGCTCCCCACCTCTAGAGCTCTAAAGGACAAATTTGGGTGCCCTGGAAAGCTCTATAATATAAGTCTAAGCCATTATTATTATTATTATTATTATTATTATATGACAGGCACCCTAATTTTTTTTACCTGAATTAAGGCCAGCTCATGCTTTATATCAGTTTCTTTGCAGCAAATGTTTTATAGAAATGTTCAAATGTACATAAACCTGGTCTTCAACCCCTCCTGTTTTCATTTTTTTTGCATTAATCTTTTTGCAAAATGATATTGATGTTGTAACACAAACTCCTGTATCCTCTTCTGATTTATTTTAAAAAAACAGCACTTGTTTTTGGAGCATATGGCATCAGACTCTCTCCAACTCCTGCAGGTACTGTACCTCCGTAGTACGAGAAGGGCCCGTTGGGTATCAGCTCTCCGGGCTCCAGTCGGTCCACCAGAGTCCTCATTCTCCTGGGACTCCTGAAGAACGCGTGTCTCCGGGCCCCCAGCGCGCTCAGCTGCTTCATCCGCCTCTCTTTGGACCGGCGGTTCTGGAACCACACCTGCAAGGACACAGACGAGAAGACACCGAGGTCAGGGTACGGTAGAAAGACTGGGGTTAGAGTCAGAGCAGGTTTGTCGATTTAGGCCCAGAAGCAAATTTCGGAGCCTAATAAAAACATCCCAGGACATTTATCATTCTAACATCAGCCATCAGACCATTGCAATGCATTTTCCTTACATTTAAGTCTTTGTGTTGTCCATTACACGTAAAAAAAACAGCGGTGCATTGTGTTGCTAAATCAAAATCTAAAAATCCAAATGCACACATTGACACACATATTCCTGTTCTTACTAGGGCTGGGTACCGTTCATGTTTTATCTTTACCTGAGCGATACTTTTTCAGATACTTATGGTGAGCTAATATCATCTTCTACAATCATAAAACACAATAATATCAAATAAAAAAGCTAATTTTTGGAGCAAACCAGTTAAAACCAGTAGTTTGTATGATTTATTCTGTGTTATTTATTTGATTCATGCAAAGAAACATTAAAACTTGGTATTGAATTAATGTTTTTTTCTTTTTCTTTTGATGCCAGTAATATTTTAACTTTTCTTTCGATACCACAAAGATGTTGTTTAACAATACCCAGCCCTAGGTCTTACTGCATTTATGCTACACACACATTTTTTTATTATTTTTTTCTAGCTAAGACTTATTTTTTGCGACCCACTGTGAAGCTTTGGTGACCCCCAGGTTGGGAATCACTGCTCTAAAAAATAAATAAAATCCAGCCACACAGAGGGTCACGAGCCAGTGTGCTGTACTCTAACGCTTGAAACAGGAAGGGCATCTGACACAAAACCTACGCCAAAGCAGTCAATCAAGAGGCAGGCCACATTTCTTTCACATAGCACTGTATATTCCCAGTTACATTTGGCGTACAGAGATGTTTTGGTTGTTGCTCGTGCCTCTCAGCGTTCAGGAGAGGGTGAGTTTCATCTCTGTGTGGGCCGCCGGCGACCTGGGACAGGCCCGTGTGAGTTTCTGTGGGTCCTCGCCTCCTTCTCTCGCCATCCGAAGGCGTGCGTGTATGAGACGAGGTAACTGAATCTAAATTTCCTGTCGTGAATGAATGTGAGAGTGAACAGCTGTCAGCCCTGCCATAATCTGGTCATCGTCCCGGGTCAGGGCTTGACATTTACACTCGCCAGCCAAATGCAGGTAGATTTTCATTTTGGCTAGTGACACAAATACTCCCACTGCTACTTTGGCCGGCTGGATTTTATGCAGACCTAGGCCTATGTCTTGGGCCTGAATTTATGTTGCTCTGCTTGAGTGTACACCATTTATTATAGTAATTCATCAGGATTACAGAAAGAAAAGTATAATTTGCTGCCTTTATGCTGCCTTGTCCATCCTTATCCATGCATAAAACCAAATTTTACATTTCCTTTAGCTTATACTATACTATAAAATAAACACAAAAACTCCACAAATTAAATTGTGGCTAGTAAAAACACCAATTGGCTAGAAACTTTTGACAAAGATTACGGTGGCCAGAGAGGAAAAAAGGTAAATGTCAAGCCCTGTCCTGGGTGCACCCCGCCTCTGGCCCCTAGTTGCTGGGATATAGGCTTCATAGCCCCCACTGCGGCCCCTAGAGAGCGCAGGAGCATGGACGAAAGGTGTGTGTAGACAAATATCACATATAATGTTAATGAATTATTCCATTAAAAGATTTTACTGTAGGTAGGCAATGTTAGTCAGCTATGTCTCGACAAAAGGTGTCTCTGTGCAGGTTATTCTTGACAATTAAGATCAAAAATCTATTTTACAAAGAAATTCCTAATAACTCTGCTGTTATTATCAGTGGTGGAAGAAGTACTCAGTTTCTTAAGTAAAATTACAAATAAAGGAGCAAAAATTTATTCAACTAAAAGTAAAAGTATCGCCTTAAAATTTAAGTAAAAGTGTAAAAGTACTAACTTTTAATGTATTTGTGAGTCTCTCATGAATGAGTTAAATGTGAGGGATTTTGCTGATTCCAGATGAAATGAACAAACTGAGACTGAATCTGTCGCTGAGCTCTTCTGTCTTTATTACTCTGATGTTTCTAAAGCAGTACTACTTTACTGCATCTGTTATATTTAAGTACTGTGTGTAAACAATGAGGCCACGACAAAAACACAGGATTTTAAACCAAAACTCACAATACTTTTTACTTCAACCAACTCCTAAATGTACTGGAGTAAAAAGTACACATACTTGTTCTAAAATGTAGTGAAGTAAAAGTAAAAGTATCCCTTGTAAAAACTAAGTACTTTGTTGCATTCCACCGCTGATTATTATTCACAGAAACACATGCACTCGGCTGTTTTTTTTGTGTGTGCGTCTTATGTAACGTGTCGCCTCATTTTGTGTCATGAAAAGCACATTCTGCCCAATCTATGCTCGCTAATGGGAGTCAATAAACTATTCCTCTATCCTGTAGCGCGAGTAAACACACGAACAAACATTTTTAAATATGCTAATAAAGCCAATTGTGCAAACTCTCCCCCCTCCTCCCCCTCCTCCTCCTCCTCCCCCTCCTCCTTCATAAACAACAGTGTAATTAGCTGCATGTTTACCTTGGCTCCTGCTCCTGCTACGGACCCCATTATGAGAGTAAATAACTCGGTGTATGAATATGTGTTTGCTGTGTGCTGCGTTTGAATCCTAAAGGAAAAAAAAAAAGTCCCGTGTTGGAGCCATAGTCCCGTGTATAATGATCTTTAAACCCACCATTGACTCTGGCTGCAGCGGGGGCTTTCCAGTCTCAAATTAATACTTAATAGGAGGGTTGTTACCGATATATTACCAGCTCTTGGAGGTTATCATTTGCTAATCTATAGGCCCGGCTTGCTTTAATTACGCCCTTCCCTTTTAGCCTCATACATATTAGAGCTACTTTTCTCTCTTTATCTCCGTTCATCTGCCGCGCTAACCCCCTTCCTCGTACCTTTTGATCTGCCCCCCAGGCCTAATCCCTATTACGGGGCATTATCGCCAGGGACAGTGAGGGGAGAAAGGAGCTAAATAAAAAAATAATAAAAAAAAACTAAAATATATTGAGTTACAAGAATAGGAATATTAATGTGTAATGAAAAAATATTAGCCAAGGGTTTAGAGAGTGGATTTAAAGAAGACTAGGCCTGGTGTTGGCACAACTTATCCAATTATCTAGACTGGACAAAATCATTTAGCCAGAAGCCATTTTTAGTCATGCCATGGTTAAAAATGCAACAATAATACAGATACTAGGCCATCTATATATGCTTCTATTAATATGAGACAAAATGTAACCGGTCTGTGTAAGAAAACAAGAAATCTGAGGTCCTATATCTTTCCAAAAGTTTGTGGATACAGCCTGAGCCAATGTGTGACACTCCAGAGCAGAAGGGGGCGCTAAAGCATCTAAAACTAGTTGCCAATCAAAATTTTTAAACAGCAATCAGACAAAAACAAGAGGCCCCGCTGTTACAAATGCTGTGTTATTAAAAATACGGTCACTGTCGGCACGCTCTTTGCTGCTAAAAGCTGTGACATTAAGCTAACAAACAGAATATTTTTTTAGCAACCATCAAAAATGAAGGGATATTGATTGGAACGTAAGAAAAATAACAAAGCCAATCACAATTAAACAACGAGAAGAGGCACAGCACTCACATAGACTACTTTAAAATCATAAATAAGCTCAGTGTTATGGCACACGTCTGCTGCTAAAGGCTACGACACTTATCAGACACTAAAACAATACACAACACATTTTTGGTCATAAAAATTAAAAGTTGTCTGTAATAAAATGGACTAGACTTTAAAATAGCTCCAATAAAGCAACTGTGTCAGGTCAAAGTGAAAAGGGGCCCCTGAAGATGACTGATTTCCATGGCAAATGAACCTAATCATTTCATGTTACATAATTATTATCTTTCCAATAGCATCTTTATACAGCACATTATTAAACATTATTATGGAAAATTACTCAAAATAGATGAGTGAATGTAAAATAACAACAGCCCATTATTAAAATACTACACTGCTAAGTTGCAAAAACTCAAAATCTCAAGTTTTCAACAACACATATTTATTTTTTCACCTAATTTAACGTTCATATGTCCCAAAACTTTAAATTTTTAAGTTTTGCTCGCTATCATTATTTTTTTTAACTCATCTTACAGCCAACTTACTATTCATTGTTCATAAAAAGTAATGATAGTGAGTAAAATTTCAAGATTTTAGATATATGAATGTGAACAAAAAATATTATTTGTTGAAAACTTGAGATTAGGAGTTGGCCACAAAACTAATAAATCTTGAGGGATCCTGTTGCCTTGAGAATTGTTTTTTTTTTTTTTACAGTGTACTGGTATTAATGTGAAAAGGTTCATTTGGTCTTGTACTAATATTAATACATGAATTTCTTATAGACAGACCAATATATTTTTAATGTTTCGGACACTTTGTCTGTCACATGATGTTACTGTGACGTGTCATCTGATTTAAACAGGTTTGTGTGTCTTCCTACCTGGAGCAGCAGGTAGGAAGCTGACAAGACACGTGACATTTTTAAGGAAGACTGCAGAGTTTAAGCGTCCGAAACATGTCAAGTTATGAGACAAAAATATTGGTTTGTCTATAAGAAATCAAATCAGAATAATACCAGTACTATTTCATAACAGACTGTCCTTATTTTACATTCACTCGTCTATTTTTTTAAGGAAGACAGTGCCAAAACCTGTTTAAATGAGCTGACAGGACACTCACAGGAACATCACGTGGCAGAGAAAAGAAGCGGCCGAAACATGAAAATCATGAAACAGAATCTGTCTGTAATATTACTACTGGTATTTGTAAAATGACTGATTCAAATTCAGGATAAAAATCAGTACACTGTAGGTGCATAGAGGCCCCCAAGAACCTCTCTGGGGCCACAAAATCTCTGCAAACGCCACTGTTGTGCATTTGATTTGACAGTTTAATCAGCTATAACCTGTTTTTTTGTTTTTTGTTTTTTGTCTCTTATTATTTTTGCTCTACTTTTGTAATATAAAAACAAAATACTACAACTACAGGCCTTCTTTACGCCACAGAAATGATTTAAAACAGGCCAATATTATAATAATGTGAGGATTGTGTGTAGGTGAGCTCGCGGTGGTCCTTGTTTAACTGGGTCGCTGCTGTAATCCAAACCGTCTGAACCCCCTCGTTCTTTTCCACTTGGCTGAAAACGCACAGCGGCTGAAAACGTGATGGCAGCGCCCGCGCGTGCCAAACCTCTCCACGCGCCTCCCCCCCTAGTGCTCCCAGCAGCCCCTGCGCCAGTTGGCTGTTGACTTCACCCCCCTCCTTCCCTCCTTTCCCTTACGCCAAGAACGAAAAGGGGAAGACAAAAACAAGCCCGTATGAATTACCCCGATTTCCAAATCAAGCGCCATCTTTGAGCCAAAAATCCGGGGGTTTTAATGGATTCACGGGGAGCGCACGGGGGTAAAAAAAAAAAAAAAGGAAGAAGAAGGGAGGTCTATGGTGTGTGGGTGGGTGGGCGGATGGATGGGGGCCTCCCCGGTCACGGCAGTCTGGCAGCTTGGCAGGAGACACGTTTACCATAAAATATAAGCTGTTACATCACACCTTTTTAATGGGCGTAAACAGAAAGAGCGCGAAGACACCTCCTTTTACGCGCGACAGCCCCCCTCCACTGCGTTTGTACAATAATTTCAGTCATCATTTGGGACGTGGATACACAGAACTAGACTGTATGTGAACAACATTTATCTATTTTTACAGACAGAGTACGATAAAATAAAAGCTCATTGATAATTGGTCATAGAAAGAACCCAGAAATGTAGGCCCTATAGTGATTATTTCGGTCTTAATATACAACGGTGAAAACCACTTATATTATTAAACATTTAGCAACAGACCTCCCATTATGTAAACTTTAATTACTGGTAATAAAAAGTCAAAACAACCTAAAATATCTTCAAATATACACTTGACATTTGTTTCTCTTTATAGAAGTCAAAAGGAGGAAGTTATGTCGCCACCATTTTGAAAATCAAGAATGCGCAATTGTTTCCAAGCGACATTACGCACACGGATTTCCATTTCTAATGATTACTGGTTGGTCAAAGCTAGAGTGAAAATTATCTCAACAGCTTACAGTACAGTACCAGCGTGGACCTTATACAGTGTCATTTTATTTGCCAGATTTTAAGACATTTTTATGAGTTTTTTTTGTAATTTCGCAAAATGACTGATAAAAAAAATAAAATAAAAACTTTATAAAACTGATGACTTATAACTGACTGATGAAAAATAAATAAATAAATAAAAAAGCATGCCTAAAAATAATGCTAAAACATGTTTAAATAATGACCCAGCTGTCCCACATAGGGTCAGAAGTATGTTGTGGAGTAAGCAAAAGAGCTGGTTATGTTTCTGAACCCAAAGCGTCCTTACGCACGGGACCCGGGCGCGTGTGTGTCCGTTTACCTGGATGACCCTCATGTTGAGGCCGGTCTCCTGGGCCAGCTGTTCCCTGATGTGTCTGGTGGGCTTGGGCGTCGCAGCGAACGCCGCCTTGAGCGTCTCGAGCTGCTTGGCCTTGATGGTGGTCCGCGGCCCGCGCCTTTTCCCGCCTAGGTTCTGGTCGTCGTTCTCGTTGTTGACCGTCTCCTTGTCGGACAGCGCCGCTATCTCCGTGTCCTTCAGCACCACGTCGTCCTGGAGCGGGTCCTGGGAGTCCGGGGAGAGGCTGGGGTCGCTGCACGCCGTCACTGCGGGGAGGCACAAACCAGGGGAGGGGAGGAGATACAGTGTCAGGCGCGTTTGGGGCTTATTTATGAAGGAGAGGTGGCAAGAAAGGCGCATAATAAAATCAATCAGATGTGGGGAAAATATATCTGTGGCGCAGCGCGTGTCCGTGGTGATGTAGTGGTCAATTAAAGACGGGTGAACTTTGACCCGGAGCCAGTGACGCAAGGGTAATAAAAGGATTTGGCAAAACTTTACGCAGATAGAGGACACTTCTTCCTCGCGCACATTCGTTTATATATTTTAGAGACACAATTAGACTCATACAGTATTTTAATCAACTATCTTTTTCCTATAAAGACAACAACATTCGGTTACTGGATGCGCAAAAGCAAGCCATTTTTTTACGTTACTACCGAACATTTGGAGGAGTCTATGCCAATATATGCATCAAAAAATATTTACATTTATTTCCAAACTGTGCATTAGTAATGTTTTGGGTCTAGAAGATACATCTGAATTGTAAGCCAAGCAGCTTGAATTAAAAGAGTTTGTTTTAGTTGATAAAATAAAATATACAATGCAACTGGAAAATATAAACGAAGTGATCAAATCCTCGCTGTTGATACTGAGCTATGTCTAAAACCACTACTGCAGAATAACTATGGAATATATAATAAATGTATAAAAAACATTATGGCGACCGCTGTTTGAAAATGAGCTGGGTTTGAACAATCCCACACAGTTACAGACGTTTTAAGCGACGAATTAAAGTGTCTTTGAACCGAGATCATTTATAAAACAATTAATGAATCATATTTCATACGCTGTATCTGTCATTTCACATTAAATAAAATACCCTTCACATTCATACATTGACATATATATAGCACTTTTATCTAATGCCTATATGTCAAAAATATTCGTTTTACAATTTGGAGTTGTATGAATGCATTTTTAACACTTTTACGCACACGTCCTATAATTGCGCAAGGGTCATCGCGAGAAACTATGACGCATTGAGCCCAGTTCTAAATGTTTGCACCCTTACTAAAATGAAACACACAATATTATTTTACATAAACGAACACTGACACTAACATTGCAGTACCTGGAAAAACCTTAAACTCCAAGACAAGCTATACGCACTCTATTTTTTTTTTTTTTTAAAGGGATAGATTCAACAACAGTCACTGCAGCTATAGACTCTTTTATATCCCAACTTTCTTTATTTTGCTCTAGAACCAGGCCTTTTAAATATGACCAAATAAAGCATAAATATTGTTTTTTTCTGCAGTATTATTAAGGCAATTAAAAGAGTAACATCCAAAATTAGGAGTAGCTGAAAGGCGGATTGCAGTCTGAAGTGCCCAAGAAAATGAAGCCACCGCGGGGCTGAACACATCACATCCATCACAATTTCTCTCAGCTCTCACCCAAAAAAAAAAAAAAAAAACGCACACTCACGCGCACACTCACTCGCTCGCGCGCTCGCTCCTTCCCTTTCGTACCTGAGAGGAGGTTGGTGTCTTTCACGCTGGCGTTGCTCAGGTAGTCGTCTTTGCACACGAACTTGTTCTCGTCGATGATGTAGAGCTCCTCGCCCGTGGACAGCTGCTTATTGCACATCATGCACGTGAAGCAGTTCAGGTGGAACACTTTGCTGCGGGCCCTGCGCACGAGGTCGTTCGGAGAGATGCCCTGCGCGCAACCGCCGCACTTCGTCCCGAACCGCCTGCGAAATAAAAACACAGCGCCACAGAGAGCGACTGCACGGTTAGCTATAGGGACAGGATGGCAGGGGGCTGATACAAGGATAATATTTTTATTCATTAAGTGTAAAAAGGCTAAATGTATGCTGGGAATTCTGGAAATAAAAAAATCAGAGGCAACAAAACACTTAAAAATTAAATATTCTAAAAAATACATGAATAAAAATATGACCAATGCCAACGTAGAGAACAATATTAGAGCCAAACAAAATTAGAAACAAAGCTAAAGCGTAACGTTGGAATAAATATAAAAGAACAACATTTGGACATTTTAACGGTGAAAAATGTGTAGAGTAAAACGGCCCAGATGGTGAGGGAGTGTATTTAAGGCTAAATGGACCTCGTTAATGCGCACAAACAACACGCACTTGAAAGAGAGGAGCAGCTTTGAGGAATGAGGAATACACATTTACACCAGCAGAGTGATTTAGAAAGAGTTAAAAAAAAAAAAAAAAAAAAAAATTAAAAAGAGAAGTGGCCTCTCTCCTTAAATGATATGTGCCATTCTAGATATTCATAATAGAGGAAATAAAATAATACAAAGGTAAGGAGTTAAAACGTCGTGCGTAACTGTAAATCCAACCAATATTATTAATAGTTTTATGTAGACAGTATTTATAATGTCATTTGGCAGAGCGTCACTTTTAACTTTTTGCGTCATTTTTAACAAAATAAAAGCACCATTATAATTTTATTTTAAAGAATATTCTGTTGAACTTCTCGCTTTGTGTCTTTTAATTGTTATGACTACACACAAAGGCACAGATTTAACACTCTGTGACAAAATAAACAGGTTTATTTATTTAGAGTTCTTATTGTTGGTTTCTGGCTACGTTTTACGAATGTGTCGTATTTGCTTAACCTGAACTTCTGTCCAGTTTTAATTTAAGGTTCAAAATCCATTCCTAAAACATGAGCATATGTTTTTGTTAAATACATAAAAACACATAAACAGGTCAAACTATACCTGGCTCCATATATTTTTATTATTATTAATTATTTTGTTTGGAAAAATAACTTGCACTGCATTGTCATTTAGTTTTGTCTTGCCATTTTTCTTTACTTTAGAGCTGATGCCATACATTTGGACTAAATCTGGTTCAGCTGCTCCAGTCTTTAGGATTTGGACCAGGTCTGTGCTCGCCGCTGGCTGTCCGTCCATCACCAGAGCGCGCGTGTATAATGTGTATTGCGCTCGCGGAGCTGCTGCCCGTGTTGACTGCGCGTCTGTGATTGCTTTGTCTGCGGACTTGATCTTCTGCTGGTGCACTATTCAAATCCACTTATCACTTGCTCCTCAGCCGGACTCGGCAAACAGCGGACCCCCTTCTTTGCCCCCTAACCCCTGGAACCCGCGTGCGTGTGGGTGTGCGTGTGGCGGGCCCCCCCTCCTCCTCTCCCTCTCCCTTCCTACCTCGCTCTCTTTGGAGTGGACCGCCGTTAGGAAAACACCTTTAAGTGTCATTTCCTACGCTGTGCTAACAAACCGCCCCCCTCCTCCCGCTGCGGCCAGGGCACACACGCGCCCTTTAATGTTAGGGCCCTCGCGCTTTGTCCGGCGTTTTGCATGAGAATCCAAATTAACAAGCTTTTAATTACGTGCTGCTAATCAAAGCTTACGGCCTGGTTGGTGCTCGTTCACGCCTCGAGGGCTCGGATCCACATTGAAATGAACACAAGGAGAGACAAGTCCAAAGTGGAAAAAGAAGAAAATGGAAAAACGCAGCGGTTATATAAAAATGTTTTAGCTGCAGAGCTGTTTGTCCCGCTGTGCTACACTTCTATCGCCATTCTGCTTTTTAGAAATATTATTCATAATTCAAGTAAAATCGCACATCTGGTAAAATTGTCCATGTTTTTAGACTTCGCTGCGCATGATTTTTGTGCGTAAAATACGTACAAAAAATAAAATGAAATCAAAAATATTAAAAATAAAAAAGGACAATTCAAACTGAAGGCGTGGATTGTTCATGTCTAATTTCTGAATTGGTTTAGAAATGACTCGGCCTAACCAACACAGTGTCCATGTCCCTGAAAGTCCACACGGAGCACAGAGGTCCAGGACAGGACCAGACCACAGTCCAGCCATCCCAGTTTAGAAATAACCTACTTTCTGAATGTTGACTGTAGGCGATATCTCGCGCCATTAAACTGTCAAAATGTTATTTACAAAATGCTCCACAACCTGTTTACTCCACTGTACAGTTCATATTTCTGTTTCAATATTTATCTTCTGCAGACTGACGGCAGATAGAAAAGATTCTTTGCCTCGTTTACACAATGGACAATAAGTTATCTTTTAAAACGGGCTGTTCTTATTATATTTATTATAAATATCAGCGGTAAACTGTAAACTGAAGTCAAGTGGGTTTTGATTTATGAATCTATGGCCTTTTCTAATGCATCACTATAATATCCAGTATAAAACTAGACTATTTATTTTCTATTTTCTTCCTGTCTGCTTATTTATGCTTTCATTATGAAACACTGTTAGGTTGTAATCACACTAAATGCTAAAATAAACCTAGTATTGTGTTGTCTACATATAAACATGATTTACGCAATAATAACAGTGATAATAAAACGGAATATGAGATTATATTTTGCCGTAACTTGAAAAGAATTTAAAATAAATAAAATCATGTTTTTTTGCCATTTGTTGTGGTACATCTGTGCGTAAATGCGCCTATTGTTGATTCGTATATTCTTGTTTATATGTTTAAATTAGCTCTATAAAGCGCTACATTGCATTAACGGCTAAACATTAAAAAACGCTACTGTTATTTTTATATTTTGCATTAGAAGTAAAGATTTCCTTTAAGGCCTGGTCATTTCTCTCTGAATCCACTCAGCTCCATTAAACCCACATTCATCTCCGTCTTTTCCTTTCGGACAAAACGTGATTAAAAACATTTTTTAATTGCCATTCTTCCTCCGCTCGGCGCTTACCTAAAGAAATCATTTTTGCAGTAGAGTCTGCCCTCTCGAGAGAAACACTTCTCCGTTAAGTTACACTTGCACTCGCAGCACTGCACGCACTTGACGTGCCAGGCTCTGTCCAGCACGTTCAGCAGGAAGCGGTCCAGGATAGGCCTCTCGCAGCCGGCGCAGTGGACCATGGCTTCAGGCTTCACGCTCTCCGCCCCACACTGAAGACGCACGACGGTCTAAGCCTTCAGCACCGCGGGATGGGGCATGGACCGCGTGTCTGGGCCGCTGTGTCCGTCCAAAGACACCTCCAACACCGCCTCCCTTCTGCCAACGGAGCTCCCGGTTCAAAGCGTTTAGGAAGACGCCACGGGGGCTCTAAAAGGCGTGCGTAAAACTGCTCCAAAGAATCAACCTCGTCCTCGTTTATGCGGGGTAAATAAACAGAAGAAGAAAACAAGAAGAAGAAGAAGAAGAAGAAGAAGTCCTTTGCTGGATCCAAAGACGACAATTCAAGTCCACAATCACAAAAGACTCAGTTCTTCTGGGTGTCTTGTCCAGTTTTGACGCATCGGCCGGAGAGGAAGGTGCCAGTCTCTCAGAGCGGCTCTAGTGAAATGCGTTCAGGGCAGAGCTGTCACACAACAAGACACGCACGCCTGGGAATAACGCAATGGGCTTTGACATGGCACCGTATCCAAACAGGAAAACAACCCCGGCGAGAAAGCAAAGCCACGATTTCACACACACTCTTCTCTCTATCCTCTGCTGCTCGTCTTCCTCGCTGCTCGTAAATGGTCGTAAAACAGTAGTAGTTGTAGTATTCAGTGCTTCGGGATGCCCTTCCACCGCGCTGTGTATTCTGGGATGCGCTGGCTCTCCACTAACACTGCCTTTGCACCTAAGGCTCCAACAAGCCTTATTCCCAGCCTCCTGACGTCACGGCGCGCGCGGACCAATGGGTGCGCTCGCTGAGCCCTGAACGCCGTCCAAACCAAACCGTCATCATAAACCCCGGCGAGGGCTCCTCTCCGCGCTATTTATGCCACACACACACAAGAATATATCCGCGCAAAAAGTCATCTAGTGGGCTCTGAGCAGGAAGGACGAGCGAGAGGGGAGCCACGGAAGATGCGAGGGGGAAAAATGAGGTTTTGAGACGCGTTTGGGAGAGATGTGGGGATGATGAAGCGGCGCGGAGTCTGAGCAGGTAGATATACCGCAGATAAAGAGGCGAGGAGGCGCGTGGTGCACGGGGAGTTTACGCAAAGTTAGGTCTGTTTGGACTAGATGAGGACAAAATAAATGAATGAATTATGGATGCTATTAACAGTAAGATGACTGATTAGGAAACATGGACAGTGAACACATACAACGCATGTTTTCATGTCTTTCGTAGTTTTAAAGTATCTTATTATAATGGAAGTGGGTGCTTTTACGCACCAGCCTCGAGATCAATTAGACTAGCTACTCTCGTATTTAAATGTATTAAAACTCTTTGTCTTAAATATAGAATATAGAATAAGGTCTGTATAAGTTTTATGGATATAAGCAACATCAATGGAGTAGATTTTTTTCGTGTGAAAAGGTGCAATTGTACTTTAAATAACCGTATGTTTTGATTAGACTTGAGCCAGGAGCCTGTCGTACCAACTTTTCTATAATGTTTTAAGTTTACAGTTATATAAATCTGTGGGATGATGGCAAATGTTTAAGTCTTTAATGCACCTAAATGCATGCAACTGTTTTTAATATAAAGATATTGACCCATGGGCCATTTTTTGTTCTCGGCGTTTACTGAGGCAGTAGCATTACCGATTTTGTTTATTATTATATAGTATATTACTATTTGTCTGCGAAAATTGTCATCTAGACTGATTAAATCAAAACAAACGGTTTAAAAAGAAGTCACATAGACTCAAGACGTGTCACCTTCATCCAAGAGTCTTTCTCAACAACTATAGGACTTTATGAAGCTAACAGTGAAATATGAAACAGTCCAGAACAAAATATGACTGATGATGTTTACACAGGACACACTTTTGACCCCAAGAGTAGTTCTCTTCAATAGAAATACTGCCTACGTTATTTGGTGATTTTCTTTTAGCTGTAAAGATGTACAATAATCCCAGTAAACTGTAAGTAATATGTTATGTTTTATTTCCAAAGTAATAAAAGATAAGTGTGAATTACCAACAAAACCGACTCTAATTCAAAAGCAGAGCACCATTCGTGTGTTTAGAAAAAAGAGGCGTAGAAGCTAAAGTGTGAGGCCCATTTACTTTCGCAGTTTTAATGCTTTACATAATAAATGGGGCATTGAAGCTTATTCCTCACGTTTTGTTAAATATATGACATTAAAAAGCACGTACAAACCAAAAATATGAAGCTATATTGTTTGAAAGTTCGACACATTCTCTCATAGTTGGATATAGAATTTAATACTTTTTAAATTCTTTTACAAACCTAATTTCTTGTCTTCTCCAGTGTGCGTCCCGGCGCATTGGTGTGACGCAGAGGACGGACGCGGAAGTGAAAGGCGCGGAGGCTCTAAAGTTGACAGCAGCGGACCATTCATTAGGAGCCGCCTCCAATACACTTCACTTTACACTGGAGGAGATAAGCCATTAATTCATCAAAGAAATCAGGCTGACACTTTTAACACTGCACATACATCCACACGGCCGGCAACAAAACAAACACCGTGTTTAACGTGAATATAAACCCTGACTTAGACTTCAAACCATCTTTTTGTTGTGTAGAAATTTAGTCGCGACAGTAAATGGATCCAAAAGGACTGCACCCGCTGCTGAAGTTCAAAAAGGCGGTCAGGGGAAACTCGTTTATTTTGTCCCATTAATCCTGCTTGTACTTATGCAAAATGATCACGCAGCTGCCACGCACGTCACCGAGAGGACACCCCTCACCAACCTTCACGGCTCTAAGCTCCAAAACACAGGCCTTCCCTCATCCTCTCGAGTCTTTTATTATTTTTTTTCATCTTTCTATACCTTTTATGGCATTATTGACTTGACTTTGTCTTCCCTGCCTCTCGCTCTCTTCTCCCCCACAATCCTTCTCGCTCGCCTCTCTCCTCTCTCCTCTTCCCTCTCTGCTGTGTGTGTGTGTCGCATCTGCTCGCGTTTCCATCCGTGTGTGACAGAGCGTCGGGGTCATTGAGCTCCATGACAACTGGGCGGCGCGTATTTACGCACGGACGCAGGGCAATCAGCGCTGGAATTACCCTTGGCGTCATTTTCGGACTTCACCAAACCCTCATTTTTTTTCACCCCCACTTTTTTTTTTTTTTTACGCGCTGGCTGCTGCACATAAGAAAGACAGAGGAAGAGAGAGAGAGAGAGAGAGAGAGTGAGAGAGAGCGAGAGGGAGCGCCACCTTTTAAAACCCCGGGCCACAAACACGAGTTGTAAATACATGTAAACACCAAAAGTTGTTGTTGTTTGCGTTTGGAAAGTGCTCGGGAGATGCCTCGATAGTGTGTCAGCGCGGATAATCTGCGCCCGATTTAGAATAAGCCACAGAGAAAGGCAAGGCAGCTCACACAGGAGAAGATTAATCCACGAATAGAAATCAAAATATAGGCTTAAAAATATCTCAACTCCCTCCAGGCACAGATACTATTAAATGCAAAAAAAAAAAAAAAAAAAAAAAAAAAAAAAAAAAAAAAAAAAAAAAGGTTTTAACCTTAGCAACTGTAATCCTTCATTCGCAATAAATTTTATTCAGACATTTCCATTCGGGCGCAGCCTGAAGTTGTAAATTGGAATTTGTGGCGAGGCTCAATAAACAAAAAGTGTCTTTAGTGAATGGACAGATTTGAAAGGCCTAAGATACGAGGCCTGTGCAGGAGACACACAGCAGTTTCCAAATTCAACTTCACTGGCACGTTTTACACAAGGTTACCTGCATCTGGGCTCCAACCACGAGGCCTTAGAACGACATAGCTAAATGTTTGGTTAAATTTAAAATACCACTGTTTTTAATTCATAAACATACATGGTTTTAACATGAAGGGAGTCTTGTAACATGCACTGATGAGCTATAGACGTCTGATGGAGAGGTGGACTTCAGGCATTTAGTCCTGTCAGTCTTGAACAGTGGGGGCGTTCAAAAATACCATTGTGTCCCCAAAGCAAGGCTATAATCTGTTCTATTTGTGGATGGCTAATATATTTCGTTACATTTTATGGAAAAATGGCTGCGTACTGTAACCCAGTTTAGAACTCCAGGCTTTTTTTTTATTGAAATACTGTTTTATACTATTACAAATTCACTATATAACTTCACAATTATTTTGGAATATCTAGCCTCAAGTCACGTGGACATTTTCGACATGAATAAGAAAAAAAAGCTCGACAGCTTTCTGTTAAACATATCTCGCCAAATATCTTGACCTAAGCGTCTCATCTACATCCAGAGCAGGGTAATGTTAGTCAGCATGCATTAAGGTTTCTTAAAATATAAATGTTGTTGCATTGACAATGGCCACGTTTGGAAATTTCACGTATCTGACGCATTTCAAACACTGTTTCCAAATGCGTAATGGACCGATATCCCATTGTGAATCTTAGTTTATTTGCACGGTCAAATATGGCACTCATTCCAGGCATTTTTACGCACATTTCGTAGTAGTATGATCCAAAGTAGCACCCCGGACAGCGCAGCGCGAGGCCTCGGAGTTCCATATAGTGAGTAGAGGATGTTCCTGTAAAAAGAAAAAAGAAAAAAAAAAAAACGCAGCCCATGAGATTTGAGCTTTATGAAGTGCACACGAGTGAACTGCTACACGGCGAGATAATTAATCTGGAGATAATGAATGAGGCTGTGAAGATGCATGCAATCATTAATTCTCATCATGACACGTTTTATTTGTCTCTCTCTCCCGCTGCAGGCTCAAGGTTTAGACACACAATGTCACCGCGACAATACCGAGAGTGAAAGGCAGAGAAGAGAGGGGAGAGGAGAGAGAGGAGTGGAGAGGAGAGGGAGGTTTTGAGGAATAGACGCACGAGGAGGAGGAGGAGGAGGGGTGTGTGCGTAAAATGTGACGTTCGGATGGCAAAGTGAAGGGTCGGAAATAAAATAGTCGGACTAAGAAACACGACCAGAGCTAGACTAGCTAGAGAGAGTTGTTATTCCATTCAAATCCCCGCTCTCCAGAAGAAATATAGCCAGCGGTTTCAGGCATTCATAATTAACACGAGTGCGCATTGATCACTCTGAACTACAATGTCGTTTATTCGGGAAACAAATCCACTCCTCTTAGACTTTTTTTCTCCCCTATGCCAGTATTATAAAACAACAGGCTTATAATAAACAGTAAACAGTGTTCTTTTATTTGCAGGAAAACAAAATGGTTAGTGTAGGTGCGTAAAATGGCGCATAAAGGAATTTCCCATTTTTACGCACCAAAACATTTACAGTATTTGTGGAGAGTCTTGGTCATGTAGGTCACTGGGCATTAAAATGACTTTAGAGAACAAAAATAGGGCTATTTTAAGTTCATAAACATTTAAAATATCTTTCACTAAATGGATCAACCCAAACCATGCCCAAATGCATTTTTTTAAACCGTGCAAGTGCGTAAAATGTAAGTTACTGTCTTCAATCCTTTTAAATGTGCGCATAAAACGTGAATAATAACATGAAATGAAAATATCATCAGGGAAACAGAGCTCATTTATGTTTTTGCCACCGCTGGTGAGTGGCACGTGATGCGTAAAAGTCTGGCGTTGCCTTACAAACGGATTAAGTGAGGAGGTGGGGGTCTTGTGCCAGTCCAGCCAAACACTCACACGCGCGCAGAGGCCCTAAAACCGGGGGGAAATGTTGAATTAGCAACCTGCAGCCGCCAGCATTTACGCGCACATCCACTCCCACCACCATCACCATCATTGACCGATATGTTCCGAGCTGTGACTGGCCCCCGCTCCCTTCCGCCCTCCCCTCCTCGTTGTTTGGGTCCACAGCCAAACATATGCCGATGTGAACCCACCGTGCTGGATTATTGAGCCAGCAGCAACTCTAACGCAAACATTTTCCAGACTTTCCAACTCGAGGTCTCGGCCCGCGCTGAGAGAAATCCAATGGGATTTATAGATCATCTCCCTACAGCTGTCCCTTCTCAGTCAGTCAACACCCCCCCCCCCCCCCCCCCCCCCCCCTCCCCCGCCGCCTCCTCACCCCTCCACCTCCCCTAAGCCGCTCTGGTTAACCTTATATGAAGACAACACCGCTGTCTTTCTGAATTCTCTCTCATTGCGGTGCATCCAGGGGTCTACAGTAGAAAAAAAAAAAAAAAAAAAAAAAAAAGCCGAGGCAGCAGAGTGCGTTGTGAACCTGTAGGGGGCGAGTTCAATCCACACCACCAGCCTTACATACTACACTTTTCTTATTACCACTCTTATGATATAACAGCGCTATAGCCTCAGCTCCATTTCCTTGTTGGCATTTTGTCAAAATAAGAGCTCAGAGCGGGCGTCTCAGTGAAGGATTAGCCATTGTGGATAGTTTAAAATTATCATATTATTTCTCTTAAGGTCGGGTTTTGTAAATTGACCACATAAAAAGACAATAGGCCTATATTACCTTCAGCTTATGGATATAGACCACTAGTAAGCTCTTAGTTAAGGTTATATCCTATAATAAAGACATCTCCCTATAGCTTTACTATAATTGCAAAGGTTTTATGACTTAACAATTCAGTTTATTTAAAAAAAATGTGACCAAGTTTCAGGTCCATAAGGCTCAAATACTACTTATATGACTCATTAAAATGTCAGTTTCATTTTGCTTTCATTTTAAAACCAATTTTATCACATTATTAACAACATTGTGGGAGATTTATACAGTATAGAACATTGAAACTATAAAAAAAAACTAAAGTAAATAGCTGAGAATACAGTATGTGCCTAAATTGGGTTTCTCTGTGTTATTTCAGCGTATGTTTATTTTAGAAGTATTTTCATTTCACAGCATTTTGGAAACTTGCAGGAGCCAATGATTATACCATAAAAACAAAATGACTAGACAGACAAGACAGTATGACATTGCATGTGAGCAAATCTTACATTCAAAAAGGTAATTATAGAAATATTTGTAAACATGTTTGGCCTATAAATTGAACATAAAGATAGCTGCTGAGATTTATTTAAATGGAAATCAATTATTTTTACAAACACCGAACAATATAGGCCGACTTATTACTGACTTACATTAATGCTTTTCTTTATAATTGGTTTTAACAGAGAAGAAAATACTCACATACCTTCCTATAGGCAAAGCTAACAGCTGCATAGGGCCCCACAGATATCAGAGGGCCCCAAGGCTTATCTATTACTTTCATTTATGATTCATTTGCCAACTCTATTTAATTAATATTCTGGATATAATTTTCTGCTTGTAATTGCTGGTCATTTTTGCTGAGGGTTTATCTGAAAGTGGGGGCCATATTAATTCCTGTTTACCTGGGCCCCCCGTGCAGAGTTTGCAAATCAAAAATGTCTCAAAGCATTCATGCCTTTAGAAAAATAGTCAGTCAGTGTTTTACTAAAATTAAATTAAAATGTTATATAGTAAAATCTAAATGGCCCCCAAGCCTATCCTGCTTTGGGCCCTCAAATGTACAGGACCGGCACTGTCTCAGGCTTTTACTTTGAAATTGAGTTAAATGCATGTGAAATTGAACAAAGCTGAATTTAAACTTTGAATGGTACTGCAATTTTTATACACATACTCTGGACAAAGAGCTCTGCCAAAAAATGTTTCTAAATGAATGCTTTTATTTTGAAATACAATCATTTCTCAGCTACAGTATAAAGTAGGAAGCTCTCAATTAAAATATATTTATCAAACTCAATTCAGGTTCACAATTTAATATTTCAGAGCGAGCAAATTTGACATCAGGAAACCGTATTGAGACAGCAGGTGTGCGGATCCTGTAAACCATTTTATTAGCTCCATAACGTCACGTGACTGCTGAATAATTGAGCGAAATTCTGCTCGTGTTGACTGTATTTCACGTATAGGGCAGTCCCATGTGAAGTGACTGCAAACATAAGGAGGAGGAGGGAGGGGGGGTTGAGAAATGAGCATAAAGGCGCGCGCATAAAGGCAAAAAGGCAGTGGGGAAGCCGCCTGTAAAGCACTTCCCTTAGTTTAGATTAATGGCACCGCGCGCTTATTCTGCAGTCCGGGGTGAAAGGGCCAGGATCACTAATGATTAGAATATAATGTGCGGCGATAACCACTCCCTTTGAGATATTATCGCCCGCTGGCCAATGCTCACGGGACCGGGCTGCGTGGCTGCACAGCGCCAGATAGCACAGCGCTGCCCCTGTTCCTGCCTCGACTGCGGATTTCTCGCGCTCCCAAATATAAAAAAAAAAGAGAGAGAAAAAAAAAAAGCAAAGCCCGGGAGCGTGGAGCAAAAGAGAGAGAGCTGGCCACTGCTGATACCTGCATTAAAAACATACAGCACTTCTCTCTATTCAAGACGCAAGGAAAACGCGCACACGAATCAAGAAAATAAACCCATTGTCTTCTGGTTTTTTTGTTTTAATGGCAACAATTTTACGCGATTTAATTAGGAACATTTAAGAGACACAGCAGGGGGGCTTTTAAATGGTTCATCTTGAAGCAAAAGAAAAAAAAAAAAGATTAGTCTACTTGGGCAGAGTAGATTTGGTACACAGCTATAATTATTATGATGGTGAAGAAGACATGTATATTTAAATGGAGCAGTTTAAACACGTGGAAGAAGTGCCTATCTGGAAACAATTACAACAATAATCAGAGGGAGAAATTTAGTCAGACGTGCTCAAGTCTTTATTGAGTGAGTTCTAAATGGCACACACCAAAATGTACATAAAATGGAAAGACTATTACCGCCTTATTACAGAGCAGTGCATAAAAATCTCCATTATTGTGTGTTACAGTGAGGTCAGGACGCGATCGGGGCGGTGCAGACTGTAAACAGGGCAAAACAAAATTATTTAGGGAAAACCTGTGAAAATCTGGATGAACAAAAGAATAATTTCTGAATTAAGATGGCGAAAAAACATTCTATTTATTGTTTCTTATAGGAAATACTGATGAACTCGACCATTTTAGAGCAGTTGTGGTAAAAATAATTGTCACAAATAAGATGGCAAAGGAGAGATGAGGTTAACATTGAATGGCTGAATGGCTCAGGATCTGTTTTGGATGCCCCCTGGACGTATTTTTGGGAAGTGTTCTGGGCATGTCCCGCCAGGAGATGGGACCAAGGACACAATGGAGGGTCTATAACTCAACTGGCCTGGGCATTAGGGCTGTAGTCCACTGAAGTTATGTCCAGTACAGCAATGAATCGACCGAAATCAATCAAACAATATGTGAGGGACTTACCAGAGTCTTATAAACAAGTGACTTCACATTAAACAGGTGATAAAACATTTAGAAAATATGGCTGTAAAATATATTGTTATCTAAAAATCATCTATGTTATCTTAAATAAAATGAAATGTAATTAAGTAATACATTAGACCAGCTTTTTCAATGCAAAGAGTTTATGCAACTAATCAACCAATCAAAATTTAGTCGACCAAGACCTTCACCGACCATCAGCCCAACTGGGTACACATTAGGATTTTATTGGAGGAAGTGTGTGGGGAGAAGGAAGTCTGGGCATCTCTGCTTAGACTGCTACCCCACAGCCCCAGCCCTGACCTCTCATCCAGGTCATTATTTACCTAAATGGTGTCAGACAAAGGGCCCCTCGATGTGGGACAAAGCATCTCCCAACATTAAAACCCGACCACCCTCAGCTGCTCGCTTTTGGGGTCACCGCAGCAAACACAGGGATTTGTTTTAAGCCGGATACACTTCCTGTCGCAGTCGGCCATGTACTGTGACTGAAGTCGGCAGCGTGGGTGAAGTGTCTTGACCAAGAGCACAACGGCAGTGTTCACTTTGAGTGGGAAGCAATCCACCATTCCAGTCAGAAGGCAACCCACTCAACCTCCCACCAAGGCGTTATATTACTGCTGCGTCAGGAACACTGCGAGTATTCAGGTGCAGTGCTGGAGACTTTTTTACTCCTTTGTGCAATATGTTAGGAAGCCATGAAATAACTTGAGTTTGGATGTGTGCATGTTTTTAACGTTGCACTTTTATCTTCATTTATTTATTTATTTATTTGCACTTGCACCGGACGAGGATTGCACTCAATTTCGTTGTATTATGTACAATGACAATAAAGTTATTATTATTATTATTATTATCATCAGTATTAGTACTGTGACATGTCATCCACCATGTTCAAATATGTGTGATCAGAATATTAGCAGTCAATAGAACCCAGGAGAAGGCAAGGCAAGTTTATTTGTACAGCACAATTCATACACAGAGTAATTCAAAAGTGCTCTACAGAGGAAAAAGACATGTTAAAAGTACAAGGACAAGAGTTACAATTCAAATCAGATTTAAAAATTATAATTATAATCCATATAAAATTACATCAGAAGAAAAGTGTGCAGATGAAAACACTTTCTGTTGTCATATGGACAGCTAAAGAACAGATTTAAGTCTGGACTTGAACATTGTCAGAGCAGAGGTCTAACATCGTCAGGGAGACTGCTCCAGAGTTGAGCTGCTTCACTGAGTTTAGTCCTGGCTCTGGGTCCAGCAGAGACCTGTCCCTGAGGTCCTCAGAGTCCCAGCAGAGACCTGTCCCTGAGGTCCTCAGAGTCCCAGCAGAGACCTGTCCCTGAGGTCCTCAGAGTCTCAGCAGAGACCTGTCCCTGAGGTCCTCAGAGTCTGAGATGGTTCATATGGGACCAACAGGTCAGGAGATGTACTTTGGTGCTAAGCCATGGAGAGACTTGTACACAAGCAGAGCTGTTTTAAAGTCTGTTCTCTGAGCGACAGGAAGCCAGTGCAGAGACCTGAGGACAGGACTAATATGGTCATACTTCCTGGTTGTAGTCAGGATCTGAGCAGCAGCGTTCTGGACGTCCTGCAGCTGTCTCACAGCTGGTTTAGTGAGTCCAGTGAGCAGACCGTTACAGTAGTCTAACCTGCTGGAGATAAACGCATGGAATAAGTCTCTCTAGGTCTGGTGTAGACAGTAAACCTTTGTTTCTGGCAATGTTTTTGAGATGGAAGAAATCCAGCTGCCCAAAGTGGACAAACTGAGCGCCGGAGATAAAGAAACTCGTGTTTCTTATCACACACACATTCTTTAAACTGTTTCAAACTAAACTGATTCTATTCAAGCAGAGGTGAGAGGAGTTCAGTGTGTTAATATTAAAAGCATGGGGCTGGAGCATCAGTAGAAGATCACACAGTCCATCTACTCTCCCCTCACACAGATGTATTATATTTAATATGTGAGAATGGGTTGAAAAGACCCTGAGTTTCCCCCTCAAAGCCGATTAGAGAGAAAATCCGTGCATAGCCTAATTATGGCCCTGGCTGATCAATAGCAGTCATCCGCCTGGCAGCGAGGGGCCGAGCAGGCTGGAGAAGTGTGGCTGAGTGATGCCGCTCTGCTGGACGTGCCGCTCCCCTTCCCTCCCGATCCATCTTCATCCGGCCGTAAGTGTGCGCAAAAGGCAAAGGCGCGCAGAAGGTAAAGCCCGCATCAAAGCCGCGGCGTTATTTTTATATCCAATAGATCAGCGGGCAGACAAAGCTTTATTTGCACCAGGAGGGAGATATTTTACCGCCGCCGTACGGTTTTATGTTGGAGAGGTGTCAGCCGCGGGAAATGGATGGCTAATGCATAGGGAAAGCGCGGTTCGCCTCGGCATGCCGCACGTCAGAGAGAGGGGAGGGGGGGTAGTGCTGGGGATTTAGGGCCCCTGGGGGTCCAACACAGAGGAGGGGGGGTAGTAGTGAGTGAGTGAAGCATCCGGTCCAGCACTCATACGGAAGATCATAACAGTTGAATACATAAGAGCATGATGAGACGGGTTTAGGAGGGAAACAGAGAGGACTGAGGTTTATGGGACAGAGCGAAGAGTTGGCCATGGATGTTTATTTTGTTTTGGGCAAAAATTAAACTAGTTAGTCTCAATCTAAATGTCAATGTGTAGGATCTATCACTCTTTGTGCCAGGTCCCAAGCCCAGATATATAAGGGGAGGGTTGTGTCAGGATGAGCATCAGGCGTAAAACTAATCATTAAGTGAGCCAAGGCATGCTTCAGGGCAGAGGATTTGTTAGAGCGATGCCAGAAAGCTGGACAGAAAGACGACATATAATCTAAATATACACAACTTTTTTATGCACCACCAAACACAGAATCGCAGGCAAGGTGGGTTAAGTGTCTTGCCCAAGGACACAACAACAGTATGACCTGGGGAAAGTGGGATTCAAACCCCTAATGTAGCCCAATGTAGCATTCACGGAAATAAAGAAATCAGTATAATCAGAAGCATGAGCTGAGTATTACTGACCATTCTTCAGTTCAGTTTCAGTTTATAAGGAAAACTTTTGTGCCCACTTTGGGAAATTTGTCCTCTGCATTTGCCCCATCCTTCAATGCCGCTGGGGTTGAAACTGTCAGGAGCAGAGACCGACCGCAGTGCAGCGTCCTGGGACCTTTCTCCAGATCTTGAGCCAGGATCCCTGCAGCTGGAGGATGAGTCTGTTGTGTATGTTTCAGGTTGATGGGAGAAGCAGACAACACAACACAGAAAGGTCCCACACAGTCCGGGAATCAAACCTGGGACTTTCTTACGGTGGCCCTGAAGACCAAGTCAACACAACAAAATCAAAAACACGCAAACAAAAACTGAAACACACACACAAACTTGGAAAACACAAACAAATTCAGAAACACGCATTTGGAAACACAATTCAATTCAATGCAATTCATTTCTTTTTGGATGTGAGTTTTCCAAGTTCGTGTGTGTGTTTTCAAATTTGTGTGCTTGTTTTCATGTGTGTGTGTGTGTTTTTTGTATTGGCTGGTGTGACTTTCCTTTCAGGACCACTGTATGTTGTTGCTGTGAGGCAAGAGGGCCACCTTGCTGTCATGTCTTATGATATAAAAATGTAAGAAACATCTTGTGTTTTTTTGTTATTTTGTGGGGTTGTATGCACCGAGCCTTCATTTAAAATCAGTGGACAGCTTCTCATAATGGCACGTAGCATTTCCACTGAAGTATTAACGTATTTAAAGACTAAGACTAGTCTCCCTCTAGTAAAAGCCCTCATTTATAGATTTGTAAAATGTAAACATCGCCCCACAAACAAATCGTCTGTAACATTTCCACATTAAGTCGCTCCATTCCTGCGCCGGTACAGGACCATTAGCCAGTTGTTAAAATCTCGTGCTCTCCTCTCTCTCCATGACATGAATTCAGATTTGGGGCTGTATCCTGCAAAGAGTTAACAAGATTTACAATGCTGCTCGAAACACAGAGCCACCCTGTCATATTTCCTACTCATGCTAAATAGAAATCTTAAGACGTAATTGGAATTTACTGCATACCTGAATAACTGCATATAAATAAGCACACATTTCATCGGGGGGTTTGGCTGACACTGTTTGGTCGCATAAAAACTGATGCATGCATTATAATACACAGCAAATAATCTTATTTTGCCGGAGCCTTTGCTACATGCCTGGGATTCGGTCCAAATTACCGAGGATTCAAACAAGCGTTTTCAATTTATTAAACCTATATGGGCAACATTTCATTTTAATGGGACAATTTATTTCTGGGAAAGGATTATCAGGGGTGGGTTGAAAGCGTGCAGTGTGTAAATCTGACAGTGGTGGTCTCATTTAAAGGAAAGAGAAGCGTGAGAGATCAGGCCTGATGCAGCGGACCAGGGATTTAGAGCACAAGACCAAACCTAGTAAAGTATTTTCTATATTTTACTAATTGAAAGCCAGAATGTGATTATTTGTTCTCTGCATTTGACCCAACCTTCAATGCCAGTACCCATAGCCTGGCCGGTCAGACAAACTTGTTTCCTAATCTATAAAAAGGAAATTAGTCTCTTAAAATGTATTTCTGTGGGTGGAACAATCACAGACAGAGTAACCAATCAAAGTAAGCAAAAGAAAATGTGAAGGATTCTTGCTGGTTTTGCCATAAAACACCAGAATCCGGTGTTTTATGAGCAGCTCTGTACTTATTTGTGAACGGGGACAGCAGCAGAAGCCGTCGTACAAAGACTTGTGGAAAAAGTGGGTTTGTTTGAATGTGGCGGGACGTCAGAGGGACTTTACTGTTGTTAAAATGGAAACAGGACGAAGGCAAAAATCCCACAGAGAACTGAACAACAACGAGGACTTCAGCAGAACCAACAGGTGACGAAGGAAAGCACTGTTAATCAGGTCAGAGAAGTTACTAAATTCGCCCTGCTTCCATAATCGTAAGCCGAGCTGCAGATAAACGGCTGGGATAGGCCAGTTCCAAATCAACCAAGGAGAAACGGTTCACTATCACTGAGGAACCAGACTGTCCTGCTTGTGAAAGGAAAGGAGAGGCTGGCTGACCATGATAGGAAAACTGACCCAGACGGAGGAAGAACACGCAAACACCACAAAGAAAGTTCATAGCTGTTTTCATTCATTATGTCCAGCTCAGTATCAGGACAGTTTTCTCACAGGACAGCATCCTTGCATTAGAGCCTCAACCATAAAAAACAAACAAACAAATAAACAAAACACTCCTATAAAACAGCCAGCCACAGGAATCAGGAAGAACTTGGACCAATTTGTCACCCTATACTATTACATGATAAACATTAAGCTTTGAGTTGCCCTTATTTTCTAATGTGATCCAGCATTTATCTGAACCTCATTAAACACTGTTTAAACAGAAAATGTGTTTGTGTTTTAATTTCCTTCTGTTTTCTCTATTTGTTGTTGTTTTCTGTGTAAACTAAGCTGAAGCATTTTATACACAGAAGAGTGAGTAATCAGACCTGATCTGTCGGAGCGCTACGATTCTTTACAAAGGTCTGAAACATTTTCATGATTGGATGAACCACCTGCTGCAACCACAAGGTTAGTTTAGCTTCCAAACAGAGTTGCCAGATCTGACTGACAGTTCCCAGCCCAAACAGAACTTAAAACTGGCCTAACACAATAAAAACTAGGTAGACACAGATGACCTGCAGTACTGCCACATCAGCTGTGGATCAGATACAAGATCTTCTGCTTCAGGAGGACCAGATGATTCAGTCTCTGAACACAAGAATCCAACTGCAGGAAGTGAGTGAGGTGTGCTGCCCATCCAGGAGTGACATTATAAGAAAAGTTGCACACAACCTGGTTCTGCGATTGTTTTATTCCATTTGTCTCAATGAGGGAGCAAAATAAACAGATCTGAGTCAGGTCCAGTCACGAAAGTAAACTTATTAAAGTAGAATTTGTGGTGACTGATGAATTAAATCTGAGCAAACACTGACAAACTACTGTGGACCTTTTCTGTAACTACTTGATTTGCTTAACATTGAATTAAAACAATGTAAATTTCATATTGTTTAGCTTACCAATGGCCGAAATGCAAAACCTCCGCTCTGCAGTAAAAGTGGTGAAAAAACTCTTATCTACACTTTGGAAAGCACAAATACCTAAATAATTATTGGTAACACATAATATAGCATTACAATCTAAAATCTTTCTATTATATATTGTGATCTTTAAAAAATAGCACTCTGCAAGAAAAACACTTTTTTTGGTTTGTTTTCTCAAAAAAATGCATTTTTCAGATTGAAGGTTTTGCTTTTTGGCCATGATTATATGCTAATTATAGATGCTAATTGCCACATTAAATAAAATGGCTAAATGTTGACACACTCGCTAATGTTTTCTGACCAGGCTCTAATATCACTCACAGGAGGTCGAGTGAAACCTGTCCTGTAATATTCATCATTTGCAGTGTTTGGTGGCTGGTGCTAAATCCTCCATTAAAAATGCACGGTTGTCATTTTAACTTCTTCCACTCTTTGGAACGCAAACTTTCTGTTTACAAACACAAGAAGGGGCTATAGACTTGCACATTTCAGAACTGTTTTCGTTTGATAGGGGACTGAAGGTGGCTCTAGAGTGGCTTACACCTTCTCTAAACATATTTTTCCATACAGAACCAGAGTAAAATGTAGTTTTTTCCTGACTATGAATAGCCTGTTTCCACTCTGACTCTGCACAGCTCTGATACACGTTTTACAATAATCTACAAACCTACTTACAAAACAAACACACGTACCAATTTTAACATCAATGTGATCATGACACACCAAAGCCGGATTCCTCTCTCGGGCCTGAGCTCCTGTTCCGGAGGCTGAGAGGCAGGAGACGCTCGTTGACTTTGGCCATGTCTCCCAGACAAATTCCTCAATTCTCCTCACCTTTATGAGGCTGCATGCGCTCCCTGAATTTGGTGGAGGAGGACACAAATCCTGCCGATGGGATTGGCAGTCATGCCCCGGTCTCCAGGACTGATGTAAAGTGGCCGGTGGCGGCGCGACCCCCGCTCGAGAGGGCTCAGCGGATTTGGAGATAATGACATTGCCGCCTCTATTAAGATTCACATTAACCATTTCAGCGCACGACCCCATTTCCCTTTGTCCCAGCCGCGGTCGTGCTCCGGATTTTACAAATACTGAGGTTCAAAAGGAGCTTGTCGGGGCAATAGGGGTGTGACAAAAGCATATTCTGCCAAATTCTCTGCATAACAAGATGTCAAGAGGGTGAGAGTGGGACAATGTTAGCGATCATACAACAAGGACATTTGTTTACCCAGAATGATGTTCCTCTGCTCCTCGCAACAGCAGCAGCGTGGCTAACTTTCCTGCTGTTGATTTTATTGAAACCACCACAAAATGAAAGACATGAGCTTTAGAACTTCCAGCTCTGTGATTTGTGTTAGGACAAAGTGATCCCACGATTATCTCCACCTCAGACTTTACTCCTTTGACAACTTGTTCTTGCATTTTTCTTTGTTTCTCTTTTCTCTTATTTATGTTTATCTTCTGTACTTTTTCTCTGTTAAACTAGACTCTGTGTGAGGCTGGTGTGTGTCTGTGTGAGGATGGTGTGTGTCTGTGTGAGGATGGTGTGTGTCTGTGTGAGGATGGTGTGTGTCTGTGTGAGACAGGTGTGTGTCTGTGTGAGGATGGTGTGTGTGTGTGTGAGGATGGTGTGTATCTGTGTGAGGATGGTGTGTGTCTGTGTGAGACAGGTGTGTGTCTGTGTGAGGATGGTGTGTGTCTGTGTGAGGATGGTGTGTGTCTGTGTGAGACAGGTGTGTGTCTGTGTGAGGATGGTGTGTGTCTGTGTGAGGATGGTGTGTGTCTGTGTGAGACAGGTGTGTGTCTGTGTGAGGCTGGTGTGTGTCTGTGTGAGGATGGTGTGTGTCTGTGTGAGGATGGTGTGTGTGTCTGTGTGAGGATGGTGTGTGTCTGTGTGAGGCTGGAGCTAAAGCTGTATTAGCTTCAGTAAACAGGAGACTACTTCAGGTTCACATTCAGCTTTCTGTGCATTAAACTCACTTCTCTGCTCCACTTTAACACATTTTAACTTCTGAACATATAACCACACGAGTTTAACGTCCAGTCTAAACTATAAATTAACTGCTTCTCAACACGAGAGCCAAACTGTACCAAACCAGAAACAGCTGTTGCTAACCTTATTTTTCAAAAAAAGTTGGCACACATTGAGCTTATCCTCTGAATTCAGCTGTTTATCACAAGGACAAGACGCATTTCATTAAAAATAACATTTCCCCTTTTTATTTCTGTTCTTTGGCTTGTTTTTTTTAATTTATTTTATTTTATTTTTTGTCAGGATTCTTTTTCATACTTGCATAGCTCCATTTTTTCTAAATCAGTGCCAGAGCTGGACCCCTTTAGATGCTTTGGACGTATGCTGCCCCAATAGAAATGTGCCTATGGAGGATCTATTGTACAGGTTTTTGGAGGTAGGAGAAACTTACACAGGAACAATGAGAACATACAAAATCCACAATCAAACCTGGGACTAATGCTACCACTCTGCCACATTAAGGACTTGTTTTAGATCAGTGGTTTCCAAAGTGGGGTCCAAGGCCCCCTGGGAGTCCGTGAAGGTACTGCAGGGGGGCCCCCAGAGGCTGTCTATATTAAGTACATAAAAATAAATTGAGTTTGAAATGCACTGTAAAAAACAATGCTGCAAAAACTCAAGGCAACAGGATCCCTCAAGATTTTTGACGTTTGGTGATCAACTCAAAATCTCAAGTTTTCAACAACTAATATTTTTTACTCACCAAATTTAATGTTCATACATCTAAAAACTTGAAACTTTAAGTTTTACTCACTATCTTTATTTTTTCCAACTCATCTTACAGCAACTGACTCCACTGTTCAGAAAAAGTATTAAAAAAAATACTACATTTAACAAAAGAATAACCTTTTCTGAACACTGTAAGTTGGCTGTAAGATGAGTAAAAAATAATGATAGAGAGAAAAACTTAAAAATTACAAAAGTTTTTAGACGTATGAACATCAAATTAAGTGAAAGTGTGGAAAACTTGAGATTTTGAGTTGGCCCCAAAAATCTTGAGGGATCCTTTGCCTTGAGTTATTGAGTTTTCACAGCATTTTATGTATTTGTTTAAAAATATAACTTTAAAACACTTTTTAGCCAAGTGTCTTTTGTAATGTTTTTATAGAAATATATGGAGAAAAACATGAAAATAAAATTTGGGATTGAGGGAAGTTGTATTGTTGGGGGTCTGCGTGAGGTTTTGGTAAATTTAAGGAGGGGCCGTGACGCTCCTCACTCTGGGAATGGCTGTTTTAGATGATTATACAGCTGCTTTTTTCCTCCCACTTCAGTTATAATATGCTCACCTCTGTCCAGAAATAATCCGACATGATAGCCCCTTTAACTGCAAACAAACTATAACCTATAGGACCTGTATAACTTTCATGCAACATACAGCCATGCTTCAAAACCCTCCCAGAGTCGAGCGCGTCTGCAGAAATATTCAGAGGCGACCAAACACGCCTGCATCTTTCCCACCAGCCAGCTCTCTCCAGAAAAAGAGGACAAAAAGAGGCTGTCTATATGCAAAGATACAGTGGAAACACATCCCACTTGTTGAAAGCAAGCCTCACTTAACATTCATAGAACAAACTATTCCACTGAAAATGCATCACCGAGCCTCTATCTCACTCTCACCATAATTATTCTTTCTTTACAGACTGGAGAAGTGACCCGTCTTTTTCTTCTTTCTCTTGCCACACAAACATACAGACAATCCTCCCTCCGACTGCGACTCCCGGAGCTGCGGGGCTGTGGGAGGGAGGCCGAGAGATTGTTTGTCTCCCCCGGTGACAGCGCGGTACAGTGGGGACGGGGGGACGGTGAGAACGAGAGCCTCCTGTCTCCGGGTGATGGCTCGATCAGGTCCAGAGCGGCGGGGAGCCACAATGAGCTTCTCTCTATGTGTGAGGAGAGCGTCTGTGTGTCTGCAGAGAGATTGGACCATTTCTTTTCCAGGAGTGGCGAGAGATGAGATGTGGTCTGTGAGTGGTAAAAACGAAAGTGTATTGCAAAAGTAAAACAAAAAAAAAACACACAAAAACAAAGCAAAGAATGTATACTTTAAAACATGCTGCTATAGAATATTCCCACCATTTTTTATTTGCTGTATCTGTGTGGAGTTTGCATCTTCTCCCTGTGTCTGGATAGGTTTACTGTGGATACTCTGCTTTCTCCCATCAACCTAAAACATGCACAATATGCTAAATCCTGGCTACAAGATCTGGAGAAGGGTCCTTGGATGCACTGCTGCTGACAGATTTAACCCCAGGAGCATTAAATGCAGAGGACAAATTTCCCTATGAGGCCAATAAAGTCTACAGTTGTGTACAAAATAAGAGCAGTGTGTGTAACAAAGTGAGTAAATCTCCAAATCCTTATTCTAGCTTTTATTTCCAGCACATACTAATGCATGGGCAACACTGCTCATTCTATTTCAAATCAAAACAGGGACAAAAATGATCAAATTTGTTATTCCTTTACAGAAAGTGAAGAAAAATGCGATCTTGGTATTTATTTATTGTTTTTTTATTGTATTACTTTTCTTTGGTTTTACTGGTTCTTATTATTTAATGGGGACTGGTGGAGCTGAATAGAGTCATTTATTGTTATTTATTGTTCAGCACTTTGGAAACTGTTTTGTTTGTAAAATGTGCTGTACAAATAAAGTGGATTTGGATTTTTAGGGAAAGGAGATTGTTCCGGAGCCTCCATAACGTTACTCTGTTCGACCCTGAACCAAGATGCTGCTCTTTTACTGTGTTTTGGGTCATTGTCTTGTTGAAACAAACACATTTCAATGACATTTCTTCTTCAGCATAAGGCAACATAACCTTTTGAAGTATTTGGATATATTTAAAGTGATCTATGATCGCTGTGTTCCATAAAAATCATCCCATATCATGATGCTTGCTAGAAGAGGCTTTGTTGTCTTCAGTGTCCTGGGGCTGGGACTCAGTGTTTAGGGTCCTCTGAAAAACTGTCTGTGGACCCTAGACCCCCCCCAAAACAAAAAAACAATCACTTTCATCAGTTCACAAAGGCGTCTTCTAATTGTTACAGCCCTCACAGATATTTTTATATCTTCTTTAATCTCCCTGGAGCTGATCATTGGCTGATCCTTCGCCTTTTTGTCTCTTCTTCAGTCCATTTGAATGATGATTTTTCATTTTCTAACATGTCTTTCAGGTTTTGGTTGTCATTTTAGAGCCTTTACGATCATTTTCTGTTCTTCTTTATATGTTTTCCCCCTCTCCTGTCAATTTTTTTTATCAAAGTATGCTGTTCTCCTGATGAATGTCTCGAATGTCCTTTTTTACTCAGATTTTTGGAGATAAATGCATCCAATGTGTCCGATGTAAAACGATCAAACCAACGCCGGATCAGTATTACAACTCCCATAGGTGGAGGATTTGCTGCGCCAACCGCTGAAGCAAAATGCTGCGATGTTGTCCAATGTATTTAAAGGGAACATCTTATGACATCTTTGCTAAAAGGCTAACCACTCTGCCACCCTGATTCCTAGTGAGTGCAGTGTTACTAAAAATAGAGCAAGAAAACATGGAAAAACTCTTTTGCAATTAACTAGCAGTGCGAAAGACACAATACCGAACATTAAAACAACCCTAAGGGAGCCGCTATTCAAACGATTAAAACATTTATTAGTACTGAAGCCCATAAAACAACACTGAATTATCAACTGTTCATCAGGGAGTCGCTAATGGAGCCAACTCTGAAACGCATCACTGTTTTATTAGGCTTGATATGACCGTGCTTAGATAATAGACATTTTAATTGTCTAAAAAAGTGAGATTTTGGGTTGAGTTTGCATGTTTTAGTGTCTTCCTGTTACTATCTTCCAGTATTTGTTTCTAGGGATACACAGAGCTACATTAAGTTTACAGGATTTTACAGTTGAGGAACTCCAGCACATTTTATTGCCCTAAAGGATTATGGGAAAGGTTGCTTTTGGGCTTGCTTTCAAGTTTTAAATTTATCTTGATCTCGGAGGATAAAAGGCAAAAGAGTAGTACAGGTAGATTTACAGACTTAAAAGTTGAGTCGGGTTTCACCAAAAGCTAAAAAAGACATCGACATTCATCATAAACGGCACAGAAAACTGCTTACAACTTTTTTTTCACATCAGAAGGCGGTCACTGGGTCGGAAAGTAATGGACTTACTTACTGGAGTGAGGCTGTCCATCCTTTTCTCTATACTGCCTTTCCAGAGACACTTTTTATTTATTTTTTTAAACTAACATCAATGTGAAACTTTTCCTGTACATCACTGACTTAAATATAGGTGAAAATGTATGTAAATGAGGCATTATATGTGTAAAAATGCGCAAAACAAAAACAAAATCTGAATATTAGAAAGATCCAGGTTTAAAATTCTTGACTTATTTTGTGACATGTTCTATTAAAAAGGCTTTTACAGAGGAGATTATGGATCTGATTTTGTTTTAAATAGGTAATAAGAAAATACAGACAATAGCTTTAAAAGAATAAACATTTTTTAGCTTGTTTTTAGGAATAATATGCCCAATAGATCTGGCTAGGAATTCAACAACTCCCTCTGTAAAAGCCTTTTAGTTAAGTACAAGACTGGACATTTTGGTGTTTGTAGTTGAAGTGGAGATTTCTGACTGAAGAAAAACTAAATTTGTTAAAACAGCCTTTGAAATGAATATTTTCAATAGACATCTATGGGTAACAAACTGGACCAAAACAACCAAAATTGAAAAATAAAAAAATATCTATGTTTTTTGACTGTAGTGTCTTCCCTTAAACAACACCAGAATAAAAAGTAGAGACAATGCATTCAGAATGATCTGTGTTGATATAAAAGACGATAAAACAGATGCACATGGCTCAGTCAGGAGAGATGCTTGCTCACTAACTCAAAGGTTGGCGGTTCAAGTCCCGCTGTCGGCATTGTGTACTGTCCTAGCCTATGTATAAATACTGAATGTCAGCGTTACTATGTTTGATGGTGGTCAGATGGGCCATAGGTACAAAATGTCAGCCACACTTCTGTCAGTCTGCCCCTGGAACAGCTGAGTCTACAAAAGTAACCCACCACGACCGAGTGTGACTGAGGAGAGAAGGAATAATGGCCCAAACTGTAAAGTGCTTTAAGGAGCTCAGCGAGCTTGTAAAGCGCAATATAAACCCAATCCATTTTTATTATTATATACAAAATCTCAATCTAATCAAATTTTCTGTGGAAAATCTTGCTCTGTCAGTGGCGTTTTATGGACAAACATCAATCCTGTCACTGACCTTGATTCTGTAGCGATTACAGACTGTGTGGCGTTGTGCAACACTACATTTCCTCACACATTAGAACACCATCAATGAGCTTCTTCACACATCTTTGACCTTGTTGGGATCTGTTTGTTTGGATTTTTTTTTCCGCCTCTGATGAATCTAGATTTCTTCTTTGTTTATGTTAAAGATTAGTGTAACCCACGTCACATAGGCCACTTCCGGTCACAAGGTTATTGTGGCGGGACAGGTTCCTTTAAGTTCCGGTGGTCACACTTCCTCCTCTTGCTCCTCTGCTGCTCTCGCTGTGGTTGGCATGCTCTGGACGGCGTGGTTGACTAAACCGACTGAATAGACAAAAATAACTCTACTCTACACTTTTGCTTAACCTCTCGCTTCATTTCTGCTCAACGGTCAGGTTTTTTTTCTGTTCCGGATTCAAATTCAACTTCAGATGGCGAGCTAAGACCCACCTGCACACCGCATCGTGGTAGGATACAGTGAACCATTTTTTTTCTCAATCAAGCCCAAATTGTATTACCTGGACAATTACTTTTTCAAACGCATACAGACTTCATATTACACACTAAAAAATACCACACATTTGGGTTGCAAATCAGAACTTGAAGTAATCTGGGACATTGTGCTATTTTTTGTTTTTTTCTTTTATTGTTCATACCTTTTATATATGTGTATATATACATTCCCATATATATCTATATTACTTTATCATAATATACTATTGGTATAATATATATATATATATATATATATATATATATATATATATATATATATATTAGTATGTATTATTAGTAATTCATTATACTATATCTTTAATATATTAATCATTGAACTATTTATTCTTTTGTGTTGTGTCTTTATTTACACCCATTGGCTCCCCGACTGAATCTACTTCTGAATCTATTTACAAACAGTCAGTCCGTAGCCCCTAGTGCGTTGTATTAACAATTTTATGTGGAGATCTTTTTTTTTTATTTTGGCTTTTCCCTTCTTGGGTTATTGTGAGGGAAATTCAGGTTATGCTAGAGCTGCAGAGAAAAGGTTAAGGTTTACTTTATTGAACCAGTAAGGAAATTCCTCTTTTTACATTTGACCCATCCTTCACTGCCACTGGGTCAACCTGTTTGAGGAGCAGAGGGCGACCGCGGTGCAGCGCCCGGGGACCCTTCTCCAGATCTGAGCCAGGATCCTGGTCAGGAGGACCTACAACTGGAGAATTAGCCTGTCGTTTTAGGTCGATGGGGGAAACCGGAGCACCAGGGGGAATTCTACCCAAACATGGGGAGATTATGCAAACTCCACAGTGAAAGACCTCAAACAGTCCGGGAATCAAACCCGGGACCTTCTTGCTGTGACATCACAATAGGCTGGAGACTCATAAAGTCATAAAGTCAGAAGATAGCAGGTCTAATCTAAAGTAACAAGACAGAGATAGAGGTCACAATTTAGTTATAAACATAAGAATATAGGAAAAGGAAACCAAAACTTCTCTTACAGTCATCACAGCAAAATCATCCCTGGTCTGCAGTGATAAGAATACTGATTTGGCAAAGGTTTTACGCTTTTTCGCCAGATGCCCTTTCTGACACAACCTGACCTCTTCTTTTATCCAGGTCTGGTACCAGATTAAGCCAGGATGTACCCAGTACATAACCAGGACTAACCTAGGTCTAAACTTGGACTAAACCAGGACAGTACATTACCAGGACTAAACTAGGACTAAACCAGGACTAAACTAGGACATACCCAGTACATAGTCAGGACTAAACCAGAGTCAGGACTAAACCAGAGTCAGGACTAAACCATAGTCAGGAATAAACCAGAGTCAGGACTAAACCATAGTCAGGACTAAACCAGAGTCAGGACTAAACCAGAGTCAGGACTAAACCATAGTCAGGACTAAACCAGAGTCAGGACTAAACCATAGTCAGGACTAAACCAGAGTCAGGACTAAACCAGAGTCAGGACTAAACCAGAGTCAGGACTAAACCAGGACTAAACCAGGACTAAACCAGGACTAAACCAGGACATACCCAGTACATAGTCAGGACTAAACCAGTACATAGTCAGAATTAAACCAGGACATAGCCAGCACTAAACTAGGACTAAACCAGGACTAAACCAGGACATAGCCAGCACTAAACCAGGACTAACCCAGGATTAAACCAGGACATAGCCAGTCAGTAACTAGAGCATAGCCAGTACATATCCAGGACTAAACTAGGACTAATTTAGGACCAAACCAGGACTAAGCGGTGGTCTTTACATTAAAATTTGTCCCCAACCAAATCACTAAACATGACTCTAAACTTAACATAATCAGGACCTAACTGCAAAAGCCTCACCAGATGAAAACACTGTCCTCAGGTCGTCTACAGTGGCTTTGTGACTCCATGGGGATGGATTCTTGAAGTAAATCACAAACTAAATGACTAAATCCTTATAAAACCTAACCTAAATAACTTTGTATCAGCAACAGCACAGGGGGAAAAGCCACAACGCTTAGGCTTCCTTTGAAAAATTCTTTTTTATAAAAATGAACTCAAACACAACTACTTTAACACATCTCCAAAAACAGCATAAACATAAAACTAATCTGTAATAGCATTTCTTCTGCATTTATTTTTACAGTGCATCATTCAGTATTTAGTCACCATTTCATCCTCGCTCATGTTTTATTGAATCCTGTCTGCGTTTATTTTATTTGCTGGTCTTTCCTCTCTCTCTCCCATATGATGTGAGGCAGTAGTTATGCCGGTGCATGTAGGACCCTCCTCCTGTCCCGGTGAAGGGTGAGGAGGTCGCGGTCCTTCCAGGGGGAGGAAGGGGGAGGGGGGGGTTTACGACGACACAAATGGAGAGACAGAGATCTGATTTGTCTTCAGCGGAGCGTGCTGCTGGCATGCTCACACGTCAGAGAGGGGCAGGACGGGGGACATGCCGGGTACACACAAGACCACAGCGTCCCGCGGTGGAGGAGGGGGGCGTCAGAGAGAGGGGGGGTGGAGGTGAAGGAGGAGGAGGAGGAGGAGGAGGAGGTAAAGTTGTAAATTAGCCCGGCTTGACAGAGGGACAGCCAGAGAACAGGACACACCTTGACCCCAGTTTACGACGTCCAGCTGAGCCCCAGGGGAGGAACATCTACTCATCTTCATGGAGCAAGCACCAAGCAAATACACTGAATAATAATAATAATAATAATAATTTTTGTATTATTTTATTTATTTTGAGCAAGCGAGTAGTTCATGGTGTGCAACCAACAACAAAACACAAGGCTGAGAAAACAAAAAACAACATCAAGATAATAAATTATTGTGTAATAATATTCATAACATTATTTTTAGCAGAACAGTAAGTTATCATAATAAACCATACAGAAACGATCTGCTCAAAAAGGAGTGGGAAGAAGTAAAACTTATTTAATCCCACCCTGTCTCCAAAAAACATAACACAGACACCACCTTCCCTATGGACCCCAAACCCAAGATTTATCGTATAATACATCAATTACTAATAAAGATATATATTATTCTTATATAGGCTGTTAGAATAATATTTAGCCATTACATCAAAAATAATTTATGGTAATTGTTAGTATATAATTCAAAAGGTAAGATTTTTAATAATTAATAAGTTGTATTCTATTAAGTATACTATATATATCACTCATTCCCAAAGTCAAGGCTGTCGTGGCCCCCGTAAATTTCTGAAAATCCCACGCGGACCCCCAACTATACAACTTCGCTTTTTTCATGTTTTTCTCCATATATTTTTATAAAAGCATTACAAAAACACTGTAACACTCTAATTATTTTCAAATTATATTTTTTATGTACTTTATGTTTTTAGGTACTTAATATTTTCATTGACTAATTGTTTTTTTTTAATATTTTTAGCTTTTATTTGTTGTTATGGACCAAAACCATGTGTCTGAAATAAAGAATTAATTAACATTTAAATTAAAATGAAATATAGACAGCCTCTGGGGGCCCCCTTGCAGTACCTTCGCGGACCCCCAGGGGGCCCCGGACCCCACTTTGGGAACCACTGATATATATAATATAAATGAGTCTGCGTATGTACACTCACAATGTGTTAATAATAATAATAATGTGATAGTAACATTAGCTTCTTTTGCTTTCCTAATATTTATTCACCTTCTTTTGTTGCTTTGTCAGTAGAGTCGCTCAGTCAGTTTCCCTACTCTAACCCGAAGTTTGGTGGTTCGACCCCCGCTATCGGCATTGTATACTGCCATTGTGTCCTTGGGCAAAACACTTCACCCACCTTTCCGGTATGAATGAGAGTGTGATTGGTGATGGTTGGCGAGGCTGTAGGTGCAGGGTACAATGGCCGGTTGGTTGTAGGGCTGACACTAAAGCCTGCGACACACAAACCCAACGCCCGACAGAAGAAGAGGCAGGGCCACTGCTTTGTCGTTTGTCGTATTCTGAGCAGCTCTGTACGTCCTGCGTATCTCAGAGAAGTAATAACCATTCACATCAGTAGGCTGTGCTAGTCACTAAACACTGCAATCTTTAGGCGTTTAACACAAGTATTTATCAGTGAATAATCATCATTTGCGCCATATTAAACACGTCTTAAAGAAATGAATAAAAGGGACTGGATTATTGCAGCTGTTTGCCTCAGTGGGGGATTATATTTTAATCTAGACGAGGTTAAAGCTAAGTTAAGCTAACTGCAGCAAATTAGCACAAGGCTAAAGCTAAGGTAAGCTAACTGCAGCACATTAGCACAAGGTTAAAGCTAAGATAAGCTAACTGCAGCACATTAGCGTCACAGATGTGGGAAATTTTGGCTATTTTACGGAGCCGGATCATTTGGTTCGGCTCTTTATTTTACCAACTATATCTTTTATATTTCAGCCAAATTTAGCGCAGTTTTGACAAATAAGTTGTATTGTGTACTCATACATATAAATACATGGATTGTAACGAAGAATTCAAAATTTCCGACTACCCAACAAACTTTATTTACTCAGAACCACTCTACTACACACAGCATATAAACACAGCTAGAATTAAGCATAAAAATAAAAAGGACAGATGTTTACTTTTTTAATTTAAACACAACCCTAACAATAAGCAGGGCTTTGTTCAGCAGTAAAAAGTAAAAACAAAAAACTTTATCATACATATATGGCCTAATAAAAAATAAATAAGTATGTAACTGTAATGTTTAACTTTTATTTTTCAGGGTAGATTGATATGTACCGACTCGTACGTATCACTAGTGGGAAACATAATGAAGTTGTTGTAAAACAGAAACTTCCTTACATTTTGATGTTAAACGTGAGCTGTTTGTTTGACAAACTGTGAAACAGGACGCCTGACACAGATTCGACATGTTCCATCAGCCAGAACTGGGTCCAACTGTCTCCTGCTACGTCCGACGATGCAGAACAAACAAACTCACGGCGCCAAACTCGTCACGCGACCAATAATCGTCCCGGTGAGTCCCGGCTAACAGACGACACTAACAGTCTCACCAGATTTACTTATTCACCTACACACATTTGTCTTTGGACAGTGGGAGGAAAAGTCAAAGAGAGAGAACATGCACACACTTCAAATGATTACTTGTCTCCATTTCATTATAAAAAAGAAAAAATAAACTGTACCATTTGCCAGAACAGAGAATGCTGATAAAAAACACCACAGTTAGCTCCAATTTGATTAATCTTGAGGATCGCTAATGTCACTTTTCACCCGGCGCAATATAAACTCTCAACATGTACTGTGTCCTCTTTGAATCTGTAATGCATATGAATAACTATTTATATAAACTGATTAATGGGGAAATGCAAAGGAAAATTCAGTCAAATGTTAACCAATTAAGTCTTTGTGAGACATAAAGCTGCCTTTTATTCCTGATAACATTACCATCAAAGCACGTTTTTGCACCTATTGCTTATTTCTGCATTAATGTTGCTTATCAGCCAAGCCACAGTACACTCTGATAGCAATATATCTCCAGCTGATAACATCTACATGGCTCACTTCTAGTTTTCCTGCCCATATTTCTACTGCATTGGATACCACACGCATACATTATAAAAAAAAAAACAGTTTTCAAAGTACAAGCCAAAGAAACTCGGAGTATACGGAGGATATATCGAGAAAATTGGCTATTTATTAAACAAATTAATCTCACGCTTGGCAGTCCATCGATCGGCTGTTTTCGTCGTTGCTTTATTTGCAATCATGGATCCCATTAATGGAGAAAATTACCCAGTCACCCCGAGGTGCTGCCGAGCCGGGGAGGACAGGGTTAACCCACTGTGCAGAGATGTGCAGCACTGTCTCTGTGTCTGGGTGATGTGTACACAAATAAGATAAGTAAATGGGAAAATTGTGTATTATGATTACTTTATATTCATATGCATACGGTTATTTTTAGTATTTTGGTTGTTCAGCAGAGTTTACACATTTTTAATTCTGTGTGTATCTATTTTATGTTTCAGTTTACTGTTTTTTGGAAATTAACATAACTTCACGTCAATATTAGACACAGCATTATTTGATTTTTGAAGATTTCTTTTTGGCTTTTTCATATTTGTTTGACAGAAGAAGCAGGAGATCGGAGAAAACTTTTTTCACTGAGGGCCACAAATTGAAAAATAGATGTGGTTGAATCAAAAGCCTAGTTTTTAATTGTAAACATAAAATCAAATAAAAATCGAGATTGAACAATATGGGGGGAAAAAATTGTGATACATTTTTTTTTCCATATTGCCCATCCCTATGTTGAGGAAGTTTTGGTCCAGTTTTCTGTTTTAACAAGAGGCTTTAACACTGAAATAAAGAAAATGTAAGAACGCGAGAATGGGAGAAATGTCTCACGTACAGCCATGAGGAGGTATAAGCCCTGATAGAAATGTGTGATCACAAAAGCAACTAAGTTTTTTAGCTTATTAGTGGAAAAATTAAGGCATTGGGATTCGCCATACAGTAGAGCAGTGGCGCTTAAAGCAAATATTGTGTTTCATTTATCAACCATGCCATACTTTGTCTGAATAATGTGGACAGCAGGGATATGCAGTGGTCTGCCTCTCTGCCCTGCCTCTGCCGCCTCGCCCGGCATAAAAATAACACTGACCACGGTTCTCTGTCGTCTGCCGCTCAGGCCGAGACCATTGTTGATTCTTAGATGTCTGACATATTTATAAAAGCCCAAACAGAAACCTAACACTGCTTGAATCTGCTGCTGCTTTTCTGTTTACATCAAACAAACAGGAACAGGTATTTAGATTTTTGTCAGTCAGTATTTTCTAGTTTACTGAAAGACAAAATCAAATATCCATAATCCTCTCTGTAAAGGCCTTTTTAATGAACAGCAAATGCCTTTTTATGTCGACAAAATGAATCAAGAATTTTAAACCTTCATCTGTCCAATGTTCAGATTTAGTTTAGTTAAACTTTCTTCTATATTCTATGACCAAAAATGCTAACTTCAGGAGCTCAAAAACCTTTTCCGGGGATAAAATCAGGAAGCTAACTAGCCAAACTAACTTCTGTCTCTCAAGATCAGACTTTTTTACATCCATTTTTTAATTTTATTCACATTATTGCTTCTTTGACTGGTTTGTAGGCTACACGATGGCAGCTTGGGACCCAGCTCTTGGTCTTGTGTCTTCATTTGCGTGTGGTTTTCAGGCATCTCTCGGTCCTGTGGGGCGGAGGTGAGGAGACTTAGCACCCCTCCTGCTCCACACTGCGCCCCGACACTCTCTAATAAATCATGTAATCCCTGCTACGGGACGACAAACATGGGCCAGATCTAATCGGGACTTGGCAGAAGCTCTTTATCTGGGACCATCTCGGGCTGGTCACACACAGAGTAGAGTCTCGCACTCGTCACCACCGGCGCTCAAAGCCTGGATAAACACAGACGGATCAGACCGGGAACGACTGCTCTGGGTGGAAATAATAATGTAAAGAGAGCCATATTCATAAGTTTAGTTGAGGAGAAGGAGTCTGCAGGAAGTGTGGTAGCCGATGTTCATCTAAACTTAAAGTTACACTGTGTAAGATTCCCGGTCTTGCGCCTCTAGAGGCCACAGGTGCCACTGCACCGTCGCAAAACGTAAACTCTAGGGCCCCTCCTCCTTCTGAAACTGTGCGAGTGTGCGTCTATTTCCATCATTGTTTCAACTTTAGTTGACCTGCTGCTACCTTTGGAAGTTTGGACTGGATCTTCTATAGAGTTAGCGCTAGCGTTAGCTTATCAACAAATATCGCGCAATGGTCGCAGTAAAAACAACTAATAACTGTATGAAAAAGCACGTTCTAAAGAAAAAATAAAGAGGCTAATTTACCTGCCCAACAATAAAGATGCAAAAATGTGATCCGATTTGCAGCCTTCTCTGTCTCTCATCTGACGCCAGCGAGCAAAAGTCTGTCCGATGTTGACTCTTGTCTGCGATCTGGTGCGGTCCCTTTCACATTTTCTTCATCTTCTTGTGTCCTTCGGCCCTGACGAACTGGCAAAAATAACAACGCTAAAAGTAGCTTCCTGGTTATACTGCGCCTCAAGTCGTTCCCTGTCACGTGACTTTTCCTGAACAGCGGAGCGCTCCCGGCCAAGTTGCGAGGGTGGTTTCTCAGTACAGAAGCCCCGCTCGGAGCAACAGATCGCGCCTCAGGCCTTATAATCGCTCAAAAAATCACAAAAACAAGTCAGTATGCCCCACATATTTAGGAGAAAAGTTACACAGTGTAACTTTAAGAATGTGGTGGTTACGTGGGACGTCAGAGGGACTTTACTGTTGTTAAAATGGAAACAAGGGAGACTGATTCTCAACGAGGACTTCAGCAGAACCAACAGGTGACGGAGGAAAGCACTAAACGCTGTTAATCAGCTCAGAGAAGTTATTACATTCACTCTGGAGCCATCTTGATTATTTCTAATAGATTAGCTTCTGTATTTGTAAGACGTGCTGCAGATAAACAGCTGTGATAGGTCAGGTCCACTGTGTAGAAACGGTTTGCTGTCGCTGAGGAACCAGGGCTTGCTGGCGAGGCTACAACAACACACTGATTTTTTTCTATTTGTGGTGTTGAAAAAAATGCAATAAATCTAAATCTAAATAACAGTAATTGCCTCACAACATGAGTTATGTTTGCCAAGAACAACTCAAGTAAGCCACAGTTTTTTTAGGATTGTCACTTTTGGTAGAGTCATTTAGTTTTTTGTGTGTGGACACCTGATAAACTGCAAATTTATCAAAACTGCTATGAAAACTGGTACTGAGGTGACAGTAGCTCGGTAGGTAGAGCCATTGTATATTTATTGTGTCCATGAGCAAGAAACTTCACATGCCTCACTTGTATGAATGTGTTAGTGTGATGTTTGGTGGTGGTCAGAGATGCTGCTGGCACAAAGAGGCAGCCACGCTTCTGTCAGCCTGCCACAGGGCAGCTGTGGCTACAGAAGGAGCTCACCACCACAGAGTGAGACTGAGGAGAGAAGGAAGAATGCACCAAATTATAAAGCAACTCTGAGTGTCTAAAAAGCACTATGTAAGACTATCGCATTATTATTTTCACTGCTACACCTGCTACAATTACTATTACTACTAAAACTACCACGACTACTGCTATTTTGCCACCAATGTTGAAATTATGCTTTTTTCAGGCTTTTTGAAATAATGTTGGACATCTTTGCATTAGTATTTCAGGTTTTGTAACTTAAAATAATGTTTATGTGGAAAATGTGGCATAGTGGCTAGCACTCCTGCCTCACAGCAAGAAGTGTCCCGGGTTCGATTCCCGGACCGGGTGGGGCCTTTCTGTGTGGAGTTTGCATGTTCTCCCCGTGTCTGCGTAGGTTTCCTCTACCACCAAAAACCTGTACAATAGGTTCCCCATGGGGCCAGGACTCCCCTGTAAAAGAGATTCTGAATCTCAGTGGGACTTTCCTGGTTAAATAAAATGTCTTCTTTTGGGAGCTGTTACTTTGACTTTGCAGCAAACGCTTGGATTAGGTGTCTGTCGCCCCCTGCTGGCAATGGTTGGAACTGAACGAGCATAAAATGCTTAATTAGCTTGGCTGTTAGCAACATGATGCTAACAGATAAATAAATGAGCTGACTGCTTTGTAGTGACGGAGTTTTAAGGCTGAAATGATCAGAATGAGTCCGGTGATGGTGTATGGGCTTTAAAAACGCACAGGAGCACTTCCTGGTTTCACGTTTCTATGTAGAGCTGTGAGCGTTTTCAGCTCTGGAGAAGGGCAGCGCCTCAGCATACAGGATTACTCAAAGATGAATGAAACAAAATACTTCTCCAGACCTGTTTTTGAGATGGAAATAACATTATCTAGCTGCTTTTTCCACTGGATATACCAATAAATTAGTCACCCATCAAGTCTTATATTAATACTGGACGATCATGACGATTTGTACATTACTTGCAGTCTCACATCTTTCTTCCTGTCTTGATAAAATCTCATTTGAACTGGTCTTTTACCTGTAAATATCCTCAGTGTCAGTTACAGGTAGCTGTCTGCCTTCTTTCCTTTTCTCTAACACCTTTCCCCGACATGAATCAACCGCTCTGCCAATTCACCAGGGAGCCATCTCTGGGAATACACCGGCGCTCCGACTTACTTTGTATTGTAATAGATGCATTGTGCCGCTCAAAGAATATCCCGGCCCGTATTCAAGTCGAATGAACAAAAAGGACTATGGCATATAAGAAAGAAGTCAGATCCAAGGGAATAGGGGAAAACTGAGAGACTAGGGGGAAGTAATTAGAAAAAAGATGGGATCGGAGGAGGTTTGGTTGCTCTAGAAGTGAAAATCTAATTTCTATATAATGTCATTTAAATCCGGTGATCCAGGAATTGTATTTGAACTGGGATTATCGGAATCATCGGCGCGTGAATGTTGGAGATCCGCGGCTGTGTTTGTGTGTGGGTGCGGAGAGGAGACAGGGAGGGGCGGGATTTAGTGTTCCCCAAGTTCACAAGTTGCGAGCTTTTTTTGGGAAGGAGGGTGGGGGGTGATTATAGCGGTGGAAAGAAAAAATGAAATCCATTTAAAATTGAATGAAAAGATGGGTGCATCAGGGAGAAGAGAAGAGAGAAGGTGCTCAGTGGGAAAACAAATGAATCTGCAGAAAGTCAAACTTATTTTAGAAACTTTTGGTCTTGTGTGGAAACTGACAATGAGTGAGGAGATACTGCCGGGGAGAAAACATTACACAACACACAAAACGTTTAGACCTAGATATACAGTGCTCCATTCAGTGTCTCATCTGTACAGTGGTTCTCAGCTGATGGGTCGGGACCAAGGCGGTACGCACCACAGAGGTCACAGAAGTCTGGACCTCAGTGTGTTTTTAATGTGTGCTCTATATGTAAGGATAAACTGGAACTAAACCAGGACTATACCACAACTAAACCAGGACTAAATCTGATCCAAACCAAATCTAAAACAGGTTTAAACCAGGACTAAACCAGGAGTAAATCAGGCCTAAAACAGGTTTAAACATGGTCTACACCAGGGCTAAACCAGGACTAAACATGGTCTAAACAAGGGCTAAACCAGGACTAAACATGGTCTAAACAAGGGCTAAACCAGGTCTAAACCAGGACTAAACCTGGAGTAAATCAGGTCTAAAACAGGTCTAAAAATGGTCTACACCAGGTCTAAAGAAGACTTAAACCGCGACCAGACATGACTTACACCAGGACTAAATCTGGTCTAAACATGGGCTAAACCAGGTCTAAACCAGGACTAAACCTGGAGTAAATCAGGTCTAAAAATGGTCTACACCAGGTCTAAAGCAGACTTAAACCGCAACCAGACATAACTTACACCAGGACTAAATCTGGTCTAAACAAGGGCTAAACCTGGAGTAAATCAGGTCTAAAACAGGTCTAAAAATGGTCTACACCAGGTCTAAAGCAGACTTAAACCGCGACCAGACATGACTTACACAAGGACTAAAACTGGTCTAGACACAGTCCACACCGGGACTAAACCAGGTCTAAATCAGGGCTAAATCAGGACTAACTGGCACTAAACCAGGACTGAACACGTTCTAAAAATTGGGATAACCAGGTCCAAACCAGGACAAAACCAGATCTAAAACAGGACTGTACATGGTCTACACCAGCTCTGAACATTGTCTAAACCATGACTTAATCAGGTCTATACACGGTCTACACCAAGTCTAAAGCAGGATTAAGCCACGACAAAACTAGGCCTAAACCAGGTCTAAACCACATCTAAACCAGGTCTAAACTGAGTCTAAACAGGACTCAACCTAACACAATGGACCTTGGTATTTTTAAAATTCGTACGGCCCTGGTCAGGACCTAAAAGTGGGTCAACGTCCGTTTGATCTGAAGCCTGACTCACTGAACGGGTCGACCAAGGCGCAGTGGGTTAAGCCTTCGCCCACAAACCAGAGGGTTGTTGGTTCAAATGTCACCTGAAGAGCATACTGTCAATGTGTCCCTGGGCAAGACACTTCAATCAACATTGTCCACTCCAGTCACAGTACAAAAAAACTAAACAAAACTGCCAAATCACCGCTGTGGAGAGCCTAAATATGTAAGGGAGCAGCCCAAAACAAAACAATCATGTATTTTGACTCAACTAAATACAAAAACGTATCATTCACAGTGGGTCGATAGAGATGTTTGATGGTTCGATCCCCGCTACCAAGGCTGGAAGTGTTGTTGTTCAGAGATAGACTTCTGCAGACCTTAGATGTAGCGAGTGATTATTGGAGTCACTGTTGCCTTTACCATCTGAAATCAGTCTGACCATTTTCCTCTGACCTCTCAACCAGGCATTTTCACCACAGAACTGCCACTCACTGGACCAAAAATGGTCTAAATGCATTCATTTTAAGAGCCTCATAGATTAAAATAAGAAAACAAAAAATGCAAGATTAAAATATATGATCAGAAAAAGCTAGATCTTCTCCGTTTCCTCTCCAGTGTGAAGCCTGTTTCTCTGCTGTCTCTCTGGTCATATGGACACCTGCTGCTCTCATACCACACCTGCCATGTTATTTTATTTACATCAGCATTAATCACCTATTTATTTATTCAGATCCACTCCCAAACTGCACTGAGGGGATTTATAAAGTTGTCTTGAATCACAGCTCTGACTGATGAGGGATTTTTCTCACAATCATAAATTTCACTGTCTCTCAGATTTCCATTTCCCCGAAGAGAAGCCGAGCCTAAGACAAGTTTTATTATCCTCCGCAGACATGCACGCCACATACATATGCAGAGTACGGTCACTGTTGACTATGGCTGTGCTTATTTTATTGTCCACACACAAACAAACAAAGAGAGAAGATGGTTTGTCCCGCTCTGGAGCTGCGGAAAGGGTTCACTCTGGGAAACGACCCATTTAGCCACACAGACACTCATTTACTCACATTTATTCACTATGGGACAAATGTAATCACGTGTATTTTGGATTCCACTGGAGGGCAAAACAAACATGGCGACGAGCAGCCAATTAAGTATTTAGATGGCCCAACAACTCAGGACTAAAACTACAAATATTGAGCTGTGACCCGAAGTCAGGTCACTGCCAAAGCTGGACTTCAGAAACCTGTCTCCCTACCTTCACGACACAAAGCAGTTTATAAACGCACCGAAAGCTATTTTTTCAGTCAGGGTGGGTCATCAACCCGCCATATGGGATGGGCATTTCTAGTTTTTTATGTCTGTTAAGACTCTCACTCGTCCATGGTAAATGCATTGCAACAAAAGGTTTAAAAAGGCAGTCATCTGGATTTGATTTTTAAAGTTGAAGATGTTTCACCTCTTATCCAAGAGGCTTTCTCAATTTTGAAATTCAACTGGTAGGAGCTGGTTTACCGCATTTTCCGGACTATAAGTCGCTCCGGAGTATAAGTCGAACTCGCCAAAAATGCATAATGAAGAGGAAAAAAAAGTACATAAGTCACACTGGACTATAAGTCACATTTTTGGGGGGAAATTTATTTTACAAAATCCGACACCAAGAACAGACATTTCATGATGAAAGGCAAGTTATAGTAATAATAGAATAGAGAACAACAGCTGAATAGGTGTGTGGTTTGCTAACGTAACACATTGATGGTTATTCAGCTACATGAAGCATAAACAACGAACTGAATAGGTGTCTCGTATGTTAACGTAATATATTAACAGTTATTCACATAACTATAGCATAAAGAACATAATATAATAAGTTCACCAAACTCACCATCTCACTCCTAATCACTAAATCCTTTAAATTCTTCATCCTCGGTGTCGCTTCTGAACAACTCCGCCAACTCCGGAGGTAGACGAAGCGCCGCTTCCTCCTCTGCGTGGCTGTCGTCAGACTCAGCATCAGTTCCATTTCCAATTATTCCGCTCTTTCTCAGTTGTCTTTATAGCCTAAGTTGTTAGTGGTAATGTTTACATTTTAAATTGTCAGTGGTACAGGTGCAGCAGATGCTGGTACACAAGCCTAGAGCGCCCTCTAACCAACACCTGAAATATTTTAATATATAAGTCACACCTGAGTATACGTCACACCCCGAGACAGACTATGAACAAAAGTGTGACTTATAGTCCAGAAAATACGGTATATGCTCCTGGGAAGGAGGAGTTAGAACTGAAACTAACTTCTATTGGTTCAGGAGACTATGAAGAGCCTGAGTGGTTTTTGGTTGTTAGGAGTCCTTTGTCCTCAGCTGGAGTGAGTGGCAGAGTCGTTAACCCTCATGGGCCTGGTCAGCTCCTCCAGATGTTAATGACCTGAGTGAAACTGGTTTGTTTTGTTTGGGTTTCAGGAGACTGTTGTAGACAGAAGGAAGGTTGTATCTGAGACCACCATTTCTGTTTAAAGAAGGTTTATCTTTTTTGACAAAGATTGCTTCTTTCACTCCTCGCTCAAACCATCTTTTCTCTCTGGCTAAGATTCGGACCTCACTGTCTTCAAAGGAGTGGTTTGTGTTAGTTTTTTTTTTTATAATAAAAGGTGAGTACGACTGACAGACAGACACAAACTACCATTAAGCTGGCTTAATGCAATTTCTTTTAAATACTGTGACGTTATGTTCGCTGCAAATGTGTGAGTATTTAAATGACTAACCTTTCTCATTGTTCGCCCACCCGGGGAGAGGGAATCATTTAAGAGCACAAATCCACTTTCATCTCATTTCTGAGTCAGTTTTATCTGATGAGATTCTGTAGAAACACAGATCTAACCTGAGTAAACAGTGGCTTCAGCTGACGTCAGTGGAGTAACGTTAAACCAGTGTCTGAGTAACATCACTGTGAAAATATCAAAACATGCATGTCCCACATAAAGCCAGGAATCATTTGAGGAAATAAATCAGTGAAAAAGTTTGAAAAACACAGCACTAAATGTTGACAAATGATGAAGTCCAAGGTTTTATTTAGTATCTGTGATCCAGGTTAATAAGTGAAGTGGTTAGACAGGAGCTCAATACCACTACTGTGCCTGCAGATACAAGAAGAGGGTTAAATTAAGAAGGGCAGCTGGCATGAAAACCTGCCAAAATACCAATCTGAAAAAAAAAAAATCCCTATGGCGGCCCCTTAATGGAAAAGGGGAGAATTAAATAAACATAATAAATCTAGTTGTGACAGATTTGACAAAATATGAAGCGATTAGGGCCACCTCTGAGGTTATTGTAAACAAAATTTCTATTTAATCAAGCATTATTTTGTACAATAGAAGTGTCTTGTTGAGGCTGTACATGTCCTTAACTTATAATAACACTTATCTTGTCTGATTGTGACATGAGTAATGTAAGAGTACTGTTACTTCAAAATAATATCACTCAAGTAGAAGTAAAAAAGTATGTGGTGAAAAAATGACCGTAGGACTATAAAACATATCATCTGATTCATGTTTTAGTTTTGAAGTGATCAGACAAAACATAAAATAATGGAGACAATGCTGCTTTTTAAAACAATAAACATGAATCAAAATAATACAAGAACAAAGTGAGGGACAAGAAACACACATTTATAATAATAATAATAATAATAATAATAATAATTGTGATAAAACTACTCTTGGAAGTACAATTTATTCAAAAGATTACCCAAGTACTGCGTTATCGATACTCACATGATACTCATTTGGGTATCAAGTACTTGAATAAAGTATTGAAGCACATGCATCACCTTGGGTTAACTTACTCCAGTGTTTTCAGCCAAAACATTCCCACCCAGCACAGTGGACTGGTAACATTTTTTTTTTTTTTGGTGAAAAAGTGTGACTTATAACCATGGATTTCCACTGCATGTGTATCCGCTGCACTGCGGGCCGCCACCGAACGACGGCGCAAACCACGGCCTTCTGGATCGGTCTCCACTCCACTGAGCCCTGAGCAGCTCGGGAAGAGCATGCACGAGAAGCATGAGCTTGTGAAGAACAGAAAACAATAGTTTAATATAAGATTGCTTTGGAGTTCACTTCACTTTCATTGGGCCATACCATCTTGTGGATGCCCGATCCCGTCAGACCTCGGAAGCTAAGCAGGGTAGGGCCTGGTCAGTTCCTGGATGGGAGACCGCTGGGGAACACCAGGAAGCCTCTGTGAATGTGAGTGAGTGGTTGGTGGTGGTCAGAGGTCCGTTGGTGCAGATGTGTGCAGCCGCGCTTCTGTCAGTCTACCCCAGGGTAAACTGTGGCTACAAAATGTAGCTTACCACCACCGAGTATGGAGTGAATGAAATACCCTTTACCTACTGTGTGTAAAGCACTTTGGGTGACTTGTGTCATAGTTAACGCGCTATATAAATACCATTCCCTTTCCCCTTTCCCTTTCCCTTTCATTAACAGGGAAGTAGCTGGGCACGAAAAAGCTATACGAGGGTAATAAATGTTTAATCGTGTCTGACATAGTTTCTGTAGTACGTAAACGGCCTTCTAAGACGGACTATATCAAAGATAATATGAGAAATATTGATTAAATGTAAATTTTGTAATCAAAAACGTTTGTACAAAGTTACATTACTTTTAAATCCGGATGTTTTGCATGTCCAGTTTCCTGTTTGGTGTGATCTGAGCTGCATCTGAGCTGAACGGACTCCGCGGTCAAACAAAATAGACTGGCTGCGTATCTCCAACGCATGGTGGAGGCTGTGGAAACGCTCTCATTCACTACAACAGCTGCGTATTTACTGCAGAGTGTGTGGCACAGTGCAGCGGAGCGGAGTCGCATGCAGTGGAAATTGGGAGTAAGAAATGATGAGTATCAGTATCGAGTAAATCCTCCCCAAAAGTAATCAGTATCGTATTGAATCTAAAAAGTCTAATATCGCCCTTCACTACCTCTCACCACTACAGATTAAAAATATTTTTGTGGCCTTAATGAACTTGACCTGATTGTATTCAGTGTGAATGAAGCCAAAAAGAACAAACAGCTGCTATTTAGCCTCTATTATAACCATTAATATATTTTTCAAAGATCAACACGATACATTATTGTGTAAAAAAGCCTCCTCTTGTGCCCCTGACCTTCTTCTCTTTCAGATTTGAACCATATAACCTGAAATCTGTAAAATCCATCCTCTCCTCTCACTCTCCACTGTCCTCTGCTTTTAGCTCTCAGCCCACGCTCCTTAAAAGCTTTTCACAGGCTGACAGTGAAAGGTGCTGCTGCTCTATTATCCAGATCAACTGTGTTTAGAGACTGGAGAGCGTTTGGAGCCGCGCGGCAATAGTTTAAAAAGGAGATAACCATTTCACCGTCGGACACTGAAAGGAACATTTGAATTGAGCGAGAGGCAGAGGTGCGTGCGCTGGAGCTAATGCTAAGACTGCTGCAGGACTCAAAAGCTTACAGCATACAGGCTCTCATATAGGTCAGTTGTTTTCATTCATTCATTTTCTTTGGCTCATTGCTGTTACGGGTCGCAGGTGCTGGAGCTTATCCTAGAAACTATGGGCCAAAGGTAGGACAGTGGTCAGTTAGACACTTAGCTGTTGTGCTTGCTCTCATTCTTATACAATCAAAGCTGACTTATCAAGAAAGGTAGTTGTGGGGTTGATTCAGTTTCATTGATAACTAATTGGCAAATAACCCTTTTGTGTCATAACCAAGGGGGAAACAAGGGGGAAAAGAAACCAAAATGCAAGACAGCAAATGAAAAGACTTTAATAAATGAAGAAGTCAAAGTCAAAGTCTGCTTTATTGTCAATTCTGCCACATGTACAGGACATACAGAGAATTGAAATTGTGTTACTCTCAAACTCTCAGTGTAAACAAGTAACAGTATGTAAAAAAACCCACTATAAACACTACAGATAGTGCAATAGATAATAAGAAAATATAAATATATGTATAATATACAATATACAAATAAGGGAATGCAAAAAGTAGCTAAACTACAGTACAACGATTAAATATGACATAAGGTACTTAACAGATTAGGGCCATTTGAGACCAGAGCAGTGCAAAAGTCCAAATAAAAAGTCCCAACACAAAAATCCCAAAATCCAAAAACAGAGGAATGACAAAATGTAAAATTGAAAACTAAAAAAGGCACAATAGATGAAAAACACAATCGCGCTGGAGATGCTGGAGATGCTGGAGATGCTGGAGGCTGAGGCATGGGGCGCAGGCAAAATACGACAATGAAACCACAAGAAAATGGGAGAACACAGGGTTTAAATACGGGACGATGCACAGGTGAAACACATCAGGGCGGGGCAGGCTATCACAGGAGGGCAGGAAGTAAAACAGAAAAACACAAGGACTAACTAGACATCAAAATAAAACACAAGGGAAACAAGACATGAGCACAGACAGGACCGTGACAGTTTATGCACAAAGGGGTCTGGCACTATGAGTTTGGCTGGATACTACAAAAGTTGGTATCTCAAATTCTATTAAATTTGACAAACCAAGCTTATGTAGGATTCATAAAGCGCTTGGGGAGCTACTGGTAGCTGGCGTGCCACAGGTTGGAGACCCCTGTCCTAACACAAGGTGGGATGAAGCCTTAGAGAACTCATGGTACCATGAGAAGGACATGCAGACTCCACCCAGAGAGTTTGTGTGTTGGCCGGCCCGAGGATCGGAACCCACGATCTCCTTGCTAGGAGGTAAGTGCTCTGCCACCCATTTACTATTTCATCACAAAGAATTAGCGTATCTTTAAAATCCAACAACTAATCCTTTCCTTCTTAGCTTATTACTGACCTTTCTCTCTGAGCGGTGACAGTGGCAAAGCAAGAAGGTCCCAGGTTTGATTCGTGGACTGGGCGGCTGAGTTTGCATGTTCTCCCTGTGTCTGGGTGGGGTTCCTCTGGGTGCTCCGGTTTCCTCCATCAACCTAAAACATGCACAATAATCCTCCAGCAGTAGATACTCCTGACCAGGATCCCGGCACAGAAAGATGGGGCAAATGCAAATTTTCCTTATGCGGACAATAAAGTATGCCTTGACCTTCCTTATTACTTACCAACTCGCAAACCATTTATTATTTCCTTTATTTAACCAAGTAAAAAAACTCATTGAGATTAAAAACCTCTTTTTCAAGAGTGACCTGGCCAAGAGCAGCAGCGACATGGGTACAACAATACAATACAAAACAACAGTCATCCACAAACATGAATTACACGATGTAGAAATCTACAATAAAAGATTAGTACAAAAATACCACAACAACAATTAGTGTGATTCTAAAAACAATTACATTTACCAATAGAATTTGTTTCATGCTCCTTTATAGAGGATTTGAATTCTCCCAAAGTAATAAGAGCTGTCAAGTTTAGTTCCTTTTGTAACTCATTCCATGAAGAAGGGGCAGCATGTTTGAATGCTGTCTTTCCCAGCTCTGTCCTGACCCTCGGAACTACCATCTGTAAGAACTTTTGAGAGCGTAAACCATATTGCTGTTGGTTTCTAACCATATATATACAAAGGTAAGATGGAAGCAGCCCAATAATACATTTATAAACAAAAATCAGCCAGTGGTCTGCGGACATACAGAGAGGGGTACTCGGCAACAGCATACAGCGTACAATGATGGACACGATTTCCACAGCCTGTAATAAAACGCAAAGCACTGTGGTACACACTGTCCAACTTCTTGAGGTGCTGTGTAGGTGCATTCATAAAAAGCAGATCACCATAATCCAACATGGGTAAAAAAGTTACAGAAACAAGGCGTTTCCTTACTAAAAGAGAAAAGCTCGATTTATTCCTGAAAATGAAACCCAACTTAAGCTTCAAACCATAACTACTTGAGGCGGTAAAAAAGCCCACTGCAATCCAACAATGCATGGCTAATGAGAAATGCTAATACAATTGTAGCATCCACATTGATGAGTACATTTCCAGGACTTGATTTTTCACAATAGCCTCTCACACACGATCAGCCTGTGGACCGTGTACAGCGCCTGTCTCCTGTCTCTGCCTGGTCCCTCTGCTCCCCAGCCGACGCACACAGTAACACCGCACCGCGCCGTTACAAGGGAGCCCTCCGGATGCTACAGGTGCGTCTTTGTCTTCGAGTCTGACAGGCCTGAAAGGGGGAGCATGTTCCTCGGCGCGCTGAGGCTGATTGTACTGGCGTTATCGAGCCGCTCCCCGGTGTAATGGAGATACAGACTGGTGTAGCAGAAACACTGGAGCCTTTATCTCCGGCGAGCAGCAGACGGCGAGGTGAGAGTTCTCCTTTTACTGGCAGCCTCTCTCCCGTTCGTCCAAATACGAGCTTTAACTCCGAGCGTCTTACTGGTGGTGGCTATTGTCACTTGTGAAAAGCTCGGGAGACTAACTTTCTTTGTCTCGTCACAACATTCTTTTTTTATTTTTTATCTGCTAGAGCTGTTGTCAGGGATTGCAGGAGGCTTGAAACTATCCAAGCAACTTTGGGCTTGAGGCAGCGTATATTCAGTAAAAAAACATTCACTCTCATGTTCAAACACTATGGGACATTTAGATTCTTTAGTTTACCTGTATATGCATTTCTTTGGACAGTGGAAGGAAACCAAGAAAAACAAATCTAACACATAACTCTTGGGACCTATTTTCTTTTGTACAAAAATGTACAAAAGCATACCTGGAGTTGTGTTTTGTTTCATTCATGCCTGTTTGAGAAATCCTGTATTCTCTGAGGCCTGTTTTGCACATGGGGCCATCCATAGCCAACAACTAAGATGGGTGCTAAACTGCAAGGGCAGTGATAAAATATGCGGCCGCTATTATTGGGCGTGTTGCGCGTGAATTACTAAGACAAACTTCGGGGCCGGTGACAGTGCAAACAGATGGGGCGGAACTATTTAAATGGCATCATTGCGTGTATTGTTTTGCGTCATGGAAGGTGCGGAAGTGGAACACAAACGGAAGCAAAAATGTAACCTAGTGGCAAACACTCTAACCCTACGTATTTGTTCATTTCTTCTCCTTCGTCTCACACGAATCACAGCAGCCAAATCTGTGCAAAAGATTAGCACGTCCTTCTCCAACGTGCTACATTTCTACGCTATTTTCGCACGCAAAGTCATGGTAAGCCTTGATAAATAATATTGCGGGCGGTAAATGAATGAATTTGCATTTTCTCCGCCTTCCATTTTGCGCACTCTGGGAAGAACGCCTCAGTTTACAGATTCATTAGGTCATAGGAGCAAAATCTGCATTGCGTTCGCTCTGCTCCTGTAAGACACGCAAATCTCAACTGCGTCTGGGTTTGCTCCAATTTTAGCGCATCTTATTCAGTTAGCGTGCACGCAAACCTTTGATAAATCTGGCCCATGATGTTAATAAATAGGACCTATAAATAGTTACTGAATGTAACTCCAGTTCTCTGAATGTACGTGGCTCCTGTATATTAAACTACTGTTTTTTAAAGATATTTTCTTGGTCCTTTTAGGCTTTAATGATAGTACGAAATAGGGGAGCGATCAGAGAGAAACATTTGTCAAACTGTCAGAGTCCGGACTCTAGCCCAGGATGCCAAAGCAGGCTGTAGTTGCCCTGTACATGTGCTGCAGCTCTACGACTGAGCCATACGGTGGCGCTTTAGTGCCCTATTAAAAGATCATCAATGAAGTGAACACTGAAGTTAATACTGTTCCCTGTTACTTTGCAATATTGACTGCTAATTATTTATTGATGACCATTCATAAGCTATAGGGCTTTTATATCTCGATGCACTCAGACATTGTACTTGAGTATTGCATTGTTACTTCAATACAATATTACTCAAGTAGAAGGACGCAAAAAAAAAAAAAGGTTCAAAATGTAATTTTTACTTGTAATGTTTAGGAAGAAAGTAGGTTATTGTAACAACTGCTAGCACTCCTATTAATATTACTATCACTACTACTACTGCCAATACTGTTACTACTACTACTATCACTACTACTACTGCCAATACTGTTACTACTACTACTATCACTACTACTATTGCCAATACTGTTACTACTACTACTACTATTACTACTACTACTACTGCTGTCTCCAAGGTCAAAAATACCTATATCTAGTGTCTTTATCTTTCCACTAATGTCATATTACAACAAATGTGGTTTTATTTTGGATAGATCACTTCTTAGACATGACCAGGTCGTATACATTTTTCCACCAGGATTTAGTCTCAAAGCTCCACATACTCGTTCTGTAATGGTTAAAGTTTACCTCTGTATCACAACAGCTCTTCTGTTGCCTATAAAACCCCACTCCACAGATGTCTGTGTGACCACAGCAGACTGTAGCTGGACTCTCTCTCCTTTATGGGCCTCTCTGGACCAGCTGCTGCTCTGAACTGCCTTCAGCACAAACACAGACCACTACACAACTAACACCAGAGGCACAGGTGGCACCGGTCTGAGAAACCACAGCAAACATCAACATCAGCTGAGAGATTCACTGCTTCACGGGTAACTCTGAAAATAACGGACTTGAAAGAACCAACAAGAGTCACCAGTTTGTGCAAAAGCCAGTTTGTTGGGCTGCATAGGTCAAACTGGTGCATGATTCACAAAGCTCCTATAGACCAGTGGTTCCCAAAGTGGGGTCCGGGAAACCCTAGGGGTCCGTGGAGGTACTACGGGGGGGCCTCAGCGGTTTCTGTTTCTAAGCAATTGAGTTTAAAATGAACTACAGTTATATACTCCTTTAACAATATTACTTTTGACTGTAAAACTTAGACTGAAGTATCTCCTACAAACATTTATGAGAAACATCATTGTATCAAAAACTCCAGAAATCCCTTATAGTAAATTGTCTTTTTTTTCCAGATACACATAATTACAGTACTGCACAAATAGATGAGATGTGATGTGTGCTGCCTTCAAGCAGAACTCATGCATTACCAGGATTTTTGTTGCTGGAAAATAATAAAAAATGCTTTCAAAAGAAGTTAAAACTTGTATTGTTCATGCACGGTGATCACTGATAAGTATGTATTTTGATTATTAGGAAGACTGATGCTTAACCTAATGATGTAGTTTTGTTGTAATTATAGAATATGGATTGTAGTGTATAATGATACAACAAATGAGCTGTTTTTGAGTTTTCTTTTCTTTGGCATTGAGCTGCTATGAACTCTTGTATGTCTTAAGTATGTCTGTTGTATGTATCGTTATTGTGTGTGTAGTGTGTGAATAGTGCAAAATATAAGTAAAACATGTAATGAATATTGAGGAGACCCCAGGAAGAATAGCTACTGTTGTTTCAGTGGCTAATGGGGATCTTAATAAACTAAACTAAACTTTTAGCCAACTGTCAGTGTTTTTTGTAACACTTTTTATAGAAATCTATGGAGAAAAACAGTCCATTAAATATGGGGAAGTTTTATTGTTAGGGGTCCACATGGAATTGTCTGATTTTTGAGGGGGCCACGACGCTCTTGAATTTGAGAAAGGCTGCTATAGATCATGAATTGGAGTATTAGGACCAATGCTGTTGAGCCATATCTGTGATTTAACTCACCCTTATTGTAGCAGCTCTGTGACTTATGGACGTTTTCAGGTCTAAACCTTGGGGACAGCGACCCTCAGAGGTTTGGAGTGAATAAAGGCCTAATGAGAACAGACCAGTTCAGGTTTATCTGACTCGAAAACCTGGGGCTCTCACCCTCTCACCCTCTGTGCCTTCTCCAAACTCTCTTAGGGTCACACAGGTCCACCTCATTTACACCTGAGCAGAAGTCTGAGCAGAAGTAGTCAGCACAATGTCAGAACTTTTTGTTTATGTGAATTTTTGACCTTTCTTCCAGAAGCGCATCAGTGAGGTCAGACACCGATGTTGTGGGGAAGTCCTGGCTCGCAGTCTTCACTCTTAATTCATCCCAAATGAGTTCTGTCAGGTTGAGGTCAGGACTCTGTGCAGGTTCAGTCAAGTTCTTCCACACCAAACTCACTCATCCATGTCATGTTGGAACAGGAAGTGGCCATCCCCGATTTTTTTCTCAAAGTTTTCCACAAAGCTGCAGCCTAGGAGCTTGATTTTTTACACCTGTGGCCATGGAAGTGATTGGAACACCTGAATTCAGTTATTTGGGTGGGTGAGGGAATACTTTTGGCAATATAGTGCATGTATATAAAGCAGTTGAGTAGCAGCAATCTGCACAGTAGCAAATAAGCAGTCTAGTGTCTCCTGTGTAGTGACAATGCAAGCTCAGCGGAGACACAATAACAGCATTCAGCAAACAGTCCCTCTAGTTGTTTAAGCCAACTGCAGGTTTGTTGAATTTTGGTTGGTTTTGAGAGTTAAAAACACACTTATTTTTACCTCAGTGGAAAGGTTGCAGACACGTTTGTTTTGCAGCGTTGTTTCATGAGTTTGCACGTGAGCAGTTCTCCAGCAGAAACCAGGGTATGCATGCACACAGGATGTCAGTTTGTATCAGACTTTTCCAGGTTGAGTAATCAGGTTTCTCATAACTGGAGAAAGTGGTTGCATATTCAGATGAAATACATGTTTTTGCTCTCCGATGTCCCCTCTCTCCCTGCTGCCTGCCTCTTGTGTTGGGATCACGGGTCTGTCTGGGTGAATCTACAAAGCTCTGACAAACTGCATTGTCTGCCTCTGTCTCTCATCTTTAACACAGCCCTTCAGCACTGGCCTGGAGTGTTTGGCAGACACAACACACATCCTTTTCATTCACCTGTGAGGTATTATGGCTCACCTCCTAGACTTCAATTATACATCATAATCAATGGAGAACCCAACAGTGACATCCCCGCAACTTTTCAATAGAAAGATGCAGATTATATTCCGTTTTTCTGCCGTTGCTGCTACCTCCTATCAAGGTGAAAATGGTTGCTGAAATCCTTCCTAGCTCAGAGCAATGGCTAATCTTGAGTTTGTATGGCTGCGACATTGACAGACATCTTTCTCTCTGAATGTATGTCGCATTCAGTATAGACTTCTCCTCTTCAAGAATCGCCGAGATGCTTTGCCGCGTAACAATCAAGGTGTGGGGTTGAAAAAGCAGCCTCCTTTCTGGCTTTTGTTGGTTGATAAGAAAGAAAGGTGGCGGTGGGGGGAAGGGTAGAGGAGGAGGAGGAGGTGGTGGGAGGAGGGGGGAGAGACATGCACACAAGCAGAGATCTCAGAGAGCTGAACAAATCGGAGAACGGCATTATGGGTTGGTAAACACGGATGCCACGAGAGGCTGCCGGATTTGCCTCTTCCTATTTTCTTCATCTTTTCGGGAAGGGGCTGAAGTGCACAATGACAAGATGGAGGTGGGACGAGAGGAGAGATGGGAACAGACTAGACCAAATGAAAAAAGAAAAAAAAAACCTATATGAGAGAGAGGAGATTCTGTGTAGGATATCAGGAGACACTGAGGGCCAAAAGCAAGGGTTTGACACTGTAGATTATTATTTGGTCACATAAAAATCCCGCCATAAGGGTCACAAATCAGAATTCCACTCCAAAGCGAAGATAAATCAAGAGGGTTGCGTCAGGAAGGGCATCTGGAGTAACATCTATGCTGAATGAATGTGTGAGTTACTGCACAGTAGGAAGCAGATGGTTTGCTGACAAAGGGAAAACCTGAAAGGAAAGAAGAATTGTGCTACTACCAGTGCGAACAACTTTCTCCTAAAAACAAATATAAATCGCAGCAGCTCCTGAAAAGGCTCACTGGTAATGCAAAATAATTTCATACAAGAGACTTTGTCAGGTCTCCTGGAGTGGGCCGAAACATCTCACTCTAAAAAACACATCCAGGTGATTTTTAACTTTGTTTATTTTGACTGTTACATCAGACATGTTTGGTCAATATTTTAATGAATTCCACCTTTCAGAATTCTTCAAAAGGTGCTGTCTTAATTACAACAAAGACATGTTATACTTACTTCATTGCAAATACTAATTCCCCTGCCTCCTCCTTTCATTTTTATTTATTTTTGTCAGAAATAAAGAAAAATGCACCTGATTTTACATTTAAAAAAATTTAATTTACACATTTTGAAACAACATATTAAATGTATAAATATTTGACAAAATATATCTGTAAAATTATATTCTTTACCAGTTTAGTCAATGAGACACTGAGCTTGTCTTTCATTAGTTTCAATGGGTTAATATGAAAAGATTGCAAATATATTTTATCAACTTGGAAATAAATGATGAAATGAATACAAGTACCCCCTGCAAAGTGCCCGCGTACCCAGTACATGGCCACAAATTAAATTAACTAAACTTTGGAAAAAGTTATGGCAATGTGTTTGTAGTGTTGTAGTCAAGACTAAACTAAATGAGACAAAGACAAGGGTCAAGAGTCAAGACTGAGATGTTTAAGGACTGAGAACGAGTCAAGATTGAGACCAAGGCAAACCGAGACTGGATCGAGACCAAACCCTGTGAACTAACACTAAACCAAAAGGAAAGGAAAGTGAACATTATTGATTATTTTAATGATTTAAAGGCATTTCCTGGTTCTTCTAATGCTGAAAACAAATTATACATATTCAAAAGTCTAGTATTTTCTTATAATGTTTGGTTTTAAAATGAAATCTCAGAGTTCGCCACATCCGAGACGAGACAAGAATGATTAAAATTGGATTAGAAACGAAGACCAAGACCGAGTAAAACTGTAACCGAGACCAAGACGAGACCAAAATCATTAAAAAAATGGGCTCAAGACTGGTCTCAGGCGCTACAACACAAGTTTCTAACAAGACTTTTCATGAGTTTAGCCAGTTACTGAAGGCAAATTTCAACTTCACTTTTAGTTACTTTGAAAAGACTCAGCCCTAAATCACTTTTGTCTCTTTTGTGCCTTCACAGTCTCCTGCTGTTTTGGAAAAGCAACACATTATAATAATTTTTCATATCTCCTGTTATAATTTGAAAGCATTTTAGTTTAGAAATTTCAAATCTTCTTGTTTGTTTGTACACAGGAGAGTGATTTCCTTGCCTTCATTTGGGGAACGACAAAAACAATATCTGCTAAAAATCGAAGCTAAGACGAGCGCTATACTTTTAATAGACTGTGGAGAGATGGATGCTTGAATGACTCGGGTTTATTTTCTACCTTCTCCCGTGTTTACACTTCCTCATTTCCTGGCAATTTTCCCTGCGTGCGATTACTCTCCACACTCGGCACGGCTGGTGGTTTCTTAGACCAAAACAAGATGTGCCGCCGACTGAATTTCAATTAATACACCTCCGGGATTTTCTTCACTTGATAGGAAGGTCTGTAAAACAAATTAGTTCGGCGTAGCGCTCTAAAAATAGGAGCGACGTTGAGGGCGGCGCCGGGTGAACGGGGAGCACGGAGGTCCTGGAGGATTTCAGCTGAAGATGGATTGGTTTTTCTGTCATTTGTTTGTAATGATAGTTGGGTGTTTCTGAGTATAGTTGCTGGTTAAGCAGTTAAACAATGGGCACCTTCCAACTTCCTTCAGGACTGTATTATACACTGATCAGGCATAACATTATGACCACAGAACTTGGTCTACAGAAGCTCGTCTGTTGTATCGGACCGCCCAGGCTAGTCTTCGCTCCCCATGTTCACCATTGTGACGGAGCGCCCCTAACCCCGTCACTCAACAGGCCTCCCTGCGCCTTTTCTTCTCCCGTTCTGGGCCCATGGGAGATGCAGGCGCTGGGAGCGGATACTACATGGCACTTTGGCCGTGGGGCGCACAAACCTTTTTACTCACGTGCGCGTGCTACCGTTTCTAACATTTGGATTTATCACAAAATAAACATTTCTATTCCCGCCTTCCCTGTTTGGAGTGCGTTCGAGGGTGCACACTCGACGCCTCTACTCCCGCACAGAAACACACACTCACACAAGCGCGCCCTAACGTAGACCGCGTGGTACTCACCACTGATGAACTGGGATGCTCTCACTCGTCCCATCCTCCTACTGAGGAGCCAACCAGAAGCGCTTCCTGCCTGCACCATAAATAGCGCATCCCGGCGCGCTTCTGGTGGTCATATGACTTAAGGGACGGGCTCATTGTATTTTATATATATATGCGGACGTAGCTGTGTCTAAAGCGCAGAAAAGACAATTTCTGTGGTGGTAACTGTTGGGTCATATTTGGGTAAAGTTTTCTTATGGGACAAGGGGAATAATACTTCTTTAAAACCCAAAAAACTCCCATGTCCAATTTGAATGGTTTGCCCAAGGGAGGGGCTAAGGGGGTATTTAAAGGGCCTTTTCTCCCCCTCAGAGGGAGAGTGGTAACGCTGAAGGTGACTGTCTGGCTCTGGCTGTGAGTTCTTTGTGTTTGGTTTTTGGCATTGTTTTTGTTTGTTTTTTTGTTTTTGTATATACCTATTTTTGGATATTTTTTTTCACTGTACATATTCTGGAACTTTTTGACAATATTTCACTTTTTTTGGGAAGGCGGTGCAATAAAATGCAAAAAAACATTTGAAGACTGAGCCATCATTCATTTTTTTCCAGTCCTTTTAACCGAACCCCGACAACCATGGTTTCTTCCTTGGACGACTTTTGGTAGATACTGACAAGAGGTCACAAAAATTGTCTCCATATAGTGCTGATTCTTGCACTTTTATGCCAATTTTTGGTCAGGCACATGTCCGGGCAACCATGTGACGGAAGGACCCCAGCTTCCCCAACCATCTTGTAGCAGGTTTTTACTTTGTAGTTCATAGGAAACATCAAAAATCGCTTTTTCTCTGAAAAGCTCAAAATGGCAATAACAATTTTTTGCACATTTCTCTGGTGTAGAACCTCACAGAACAAAAAATCCAAATGCATTTTGTAGCTCTACACAAGAGAGTTTGATTGAGATTGCCTTTTTGGTTTTCTCACAAAAACTCATCTTTAATGGTTCTCACTGTCCACTTCTAACACATTTGTTTCAGTTTTAATTAACTTAAGTATCATTAAAACAGATGGTAAAGTAGTAAGTAAGAAAATTAATTTCTTTCATAAAATTACCATTTGAAAACAGTGCTGCAGTCTAAATCAAAACAATGGTCTGTGGGTTGCCAGTCTTTCCACTTTTCTGATTGGACCATCAGCAATGCAGGATTTTAGAAGCAAAACAAAAAATGTAAACAAAAACACGCTGGCCATTATGTAAAATGACAGGCAAATTCGTGAAGTGTTCGTCAGTTTTAGGGGGAGGCAGGAGCTCAGTTGGTAGAGCCACCAGAAACCAGAAGGTTGGCGGTTCAAACCCCGCTTCCACCATTGCGTACTGTCGTGTCCTTGGGCAAGACACTTAACCCACCTTGCCTCCAATGTTATCAGTAAACTAACATCTGATTTAAACATGTTTTTCTCATATCTTGGGACACATGTGGGTCATTGTTATTAAATATAATATATATACTGCTCATAGTACCTTTAATGTAGTGCATATTATTATTCATTGATAAATACTTGAGTGAACACTTTGAGTTGTGGAGGTTTATTTACAGAAGCACATTATCCGCAGAGTTTAGAGACTAGCCCCGCCTGCTGTAAATAGTTATCACGTTTTGCACATGCGCTGACGTGAGGCAGAGCTGGAAATGGGCCTTAAAAGTCAGGCCCGAAATGTCCCGAGCCCGACAGAATTCGACCCAAGCCCAACAAGTACATTCTGATTGACAGCTTTGTTAACGCCCGAACCCGTTTGCTGCCCGACCTTATTCAAATGTGCGCACAGGCACACAACTCTCCCTCCTCCTGCCTCATTATTTTCATTGTGCACATGGTCAAAATTCTTCCACACCTCAGATCTTGCTTTTGTTGCTGGCTCAATCAAAACGTAGTCACCACAGAGCAGCCTCTGCTTCACCTCCTCAGCATCCATTATGGCATCTTTCTCGCGATGATCAAAACGCATCACATGACCACTCATTTACTGCGAAAGTCATAGCGCAAGCCTGAAGAGAAAAATTATCAAATTTATGCCCGAACTCGCCCGAACCCGCCGGTTTGGGCAAAGATTTCCAGCTCTAACGTGAGGTGACACAAAGCAGTTTGTTTCATGTCATCTTCCTTACCCTTTTCATAATAATGGCTAAAATACCAGAGGATTAATTACACTGGTCTACAAGCAAAATGCTTCCGGAACAAAAGTAGTTAAATTTTTCTTGGATTAGGTCACTAATAAAGAAAAAGTAAGTCAGAAGTGCAGATTGGCTATAGTTTCCAAGAAACAGTATTGGGTCAAAATAGGTATGAGTTTTGACATAAAATGTTGTGTTTTTATTTGCAGAAATCTCTCTCTTAGAAGTGGACAAAATGCATGCATGTAAAGAAATTAAATATTTTCAAAATATAAATACTATTTTTAAGCAAAAATGCCTAAATCTATTGTATAAACAGATGCGATTTTGATGTGAAACAGTATCATTAAATATCTTAAATACATTAGCGAACCAGCACAGTTACCAATTAATTTTCAGTTCATCTTATCAAAATAAATGAGATGAAATGAGCCACTTTTATCTCGGAAGCAGTTCGAGTCCAAAAATGTGTAGACCAGTGTAATATGACCTGTGTTTTAACCATGCTTATTTCCTGGCTTTCTGTCTTTACTCCCCAAACCTACTACAGCGACAACCACATTCATCATAGTGAGAAAAGCCCAGCTGACGTTCCATGTCAGGGCCAGTGTTTCTCCTAATGCAGAGCAGAGAGGAGACAGAGCGTCGCGAGGGGAGCCGGGCAGCCTGCATGTACACACTGTTTGTTTTGGACTCAGTGCCGTCTCATTTACACGTGTTAATTGCAGCTAATTGGTTTTAATTAGACGAACAGGAAACCCTCTGGGACCACTCATACCTTTAATTTGAAGTAAATATCAGTAATTAACATATGCTAATTCCAAGCCAATTAACATTGATTAAGAGATGCCAGCAACAAGGGGGGAAAGCTACCAACTCTCAACTAAAAATTACCAATGACTCAGCAAGACGGGACGGGACAGACAGACGGACGGGGGGTGGCGGCGGTGAGGTTGAGGTTGGACCATCGGGGGAGACAGGAGCCAGGGACCAATGAAAACTTTGGCCCCGGGTCTCGCCACTGTGATGGGGGTCCTGCGGAGAGACGGACCAACGGGCACTGTTCACACCATGAGATATACTCCGAGTGTCTGCCATGTCCCGCGCTCGCTGTGTCCACCATCTGCTGTCCCAATGTGGACGCTGCTCTGCCCGCTGTCCCCCACCGTTCCACCTCAGCCTGTCCGGATTAAGGGCTTGTATATGGTGAGTTTTAAAATACATGTCAAAGCTAACTAATTTATCTGACACTGAAACCATTATTAAGACAGAAATAGTATATACAGTAAAATCACCATATTTTAAAGTGGTGTATATGGACATAAGTGAACAAAAAACCTACAAACCTTTATTGAAAATAAATTGAACAGAGCAAAGAATAAACATTTATACAGGTGTTGGTCTCATTCCAATAAGCAAGGACCACAACTTGACCATCGCAACTCTTTTTTCAACAAAGATCAGCTAATATAAGACACAGTACAATGTAGAAAAAAGGACAGTAACCTAAAAAGTCACTTAAGTTATACTTTATATATTTGGACACAGTTAACAAAGGTTATCGCTTAACCTTGTGCAGTAAATCAGGACTAGTTTTTTGGTTTTGGACACAGCCATATTGCTGTAAAACTGTACACTATTCCACTCTGAGTGACAGAGCAGTGGTTCTCAAACTGTGAAGAGACTTTTCCTGGTGGTACTCAGGTTTTTGCAGATTGCCAGTTTTCTTCCTGGTTTAGTCCAGGTTTAGTTTGGGGTGATCCGGATTTAATTCTGGTTAAAACCTGGTTTAGTTCTTGTTTAGACCTCGTCAAGGCTGGTCCTTCCTAAAGGTAAACTAAGCAGCTGCATAGGGTTACAGACAGACATTTTTCATTATTTTATGTGATTAATTTCTCAGTAGTAATTGATGAATATTCTGCTTATAATCTATCTGAGAGTGGAGGCCAGTGCAGTTTGAATATTGATGTGTTTTACTCCATGTTTACCTGGTCTTCCATGCTGAGTTTGCAAGTTGAAGTATTCAGGATCAGCACTGGCCCTGGTTTAGTGCAGATTTAAGCACGACTTAGTCCTGGACTTGTCCTTGTTTAATTCTGGTTTAGGAGCAGTTTAGACAACAACTCATTTTGTAGAATCCGCCAAAGCTTTGACAGCGGTTTGACCTTTTGTTTACACAAGGACGGGGGTTTGCGTTGTGTAAATCCACAATCTTTTGAAAGAGGTGTTTTGGTCTCACAGCGAGGAGCCGCTCGGAGCTGCTTCACACTCGTATAAACTGTGGAGATGGCATACTCACTGAAAAAGATCACGTAACAGAAGAGTGACTGGCTGAACAGTGATTGATGTCAGCTGACCCGCAATCGCAAAATACAAGGCTTTTATGTCTCATACGTTTGTATTTAGTCAGTAACTGTCAGTAATATCTGTAAAAGTACCTAAGACTTTGACTCCAGAAAACCACAAGATCTTAAAATAGTTGGGAAGTTGCAGATGGAACTGATTTCTTTTGCTGTTTACTCACTGTGTGGTGTAGAGCACAGCGCCGTTTACTGGACAAATATAGGTGCTACAGTTTTTTCACACCCACTTTCATTTTCTTAACACCTCCGCGTTTTTTTTTTTTTTTTTTTTTTTTTTGTAAATGTGATGTGAAGATAGCAGAACTGTTGTGTTTTCCTGCCCAGCATTGTCGTGTAAACGTGTCCCTTAGGCTCATTTTAGCTCAATAAAAAATTGTACTATGAAAGCCAAATATTGTCTGGAGGTACTTTGTGTTAAAGTTACACTGTGTAACTTTTCTCCAAAATATGTGGGGCATACTGACTTGTTTTTGTGATTTTTTTGAGCGATTATAAGGCCTGAGGCGCGATCTGTTGCTCCGAGCGGGGCTTCTGTACTGAGAAACCGCCCTCGCAACTTGGCCGGGAGCGCTCCGCTGTTGAGGAAGAGTCACGTGACAGGGAACGACTAGAGGCGCAGTATAACCAGGAAGCTACTTTTAGCGTTGTTATTTTCGCCAGTTCATCAGGGCCGAAGGACACAAGAAGATGAAGACAATGTCGGACGAGGCAAGAAAAAGAAAATGTGAAAGGGACCGCACCAGATCACAGACAAGAGTCAACATCGGACAGACTTTTGCTCGCTGGCGTCAGATGAGAGACAGAGAAGGCTGCAAATTGGATCACGTTTTTGCTTCTTTATTGTTGGGCAGGTAAATTAGCCTCTTTATTTTTTCTTTAGAACGTGCTTTTTCATACAGTTATTAGTTGTTTTTACTGCGACCATTGCGCGATATTTGTTGATAAGCTAACGCTAGCGCTAACTCTATAGAAGATCCAGTCCAAACTTCCAAAGGTAGCAGCAGGTCAACTAAAGTTGAAACAATGATGGAAATAGACGCACGCTCGCACAGTTTCAGAAGGAGGAGGGGCCCTAGTGTTTACGTTTTGCGACGGTGCAGTGGCACCTGTGGCCTCTAGAGGCGCAAGACCGGGAATCTTACACAGTGTAACTTTAAATGTTTGATAATCACTGTTATAGAGAATGTTATTATTTGATTGTGCCACAAAAATACGTGTGTAAGGACTCATATACTTCCACTTACATTCTACTTTTCATATTTTTGATTGGTTGGTTGTTAATTTTAAACCTTTACCCATGAACACTGATTATATGTAAATGAATGTCCACAACTTCCTCCCCCTGCTTGCTCCTTCACCCCCCGCCCCAGCCTGCTCGTGTTTACCGTGCCAGTCCCGGCTGCCTCTCACCGGGAGAAGCGTGCCTATTGTGCACGCTCGGCGGTACACCTGCACAGGAAGCTCCCCGCCGGCGCTGCAGACAGAGGGCATGTGTGAACAGCCCAGATTAGAGGGCTTACCGCGGAGAGAGAGAGAGACCGAGACCGAGACAGGCAGAGACCGGCAGAGACCGGCAGAGCAGGACCGTGACGGAGACAGGACCAGAATCACAATTAGAACCAACACTAAATTACACAGGAGCAGACTGGAGACGGCACGGAGACGAGGTGGAGAGGTGTGACTGCTGTGAATTATGAGAAAACATCCAACTAAAAAGTGGAAAGGAAAAAAAACTGAGCACTTAGAGTAAGATTTTGTAACATTTTTCTACATTTGAGGAAGTGTTGAATCAACTAAATGCTAATTGAGAGAAATAATGAGTAAAAAGATCTTAATACATCAATAGGCGGAATAATAATTAAGGTCTGATCTATCGACAACCGTCATTCTCAAACCTTTCACAGCAAGGACGACCTCTACTAATCCAGGACTAAACCAGGTCTATACCAGAACTGAACCAGGACTAAACCAGGGATGAACAATGTCTAAACAAGGACTAAATCAGGACTGAACCAGGACTAAACCAGGACCAAATCAGCTATAAACCAGGACTAAACCATGTTTGAACCAGGACGGAACCAGGTCTAAACCAGGACTAAATCAGGACTGAACCAGGACTAAATCAGGACTGAACCAGGACGGAACCAGGTCTAAACCAGGACTAAACCAGGGATGAACAACGTCTAAACTAGGTCTAAATCAGGACTGAACCGTGTCTGAACCAGGACTATACCAGGTCTAAACCAGGTCTAAATCAGGTCTAAACCATGTCTGAACCAGGACTAAAAAAACAGGACCAAAAAGGACAAAACCAGTTCTAAAATAGGACTAAATAGTGGTCTACACTTCAAATTTAAACATACAATGAGCAGTATATATATTTTATATTTCATACAAATGACCCACGTGTGACAAGATCTGAGGTAAACATGTTTAAATCAAATATTAGTTTTACTGAGAACAATGGTACAGCTGAGCTATTACTATTTTACATAATGGCCAAGTTGTTTTTGTTTACATTTTTTGTTTTGGTTCAAGAACTGCATCACCGATCGTCCAATCAGAAACGAGACCATTGTTTTGATTTAGACTGCAGTACCATTAAATCAGGAATACAACTGGCTCTACATTAAACTACATCATGAGTAGTTTGTCTACACCACTTGTCAACATCAAATCAATACATTAATACAGAGATAGTGGTTATTTCAGTGCTGGCTGTGTGTTTGCACTGTACCAAGAGAAACAACTTAATGAAGAAAAACATAAATATTATTGGCACTAAAATGATTAAAAACATTCAGGTAAAATCAGTGAAAAATCCTACTTGGAAATCAAATGGTTTTAGTCACACTTCATGTCATTAGTTTTTCTGTGAGCCCTGTCAAACAATAGCTGTACTTTAACTTTAAAAATTAAGTTTATTAGCTCAGGTATGTGTCAGTTTGGTTAATTTCTTATTTTTATTGAGCCCATAGTTGATCAATGTAAGTCAAACACACGTCCTTTTACTGGCCAGCCTGTGGATAGGTAGAATTTTTAGTTCTAGATGTTTGTATAAATATTCCGTCCAGTGTGCAACCTCATTTTCAAATACATTTACAATAAAAACGTTTGTGAATACTGTTCATCTTCACAACCGTAAAGACTCTTGTGTACATCTAAGACTTCATTTTTTCATTTTTTCTGAAGCCACAGTTCAATAAATAGAAGCCAGACTTTCACCAATATTTAGCATTAACACTTATTTGGACAGTGTTCATCATAGCAAGCTGAAAAAGGTCAAAGGGACAGATATATTATTATTTTTTTGGTCATGTCAAGTGCTAGCAACATGGAAGCTACAGTATGTCAGCGTCATTCATCCATCAATGAAGATGTCAGCACACTCTTAAACACGTGGATTGAAAAGGTCATATGTCCACTACACAGCTAATGGCTTATTTTTATGTACTTACTGTGGCGTCGCGTGGCCTTTGGTGGCAGGATTTTAGTGACAGTGATCAGGCAGAAGCAGGAAGATGGCATGGTCCATGATTTTATTCTATTTTTTTGATTTCCTGGACATATGACGGTGGATGGAAAGATGTGGGCTGTGTCCGAACGTCCTCCCTAGCCCCTAACCCCTCAATCACTACACAGTCCAGCACTATACAGCGGACTGTAGTGCACTCTATTTTTAACTCACCAGTGATCATGTGACTATGGCGTCTGTGTAAAAAAAAGTTTGGCGAAACTCCGATGATAATGTTCTTCTGTGATAAAGCCCAACCAGACTCACTTGATGTTTTAGTATTTATAGATAAATAATAGTCATACGTGTGATATTTAACATGAATTATCGCTACAATGACTAAAACGGACTGGATTATTGCAGCTCTGTGCCTTACGTGGGGAGGCTGAACGCTGGGTAAGCTAACGTTAGCAATTTACACTGCAATGTCAGAAATACGTGATAGAAGTACAAAAAAGGTGTTTCTAACTGGTTTCATTCAGACGTGTTGTGTACAATTTAAAAACCTGTCGCTGTCCCGCTGTTCTCCTCCGAAACTCGCAAAGCATTCTGGTCTATACTGACCTCTAGTGACCATCGCTGTCCACTACTTTTCAAAATGCATTGTGGGAAATTTTGAATGCACTATTATTTATCCATTAGACATTCGGACACCACTACAAAATGGCGTGACCACTACAAAGTGCACTACAGAGGGATTAGGGAGGACGTTCGGACACAGCCGTGGTCACCAACAGCAGAAAAGAGTCATCTTCTTCTTCTGAGTAGAAAAAAGTGTTAGAACTAAGTCTTCTTCTTCTGCTGCTGGGGTTTTGGTGTGCATTACCGCCACCTTCTGAATAGGAGTGTGAACCAGAATGTACTCTAGATTCGCCATCCTGTTCTAGTGAGGAACTGAAATAGTGCCCTTATAAATGTGTGTCCTAAGTTCAGTCGAAGTATTTTGGTTAGGTTAAACTGATTTTTTTCCTCTCCAAATCTGTGCTGGAGGATTTCCCTTTCTCTGTAGTAACAAATGCAGTCTATTATTGCATGCTCTACTGTGTCTTGAGGTTGACCACACACACAGAGCTCTGTTGGTTAGACCTAAGTGCCTTAAATGCAGTAATTCAAACTAAATGGTTTAAACAAATACAACTTCAACAGGGAGGTCACATTAGCTTTAGCTTTGGCAAACAACAGAACTAACACCCTCCTTAAACTAAAACTACAACTATACACCAACTAAAAGTCAGATTTTGAACATAAACATTAAAACATAATATTAAATATTAATAGACAGCCATAAACGTCTAAAATGCCCAAAATATCCCCCCTGCACTCTTCCATGCCTTGGTCTGCCCTGGCACTTTCTTTAGGGTGTTTGTTTCTCTGGGGACTCTTTTGGCCAAACACCATGACCAAAAACATGCTAAGATACAATTTACTAAACACTCAAAAACAAATATAGCTAAGCATGATATTTCACTATTTTATATTGCACATTGCCACTTAAGAAGAAAAAAATGGTCATTTCCTACTTCCAGAAGAACAACTATCAGTTTAAAAGTAATACTGCTATGGATCAGATGTAACAAAAGAGAAGAGAGAAGAGCTGTGTGCCATCAAAATGCTTGGTGAGTCATTTAAAAGTGTGAAAATGCCTTGTGACTGCTGGATGTATGCTATACAAGTAAAATAATGGCTGATAGTAACACATGAGCCCTGTACAGACATGCACTATCCTCTGGACTGATTTACTCTGTAATCTTAGTTTTATGAATTCATATCAATGTATTGGCATGACTTGACTTTATGAATTTCTACACAACAAAGTGAGGAAAATGCAAGCCTTACTCGAATACTTTGCCTCCCTAAAGCTCCAGAATGTACTGGGGCTAAGCTTTCTCTGTTAAACTTTTATGCCACTAATGGAAGCCAAACTCTCCTACTTTCTTTTAGAAAGCAGGACACTCTGGTTCCTCTCTCACAGTGAAGCATTTCTCCTCGGTCTGTTTGGTATTGGCCTATCTCAGTCGTTTATCTGCAGACCGTCTTACAAATAAGGATGCAGAAATATGAACACTGAAGTAATATTGTGCCTGTTTATTACTGAGGACTGTTAAATGCCTCTCCTAGAATAATTACAGTACGGTAGCAGCAGTCCCACAACGAATCGCATTATGCAGTTATTGTAGTGTGATTAAGAGACATTTGTTGTTCAGTCCTCTGTGTTTTGTTCGTCTTCGTCTTGTTTCCATTTTAACAACAGTACAGTCCTGTCCTGACGTCCGACAATCACCACATTCAAACAGACTTTCCACAAGTCTTTCTGCTGCTGTCCCCATTCACAAATAAGTACAGAGCTGCTCATAATATAGCGTATTCTGGTGTTTTGTGACAAATCTGCCATTTTTGTTTGGTTATGTCCTGTCTTTTGATTTTCTGATTGGTTACTTCATGTGTGATTGTTCCGTCCATAGAAATAAACTTGACTTAAACCATGACTATCTTTTTTGTGTAGAGTAGGAAGAGCGTGAATCTGGCTGGACAGGCTACATCACTGCAAAGTACTCCGCTTATTTCTCTATTTGCTTAATGTTGCGCTAATTACTCTGGTCCCCGCTGATCTGTAAAACCACTTGGACATTCTCCTTTGATGCCATGTTTCACTACACTTTTGGGGCGGTAGCTTAGAGCTCAGTAGGTAGAGCCGGTCGCCCTACTAAAGAGAAGGTTGGTTACCAGCATTGCATACTTCTGTTGTGGCCTTGTGCTGTCTGTAGCACTGGTGTATGAATGTCAGTGTGATTGTGTGTTTGGTGGTGGTCCGAGACGCCATAGGCACAGAATGGCAGCCATGGCTTGGTTAGTCTGACTCAGGGCTACAGAAGAAGTTGTAAAGCAACTTTTTTATTTTTGTACTTATTTTATTATTAAAGTTACACTGTGTAAGATTCCCGGTCTTGCCCCTCTAGAGGCCACAGGTGCCACTGCACTGTCGCAAAACGTAAACACTAGCTTGGACCCCTCCTCCTTCTGAAACTGTGCGAGCATGCGTTACGTCAAACTAACAATGGGACTAGAGAGTGCATTCATATTTACTGTATAAACTTCTGTAACCACTTGTGTGGCCGCAGATTGGATCTTCTATAGAGTTAGCGCTAGCATTAGCTTATCGCGCAATGGTCGCATTAAATCAACTAATAACTGTATGAAAAAGCACGTTCTAAAGAAAAAATAAAGAGGCTAATTTACCTGCCCAACAATAAAGAAGCAAAAACGTGATCTGATTTGCAGCCTTCTCTGTCTCTCATCTGACGCCAGCGAGCAAAAGTCTGTCCGATGTTGACTCTTGTTTGCGATCTGGTGCGGTCCTTTTCCCGTTTTCTTTTTCTTGCCTCGTCCGACATTGTCTTCATCTTCTTGTGTTTTTCGGCCCTGACGAACTGGCGAAAATAACAACGCTAAAAGTAGCTTCATGGTTATACTGCACCTCAGGTATAAGAGCAGAAGGGAATGCCGTAAAGCAAGTCGTTCCCTGTCACGTGACTTTTCCTGAACAGCGGAGCGCTCCCGGCCAAGTTGCGAGGGTGGTTTCTCAGTACAGAAGCCCCGCTCGGAGCAACTAGATCGCTCCTCAGGCCTTATAATCGCTCAAAAAATCACAAAAACAAGTCAGTATGCCCCACATATTTAGGAGAAAAGTTACAGTGTAACTTTAACTTATACATTTACACATAAACGACCAAAATAAATAACAATACAAGCAGCTATGACAATAAAGCAATAATGACAAACAAAACAAAAACAACAAAGGGGTAAACCATACAAATCATAAATGCTTAGAGAGTTTTTTTTTTTTGTTTTTTTTTTTACATTTTTCTGTTGGATTGAACATCTTGTCCCATCAAAAAGCAATATTCAAAAAGCACAACAGGTCCCCTTTAAAAAGGTCCATACAGTATATCTCTTGGAGAATGTTATTGCTTTTTTATTTTCCATTTTGTTTATGAGTGATATGTATCTGTCCATCTTAATTATGAATTCTTGTATGCGTGGCGTTTTCTTTGCCCATTTACATTTATGAATATAATATTTTGCATGGATAATAAACTGATTAAGGATATGTTTAATATTTTGATGAATAGTTTTGCTGTATCCAAACATAACATCTTTTTTTTCAATTTCAATTTTATTTGATAGAGTACGATTAAAAATTTGTTCTATTTCGCACCAAAGGTAGCGCGAATATACACAATCAAAAAACAGATGGCAAATTGTTTCGATGGTGGAACTGCAAAAAGTACAAAGTGGGTCAATATTCTTATTAAATTTATTTAAAAACCTCTACACGGATATATTCTATGCATTATTTTGAATGAAACTTCCCGCAGTTTGCAACTTTGATTGTCTAGAAAAGCAAAGGCTAAATGTGAAGTTGGAGGCATACTTTTAATCTTGCATATAACACTAAAACATTAATGGTTAGTTTCCTTGTGGGTTTGTATTTGTTGTAAAAAGAACAAGCCCGTCCTGTCAGCAGAGGGTTTGTGTGTGAGTCGAACATGGGCGGGACAGTGCAGGGGGAGGCAGTGCCATGTTCTCCGCAGGTGTGGGCACGGACTCAGAGCTGACTGTCAGACTGCACCGAACCATCTGACACACATTCACACCTCGGACGCTGACCCAACAGCACCAGCGCCTGTCTGCCCACGGTCCGCCCAGCGTTTACCCAGCATGCACCAGGAGGACAGGGTCTGAGAAAGTCTGGGAAGGTTACAGGACGATAATGATGCAGTATTTTAACTGTGTTCTTTAGAAAGTAGACATTTTAGTGATTGGTCAGTAATGTTATTAGCATTATTACAGCTAACTGTTCAAATCAAAGCTGAATGTTTATGTTTTTTTCCCAAATATAGCTTTAACTTTGCTGTTAGTGGTATTATAAATTAATGATTAGCATTTCTAACGCAATTCTGTTGTGCATGTGACAGCTTATTGTAGCTCGTAGTAGCCCTTAGTCAAAGAGCTGATGTAGAAAATGCAAATAAATAAATCAGCTACTTTTCTGCTGTGTCCATAAAGCAGATAACGTCAGATGTAGAAGTGTGAGATCAGGTTTTGACCTGACTTCCCAAGTTCTTCTTCCAACTTGAATCATTTGTTATGATTCAAAACCAAGGTGAGCCAGCAACAGTCTCTGAGTGGCGTCTGCATGTCCTCCCAGTGTTACTGTGGTCTTTCTAATGTCCTCCCACCATTAAATATATGTGTTAGGGGAACTGATGAATGTAAATCCCATAGTGAATGAACAAATGTGTCATCTGTAAAAATATGTCTCTGACTAACTGGCCACTGTCCAAGGTGCGCACTGTTTTAGGCCCAAAGCTCCCAAAACTATTGTATGTGTCAAAAATCTAGTGTAAAAGATGAGACATCTTTGGACTTAATCTTGTCTCAAGACCAAAGTCACATGTCCCACTGCTTCCTTCACCATAACACAGGCCCACCTACTGTCAGTATCTGTGAAAGCTACTAATTATTGGTCTAAAAAGAGGCACAAAAAGGCCAAAAAGCGTATGAAGCATTACAAAAAGCATTATTGTTCTGCACTACTTCAGTAATCCACTGGGTTTGGCTTCCATAATATATTATACAGTAATGGAATGTATCTACACAACCAATTGACTATTAAGTAAATCTTTTTATACTTAAGTAAAATTTAGAGTAAAAATGCTTTCAGATGGTCCTGGGTTTGAACCACGTTGGGAACAGCAGTAGCAGTAGTACATTCTACTGGACAATCACAGGAAAAACATCTTTTGAATAAACCTTGTTCATAAGAACAAGTAGAGATGTTTGTCGGTAGAGATGTTTTCCCACTAACCCAAAGGTTGGTGGTTCATTCCCTGCTACCAGCCTTGCAAACTGTTGCTGTGTCCTTGGGCAAGACACTTGACCCACCTGGCCTATATGCATGTGTTAGTGTGACTATTTGGTAGTAATGCCCCTAAGTGTTTTATTATTATTATTGCTATAAGTAAACTTTTAAAACTAGTTTATTTTTACTGAAGTGATAATTTTCTTAACTACTTATTGAATATTTCTATATTTAGCTTTGCGTATTACCATTAAACTTATATTTTGATGTGCTACTGCTAAGGTTAATAACGCTTCAACATTAGTAATAATAATACTTTGATTTTATGTGATGTTTTTCTTCTTTCACTCTAAGGTCACTCTACTCTTAGGTGCATTCCAAATATGGCACAAGTAATGAGCTTGATACAAAGTTATCAGACCCAAGGTTGCAGGGGGGGCTCCTGTCGATGGTGGGAAGACTTTGCAGAAACTGAGAACTTTTTGTGGCCCTGCCCTATGCACAAAAAAGTTACTCGAAGCCAAGAAGATAATGCTATGCAGAGATCATCATACATCGTCATACATAGTATAAAAACTTAGGACACTCCTCTTTTTGGAGCGCGCTCATTCTGCTGACTGTAACCTTACCTGTGTTTTTACTGAATAAACTTCTGACTTGATTACACTTCTGAATCATCGTCCTCTTTGATGCTTTCACCCAAAATGAACAAATCCTTACATACTGAATATTATTTTGAGAACAGATATTGAGAACTTCTTAAAAAGCTGAGAAATAACCTTTGTCCCTACTTTCCTCCACACAGCACAGTGAAAATATAAGCACCTTTATGTGTTACCAAAACTGTACCAAACTGTGCCATTCTGTACTGTCCAGTGCCATTCAGTCAAAACATATTTGTACTTTAAGATTAGTCTCTGTAACAAAAGCCAATTACAATGTTAGTCATGTATATAAATTACTATTCAGTTCTTGTTCGTCACTTAGATGATGCTGTGATTCAGAGCTGTGTCAGGCTGCTGCCGGTCTGGGGGCTATCACAGGGACATGACAGCCACTCTCTCCATAATACAACCTTCAAAGGCTGTCTGATGTCACGCACACACAGGACACACAAAAGGACAGACAGAAGACACGGAGCGGGCCCAGGGTCTAAGACAAAGACACGCAGACGGACACAGAGGGGACTGTTGTCTCATGAATATTGAGCAGGACTTGTGGAATGAAGATAGAGGTTTGCTTTGGTGCCGCTGAGCGTTCAAAGACATTTCCCAAGTGCGTGTCCGGTCTGTTCAGATGTGAGCTGCTCATTCCCATGGCAACTGCAGTGGACCAGGTGGAGACACTGACACTGACTGCTGCTCAATTTTCCTTATGCTTGTAGATGTATAAGTGTCAATCCTAAAGCTATAACAGCTGAAGTTGTATGGTTTTAAATTTAGACTGGTTAATTAAAGCTCCCCTATTCTGCTAAATCGATTTTTTTTAGCTTTTAATCCATGTCATAATGTCATCTCCTCCTCAAAAACATCTGGAGTACTATTTGGTTTTTAATCCTGTATGCTGAGGCGTCCCCTTCTGAATATCAGAAAACGCTCGGTCTCACGGCTCTACGTAGACCAGGAAGTGCTCCTGCGTGTTTCTAACGCCCATGCGCTGTCAACGGACTTGTTCTGATCATTTCAGCCTTAAACTGTAGAAATGTATGACGTCTTGCTAAAAGATCGAGCCCGTGACACAGCCCAGTGCATACAAAAACATAGTGCGTAAGTTAGCGCTGCTCAACACACTGCACTGATTGTTTTTGCCAGTTAAGGTTTAGATTTTTCTCTGTAATTATTAATGTTTTAGTGTCTGCAGAGTCTCCAAAGACAGTATTTAAAGGCACTATAAGTAGTATATATATTTTTTTTGCCTGCAGTACTATTTTCAAACCAGTACGCGCGCATGCTCAGGTACCTTTAAGCTGCACTGGAGCTAGCAGCAGTGTTAACCACAACACAGTGGAAGGAGTGCTAAGAAACTCCTACTTCTGCAAAATTTGTTTACATTCATTACACAAAGCTTTGAGGTAAAGAACTTTATTCAAAGCTGTTTACTCATCAAATGACTCGAATAACTCAGATTGTTTCAGCCCTAAACTTGTCTTTTATCGTCCACCAGCCACTTTGCCGTAATGCGTTGTAGCTTTTATCCCTAAGGCAGAGGCAGAGACGACTTCTGTACATTCAACCAATAGTGGCTTCCTTTTACAGCTTTCCTCTGTTTAAAGTTGCACATATTATTTAATACAATGCAAATTATTCTTATTTTGTAGCTAGAAACATCACCTTTTCTATCTTACAAAATGTCAAACATTATGTGCAAGTCCATGTTTATGCAAACGTGATCGTGGGTCAAACAGTGGGCCTGTCCTTATCTGCTCCACCTGCTCCTCCTGTGTGACTGGTACGTGAAGAGGTTGGGGGGGGGGCTCGAGGAGGTGGTGTGGGGTACGGCGGCGGCTGTGGGGGTCTCTGTAGCGTTCTGTCGTGGCACACTTGACAAAACAAAGACAACTCACTTTTCTGGTCCTCTGCCACATTTGGTATTCAGGAACAAGTCGGCGCTCTGGCTGCAAACGCATGATAACGCCACCTCTGTGCTTCTCTCTCCTGGGTGTGGAGATGTGGTGGAGGCGCGTGGGGGTGGGGGGGGTGGGGGTCCGCTCACTCCAGACAGACCATGCCATTCGAATGCAAAGCCCTGCAAGCTGCTGCTGCAAATCCACAGCCACTGCCCCCCTGAACCACCCATGCACCCACCAAACCTCCCCTCCCTCCCCTCCCACCATTTCACTCTCCTTTCTATTATTTCCGCGGATTTCGCAGCTATTTTTGGATGGGCGGGCTAAGCCGAGCGAGGATCTCCACTGAAGATATGTCATCAAAACACAGCCAGTACCACCATCCTTTGCTTTCATTAACATAAAAATTAAAGCATTATATGCAGAGAAAAGAGTGGAGAATGACTGAATAAATGCATGCATAAATAGTGTATAATTCTCAATTCAGACGTCCATCTCCGGTTTGTTCTCCTGCAGGAAGTGGCAGAATGGGGATGTTTGAGTCTTATTGGATTAGTTGTTTAGACTGGGACCCAAACACATATTTACCAATGACTTACAGAAAGCCAAAGTATTTGCAAAGAGCTGGAGCAAAGCTGAATGTTGCAGTTGTTTATTTGTAGGTGTCTCTCCTTCTTAAAGATTTGTAAAGCATTAGGAAAGAACAGAGGAAATGCTGACCCCACGCCATGGAGCTGACGATATCTGATGCTTTAGACAAGAAGAGACTCAAACTAAGTCAGACATATTCTGATCATAATCATAAATACATGGAGTAGACTTTTACTCTCAGTAGGGAGACTCTGGAGACTTCAGTCCAACAATCTCTCTAAGTCTGCATGTGCTTCCTGTTACTGTGGGTTTTCTCTGGTTACTCTGGCGTCCTCCCACCGTCCAAAGACATGAATCTTTAACATAGGTCAACAGAACTAAGCTTAAATTGCCCCTTCTGAATAAAAGTGAGTGAATGGTTGCCTGCAGCAAGCTTAGGTTAGCCTTGTGACTAACTGTCCAGCAGCTTACCCCGCCGAAGACCCATAGCTTGCCGAGACAGACTCCAGCAACTTGTGATTCCTAAATAAGGAAAAGAATTGCAGTTATTTAAAAATCCCCTGTTCTGCTAAATCGACATTTTTTTAGCTTGGTCTCACGACTCATGAAACCAGGAAGTGGTCTCTACAAAGCAGCCAGCTCATTTATTTATCTGTTTAGTGTCATGTCGCTAATAGCCGTGCTAAATAGCCATTTTATGCTCTATTCATTCCCCACTTTTGCCAGCAGGGGGTGACAAACACCTAATCCAACCTCTGCGAAGTCACAGTTACAGCTCCCAAAAAGATGTTTTCTACATAAACATTGTTTTAAGTTATAAAAGTTATGAAATACTAATGCAGTAGAGTTCAACACTATTTCAAAAAGCCTTAAACATTTGATGCTGGAGGTGTTTGTAATATTAGTATCATTTTACTCTAAAGATGTTTGGTAACACGCAGACGTGTAGCACGAAATTATGGGCCCTTTGTATAAACCGTCTTGGTGGACCCCCAGGTTCACTTGATCAAAATTTCTCAAGCATATTCCAGGCTTTTTAAGGGCCCCTCCCTGCAGTGGGCTCTGGGTTAACTGTACCCTTTACCCTTTACCCTTTACCCAGCTGATGTCTAAACAATAAAACCTCTTAAAGTTTGACTTGTTTTCTAGATGGCTACCTCTACACTGTAAAAAAAAATCTGTAAATTTTTACGGTAAAAAATTGGCAGCTGTGGTTGCCAGAATTCTACCGTAAAAACTACAAGAGGCCTTAGTATAATATTATCACAAATGTTGTTTTTACAGTTTTTGACTTGTTTTTATTATTATTTACTGTAAAATTTAAAGTTATTATCTTTCAAAAACATAGATTAACTGTATATTTTACAGTTTGCAACTTACGTTTTAATCAACATTAACTGTAAAATTTAAAGTTATTATCTTAAGGTGTTAAACTGTAACTGTTTTTTTTTTGGGTGGGGTGGGGGATGGGGGTATATTTAGTTAGATACTATGTTTTTTATGATAAAATTAAAAGAAAGTTGTTGCAGAATGCTGTTTATTTCTGTTGTTAACTGCTAAAAAAAATTAACTAATAAACCCTGGACTCAATTATTTTAACAGTGCTATACTGTTTAAATTATATTTTAAAAAAAAACCTAAAAAATACAATTTTGCTTCATTTTTAATATTACAGTTAATTACCGTAACCAAAACAGTATTTTACCGATATATCAATTACGGTCTTTTACTGTTGAGACTTTTACAGATTTTTACCATGAAATCTACAGATATTTTTTACAGTGTACATGACATCAGCGTTGTTATTATAACCTGATAATAAAATATAACCAACATTAACCTGCAGTGACTATAAGGGATTCTGATGACTCGTGCTGTTTTCCTCACAGACGTCAGTGTTGGCCCAGCTGGCACTGACTGCAGCTCTGGCATCTCTTCTGGGGGTAAGGCATCCATGGGGCATTTGTTTTGGCCTCGTCTGCCTCCTTTTCACTGCTCTCCCCTGGATCTTCTGGCAACCGGCACCAATCTGCTCTGGAAGCTCCTGGGCTGGAAGAGACGGGTCAGTCCTGTTGTTGGGACGGTTTACAGCAGTGTTTCCCAACCAGGGGTACGGGAACCCCTAGGTGTACGCCAGCACTTTGCATGGGGCACATGGAATAATTTAACAATTTACTTCCTAGAATAGATGATTAAAAATATTTGTGATCTTTTCCTATTGAAATCTATGATAGATGTGAAAACTGCTTAGAAATACTTATTTGAATATTATATTTGTTAGATAATACATATACAGCATGTTAAAAAAAGAATGTGAATTTAATTAGTTGAGTCATTTTTAAAGTTTATTTTTAACATAAAATATACAGAAAAATGCCTAAGTGAAATATACCTTTATATTGTTATATTTTTATTTTATATTTTCATTTTAAAGGCAGGCAGATTTATTTTTCTTTTTTTTTAATCTTAATTAAGTATAAAGAAAAAATGCAGGAGCATTAGTATTTACAATAAAGTATAAAATGATTTTTTAATGTATCATTTTGAAGAATTATCAACACACATGAGTGAGGGGTACTAAGCACAAGTACACAAGATAAAAAAGGTTGGGAGCCACTGTTTTAGAGTAATGCACTGGTGCTAGCTTGTTTATCCAAAACACTGAAGTATTCTCCACAGCTTTTTCGCAATGACAACTTCTCTAAACAAATACCGATAAAGGAAACTGACCTTAAAGTACCTAAAGTATTTCAGTGGGAGTGTGTTAGCCCTGTAAAGGACTGGTAACATGTTACCTGTCTCATGCCCAAAGTAGCTGCAGTTTGCTTTTCAGATTCTAAAGCCTCGTGTAAAAAGTTGCCTCCCTAACCCTAAAAACCTTTGCGTGACTTCATTTTGCTCTCACATTTTGGGTTAGAATTACAAATCAGAACCGTTGCATTCAGGTTTTTGGAGGAAAAATGTCTATGAACCGCGGCGCATGCCAGTCCAAGAGCTGCCAGCCGTGCCACGCAGCCACCCCTCGGCGCTCCCACCCGACCTCCCCTCTGCCAAAGTGGGGCGGCTTAGCCCCCACATAATCCCTATTGACTGCCTCTTGCTTTGTCTGCCAATTCCCAGCATTGGATTTGTCTCACTCGATGATGCGCTCCACTCCACTTCTCCCACATTAATCCATACTGTTATTACTTTTCAATACCAACGCTAATTATGCCCCCCTCCCCGTAACTTTCCACCTCGCCCCCCCGGCCCACCGCCCGCCTCACCCCGAGTCGCACGCCACGCTCTTGGACCAAAAACAACAGCGAAAAAATAAGAACAAATGAGTTAAGAGGCGTTGACAAGGGGCCAAGGATGACGCCGGAGGAGTTAATGCCATCCTTTAGCTGCTGACGAATCAACCGCTGGCTGCAAAGCGAGTGTGAAATGCATTGTGGGATACGGTTGTGGCAGCTTTGAGCCTGGGCCTGTCTGTGAAGCACAACTGTGTGAGTTCTGCGTCACACCTGATACATGAGCTCAGGTTTAACCAACACTCACTGAGAGACTCTCACACGTTACACCCAACTTTAGTCTGACAGTTTCAAAATGTGCCTGCACTTTTCAACACTGTTACTTCATCGAGTTTGTCATAAATCATATATTTATTATAACTGGCAGAAAGGAGTGCAATTAAACCACTTAATATTCAATAAACCACTCTCATCAGATTACTGCTCACCACAAAGAAGAACCTTTAAACTGCATTTAACTATACCATGATATTTTCATAGAAGTATTTTTAAAGTATTTATTTAGGCATCTAGCAAGAGTGTTTCCCAACCAGCGGTAGGGGGACCCCTAGGCGTACGCGAGCACTTTGCAGGGGCTATGCGAAATTATTTCATAATTCATTTACATGATTATGAGAATATATTTGCTTATTTGTTTTTATCTCAAACTTTTGAAACTCAAGACAAAAAAAAAAAAAAAGACAAGCTCAAGTGTCTCTGATTATTTGAAATTTATATTGTTTTTTGTTTAGCTTGTTTCAAAGGGGAGTTGTAGAAATATTTTTTGTTACTATTTTAAAATAAAATTTAAAAAAGTTATTTTCTCATCATCAACACATCATCTACGTCAGGGGTCTCCAACTTTTTTTTTTACTTTGGAACATTAGTCCACATTTACAAACAGATGTATGAGACATCTATTTATGCATAATTACAATTTCAAACCATTGCTACTGCTGTTTAAACATTTATTTCCATCAGACAGGAGTTTTTCTTTACCTGCTTTACAACCTGTGGCAATTGCTCATTGACTGCACGGGAAACTGAAATTTTATGAAATAAATTGTGAAATATGCACTGTTGAATTTTAGAAACTTGGATATATAACTTGCTCATAATAAAAAAATATATTATAAGTAGATTATTTATATTTTATTTTTGTATTTATGTTGACATTATATAGAGTAAAATAAGTAAACGTAATAGGAGTTTATATAGAAGCAATTAGCATTGACAATAAAGTATGTAGTATTTTATTTAACCCTTTGTTTTTTCGTTTCCCTTCTTTTCCATCCATCTCCACAGATTTGGAGATCATGTTGATGCGTTGTGTGTTCATGTGGTGCATTTGCTGGGAGCCCCTTGTGACCTCTCAGTTTATCTGGGCTTGGGACCAATACAAAAATTGTGCAGGCTTGTGACCCCTTGTGGCTGCATTGATAACGTATGAAAGGTTAGCTGAAGCATATCATTAGATTAGACAGATTATTACTGTGGGTTTGATTATATTAGACATATGTTTTCATGTTTTGACTGAAAATCCCCCTAGTGTTGCCCTAAACCCACCTTGGGAACCCCTAACCCCCCTGAGGGCCCCCCGTGCTCCCGGTCAGGCCTCATTTGTCCCGGTGCACACCGGTGTTTGTTTGTGGTCAGTCTGTGATCCTGGTAAACCTCCCAGATTACACTGTGAGGGTCCAGAGGGGGTTCACCTGTCCCGCCGAGCTCACACCGGGACGGGACGGCCTGTCCATCTGTCCCTGATCCCAGATGAGACCCGGTAAGCGGCTTTTCATTGGACCAGACCCGTGCTCTCTCTCCGTCGGCACACGCAGCGCTGCCAAAAGTGAGGAGATCCCAGTGTTTGTGTGTTGGCTCTGCGGTTTAGTTCTGGTCAGAGATTCTCGGATTTGGGCAAGAGCTCCAAACCAAAACATCGCCACAGGCAGTAAGGCTCTCAGTGAGGCTCGGAAGGATCGAGTAAACAGGAAATATCACTTCATGTACATGTCATTTTAAATGTTTACAGGTGCATGTTATGTTACTACAGCCACAGATCAAAAATAATTCAAATTAAAGCAAACATAAGCATTTATTCTTGTATTGGAGTAGTTTTCAGTCACAGTTTTATTTATTATTTTAGCTGTAAACCAATACCTGTTCAAAATACAGTTATATAATTAAAATGTGCAGACTTTCAGCTGTAATTTGAGATTATTCACGTCCAAATGTAAAAAGAGTTTAGGAGTTACGGCTCTTTAATGTGTAGCAGCCTCTTTTTCAAGGGCTCAAAAGTTTTTAGACGGTTGCTTCAAAAGCTGTTTCTTGAGCTCGATGGGCTTTTCCCTCAGTAATCCTCATAAACTGAGCAGGGAAAAGTTCTGGACTTGATTCCAGGAGTGACATTTGCATTTGAAAGCTGTTGCTGGGATATTTAACTGTATTTTGAATATATTTTGGTAAAAAGGCTAAAATAACCCAGATAAAGCCCAGATAAATGGAGAGGGTTGTGACAGGAAGGGCATCTGGTGTAAAACTGCACACTAGGAGGCAGATGATTTGTTGGGAAGGCTTAGTTTTGCAATCACACTCAAAGCTCTAACCCCCAATTCACACCAAAGCAGCAGCAGCAGTGCAGAGGACGCAAGTGAATTCCTTTCTGTTTTATTCACTCTGACAGTTCACACCGGGGACGTCATACGCGCGTCTTACGACAACGCCGCGACGCTACGCTCACATTAGGTTGCAGTTCTATTTCTCCAGCGTCTCCGCGTCGACCGGCAGCGCTACAGCCAGAGAAACACAGGAAACAGGCTCCAAGTGTCAAAATAAACTTCCGCTACACTTTCAAAATAAGGGTTTTCTAAATGTATGACTGACATCGGACGCGCATCGGACTTCAGGACTTCAGTGAATGTTGCACCATGGACGACGAGAAGTTAATTCTTGAGGTGGAGAACTTTAACATTAACTTTAAGAAACAAGAAGATTGTAATTCTACTTCTAGCACCATAGCAGTACTGTTGTCTGATCGCCAAGCGAGCTCAATAAAAAAAAAGCGTAATTGGTCACGTACTATAGATAAAAGTACATTTTATTCAAACAAATATAGTTTGGTATAAATCAGTTTGTAATATTTCTGCTTAACCATCTGAAGAAGCAAGAATATCCACCAACTATAGGAATGAAGTTGGTAAAACAGGGAGCAGATCCACAGACGCAGCGCCGTCCAAACGCAGATCTGACGTTTTCGGTGTGAATTGACGATTTTGAAAAGACGCACGTAAAACGATCTGCTGCTGCAACGCCCCGTGATGTTTTCGGTGTGAATTTGAGTTAATCTCAGAACTCAAAATGAATGTCATGTGTTGGCAAGCTCGTCCGCGTTTACCTTCAGACAGATGAGACATTTATTTTTGCATAACTTCAACTTCAAACAGAGTTGCTATTATTGTTTAAAGGGGGGTTTAAAAGATAACGGATGCTATATTTTACAGAATTTTTAACCTTTTTTTCCTGTACCTATGTAAAAGTTAGATGTCAAATATGGTTATACTTCATTGGATAGTCAGGTCACTCTTAATGCACTTATAAATGCAGCTTTAAAAATATAGCTAGATGTGTCCAAAGCACAATGTTTTGGACACATCTTCTCTATAGGTTGCGTTCACGTTATAGAATTTAATGTCAAAACCTCAGATGAAGGGCAGGGGTCTGTATAAATGTACAGGCGAGGGACTATTTTAAACAGAAATATCCAAAGAAAAAATCCAAAAATATTGATCCTGTTAATTTTTTGTTAGCGACTGGATCCAGAACCTCACCATAATAATCTGGTGGCTCAATGCCGAGTGTACTGACAGTATTCAAGCCTGCGTGTTTGGACAATATCATCATTTTTTGGCGCTATAGTGAAGTAATAACTTCACTTTGTGTCAGTTTTTGTTTCATGTGGATAGACCCAGTAACGTCAGAGATATTAGCCATAAACCACACCAAGATATCTGCATTTTCAATCTTTAGCAGCAGATTTTTCCACAGAATTCTGGCCTTTCTCCAGCTCAGCTTTAAACTATGGTCCCTTTACGTTTAATAACATCACGTGAACACAACCTATTGTCAAATTCCGTGTTTCCCGGTGTGTTGTTGCTGTTTTGACATGCCATGCCTCTAATAAACCCCTTTCCTCTGAACCCATTGTCTGACGTTGTCCGCAGATGGTCCATACGGTGTTGACAGAACATACCCTTCGCCTTTTATAACAAATGTACGTTTCTGAAGTGAAAGCCTGTGTTCATCCATTCACCCAGCTGCAGGTATATGATGCCTTGAGGAACCTGTCCATCACGGCCCGGCCCGTCCCTCTTGTCTTGGCCTCTGTCTGCGGTAAACGCTCCGGAGCTCGGAGTGAGGTGAAAATTGATGGCTGCCAACAGGACACTCACAGACAACACGGCTCCCATTCCACTTTTATTGATCTGGATCTGGAATCACAGAGAGGACAGCCTTTTGTTTGGTGCAGCTGTTTCTCATAGGCGCATTTCTTTTGCCTATTTTTTTGCTTAAATACGTGCTTTGTTGATGATGTTGTGGAGTAGACGTTGTTGCTTTACAGAGCGCATTTAAATTAACCCAGCCATTCCCAAAGTCAAGAGCCTCGTGGCCCCCTTTTCAATCTCAAAATCCCATGTGGACCCCCGACAATAACATTTCACTCTATTCAAAAGACTATGCCATTTTCCCCATAGATTTCTATTAAAAACGTAAAAAAAAAAAAAAATTATTATTATTTAGTATTAGCTTAGAGTTAGTAACCAGTTAATATTTACAAAACATTACTTAAACATTTAGTGGTAATTCAGGATCTAAACCTATTTTAAGAACTACTTACATGGTTGTTAATGCTTTATTACTGCTTCATAGTTGTTCTAAAGTGTTATCAAAAAAACAAAAAAACAGACTGTTGGCTAAACTAGCTTCAAAGTAGTGTTTCAAACAACTATATAAATGTACTTAATTGTAATTTGTTTACAAACTCCTTGTGGCCCACCAGGGGGCCCCGGACCCCACTTTGGGAACCACTGGATTAACCAATTCATACAACAGTTTTAAGTTCAGTGCTAAAAATGTACATTTATATATTGTTTTATCTAAATGTATTGTTGTATGTTTACATTATTCATCATTTATTCATCTTATTCCTGTTGGGGAACTGGAGTCTATCCCAGTGACTATGGGTTTTAGGCGGGGTACACCCAGTGGCCAGTAAGTCACAGGACAGACACTTGGAGAAACTCACTAGCAGACAACAATTCACTCTATTATTCATTCACTAGGGGCAATTTAGAGTCACCGATTCACCTGACACATGTTTTAGGTTGGTGCGAGGAGGCCAGAGAGAACCGAACATGCAGACTCCATCCAGAAAGTTCATGCAACGGCCCGAGGATTGAGCTCACAACCTCCTTGCTGAAAGGCGAGCGCACTACCTGCTCTGCCACCATAGCCCCCACATGTTTAAATTATTTCCTGTAAAAAGAAATGAAAGCAAGAATCCCCTCAGACTGAGCATCTAGACACGATAATCTTTAACTTTTTACTTTTTGTTTTTCCCAGACTAAACTATGTTCTTCCCTGATCTTAGCTGAGTTGATGCGTACCTCTCTGGTCTTTGTGTGTGCCCCTTGCCTGGGGAGAAACGCTAATTTGTTAGCATTTAGCTTTGCCAAGCTTATCCCTATGGAACCAAACGTGGCTCAAGTTAGAAGCAACCAAGCTCTTCCACGTTTTCCCAATTTAAATACGGTTACGTGAGTAGTTACATGACCCAAGTACAGTTAAACAAAAATGAAAAGTAGTGATTTTTTAAGCGGATAAAAATGGGTACTATAATGTAAGGCGTAATAACACTTTAGGGGCACTTCGGCGTCGGCGCAGTGATATCAGAGAGCTCTCTTCTACCACTGCAGGCCTGCAGGTCACATTGGTTCTGTTGATGGAAGTGAGAGGGGGAGGGGGAGAGAATTTTTTAGGAGTGAAGATATCAAAGCTAAGCTAAATGCTAACAAATTAGCATCACTCCCCAGGCAAAGGGCACACAGGCCACGCACAAAGACCAGAGAGGTACGCATCAACTCGTCTAAGATCAAGGAAGAACATAGTTTAATATGGAAAAACGGTGGACTGTTCCTTTAAGGTTAAGATTAGGGTTAAGGTTAGGGCTAAAGAACATCAGAACTTACCAGAATGCACAAGTACATTGTGCAGTACTTATCTTCCCTGGTTTCTATGGACGGGGAACATAGGTACTTTCACAAATCTGCAGGTACCAATGTTCATAAAAACTGGGGAATATAGTAGGTACCAGGGAACATAGGTATGCATTTACTGTAAATAGTAAAGTATATCATGATAGAAGGGGGAAAAAGTGGCAAATCTCAAACATAAGGCACTTAATCCTGATTTTCGTCCTTCAGTGATGTTGGATTAAATAAAATTTAGTAGCCTTTATGATTGTAGACTGAATTTGAGCAGCATTTTCTGAAAAACCTTGAGCACATGCCTGTTCTGTTCCCGTCTTCCCCTGCGACCATACGTCCCTCTGTAAACGTCCCCTTCTTCCTCGTTGCTCTGAGCGACACATCACAGCCCTGCCTCTAAATACGAGCTTTCAGAGGCACAGACCTATTGTCCGCGTGTGTGTTTTCCCTCATCATTATGACAACACCACCTCCCTCCCTCCCCCTCCCCAGCCGCTTCCTCCCCCTCCTCTCCAGTGCCGTGTGTGTGTGTGTGTGTGCCGTATAAAGCCGTGACCGCTCGTGTGTCGGGGGGAGTCAAGGTGCAGTGAGGCAGATAGCTCAGCTCTATGCATACTAAACTAGCATCGCCACCGGCAGCACAGATAGGGCTGAGGGGGGTTTCTGAGGGGTAGGGGGGGTACAGGTGGAAGTGAGAGAGGGGAGGGGGGAAAAAAAAGCAGCGACACAGCACCCCAGGGAGCCCCCTTTTGGCTTATCACCACTCTCACGGCTGGCCTTATCTGATTACACACAAGCAGAAGACACAGGCGCACAGGGAGCAGGGCCACTGGGTTAATGAAAAGACTGCAATGGGCAAAAAATTAGGATTAATAGTACAGGGGTTCTCAAGCTGGGGTAGGGGTAGTGCTGGTAGTACACTGGCCAATGGCACAATAATAATAAAAATATAATAGTTATAGAATGTAGGCCTATTCTATCTTAAGTGTATCCTGTGCCGTTTTTTATTATTGGAGAAAAATGTTTTGGTCACCTGTAGAATATTGTAATAGGAAAAACATGAATTTAAGACACGGCCTTATTGTCAGAGATTATAATTAGGGCTGGGTTCTGTTCAGTTTTTTTTATTCCAGTGCTTGATACTGATACTTTTTCTGATACCTATGGTGAGCTAATTTATCTTCTACAATCATAAAACAATAATACTGAATAAAAGACCAATTTTTTGAAGCAAATTTCTTAGCTGTGAGTTAAAACCAGTAGTTTTTATGATTTATTCTGTATTTGGTTCATGCAAAGGAACATTAAAAGTCTCACTAGGTACTGAAACTTGGTATCAAATAAAAACAAATTTTGATACCAGCAGTATTGCAACTTTTATTTCAATACCACAAAGGTTTCATTTAACAGTAGCCAGCCCTGCCATCACACAATAAAAACATAATTATAAAATGTAGGCCTCTCTGATCTTAAACGTACCCTGTGCAGATTTTAAATTTGTATTAGGAAAAAACAGGAACTTAAGACATCTTGGCTTTATGGTCAAAGATTAGTCATAAATAGACAAAAACATAAATTTGGCCCTCACTGACATGGCCTGTAACCACAAAATCTATGTTGCCGGAAAATGCTACAAGAAAATGGGCCGTTCCTGCACTGGTGATGTGTATTACTGTATTAATGATCAGGGGTGTCCAAACTGTGGCCCGGGGACAAAATGCAACCCACAGACCACAGACCATTTTTATTTGATATTAATATAACATGTTATTTCTTTTCAGTTGGCCCAAATTGCCACAGTACTTTTTGCTGCACTGTAAAAAGCGTCATACGACCTCATGTGAGTCTCTGTGAAGTGAAAAGTAATTAGTGGTGCTATGTGTCGGTCCCAAGCCTGGATAAATGTGGCATCCAGAGTAAAACCTATGCCATTTGTGAAGGATTCAACCTGGAGGCTTTTTCTTTGTGAATTATTGTGAGGCAAAATCTGTCATCTGTAGTGAGTGGCCCTCTTCCTCCTTTATTTTTGTCTCTGTGGCCCTCAGTGACAAAAGTGGACAGTCCTGAGTTAGATGTTGTTTTTATAAGAAATATCCAAAAGGAAAGTTCACAGATGACAGACCCCTCATCCTAATTAAACACTACAGGCCTAGTGAGGGTTGTGACATCACATGAAAACAGCCAATAGCCAGCCAGATGTGCAACTACACTAGATTATGTACAGTATCCTGCACCAATCTTATTTGTGTCTATGGTAAATATAGAAGTGTATGTACCACAGCTGTTGCGAGTTGACAATGTAAGGATAAAACAGTACAGGTTTACTCTGTCAGGATAAAAATACACAATATATAAATGTAATTATCTTACTCCAGTATGTCTGTGGAGTCAAAACAAAAAGGGTTACAAGAAGTCACCTGCATGTGTTTTTAGACTTGAAGACTTTTCGTCATTGGTAAAGTCTCTTGGATGAGACTAAAACCATATCCAGATGACTTCTTTTAACTTTGTTTGTTTAGTTTCTTACTCCAGAACATTCAGTCACACTTCCACATTGATGATACCTACAATAAGTTAGGTTTATCAAAAAACAAGCATTTAAACTTTAGTCTAAATGGATGCCCAAAAGGTTACACCCAGATTTGTATGGACTGCTTCCACAGTACTGTAAATATTCTTCACTAACTCTGGCTCAGTGCTGTTCTCTTATTCAGTCCAAAAACCTGCCCATCTCTGGCTGTACAGTTTGAACATTTCTCTTCTCACCTGTGAGTCTGCCTCTTCTACTTCTCACTCACAGCTGGCCCTGACACACAATCTCTCACTGTCTCTGAGACACAAGGCTCCTCTGACATTTTCCTTCATGTCTATCACATGTAATAAAATATCAGTGTCACTGCAGCGATGTGCCGACAGGCCGTCTAAATCTGTGACAAAATTCATACTCGGATCTGCTCCCAATATAATTATTACTGGGTACACAGTGAACATTTGGACATGATCCAAATCCAATTAACAGAGGAGGTATGCACATGAACCCAAATGGAAATGACTGTTTGCGATGCAAATACAAATTGGCTCAGAGCGAGAACATGATTGTACAAAGGATTCCAAAAAGACGACAGAAAGAGAAAGAAAAATACAGAATGATCTTGAAGTAGACTTTCAGACTCTCTCCTGTTCATGTTTATCACGAGGTGTTCAGCCCAGTCCAACAAATCAGAGGTGACGCTTCTGCAAATCACTGATATATGAACATACCATCAGCTTCAATGGGCCTATACTGTTCTGTAATGCTGCAGATAAACCCTTTGTCGTATTTGTCTATATAGTGCTGTATTAGTCCTAGAACAGCTTTACCCCAGAATCAGCCTCCAGCAGCACTTTCACAAACCAGCATCAGGAAGTGTACGCTACAGAAACCATTTTAACTTTCCTCTCGTAGTCATCTTCCTTTTGGCTTTTCCCTTCTGGGGTCGCTAGGGCAAACCATCTGGCTCCTGATGCAACCCTTTCCATTTATCCAGGCCTGGCTCCGGCACAATGAGTACACTGGCTGATCATTCCATGTAGCAGAATTTTTCTTTTCCCAGATATTATACTGACTTCTTCATAGTTATTAGTTTGAGATTTGGTTCCAATTTCAAAATAAAAGAGATTTATGTTTCAGTTTAAACAGAACAGGCTTTGAGAGATAAATGTACATTAATGATTTAGTTGAAAAAACAAACAAAAACAAAACATAACAATAGCAGATTTATACATTGTTTTTTATTGCTTACAGGTCCCATATTAAACTTTTACAGGCCTTTTGAAATTATTTTGGATTCCTTTGCATTAGTATTTCAGGTTTTTTAAGCTCTTACTGTGACTTTGCAGAGAATGTTTGGATGTTTGGACAGAGCATAAAATGGCTAATTAGCAGAGCTGTTAGCGACATGATGCTAACAGACAGATAAATGAGCTGAGTGCTTCGTAGTGACGGAGGTTTAAGTCCGGTGACGGTGCAGCGCAGGAGCACTTCCTGGTTTCATGTGTCTAGGTAAAGCCATTAGACCGAGCGTTTTCAGCTCTGGAGAAGGGCAGCGCCTCAGCATACAGGATTACTGTATGAATGAAACAAAATACTACTCCAGGTTTGTTTTTGAGAAGGAAACAACATTATAACATGGTTAAAAGCTCAAAAAAGTTGATTTAGCAAAATAGGGGACCTTAGAAAACACGGGGAATAAACATGATTACTGTTTAATGCTATGCAAAGACAAAATTTGAATCAGGGTTAGAAAAAACCTAAACTTGTTTGGACTTACTTGTTTAGCCTCAGTATTAAAAAGAACAGGCATTAAACCCATGCTCATCATTGTCGTGCATCTTTAATGGATCTGCCCAAAAGCTGCTAATTTTCTAATCTGACACTTACAAAGTCTGTCATGGTCGGTAAATCTGAAATATGTTCAATTCAGCATCTGCCCTGAACGGGACATGGTGTTTTTCGGCAGGCAGCGTGAGGCGCGGCGCAGACCCCCTTCTGGCTCTCGTCCCCGGGGCTGATGGGACTAAAGACAGCGGAGAGCGCCCCGGCTGTGACCCCCTCTCCCAGCCCTCCAACCATTCTGTTCTCTTTACAACTTTACAAAATAGGCTTTTAATTTAGCCGGGCGGCTGGGGCGTGTGGGTCCCGCCAGCATCAATCACCGTGAGGAGGCAGAGCGGGCCGGGACGTCCCATGGGCCCTCTCAGAGACGATGATGCTGCCGGCGCGCACACACATTTACACACACAGACGGGAGACCTCCAGACCTTATCACTGGGCCAACACACAGCCCTTTTAGTGCACGGGCCCCGCTGTACCCCCGCTGGACCCCCTCTGAAACCCCTCCAGTGTCGGGATGATGAGAGCAGACTGCAGCAGATGGGAGATGGAGGAGAAGGTGGAAACGTTTAGCACAATATGTATTTTTAAATTGTTATATCATTAAAAAAGATAATTAGCTGAGTCCATTCTGAAGGTTGTCAGTCCTGATGAATGTCTGGAAGTTTAGCATTTTTTGGTATAATAAGTGTTTATAAAGTTCACACAGCACTGTTAAATTCTCCTCATTATTATATTAAGGCTGCAAAACTAAATTAAATTTTAAAGGTCCTCTATTGTCCTAAATCAACTTTTTTTTTTTTGGAGTAGTATTTTGTTTCATTCACACATGTTTGAGTAATCCTGTATGCTGAGGCGCTGCCATTCTCCAGAGCTGAAAACGCTCAGTCTCACAGCTCTACGTAGAAACATGAAACCAGGAAGTGCTCCTGCGCGTTTCTAAAGCCCATACACCGTCACCGGACTCATTCTGATCATTTCAGCCTTAAACCTCCATCACCTCCATCAGCTCATTTATCTATCTGTTAGCATCACGTTGCTAATAGCCGTGCTAATTAGCCATTTTATGCTCTGATCAGTCCCCACCGTTGCCAGCAGGGGGCGACAGACTACTAATCCTAATCCATTCTCTGCAAAGTCAAAGTAACAGCTCCCCGGACGTTTCCACAGATACATTATTTTAAATTATAAAACATGAAATACTAATGCAAAGGAGTTTAACACTGTCTCAAAAAGCCGAACAAAGCAGAATAGGAAATATTTTTATTTATATTGTTTTCAGTTTCTCTTTTGAAGTAGCTCATGACTCCATATAGTTTTGCAATAAATATGATTTGTTTTTTTCTTTTGCGTTTTAAATTTAGTTAAAAATTAAACCCTAATTTCTCTTGACAGTTGTAAGATTTCTAAAACATTTACTCTTAAACCTCTGCAACGCTTTGTTTATTGTAAAAGTACTTTTTATTGGAGATCAAAAGATAACAAGAAACTCTGATTGTAGTAAGCACTGAAGTGTCTAAATTCTGCAAAATTGACTTGTCCTCTCTATTTTCCCATGTTATAATGTTTCCGAGGCCTCAAAACTTCTGCCCACTCCAGGAAGCTCTGACCAATCAACAGCAAGCCCTCTACATCCAATCTGCTCTCATTCATTTAACAAAAAAAAAAAAAAAAAAACTGTGTACAGCTCTGTTTCCACTGAGATTTTTACTTTTAGAGTCAAATGGCATCATACAAAAAGTTTAAGGAAGTAAACAGCTTTTTTTCTTTGTTTTTGTTTGAAAGAGCGTAACAGAGCTGCCCTCTGCTGGTCTCGTCACCTGTTTCTTTAGGACTCTAGTAAAGTATTTTTTGGAAACACTTTATTTTTAGTCTTTTAATGATGTTTTTAAAGGTTTTAAAACGTGAAATGTTGTTCTAGAGGTGACCAAGATTGGTTTAAAACGTAAATAAATGCATGATATAGCCCTTTTTACTTTTTTTTTTTTTAAAACTAAAGTCCTAATAGCAATATAAATGATATTTATTTTGTACTTCTCTGGTCTTTGGAGCTGTCTAAACCCACTCATTAGATGTCGCTGTGTCTTGATTGTTCCTCTCAGCCTCACTCTCTTGTTTGTATATCATTTGCAAATCATTTATCCCCAATGTGAATTTAATTGACCAGGTTAGCAGAAGGCAAGGACAGTGCCACACACTCTCACCCTTTCATTTGACCCTCAGGCCACCCCCTGCCCCCTCCAAACCCAATGCTTTCTCACTGCCAAACTGCTCACCCCCCCCCCCCCCCCCCCCCCCCTCCACACCGATCCACCTCTTTCTGATTTTGGCAGCAGGAAGAAATGAAGGCACTGACAGTGTACAAACAGCCGGACACATGCCCAAAACAGAGGTCTGACCTCAGCGGACCGGGACAGGGAGGAGCAGGGTGGAGGGGAGGGGGAGCAGGCGCGGACCCCCTCCCACACACTCTCACATATTACGCTAATTTTGTTTGAACGACTGTGTGCTCATGTTGTATAACTGCTCCAGTGATGAAAAGACGGCGTTCCGGGTCAACAAGGCTTCTGACACCGAGAAAAAGGAAAATTAATGTGTTTACTAGAGAACAAACAAACAAAAAAACAAACAAAAAATAACATTAGGAGCAAGACTGCTGATCAGTGTTGAGTGATGAGTTCTGGTATCTTCTCTGTAACCTACAGTTCTTTTTGGAGTCACAGAAGTCTAAGATACAGCAAAATTATTTGCTCCATAAAGATTCATGTGATATTAAACATGGCTGAATTTTTCCTCTAAACTGAAACACAAAGAATGGAATAAAAATGGATAACATTGCATATTGTAATTCCTTTCTACAGTCTGTAAGCTGTAGCTGTGCTAAAGGGACATGAGGCACTTTTCCACTGAACACTGGTCATGCCATGGGACGGTTTGATACAGGTAGCCCCAAAACCTACTTGTATTTACATTACTCAGTATCCAGGAGACCTGCGTCTGCTACGTGAACACTGTTTGAAGCTAACTTTAAAGGTGCTATGAGCAGTATATATATTTTATTTTATATTTTTATATTTTTGAGATATGAGGTAAACATGTTCAAATCAAATATTAGTTTACTGATAACAATGGTACAGCTGATTTATTAACAATTAACAATTTGGCCAGTGTGTTTTTGTTTACATTTTTTGTTTGGGTTCTAAAACCCTGCATTGCTGATCGTCCAATCAGAAAAGAGGAAAGACTGGCAACCCACAGAGCATTGTTTAGATTTAGACTGCAGTACTGTTTTCAAACCAGTAGAGTACATGCTGCTTACAGAACCTTTAAATCATGAGTAGTATTTAATAAAAAGAGGAGAGTAAATGCTGCTGTGTGTCTGTGTGAGGCTGGTGTGTGTCTGTGTGAGGATGGTGTGTGTCTGTGTGAGGCTGGTGTGTGTCTGTGTGAGGATGGTGTGTGTCTGTGTGAGGCTGGTGTGTGTCTGTGTGAGGATGGTGTGTGTCTGTGTGAGGCTGGCGTGTGTCTGTGTGAGGCTGGTGTGTGTCTGTGTGAGGATGGTGTGTGTCTGTGTGAGGCTGGTGTGTGTCTGTGTGAGGCTGGTGTGTGTCTGTGTGAGGCTGGCGTGTGTCTGTGTGAGGTTGGTGTGTGTCTGTGTGAGGCTGGTGTGTGTCTGTGTGAGGATGGTGTGTGTCTGTGTGAGGCTGGCGTGTGTCTGTGTGAGGCTGGTGTGTGTCTGTGTGAGGATGGTGTGTGTCTGTGTGAGGCTGGTGTGTGTCTGTGTGAGGCTGGTGTGTGTCTGTGTGAGGCTGGTGTGTGTCTGTGTGAGGCTGGTGTGTGTCTGGAACTAAAGCTGTATTACCTTCAGTAAACAGGAGACTACTTCCTGTTTCGCCCTAGCTTTCAGCAGCTTTTCTGCTCCACTTGTACACATTTTAACCCCTGACCATTTAAAACTGAGCCAACCTGTGCCGTACTGCTCCGGTGGAAACGCGTCTGTACTGTATTTAAGAAAATTCTAGCTGCTTTCTTTTGCCCAGAGGTGGCCACAGTGACTCATGTGTTTGCAAGTTAGAAAAGTCTGTGCTCACTTTGTTTGCAGGGTCAGGAACACAGCATGACACCTGGTTCTGCTGTGAACTGCTATTTTTCTAAGACTGGCAAATGCAAGTCATTTTAATGTGAAGGTATTATATATAAAAATGTCAATATCAAACAAAAAGAGAGTTTTAGTGAACAGTCTATGTTTCTGACAGGAACGTTATACTGCACTGCAAATTTTCAATATCCATATTAGATAAAATTACTTGAATTCAGATTATTAATCTTGATTTGAGCAAAAATTCAGTTCATCAATCTTGATTTAAACAATTTTTACTAGATTTATTTAGTTATTAGGTAAATTATTGCTAGATTATTTGCTCTGTTTTAAAGTATTTTTTCCCTGTTTTCCTGTTTTTTTACTTATTTCAAGCAAAATATTCTGTCCATGGAGTAAGATAATTTTGCTTTAAGTAAGTAAAAACAGCTTGAAACAGGGAAAAATACTTTGAAACAAGGCAAATAACCTAGTAATAAGTTGCCTAATAACTAAATAAATCTAACCTAGTTATTTTTGCTTAAATCAAGATTGATAATTTGAATTCAAGTAATTTTATCTAATGTAGATATTGATTTTTTGCAGTGTGGAGCCCAAATGTCTCTTTTGTTTAATCTTTACAAGCCTCTGTTACATAACGTTATTGTATCATACCATGTGCATAAAGAAGACAATCACATTTACACATATTTAAATTATAACTTAATATATAAAAAAGTATGATTTTGTTTTTATATACAGCATGTTTGTACCAAGATCACCAAACGTCCTCTAAAATTCCTGTGACATTTGGTTGCTCCTCTGCTCCATCGCGGTCATTGCATCCTGTGGCTCTTCATGATCTTATTCATCACCTCGGCGCATACGACCCAGGACGTACCCCCCTCCCCCTCCTCTGCCCCCCCCCCCTCTGCAGTCAGGCCATTTACAGGGAGGTCATAACCCCAGTGAATGATGGGAATCCTGTCTCCACACATCTCCCGCTCGTGTGAGTGGCAGTGGGGGTTACACCAGCAGCGCGCCCGTGTTTTATATGCATTCTGTCATGATCAATTTCTCCTGGAGAGGTGAGGAGCTCCTTGTTTGCCCCCCTCCCTCCCTCCGTCCTGTCCCTGTAGAGGCTCGTGTTGATGGTGCACGGTGTGTGTGTGTGTGTGTGTGTGTTTGTGTGTTTGTGTGTATTTGAGCTGGATGCTGGTGCCATATGGGCCTGCACAGAGAAGCATATTGCTGTTTGTTTGTTTGGTGCTGCTGCATGTGTTTGTGTCTGTATGCAAATGTGCGGATGCTCAAAGGTTTGTTTGATTTTTGCGTGTGTGTTTGGAGATGTTACTGCATTGTGAGGACATGCATTTCCATGGCTTGGCTAGTTCAAAATAATTGTAATACATCTTAAAACCAATTGGATCGTCGGTTTATATCAAGTGGTGCAATATTTTGCGCTCTATGTAAAGGTGCGGTGTATTGTGACTTTTTGGCGACATGCTGGTGAAGGTGTAGATTTTATTGCCACACCTTTGTTTTAGAGCACGTTAACAGCTATGGTAGCTCTGGATGTGCTGTGTTCTCCGAAGAAACCCAGTGGAAATAAGCCTGACAGTGATTTAACTGAGCTAATAACGCTTAATTCATGTGCAGCAATGTATCTGACCATCGCTGGAAGTCGTGAGTAGAGAGCTACATGCAGGGTTGCCAGGTTTCGCTGACAGTTTCCAGCCCAAACAGAACTTAAAACCCACTCAACAGAATAAAGACAAGCCAAAATCAGAACCACTCTAAATATTAAAACCATTATACGTAAGAAAAAACACAAAACCTAACAGCAGCACCAAACAAACAAAAACAAAACACAAACAAGTTCACCAGAAAAACTGCTATCAGACAACCAAAGCCTTCCTGGTCAGGGCGACATAGAAAGCTCATAAAACATGAAATGTGAGCAAGCAAACATGAATCACTCATTTTAAAGAAATGAACTTATATGAGTTGGAAGACACATCAGTTTATTGAAATGTGCATTTCTACTTTGTTTGCCATAAAATGATAACTATTTTGTTGGTATTTTCTCCAAAATATTTTCTAAAAACCCACCATATGTTGTGAAAAGCAGGCCAATTTTTTTTTACAAACCAGCCCAATGCACTTTTTTCTAGCCTAAGGTGTTCAAAAGAAGCCCAGTTGAGCAGAAACCAGCCCAATGTGGCAACACTGGCTACATGTAAACATGATCTCCTGTTCACATGGAGATTAATTCTGTGACTTTTGTTCTTCTACCATGAATAAGTGTACTACGTATATAAACACTTTCTTTTGACTCATGTTTAATGGTGTTCAGTCTCGTGTGTGACCCTGTGTCCTCAGTTAAGACGTAATGTTTACAAGCGACGTACTCCAGAGTCTGCACATGCCGTTTTTTATTTTGAAATATAAAGGATCCTCTTCACTGGTCCTGGGTCTGACTTCCTGTCTGCCTCGATCTGCTCTGCTCAACTTTATCTTTGAGTGCTGTGGCATCTGTCAAAAATAGACACGATACGTATTTCTGAATGAGAGTCGGACACAACGCAGCAACACACGGCGTTTATTTGTCGCAGAGGTTGTACAGGACACGTAACGCACACACACAACGTATTCAGTGTAAATTGGGCGTGCAATTCTTCAGGGTGCACCTGTCTAAGGCCCATAGTTTGTGGGATAGGTTGTACATCTTTGTAATGACGCGCAAACTTTCATATAAGATTGTTATAAGAAACGTGCATGTGTGTTTCTCCTCCAGCAGTGCTCTGTTTGTCTTCTCTGCACTGTAAAAGAAAATCTGTAAATTTTACGGTAAAAAATTGGCAGCTGTGGTTGACAGAATTCTACCGTAAAAATTACAAGAGGCCTGTATTTCATTTTACAGTATAATTTTATCACAAATGTTGTTTTTACAGTTTTTGACTTGAGTTTTTATTATTATTTACTGCAAAATAAAGTTATTATCTTTCAAAAAAATAGATTAATGTATATTTTAGTTTGTGGCTTGCGTTTTAATCAACATTTACTGTAAAATTTAAAGTTATCTTTCAGAAAAATAGATTAATGTATATTTTAGTTTGTGACTTACGTTTTAATCAACATTTACTGTAAAATTTAAAGTTATTATCTTTTAAAAAGGTGTTAAACTGTAATAAACACAGGACTCGATTTTTTTAACAGTGCTATACTGTATACATTACAAAAAATAAAACAAAAAAATACAATTTTGCCTTATTTTTAATATTACAGTTAATTACCGTAACCAAAACAGTATTTTACCGATATATCAACTGCGGTCTTTTACTGTTGAGATTTTACAGATTTTTACCATGAAATCTACAGATATTTTTTACAGTGTGGGCAGAAGTAGGAGCCAAGAAATAAAGATCCCAGTAGAAAGGGTACACGTTATACAAAACATACATAAAAACTACTGTACATAAAAACTGCTTTATCAGCTTTGTAGAGCAAATTCAAGATGGCAGGACACACGGGGGCGGGGCTTAAGGCTTGTGCGTTTGGTGTTTTTGTCCACGTATATTACAGGTTTGTCTTATGTGGTCTAAACACAGTAAACTGCGAGAGTAGTTAGCGTCGGGGCGGCTCGGTAGCTCACCTGGCAGCACCTATAGCACAATCGGAGACTCCCAGGTTCTATTCCCGGCCTTGCTCCATGTCATTCCCTTGTATTTCTCCCCAAAATATCTAAAATAAAAATATTAGTTAATGTTCCTTTTTGCAGCCGTACCACATTTGATTGTAAATTAACTAAGACAGATGTAACATGAGACTACACTGTAAAAAATATCTGTAGATTTCATGGTAAAAATCTGTAAAATCTCAACAGTAAAAGACCGTAGTTGATATATCGGTAAAATACTGTTTTGGTTATGGTAATTAACTGTAATATTAAAAATAAGGCAAAATTGTATTTTTTAGTTTTATTTTTTGTAATGTATACAGTATAGCACTGTTAAAAAATTGAGTCCTGTGTTTATTACAGTTTAACACCTTTTCAAAAGATAATAACTTTAAATTTTACAATAAATGTTGATTAAAACGTAAGTCACAAACTAAAATATACATTAATCTATTTTTTTGAAAGATAACTTTAAATTTTACAGTAAATGTTGATTAAAAGTTAAGTCACAAACTAAAATATACATTAACCTATTTTTTTTTGAAAGATAATAACTTTATTTTGCAGTAAATAATAATAAAAACTCAAGTCAAGAACTGTAAAAACATTTGTGATAAAATTATACTGTAAAATGAAATACAGGCCTCCTGTAGTTTTTACGGTAGAATTCTGGCAACCACAGCTGCCAATTTTTTACTGTAAAATTTACAGATTTTTTTTTACAGTGTACACCAGCCCTGTTTGTCTGTCTACGGTGCTATATTTCAGACTAATCCCACCATCTTTTCGAAAACCACATTGTCTCCTCTAACAGGAGTGTGCCGCTGCCTCCCCCTGCTCCATACAACACCAGGTAATGACTTTCTAACCATTCTTTCCCCGTCCTTTTCTTTCTCCGCCGCCTTTTCCCGGTGCCGTCCGGCTCTAATTGAATCACCATAGACTCCAGTGTATCAATCCGAACCGTCTCATTCAGGTTTAATCGGGTGTGCAGCGGGACCGGCTTGGCGGGCAGCGGGCTCCCTTTTGTCAGGGGCCCATCTGTTGCATGCGGGGACCACAGATCGGGCCTGGACCACAGACAACAGGAGTGAGGAGGAGGAGGAGGAGGGGGGCTGGGTTCTGGGAGGACGGCAGATTCACTCAGAGCAGAGCTAAAAAAAAAAAACTCCCACCCCTCAGTCATGGGACAGAGGGGATGTCTGTCTGGACTTCTGCTGTCAGTCAAGGTCTTTGTATTAGTAGGACATGTGGATTTTTAAGGCACTGTCATTGGTCTGATTGGATTTTTATGAATTTCTTTGCTCCCAGTTTTGAAAAGTAGACAGTAAAAAGACAACAAAAGCTTTAAAAAACGACTTCCAGTGCGATTATGCGTTAGATAGAAGGGATTTACAGTCATTTATTTTGACATAATATGACACATGTACTCTTTGTGCCATTGCCAAGCCTGGATAAATGGAGAGGATTGCAACAGGAAAGGCATCTGCTGTAAAAAAAACTTTCACAAATCAATAGGCAAATCACTGCAAAAACTGTAAAAGGCAGAGGACTGAGGCGACCCTGAAAGAAGAATTAGGGAACTACTGTAGATAAGTTGTTCACGCAGCAGTTATCAGTAGAGATGAAGTCAAAACGCCCTGACCAGTAAATACAATCTAAAATAAAATCAATCTAAATCTAAATACAATCTAAAAACTCAAATTATTTTTTGTCTTGACTTTACACTGTTTAAGAACCATAAATAATCTGTATCCGGAACAATTTAACTTTATTTATTTTGGCTTTCACTGTTAACCAAATACACTGTCACATGGGTGATAATTTCCAAACATCACCAAACATCAGATTTTGTTTGCACATCTGGAGCTGTTGATAGTTTGGTCTCAACTTTTATAAATCAGACATCTTCTTGTTACTGAATCCTCCTGGATGATTGAGAACCTTCACAAACATTTCCTCATTCCCCGTGAACACAGCGCTAGGCAGGGCTTGACATTAACACTCGCTGACTGTTCAAATGTGGAGATTTTTGTTTTGGTAAGTAACAAACTCCCACTATAGTCACTTTGGCTGACTGAGTTTTATGCACCAGCATCTTAACTTCAGAATTTTTGCTACTCTGCATTAGCGTACACTGTTTTGTAGTAATTCATCATGATTAAAGAAAGAAAAATATTAATTTAAACAGAATAACATGTGACAAGATGTGACTCTAGATGCACAGAGAGCCTATAGGTAAACCAGTTTTTAATACTGTATTTGTTAAATCCCTAAAAGAAAAAACCTAACCCTATGAAAAACAAATTCTTTAAGCTTATACTATAAAATATAGTCAAAAATGTAACTAATTGTGGCTAGTAAAAAGACTACCATATTTTCCGCACTATAAGGCGCACCTAAAAGCCTTTAATTTTCTCAAAAACCGACAGTGCGCCTTATAATCCGATGCGCCTTATATATGCATCAGTGTTGGTTAATTATGGCTACCGTATTCAGGGGGCGTCGCCGAAGGGGGATAAGGAGTAAAACTTAAAATTGAAAGTTTTTAGTCACATGAACGTCAAATTAAGTGAACAAAAAATACTGAATATCAAAACTTGAGATTTTGAGTCGGCCCCAAAACTCAAAAATCTTGAGGAATCCTTTTGCCTTGAGTTTTTGAGTGATTTTTTTTTTTTTTTTTTTACAATGCATAGCTTTAACCAATGAGCTTGGAATTCTGCTTCTTCTACACGAGTGGCAGCTGATAGTAAATGTATATTAATAAAAACATTTAGTCAAAAAGCTCATGTGCTAAATGAAAAATTAATAAATCTGCAAATTTTCTGCTCTGACCATGAAGCAGACGACATCAGGAGGGGAAGCAGGTTTTGACCCGAGTTCCAAAGTTCTTTTTGCATGTACATCTTTTTTTTCTTTTTTTTTTTTTTGACTCATAAACGTTTTCCCGAGTTTCCGAGGAGCACCAAAGGCCTGAGCGGCTAACTTCCTGGAACTATCCCTCTGGAACTATTTACTACCGTATTTTCCGCACTATAAGGCGCACCTGAAAGCCTTTAATTTTCTCAAAAACCGACAGTGCGCCTTATAATCCGATGCGCCTTATATATGGATCAGTGTTGGTTAATTATGGCTACCGTATTCAAGGGGCGTCGCCGAAGTGACAGCGGTAAAAACGGTAAAGGGGAATTCCAGTCCCAGCTGTTCATGTGTGCCATAGGCGTGTTTATGGATCCTGCCGCAAAAGAACAAGGAGGCGCGGCCTTTGCTCCATCTCAGTAGAAGAGTTGCGACATTGAGGGGACAGAAAACTGAGCGCTCGAACGCTGTTCATGTAGCTTTGAACTGTGACAAATGGAGTTGGAAATACATTGTTTTCAACGAGGGCGGCGCAAATAAGAGCTACCGGTACGTACGCTACCGTATTGTGAATGCACTAACTTGTTTTGGGAGTGAACGGAGTTGTAAGAACGCTGGTTTGTATTCTATTAATAAAGTTTGACTGACTGACTTATCTGACTGTTTTATTGGCATTCCCTTAAGCACAGCGCCATCTAGTGGATGCATAACACAACCCCAGCCACTACAGTTTTTACAGCTTTTTACAGTTTTTTACAGCTTTTATTCTATGCGCCTTATAATGCGGTGCGCCCTATATATGAAAACAGTTTTAAAATAGGCCATTCATTGAAGGTGCGCCTTATAATCCGATGCGCCTTATAGTGCAAAAAATACGGTAACTGGCCAGTAACTTTTGACAAAGACTAGCCACAGTGAGCAGTGAGAAAGAAAGTAAACGTTAAGCCCTGATTCTAGGGGTGCATTGATACTGATAGCAGTAGTAAGTCATGATGCTTTGGTAAAATGAGTTCAGCGGCTGAATCATGGAGAATCTAAGCTTTTAAATGAAGCATAACATGTTTATATGGACGAAACATTAGCAGTAGTGTGTGCTCAAACTCTTCTGTGTTGTAGAAGGTGGCCTAGTTTAGCAGAGTGGGGAAAAATGTAAAATTGTGGTGCATTTTGTTGGAAACTTTTGACCAGTTCATTCTAAAGCTTGTTATGTTAGGGACCATTTGTAGGAACACATTCGACTGTTAAATGGTGTAATATTTTTATGATACATTTGACCAAACTTCACTCATCAAACTCCGTTGACTAGGACCTAGCTGTGGATTGACAGCAGGCGCATCGTCACTTAATTTGTGCACGTGGATACTTCAAAGTGCACATGGAGAGTAGAATTTGAGCATGTTAAATTTAATAATGTATTTATTGAGCCTGATGCCATATGTCTACTGACACCTAAAGAGAATAAAATACCATTCCATTATAAATCACATTTAGAAAATGATGAACTATATCTTTTATATTCACTTTTATAGTAAAATGAGCAAGACTGACAGTAACCGAGCTAAATATTTGTCATTTTCTAACTTAAAATCAGCCCTAAAATGAGACTGAACTGATCCTTTAGGGGTTCAGCTGTATAACCAGTCTGCATGTCTTTATAATATTTGAACTGAGAAGATTGAAGTCAGTGGGAAAGACGGGCGGCTGTCTGTGATTAAGAATAAATAAGCCAATAAATATTCAATCAGGTCTAAAGGAGGTCTCATTAATGGGATTGTGGAGCTGTGCGATTGGTCGAGGTCAGGCTTGGTCCGGACCAGGGAAGTGTGTGTGCGGGACTCAAATCAGTCCAACAAATCTCTGTCTGATGTCCTCATTTGGAGATAATGCAGTGATAATGATGTGGGAATGACAGGCAAACACTGTTCCATTTAAATACTGCCATGTTTCAAAGATGTGATCAGTTTCAAAGACTCTCAACACAAATGAGACAATTATAACCAGGGACAAGTCAACCTCACATGGACGGGGTTTGGATAACAGCACCATGGGAGTTAAAGACAGAAACAGAGAAAGCTAGAGTCAAATGCATTATTAATGTGAATGTAATTAATATTATAACCATTGCTATTCCATTGACAAAGCTGTAATAAGGGATTAGGAAACTGGATTGTTTTTGTAAATGACAGTGGTAGATCAGAGGTGGGGAAACCTAAGTTTTCTTTGGGGTATGTTAAATTCCACATAGAGGGCAGAAACATGGCCCACTGAGCACTTATATATCTACATGTGAGGTGAAGCATGAGTGGGAGCCAATTCTATGTTACCAATCTTAATAGGTGCTTTTCCTCTGGGGCGGTACTGTGCGGGTTGGGCCAGTTTGGAGGTGGTTCCATTTTCTGAAGCGGCCCCAGAAAACACACCAAACCGAGCTACTTTTGACGCAACTTTTTTGGAAAATAAAGCTAGCAAATATTAGCAACACTGTTAGCCCTTGCTGTAATTTTCCCAGTAAGTTACCACAAAATGCTACGCAATCTATCTTTGCGGTTACTTACTGTAATTTGCATTGCATTATGTTTTTTTTTTTTTTTTTTTTTTTTTTTTTTGAATGGGACAGCGTGTATTAATGAATGGCTAGTGCTGTAAATACACCGGATTATAGCTCAGAGCTAATTTCCATCCGTAGTCCCCACTCACTCACTCACATTCACACCGGCTTCCTGGTGGTGGTATTTTGTCTTTATGTGCAATAACTTATCGCTGTCATGTTCCGTGTCTGTGTCCTGTTTTCTGTGCTTGTTTCCCTTGTGTTTTATTTTGTAGTCTTGGTTTGTCCTCATGTTTTTCTGATTTATTTCCTGCTTTTCGTGTTTCCCGCCCTTGTGATTACCTGCCCCGCCTTAATGTGTTTCACCTGTGCCTCATCCTAGTGTGTATTTAAGCCCTGTGTTTTCCCCTGCCTTTTGTCGGTTCATGGTCGTTTCTTTGGTTTTGTCTCCTTGTGTTCTTTTGTGAGTACATTAAAGTTCTTTTTTTGAGTCTGCATTTTTGGGTCCGTTCCCTCCTTGTGTTCCGCGAAACGTGACAATCGCATTTATTGCAAAATACTCAAAAGCTGACTTATTAGCTTGGCTATTTTAACTGTTAGCTTTTGCATCTTGTTAGCTTCAAAGCTTAGCTCAGCTTAGCTTAGCTTCAGTTCAGTGTTTTACGTGTTTTTGTTTTTCAAATACAACTTGAGCACATTTTTAACTATTACATTTTCATAGTAGCTTAGAGTCAGTTTAGCTTGGTTAGCTTTGACACCCATTTCAGTTTTTCTAAATAAGTCTGTTACCATTGCACTGCTCTGTAATTTCACCTTAAAGTTTATATTAATTCCCAAAATGCTGTACAGAGGTATTTACAGGTTCATTAGTGATCTTTTGTGTGTGTTTAATCTACATTACAATTGGTCTTTTATTTAATATTATTGTGTTTTATAATTGTAGAAGATGAATTAGCTCACCATAGGTATCAGAAAAAGTATCGCTCAGGTACTGGTATTGAAAACCAGGTATTGTTTAAGGACTGGTGTCAAAAAAATCTGAAATATACCCAGCCCAACATAAGAACAGGCCATGTTTTACAGTAAAACCTTTTGAGGTACTTATATAGCAGTAGGGCAACAGTGTGTTAAGCATTTTTTGCATTCCTGGGCAAGACCACATTGCCCAGACTCCACTTTATATAGCTGCATAAACATTATAAACACATACACTTCATTTGTTTCTTCTGCACTGGCTCCCTGTTCATTTCAGAAATCATTTTTAAATTTTATTCTTTTTAATGCTGTCAGTGGCCTTGCACCTTCCTATTTGTGTGAGATTTTGACTCCTCACCAATGCAGCGGAGCTCTACGATCTGCTGGAGGTCCCCCAGTCCTGGAACAAACAGTGGGGCGATCTTTCTTTTGCTTTTTCCGGTCCTAAACTCTGGAACTCTCTGCCCATTAAGTTTTTTATCCCATCACTGTCCTGCCTCTGCTCAAAGCCAAACTTAGGGCACTTATGACATTGCTCTTTATTTTAATGTTGTAATGTGGTTTGTTGACCTATTTTTCTGATGTTTATTGATTTTTATCTTGTTTTTGATTCATTTCTGACACTTAGACTTAGCTTTAAACTAGATTTTTGTGGTAGCCTTCGTAGATACAAGTAATAGGTATGTGTATGAAGGAACACAGTTAACTAAAAGCTGCTCAAAATATACCAAGTACCTTTTTTTGCAGCGTTGAGGCTCTGCTATCACCTATAACCTGGCTCACCTCTGTCGTGTATATGATTCTCCATCACGCAATCAATAAGTAACTGAAGCAGAAGGAGGCGAGAGGAGCGAGCGGTGCCTTATTTCACCGCATGTACTGTGTAGGTTGTATGTTAGGAGCCGGGGCATTAGTCAAATCCACCGGCGCTCCGGGAGTATTGGCAGGGCCGCGCCGATAGGACACAGAGGCAGACAGTAAGATGTATGTACTACAGCGGCCACAAACACACCAGAATGGATTACTCTGTGTCTGTATTGGGTTTTTCAGCAAATGTTCACTCATGTATCCTGAACAGGGATATTAACTCTCCCCCTCTTTCTCTTGCTCTCTGTGATTCTGCATGTCAGCAAAATGCATCATGGGTGGTTTTTTTTTGTTTTTTTTAGAACAGAACAAGGGCCCGTGCATGGGTAACATAGACAAGTAATGGACCAAGGGATTTTTTGAAAGGTAAGGGAGTAAAAGTTGGCTTCAAGCTGATTTTGTGTTGTTATCGAGGGCGTTTGCACTGTCTGCTGAAAATGTTAAAAGTCTGTTGAGTGATTGTTTATCTACATGAGTAGGGCTAGGTACCGATAAATGATACCTTTGTGAAGAAAAGTTACAAAAAAAAAAATTGTTTTATTCAATATCAAGTTTCAATACCTAGTGGGACTTTTAATGTTTCTTTGTATGAATCAAATAAGTAAATAATGCAGAATAAATCATACAAACTACTACTTACAGCTATGAATTTTGCCCCAAAAATGTGTCTTTTTTTCAATAGACAGATTGCAGAAGATGAATTAGCTCACCATAGGTATCAGGAAAAAGAATCGCTCAGGTACCGGTATCGAAAAAAATCTGAACAGTACCCAGCTCTATACCTGAGCACAGCTTCATCAAACTTTTCAGATAGTTCCAGACATTTACGAGCTGCTGGTGAGACACAGCAAACAGACCTAGAAGGGCAAAATATGTATATTTATATTTATTATTTTATTCATTTATTATTATTACTTTGTTTTATTATTTATGAAATAATAGACTAGGGACATGCACAACAATACATTGACCTCAAAAGGGAAATAGTGTTTTTTTTTTGCTAGAGCTGCTAAATTCCCCCTGCAGTGCCTGGACAGGTAGATGTTATATTAGATTTTGACAGGAGGTTTATGTAAATTAAGAACATGTTACCTGTAACTCTTTCATATTATGTCCACAAATAACAATCTCACTTGAACAAATTCTAAAAAACACTTCCAACAGACCCAAATACTGTCACTCACTCACTGACATACAAACACATTCAACAGTAAAGCTTGTATTTACATAATGTTATATAAATATTTATATGTTGATATATACAGGAGTTTTTCAGCAGTGGTCCAGAAAAAGCCAGTATTAATGCGTTGTCCTTTTTGGGCCTTCTTCTTAAAGTTACACTGTGTAAGATTCCCGGTCTTGCGCCTCTAGAGGCCACAGGTGCCACTGCACCGTTGCAAAACGTAAACACTAGGGCCCCTCCTCCTTCTGAAACTGTGCGAGCGTGCGTCTATTTCCATCATTGTTTCAACTTTAGTTGACCTGCTGCTACCTTTGGAAGTTTGGACTGGATCTTCTATAGAGTTAGCGCTAGCGTTAGCTTATCAACAAATATCGCGCAATGGTCGCAGTAAAAACAACTAATAACTGTATGAAAAAGCACGTTCTAAAGAAAAAATAAAGAGACTAATTTACCTGCCCAACAATAAAGAAGCAAAAACATGATCCGATTTGCAGCCTTCTCTGTCTCTCATCTGACGCCAGCGAGCAAAAGTCTGTCCGATGTTGACTCTTGTCTGCGATCTGGTGCGGTCCCTTTCACATTTTCTTTTTCTTGCCTCGTCTGACATTGTCTTCATCTTCTTGTGTCCTTCGGCCCTGACGAACTGGCGAAAATAACAACGCTAAAAGTAGCTTCCTGGTTATATTGCGCCTCAGGTATAAGAGCAGAAGGGAATGCCGTAAAGCGAGTCGTTCCCTGTCATGTGACTCTTCCTCAACAGCGGAGCGCTCCCGGCCAAACTACGAGGGCGGTTTCTCAGTACAGAAGCCCCGCTCGGAGCAACAGATCGCGCCTCAGGCCTTATAATCGCTCAAAAAATCACAAAAACAAGTCAGTATGCCCCACATATTTAGGAGAAAAGTTACACAGTGTAACTTTAAGAAGAATGTAATTGTTGTGTGTTATGACTGTAGCATTAGTGAGATGAGTGTCACAGCGCTCCTATTGGCCTGACTGACTTACAGCAACATTATCCATCATCTGCATGTGGTAAGGTTGTGCCTCAGGTCTGTGTTTACATCTTGACTTGGGAAATTCATGTGTAGATTTTTCCTATGTTGCAATCATTAAAAAAATTAATAAAATAATGTATAGGCTATAGACAGGGCAGCTCCAGGTTTTATTCTGTGAAATTTTAGACCTTTTTAAGACTTTAAATGCTGCTTAGAGTGAAACTTAATGCCACCATCGTCAACAACAGAACAATAATCTGTATGAATATTACACTGAGGAATTATGCAAACTATTCTCTGAAATTTAAGGGTTTTATTTTAAAAGGCTAATACAAATTAAAGAAATCCAGTGCTGAATTAAAAAAAAAAAAATCATGAATAAGTGAATCATGCATTTCACTGATAACATGATTCAATAAATATATTTTGTTATTGCAGTGACTCAACTTTTTTTGAAATATTAACATAATGTTTTGACAAAGACCTAGATGAAAAAAAATGTAATACATACTCATAATGTTTAATAGTTTTAAGACCTTGGGGATGCCCTGATAGAACTACAGTATGTATAGAAAAAGCTGAGACCTTGTTTTGTGTTGGTAAACTCTGCTCAGAATCAACTTAAAGGTCCTCTATTCTGCTAAATCAACCTCTTGGAGCGATTAACCATGTTATAGGTTATAGGTTATCTCCTCAAAAACAGAGCCGGAGTAGTATTTTGTTTGAGTAATTCCTGTATGCTGTAGACGCCTGTCCTTCTCCAGAGCTGAAAACGCTCGGTTTCACAGCTCTACGAAGACACATGAAACCAGGAAGTGCTCCTGTGCGTTTCTAAAGCCCAGACACCGTCACTGGACTCATTCTAGCATCATGTTGCTAACAGCTGTGCTAAATAACAATTTTTATGCTTTGTCCAGTCCCCACTGTTGCCAGCAGGGGGCGACAGACACCTAGTTCAATTGTTTTCTGCAAAGTCAAAGTAACAACTCCCCAAAAGAAGACGTTTTCCATATATATACATTAATTTAAGTTATAAATCAAGAAATACCGATGCAAAGGTGTCTATAACTGTTTCAATGAAGCCTGAAAATGCCCAGTATGGGACCTTTAAATCTTTAAATAAGTAATGTTGAATCATGTTTTAGTCTAATTCTGCCAACTTCACCAGTCCATTCGAAGTTCACACTGATGTCATCTGCACATATCGGTCGCCTGCTCTCTCTGTGTGGATGTTTCTGACTGATATGTGACATGTGCTGCTGGCTGGTATGCGGGGCACGTCAGGCCTGCTTAGCATCGGCCCGGGCCCCTATAGAGATGGCTTATCGGCGGAGGTACATATGGAACAGTTTGCCTACGCAGTCCCCCGCCACGTGCCGTCACAAATCCTTATCAGCGCGCCCCCCTTCTCGCCCCGTTCCTCTTCCCTCTGTCGCTCCACTGTGCTATCTCCGGCTCGTCTTGGAGATATGCTAATCGCTGTGTAAGTATAGCCTGTCAAATAATTACCATATATTAAGCCCTACTCATCTCAGGCGTAATTTTTGCCTTGTGCATAAGCGTATTTGGGTTTCTTCTTCTTCTTCTTTTTCTTCTTCTACCTTTAGAACAGCAGACAGAGGGGTCTAACCTTGAGAGAGTTTGGAGTCATTGGCTAAATATGTGTAAGTAAATGTGAGTGCAACAGGAAGAATAGGACATGTCTATGTTTTGGCTATAAAGTTTCACGTGAGATTACCACCGGTAGTTTGATGAAGGGGTTAGCCGGTTAACTTGATGGGTTCATCTCAAAGCTGGTTCACAACTCTCATTCACGTTTTCTTTCACCAAAAACATTCCTAGCAATCAGTAATTTAAAATGGGGCTGCCATATTGTTTATGTTTTCCTTTTCTCTGATTTGTAGGTTAGTACTGCTCCTGGATTTCTGACAAACAGTAAAATGTCTATTCAGTGCATTTAATCGTTGTTCCATGCCATGCAAAGACACACTAGACTAGCGTGGCGAGCCAGACTTTCCAACTTGCTTTACACAAGCAGGACAGTCTGGTTCCCCTCTCAGGGCGGCGCATTGCTCCGATTCAATTTGGAAATTGCCAATGACAACCGTTTATCTGCAGCGTATTTTACGAAAAGCGGAAGAGCTAACTAAGGTAGCATTAGCTACTGAGCTAATTTAATAACTTCTCTGACCTGATTATTGGCATTTAGTGCTTTTCTTCGTCACCTGTTGGTTCTGCTGAAGTTCACGTTATTGTTCAGTCCTGGGTTGGTTAAAAAAAATCCCACAGAGGACTGAACAATAACGTGTATTGTTCAGTCCTCTGTGGGATTTTTTTTCTTCGCCATTTTAACAACAGTTAGGTCTCGTTGACATGCGATGTAACAAACTCATTGAAAAAAAAAAAGACCTTTTTAAACAAATCTTTGTACACCTGGCTTCTGCTGCTGTCCCCGTTCAGAAATAATTACAGAGCTGCTCATAATACGCCGTATTCTGTTGTTTTATGAAAAAAAAAAAAAAAAAAAAAAAAACAGCAGGAATCCATGTTTGTTTGGGTCAGCAGTGCACAGCTGATGTCCTGCCCGTTGTTTCTCTGATTGGTTACTCTGTCATTGTACCAGACTAACTTCTTTACATAGAATAGGAAAAGAGTTTGTCTGGCAGGCCAGGCTAACGCTAGACCAATGTTTGGTATAGAATTTCCTGCAGGTGCAGGATTAATTCAGTTAATTAAAATATCGTGTGAAAGAGCATTTTCTCTCAGCCATTCAGTTCAAGAAAGTCAAACACATATTTATAGCTTCAGTACAGACTGAGTGAAGCATTTCAAGCATTGGTTAAAATTTCAGTTATTCACAAATTATAATATTTCATTAGTCTGTGGCACTGCTGAGGTGTGTCCTGGAGGTGGTCAGTCTGTGGCACTGCCGAGGTGTGTCCTGGAGGTTGTCAGTCTGTGGCACTGCTGAGGTGTGTCCTGGAGGTTGTCAGTCTGTGGCACTGCTGAGGTGTGTCCTGGAGGTGGTCAGTCTGTGGCACTGCTGAGGTGTGTCCTGGAGGTGGTCAGTCTGTGGCACTGCTGAGGTGTGTCCTGGAGGTGGTCAGTCTGTGGCACTGCTGAGGTGTGCCCTGGAGGAGGTCAGTCTGTGGCACTGCTGAGGTGTGTCCTGGAGGAGGTCAGTCTGTGGCACTGCTGAGGTGTGTCCTGGAGGAGGTCAGTCTGTGGCACTGCTGAGGTGTGTCCTGGAGGTGGTCAGTCTGTGGCACTGCTGAGGTGTGTCCTGGAGGAGGTCAGTCTGTGGCACTGCTGAGGTGTGTCCTGGAGGAGGTCAGTCTGTGGCACTGCTGAGGTGTGTCCTGGAGGAGGTCAGTCTGTGGCACTGCTGAGGTGTGCCCTGGAGGAGGTCAGTCTGTGGCACTGCTGAGGTGTGTCCTGGAGGAGGTCAGTCTGTGGCACTGCTGAGGTGTGTCCTGGAGGAGGTCAGTCTGTGGCACTGCTGAGGTGTGTCCTGGAGGTGGTCAGTCTGTGGCACTGCTGAGGTGTGTGGCACTGCTGAGGTGTGTCCTGGAGGTGGTCAGTCTGTGGTACTGCTGAGGTGTGTCCTGGAGGTGGTCAGTCTGTGGCACTGCTGAGGTGTGTCCTGGAGGAGGTCAGTCTGTGGAACTGCCGAGGTGTGTCCTGGAGGTGGTCAGTCTGTGGCACTGCTGAGGTGTGTCCTGGAGGTGGTCAGTCTGTGGCACTGCTGAGGTGTGTCCTGGAGGTGGTCAGTCTGTGGCACTGCTGAGGTGTGTCCTGGAGGTGGTCAGTCTGTGGCACTGCTGAGGTGTGTCCTGGAGGTGGTCAGTCTGTGGCACTGCTGAGGTGTGTCCTGGAGGTGGTCAGTCTGTGGCACTGCTGATGTGTGTCCTGGAGGAGGTCAGTCTGTGGCACTGCTGAGGTGTGTGGCACTGCTGAGGTGTGTCCTGGAGGAGGTCAGTCTGTGGCACTGCTGAGGTGTGTGGCACTGCTGAGGTGTGTCCTGGAGGTGGTCAGTCTGTGGCACTGCTGAGGTGTGTCCTGGAGGAGGTCAGTCTGTGGCACTGCTGAGGTGTGTCCTGGAGGAGGTCAGTCTGTGGCACTGCTGAGGTGTGTCCTGGAGGAGGTCAGTCTGTGGCACTGCTGAGGTGTGTCCTGGAGGAGGTCAGTCTGTGGCACTGCTGAGGTGTGTCCTGGAGGAGGTCAGTCTGTGGCACTGCTGAGGTGTGTCCTGGAGGAGGTCAGTCTGTGGCACTGCTGAGGTGTGTGGCACTGCTGAGGTGTGTCCTGGAGGAGGTCAGTCTGTGGCAGTGCTGAGGTGTTATAAAGCCCAGGTCACTCTGATAGAGGCCTTCAGCTCATCTGTGTCACTGTCTGCTGTTTCTCATCTTCCTGTGGACAATATTCCATAGATTTTCTCTGAGGGTCAGGTCTTCAGCAGCTTCTTTATCAATAACCTTTAGTGGTTTGTCCTCTCTGTGGAGGGGACAGAGACTGGACAAGGGTTTGTGGCCCTCTCCATGATCATTTAAGGACTCAGGAAACCTTTACACATGTTTCCAGTTCATTTAGAGTTTGACTGTGAAACCAGCAGTTCACAATATTAAACTTGTGCATGATATTCTAATTTTGTGAATAACTGTATTGGGGTTTTCTGTAAGTGAGCCATAATGTTAAAAAAAAAAAAAAAAAAAAAAAAAGCAATGTTTGAAATGTCAGAACATCTGTTACTCAAACAGGCATGAATGAAGCAAAACATAACTCCAGTTCTGTTTTTGATGAGGGAACAATATTATAAAATGGGAGAAAGAAAAGAAAAGTCAATTTTGCAGACTATAGCCCCTTTGAAATGATGAGGCTACCAAAAATAAATCCTGGGTTGGTTCAAGTAGCAGCTTGGATTTATGACTAACCAACTTGCAAAGTAGCATGTTGCCCGGAATTTAGCCTTGCATTTCCATCTCTGCAAGTCTTAAAAGGACAGTAACCCATGACAAAAGTGAACACCTAGAGTACAACAATATACCAGCGTCCTGTGTCGCTGAGTGTAATTGAATTGCTGTGAGTGGTTAGCTCAGATCTCTGCAGCCGCTGATGGCCGCGGTGGCTCCGTGTCCTGTGATGTAAAGCCTGCGTTGAGAGGATGGAGAGCCCCTCTTGGCCCTAACGACAGCAGCATTTATCAGTCATGTAGATTACAATGTCAGGGTGTCATGTGGAGGACACGTCCCGCTCCGAGAGGGACATTTATCCAGGACAGGGGCAGCGCATACATACATGCACACAGCAACATTATTATTACAGCTGTAAGGCCTCTGCATGGCACAACTGACTCAAAATCCTTTTCATCTGAAGTTTAGGCTCTGAAGTTGTTTTAATTATTATCTTTATATTTTTTATATTGACTCTTTATGTATTATGCAGTCTAAATCAAAACAACGGTCTCTTTTCTGATTGGACGATTGGTGATGCAGTTTTAGAGCCAAAACAAAAATGTAACCAAAAACAACTCGGCCATTATGTAATTTTTTTATTGTAAATAGATCACCTCTACCAGTGTTATCAGTAAAACTAATATCTGATTTAAATGTTTACTTAATGGAACACGTGGGTAATTTTTATGATCATTTTAAAATATAAAATATACTTTTCTCATAGCACCTTTAAGCTACAGAGGCCCCTTCAGTTTAGTGTTTATCTTTAACTTTTGTGTGGCAGATGATGGAGTGTAGCTTATATTTGGATTTTACTAAATGTCACTATACATAAAAAAATGCATAAAAGGTTTTTTTTTTTTTGCAAATAGTCATAAGAGATGTAAAAACAAAAAAAAAAGAAGCAAATGTTGCAAAGAAAGCTGCAAATAGCTAAAGCTGTGGTCAAACAGGTTAAGTAATTTTATAACCATTTTATTAAACTGGGAACGTCCCACTGAAATATCATTTGCACACGTTTACTGGCTTCATACAGTCCTCGTACATGTGTTTAGGTGTTAGGTGAAACCAAAGCACTTGGTAGAAAAACTATGCAGACATGAGAAGGACTTCCAAACCTCACACTTAAAGGGCTATGTTCTGTAAAACTGACTTTTCTGAGCTTTCTCCCATGTTATAATGTTGTTCCCTCATCAAAAACAGACCTGGAGTTGTGTTCTGTTTGAGTAATCCTGCATTCTCTGGCACTGAGTTTCTGAGGCATCACAAACCTCCACCTCTCCCACAAAGCCCCGCCCACTCCAGGAAGCACTGACCAATCAACAACACAGCCCCTCTACATCCAGTTTGCTCTCATTCATTTATCAAAAACACAATGTACAGCTCTGTTTCCACTGATTCCTCATCAGACATTTTTACTTTTGGAGTAAAATTGCATCATACAAAAAGTTTAAGGAACTGAAGTGCTCTTTTTCACTGATTATGTTCAACACTCTGCCTTCTGCTGTGGAGTACTTATTAGAACTTTCTATTTTAGTCACATAATACTTATGTGCTGCTGTTCTAGAGTCAACCAAGATTGTGTTAAAAATATGAAAAAAAGCAGAATATATCCCTTTTAAGTTTTTATTTTTATTTTTTATGAGGTGAACAATGCTAACCACTCTGCCGCTATTTTAAATAAATTGAAATGACCCACTCATAAATAACTAAATGGGATGGCAGTGGCTTCAGGAAATAAAGCAGGTTGTCCAATAAACAGAAGGTCAGTGGTTCAGTATTTGCTTTCTCACACTGCCGTTGTGTTTTTCAGCAAGACACTTCACGAACCTTGCCTCCGGTCTAATCCAGTCTGTGGCACTGGTGTATGAATGAGTGAATTGTGACTTGATGTTAAAGGTTTTAGTGCCTATTTGTGCCAGTTCCGAGTTCAGATAAATTGAGAGGGTTGTGTCGAATCACACAGGTGTTAATTTCAAAGAAGGGAAAAGCTGAGAGGACGGAACTACATGAACAAAATGTCTCAGTTTGGTCTGGTTTCGCGCTACACAAAACTGAACCATGGTTTTCCAATTAAAAAAGTGTCCATTATTGTCCATAAAGATTATTATATGTAAGTGAGCATTTGTTTGGCCTGTGTTCCCTCTGAGAGACCCAGGGACCTCTCCATAGACGCATCTATCTCTGGGGTCTTTGTGTTGGAGGAGCAGCCAAGGTCAGCCCCTCTGTGTGTGTCTGTGTGTGTCTGTGTGTGTCTGTGTGTGTCTGTGTGTGTGTCTGTGTGTGTCTGTGTGTGTCTGTGTGTGTCTGTGTGTGTATCTGTGTGTGTGTGTGTGTGTTAACTCGAGATCCTTGGCCTATTAATTGGCCTGACAGTGATAAAGGAAATGGAAGTGGATGCTATTTGTCTCTAAAGCAGCCACACTCATATTATGCCGGAGACAAATGGCCGCCGTTTCCTCACTTGAGCTGCTCTAATTTTTAAAACCCCTCTGAGGGCACGAGGAGATGGACCCCAGAGTTTGTAGATGCAAGTTTTTCTGCTCTAAGTGGACTGTATTTACTAGAAATAATATTTTATAAATTAATATAGTTATTATTTTCAGAAAAGTGGGTACAAAAAATCTAATGACTTTTTTTTTTGCACATAATAAAATTAGAAAAGAAAATGTATCCAACTATATAGATTTTTTTTTTTTTTTTTTACCTTGATTTAACCAGGTAAGTCCATTGAGAATCACTTCTTATTTACAATAATGACCTGAAGAGGCAGCTTAACATACAGGCAGTACAGAAGAGAGGGGAGGAAGCATCTACAACAAGCACACATTCATACATTATTATAAAAATACAACGTATACAGTCACATAATAAAAGCCCAAGTGGCTAAAAGCAGGCGCACTGATCCCACACTGCTTGAGAGATGGGATGACCAGACTAATCCTACTGCTAGAGCTCAATGTGCGACTAGAGTTATATATGGGGTTATTTATTTATGAATATGGAGTATGTCTGTGTTTTACCAATCAGAGTTTTATAAATAAGCGGGTATACAGTGGACCAGGCTGCAGGAGTGGAGTGAAAAAATCATTTTTTTTTAGATTAAACCTAATTTAAAAGATGTTAACTTTGTTGAAACAGCACTGCAGATGTTGGGAGTGACAGAGGAAACACTGGGTGCACACCTTACCCTGCTTTTGGTCAGAGAGACTCAGAAAACTGTAAATGACCCGACGCTCGTCCTGAACGCAGAGTTTGAGAATGCTGCCATCAGGTTCAGGCTCATCAAATGTAAATTTAACACATACAGTGTAGTTTTTACGGTGAATATCTGGCAACTCCAGCTGCTGGTATTTTTATTTTAAATTTCATTAATTCTATATTATTTAATACAGTTGTATTGTTTTATTGCAAGAATAGGCATTTATCTGTTTCATCAGTAGATCTGTTGTTTTGAAGGTAATGTACCATAAACAGGTTTACATTATATCATTTATATTAAGGTGTAATTACCATTAATATTACAATAAGTTGTGTTTTTTATGGTATTAGACTGAAAAATGTATGTAGGTAGCTATAGCTAAGTACTGTAATTGTCACCGCACTTTTAAGAGTGAAATTCTGGTAACTGCAGCTGCTGGTATTTTTCTGTAATTTTTCCTTTTTTTTTTATATATCATCATCTATTTGATTTGTTAATGACATTTTTATAAGAGCTTGACATATTCTTATTGATACTGTTTTTAAATCCATGCTGTTGAAGTCATTTGTAGAGCTTTTCTCTGCCGCTGGTCACATTTGCTTTGCATGAACAGAACCTACAGTACATGAAGTGGATCTGGTTGCTGTTGTTCATGTTTATTGGGGCCAATAAGTCAACCCCACACCTGGCTGTACCTGAGGTCAGAGTTCAAGGAGAGGTCGCAGCCCGCCTATTGAACGATGTGTGTCTGTGATGAGTGTGTGGAGATAGAGGAGGATTTCTGCTCTTAAAGGGACTATTGTTGAAGCTGTCTGACACGTGACCTCCTGACACTCGAGCGTTCAGCAGCCTCTGTCTCTGCGTCTGTGGACTCACACCAAACAGCGACTGGAAAAACCTCTGTGGGTTTTAGTCGTGGTTTAGCAAGAGAAGAAATGCAAATATTTTCTTGTAGAATAAAGTCATTAAAACAATATGTGGTCTACCTAAATGTGTTACAAATGCAGTAGTTCCTGATGCATTAGGGATGGGGAAAATAATCATCTTTCAGAGGAATTTTATAAACTGCTTCTCACTGAAGTAAAGCTAACAGAGCTGGATACATGTGTGCGCTTCATTACAGGCCATTCTCCACAGGTGGTTTTGATGTTATAAACCAAAACCTTGAGACAAAAGGGACTTCAGCATGAGTGCTTCACTCTCAAACTGTAATAACTGTGTTTGATCTGTATTAAATAAGTTAAATATCAGCAGCTGTAATTATTCTGCAGAAACACCACATCCAACGATGGACATTACTGAGACCATTATTCAATGTAATAACCGCTGTTGATAAATAACTCTCATTACCGCAACATATTTTTATTTATTTATTTATATAGTTTTGGTTTTCAGAGTTGAAAAGAGCATTTCACATTACGTTTCAAATATAAACTACACAATTCAAAATAATAATGTTTTTTTAGTCATATGTCGTTCACTTAAAGTTGACATGAACTAAAATAGTGTTTGATTGAATTGTGGGCCTCTGAATCAAAATAAAATTGAATTGTGAGATGCTCAAAGACTCTCAATCCTTTTATTTACTGACATTAACTTGTTCCAGTTAGCCACATCCGGCTCTGTGTGGGTAAAATCCTGGAGCTGGCCCACCACAGTCTCTGTCTGTGAGTTCTGTCTGGCTTTATCCCTCCATCCAAACACATGCATGTTGCCCCAGAGTGAATGAGTCCTAAGGCCCAAAGCTGCTGAAATAGGAGAGATGAAGTCAGTGATTTTCTATTTCTCATTGTGATGTTTTTACAAGTGAGATCAACACAACATCCTGGCTTTTTATTATATAGGCAGTTATCGATATGAAATTCCTGTAAAACATTGAGTATTGTTTCATTATTATGTGCACTTAGTAAACCCAGACTTGTGCAGGGACTACATCTGCAGAGATAATGGCTGCACTTTAACACTTCTGCTTCTAAACTTCTAAACACCAATTCCCATAAATCCCCTTGTTTTATTGTTAAATTACTTTTGCTGTCCCTGTTAAAAAATAAACAAGAAATCCATCCTGGGGCTCTTTCATCTTACAGAAAACTACTTCCTCCTTCTTGCGGCTCTTATATTTGAATGTGAGCAATGTGTCCAGAAATAGGTATCCGTGTTTAAGTGTGTGTAAAGCGCGATAAGGCCGAATGGGATCTGATAGGCCATGATAAATACCTGGGTAATGTCTGGCTGGATTTTTATGTTCCTCGGGAGAAGCCTGGTCCAGGATCTTATCGCCTCGGACTGGGAAGCCATGTTTGCCCCCCAGGGACACCCCAGCCTCCGTATCACCCCCTCGAGCGTTGGACCGACCGGGCATATGTCCGCTCCTCCCTCCCCCACCTCCACTTTCTCATTTATGCTATCTTTTTTTGCTGTTTTTGTATTGGCCGGATCGCTCCCGAACCATTTTTCAACCAGCAGCTTTTGTCAGTAAACAACTTTATCTCTTTGGGTATGGTTTATTCTCTCTAGCATTATCTATATTATGTTATCGCCTTTCATTATCTCTGGACTCAAAACCGTATGGTACATGATAGCGGGTCCTAGAAACCACAGTGCACTGTCTTAGCGAGGAATGGTTCACTGGAATTAGTCTCATATTTTGTAGAAAGTAGTTTAGAAATCAATATACAAAAAATAGCTTCAAATGAATCAGTAACAGGGCAATATTAGGCATCAAAAACAATTCAACTATGACTATTTTAGCAATAAAATATCACAAACTATAGCGACATATACCAAAAAACATTTATTGAAATATTTGACTTCATTGCACTAAACATATCCCAGCGTTTCCATAAAGTGAAGAGTAGTGATAAATAATCCAGACAGCAAGGGCTCACAAGCCAGTATACTTTGTGTGCAGGTCCCAAGCCCAAATAAATGTAGAGGGTTGCCTTAGGAAGGGCATCTGGTGACCTTCTCAAATCGTTATTATGTCAATCAATGGATGCCAGGGGACAAATGATTCACAAAAAGGAAAGGAGAAAGAGAAGTAACGTCAAGCAGGTTTTGATGAAAACTATAATGGATAATAATACTGTAATAGGACAGGTGAAGCTATTTTAGGAGCGCTATGCCACCCAGAGCTATTGTGATTCCCTAGTTTAAAATAATATACATTTTATCCCCAATTTACACCAAAAGCAGCAGCAGCAGCATTGCAGAACGGCATCAGGTGCGTATGAACTGATTTCTGTTTAACCAGTTTCATAGCTCACACCGGCGACAGCACACGAAGATACCTCAAGATAGGTTGTGTTCTCTTTTCAAGCGTCTCTGCGTTGATCTGCAAAGCTACAGCCGGAGTAACACAGGAAACAGGCACCAAATGTCAAAATAAACTTACACTTTTCACTTTCCTTACACAAGTAAGGACTCACTAAAACAGCAGTAACGTAAACATTGTGCATCAAGAAGTTAATAGGCCCTTTTCACGATGACGTCAGACAACTTCCGTTTTGAGACGATGGGATGTATCTTCATTTCCAGTGCTGCTGCTCGCCAGTATGGAATTTACTCGGAGTCTTAAAAATTTGCCAAATATAAGGCTACATGATGTACAGAGATTTGCTGATGAAAATTCACTGACAAAATGGTCAAAACTCGAAAAAGGATATACATTTTTCATTGAAGGTTACTTATTTGATTATGAAGGTAAGTGTTTTGTCTTGTAGCTAAAGCTAGTAGTTGTTAATGCTGTAGCGTTAGCGATATGTCTAATGGGGTGTGCGATAAAACAATATTAGATTATGTTACGATCTAAATGAATGCTTGTCTGAAAGGCTCACTGCATAGTACTGCAATGAACTTCTAATTAGCTCTAGCTCTTCTAATGAAGCTCTATGCTGAAGAAATGGACATCAGAAGATCGTGATATAACGTTAACTGTTTTGCCACTCACCCCTACAGTTCTTGTTCTTTGTTTTGTTTTTGTTTTGCAAGTAAAAACATATAAATGACTAGCATACAATTAGTATGCTTGTGTTTTATAGCGCAGCTCTATCACTTAGCCATGTTGCTAACGCTATCTAGCTACATGACAAAGCACTCACTTCATAATCCAAGTATCCTTCGTTGAAGAATTAATATCCTTTCGCAATTTTTGAACGTTTTGTGGGTAAATATTCATCTGAAAATCGCTGTATATTGTGTAAACTTGTAAACAGCAATTTGAAAAAAGTCTGGGTGAATTTCTTATGGGAGAAGCGCGGCACCGGAAATGAAGATACATCCCATCGTCTCAAAACGGAAGTTGTCTGACGTCACGTGAAAAGGGTCTATTCTTGAAGGGGAGAAATGTTACATAATTGGTGACACCCAGCAGCCATTTTAACAGAACAACATGAAAAAGAAGAAGGCATGGGGCTCAGTGGCCACAGTTTTGTGTTTAAACAGTGAGTCATCTGTAAAACAGATAAAGGAGACAGAAACAAGCAGCGGAGCAGCAGCAGCTCTGTCATTCTCACTTTTAAATAAGCGCCTAAACTGAGCTGCTGTCATGCCGCCTCTGGCAAAAATTCTGGGTGTAACAATACAGTCACTATATCGATGTATTCATTTTTTATTTATATACGATACAACTATATCGATAAACATCACCTTGTATCGAATCGTATCGTTACATGAAAAACGATGATATGGTAAATACTGATATTACAAATTTAAATTAAACTAAAACCAGATACGTCTTTTTGGGCAAAATTATTGTGATTTTAATTAAATAAAATGTTATTTTCAACAGTTGTTTTGCTCTCTGACTGCTGGGCTAGATCAACCCTGGCCACGATGCTAAACTTGGGAGTAAACTTTTATGATTTTTGGCAAAAAGTTGCTGTATTGATTGTATCAATGTGAAGGTGTTGAATTGTATCAAAGTGTGTTGTTCTAAATTAGCTGATATTGGTTTTGAATTGGCTCAAAACAATTCTGATCAAAAGGTATTGTTGCAAAATGTATCATTACAACACAAGTTATTGTAATAAATGTATGAATAACTTATAACGTGTGTATGCCTCAATACTGCTTTTATATAGAATGCATGTATCACATTTTAGTTAACTTACTAAAAATATTTAGTTAAAGCCAAATAAGAGTTTCGTTTTGTGCATTAATTTCGGTTTTAACCTTTTAACCCATTAGCTGTTTACATGACATACATAAAGTTGTCATTAATTATCTATAACCAGAACTAAAGTGAGTCATACCTTTACTTTGTCCAGTGGTTTATTTAAATACAGAGCTTTACAACCAGGCTCAGGTCCCTGTGATTTCATGCAGATCCCACACAGACCGTAACAGCTCCCAGGTCTGAAGATGCGTCTTTTCAGTGCGGCCTATAGTCATGACCCGAGGTGTTGTACCCCCCGCGGCCCCCCTCCAGCGCCCCCCACCCCACCGCCGCCATCACCACCCCTCCGGCTTGACTCTGTGTCTCATTTGAATATATTGATTGGGCCATCTGTAAGCCATTTATCTCCTTCAAAAGACCGTTAAAGTCGGCCTGCCCACCCCTCGGACCGCCCACCACTGTTGGCCTGACACGCACAATAGACACGCACATAGAGCCGCACGCACCAGATTTACACGCACAGTTTTCCAATATCTGGGAGGCACCGCATTGACCTTTATGTAAATGTTGAAGTCAAAAACGCCCTCTACTGGTCACTTTGACTAGAAAAGACTAGATTGAGCTGTTTTCTCACTGCCTTTTGGTGGAAAGCATGATGGCTGACCTTGGAGAAGATGAAAAAATTCTAAAAAAGTGGATATGCCCAGACAGGACAAACTGACAAACTTTAATATATATTTCCATAAATGAGAAATACAATATAATGCATGGTATTGTCAGTAGTGCTACAAATTTATTCATGTACTCATCATCTTCTTCTTCAGAGGTTGGTTTGGCTGGAGCCTATCCCAGAAACTATGGGCCTTAGGCGGGGTACACCCTTGACAATAGGGCTGGGTATTGTTAAGAACCTCACAATTCAATTCGATTTCAATTCTTTAGGTTGCAATAGACCCTTTTCACGTGACGTCAGACCACTTCCGTTTTGAGACGATGGGATGTATCTTCATTTCCGGTGCCGAGCTTCTCCCATAAGAAATTCACCCAGACTTTTTTCAAATTGCCGTTTACAAGTTTACACAATATACAGCGATTTTCAAATGAATATTTACCCACAAAACGTTCAAAACTTGCGAAAGGATATTAATTCTTCAACAAAGGATACTTGGATTATGAAGTGAGTGCTTTGTTATGTAGCGAGATAGCGTTAGCAACATGGCTAAGTGATAGAGCTGCGCTATAAAACAGTGTTAGATCATGTCATGATCTGAGTTTATCTGAATATTTGACAATCTGCTTATCAGGAAATACCACTGGATAGTACTACAGTATATTTTCATTTAGTAAAGCTCTGTGCTCGAACACTGACTCTGCTGTAGTCATCAGTCTGTGACAAAATAATAGACTTTTCACATCTACTGCCAAAACTACAAACTAATCTTTACTTTAATTCATCAGCAAATCTCTGTACATCATGTAGCCTTATATTTGGCAAATTTTTAAGACTCCGAGTAAATTCCATACTGGCGAGCAGCAGCACTGGAAATGAAGATACATCCCATCGTCTCAAAACGGAAGTTGTCTGACGTCATCGTGAAAAGGGCCTATTCAATTAAATTTCGATTTGATATTGATTTAAACGCTTCAGTAACGATTCAATAATAAGTAAATATGCAAACAATCAATAAAACAAAGTGCAATATTTGTAATGGTTAAGAACAAACTGACCCAACATGTTTTTCTGTCATGGTTTGTTTAAGTCTGTACAATGCGAATCACACAAAGGTGTTGCTTACAGCGCCCCCACTGGCCTGGAGGTTGAATCGATTCCATAGGATTTCCTGAATTGATATTGAATTGAAGAAAAAAAATATAGCAATGCATTGATGAAACAATATCTTTACAATGGCCAGGTAGCTGCAGGGCTGACACAGACAGACCAAACCATTCACTCTCACACTTATTTACTATAGGCAATATACATAGATTCACCATTTCACCCACACATGTTCATCTCTGGGTGGTGAGAGGAAAAGGAGAGGACCCACAGTAACACGGGGAGGACATACAGACTCCAGCCCAAGGACTGAACCATGGTCTTCTGAGAAACAGGAGCATAACCACTTTGCCACCGTGCACCCCTCAGACTAAAGGATTATTTATACTCTACGCTACACATTTGGATACGGGCGGAGCGCTCTGTCCGTCTTCTGCGTTCATTCTGTCGTACGTTGGCCCATTTTCCCAGAGCTCGCAGATACGGACGAACAGAGCAATACATGTGCTGACCATTGGGGGCACTAGTAAACACAGCTCAACAGTCGTAGGAGATAAAAAGACTGAACTTTTAAGAGTGACTAGACCAATTTAGTCACGATTTATTCAAAGAGTAAACAGACCATCACTGTTGTCTCATTTTCTCAGCTCTTTTTCATTAAATGTGGTGTAAAAACCTCCTCCAGCGCCACCATGTTTGTTGCTGTTGCTCTTTTTCTTCCCTCTTGGTAAAATCTTCAACTGTCAGCGATCGCCCCCTACTGGTTATTTAACATAACAAACACGTTGACTTTAAAAAATGGTTGGAAGTATAAATGCTGTGACAATAACCACATTAGGAAAAGAGGGATCTATTTAAGTATGACCTGGGAGAATAAATGATCCGTTGGGCAATATTTTAAATATTTATAGTTGGTCTTATGTTGTGCCTTCCTAGACATTTGCTTTACCAAAGGGTGCATTATTTCTTCTGTTCTCACTCGGTGGTGGTGAGCTACTTCTGTAGCCACAGCTGTCCCGGGGCAGACTGACAAAAGCATATATGGCCTCCACGACCCACCAAACATCATCATCGGTCATTAAAAGTAAACAAGAAACAATACAATGCTTCCATTAGATCTAAGACGAAGACCGAAAGGGTTTAGGCCAAAGTCAAGACTTACTGTGCCCATGAACCATGAACATTTAAATAGAAATTGCCAAATAACATGGCTATATTTCACAACAAAACAAGACAGGAAAAACAAGACAACGCTTCCGTGGATACTACGACAGTGTGCAATGCTAGTTGTGGCTATCCAACCACCAACATTCCTGTTAGTGGGTGAACTGTTCTACCTACTGAGCTACTGCCGTCCCAATATAACACATGTCCTGAGTCGGACACTATGGCCTTGAGTCGGACACGCTCACCTTTTGGCATTTTATTTTGGTCTTCTAACATGCATTCATAAAGACGTTAACTGGCTAATGGTAGGTAAACAAAAACTCCGTATATTGCTCTACCTCTGTGGTAATTTTTGTGTATTTATGCTAACTGTTTATAAAATAATCATGATATGAAAGTAATTTTGATAGAGAAATGTGCAGGGAACACTCAGATCACACTCGGGTGACGTTCTTTCAGTGATCTTAGTGTTTTTGTAGGCATTCACAGTAGTGTGCTTGTTGGCCTCAGTGCCGTATCTTATTTTGAAAGACGGACACAAAGTACCAGATGTGAAGATTTGTAAACGTAAATATCCCAGCCTTAAATTAGAGCAAAAAAATCCAACAAATAAGGCTGAAAAAGCCAGAAAGGTGAGCGTGTCCGATATTGGAACTTTCGTGTGGCTGACTCAGGGCCATAGCACTGCCGAGCTTAAACCTCGGACGATAGCGCTATTTCATACGGCCACAATAAAATATTTGTAAAAGAAACAATCCAACCAATATATCGTTATAAAAGTAAGAAAATGTACTTTTATTTTATACAATTTGCATTAATGAAGATATTAAATGAGCGATTTTATGACTTGTTGAAGATAAAAAAGTAATAGAATTTTAGCCAAAAGTGTCCTACTCAGGACACACACACATTACTTGCATGTAAATGAACATAGGATACCAGAGGATTCTTTGTTACTGACACATCACTCTACAACAGACCAGGTCATTTGAATATACAGTCATTTTTGCCTCTTTGTTCCTCATTCAAATCACTGCTCTCCACAGACATTCCATTGGCAGGCGTCCATTTGCAAGACCGAGCGGACACCGGGAGTAGAAAAGCGTGGAAGCACTGCAAAACAATGGCAAACAAAAGCAAAAGACATGCTAGGGTTGAATCCATGCTTCACCTGTTCAGCGTGAGCACAGTCGGGCCTGTTCTTTAGCTTGTCCGACGCGGATCACTCTCCACTCCTGCGGGCCCACGACTTAACATTTAAAGCTGCTCAGACAAGGTGAAGGGTGGCAGGCCAGGGGCAGATGGTGGAAAATTGGCTACACTGGCGCATATATGCACAAGGGGGTGGGGGGGTTTGCAAAAGAAAGACCCGGGGGCCAGAGGGTGCAAGCGAGGAGAGGGTGCACCCGCTGTGGGGCTGGCAGCACCGGGAGAAGCACTTACGCTGGCACTGGACGCGATACGGGCCAAAAGACAACAGGGGAGCAGTGTCCTCGCTGGCATTTACTGTGCACACCGAGGGCTTTTATTTTGAAATGCACACCTTTTTCAGCTGAGTAATCATCAAGCTGACCTGGACCAGAGAGAAATGTCCTCTGTGCTCCATCTCATTATTCACTGTCTGCTTAAAAGGTCCACTGTGCTTTGAATAAAAGTTTCAGAGCGCATTTACAGTCGATGGCAAAGGAAAGCTCCCTTTTCTTTAAGTATTCATTGAGCTTTGTGTAAACAGACAGCCAGTGTTAGAGTAGACACTTGCTCATGCTCCTACTTCGTACGTAAATAGATCCGTCTGTTCCAAGCGTTGTTGGCATTACAACAGTTATACTTCCAGCCGTTTTCTATGTCAGTGTGTGTGTTATGTTAAATAACCAGTAGGGGGCGATTGCTGACAGTCAAAGAGTTCAGAGATTTTAACAAGACAGAAGAAAAAGAGCAACGGTAACAACAAACACGGCAGCGCTGACGGAGATTTTTATACGACTTTAAAGAAAAAAAGAGCCAAGAAAATGAGGCGAAAGTAGCGACGGTCTGTCTCGATAACGTTGTACCGACTGTTAAATATCTACAAGCTCATCTACATATGCACATTGCTGTTGGAAATTGTATTCTGATCGTGGGTTTTAAGGGGGTTGAAACAGATGCGACAGAAGGCCATCCGCACCTGGCGTCACTCGTAAACTACGGCCTCAAAATTTTCTTGGAAGAGATTCAGTCAAAAGACCTATTCTCACAGGATAAGCATTACTCCTGAACCTCTGTAATTCAGGAATTACCCTTGATGTCAGTGTTTTTATGAGTGCATTCACACGGAATAAGAGACGTCTGTAATTGACACGATTTTATGGACTTGACAAGCTTGTAAAGCGCAACATAAATCCAATCCATTAATATTATTCCAGTTAGGACAAATGACAATCACTTAAGATAAAAATTCCCTATTTCGTTTATGTTGCTAGATCTACTTAATCTTAAGCTACTAGGCCATCTATTATGTTTCTTTACTGTAGTGACAAAAAAACAATCTTTACAATGCATGTTATCCATTATCTTTGGAGATTTTGCTCTTCTTAAACAGCAGCCGCCCTTCTCTCTTAATCCATTCACTGAGATACGGTTCTCTTGATCTCAAGTTATGCAAAAAGCGTCCAAACTTTCCACAAGAACCTCAGGTTGCTCCAAATGCGACGATGAGGGGGTGTACTTCTGGGTCACATCCTCACCTTAGTTTGTTTTCTCTTTTTAGGTAATTGGTTCGGAGTAGGACCTAAAGAGACATGTTATAATTAGCCTGATATAGTTTAGATACAAACATAAAATGAACTCTTAAGCCCTATTCGCACGGGAGAAGCATTACCCCTCAACCTCTGTAATTCGTGAATTACCCCCCGACGTCAGTGTTTTCAGTCGGGCATTTGCATGGGATAAACGATGTCTGTAATTTACTCGATTTTACAAACTTTCCAGATATGACGTATTGAAAATTAGACAGATTTATAATAAAAATCCCATATTTCATTTATGTTTCTAGCTCTACTTAATCCTAAACTACTATCATTTGGGCGGCACGGTGGCATAGTGATTAGCACTCCTGCCTCACAGCAAGAAGGTCCCGGGTTTGATTCCCGGACCGGGTGGGGCCTTTCTGTGTGGAGTTTGCATGTTGTCCCCGTGTCTGCGTAGGTTTCCCCTACCACTAAAAAACCTGTACAACAGGTCCCCAGTGGGGCCAGGACTTCCCTGTAAAAGAGATTCTGAATCTCAGTGGGACTTTCCTGGTTAAATAAAGGTCAAATAAAATAAAATAAATCTTTTATGATGATTTTCTGTCCTAACAAAAAACAAACTTTACCTGACGCTACGACGCAGGTCATCCATTATCTTTCGAGATTTCTCTCTTCTTAAACAGCAGGCGTCCCTCTTTATTAATCCATTCACTGCAGTTTGTTTCTCTGGATCTAACTTTAGAACTGAAAGCGTCCTAAATCCAAAACAGCCCCACGTTGCACCAAATCTTAGTCTAACGTTGCCATGACGACGGGGGTGTGTGTTTCACGTCTTCAACATAGTTTGTTTACTCATTTTTTATTTTTTTTTAATCGGAGAAAAAAGTAATCGTTTCGGAGTAAGACCAAAAGAGACATCGTATTTTTAAGATGAAGTTTAAATGCAGACGTAAAATGGAGCGTTAAAGACATTTTGGATCTCTGTTACGATCATTAGGAAACAATCTGCCGACAAAAACAGCCTGAATCACAGACACGGGGATTCACACAGGACTAGTTTTATCAGAGGACCTCTGTGTTGGCCGAAATATGGTCGGTAAGTTTTGGGGGAATTTTTACAGACATTTTTACAGACATGGATGATTCGCACGCGATAAAAATCACAGACGACATCTGCGATTATTACAGATTACTGGAGGTCTCTAGGTAATACTAAAGAAATAATATAGATAAATCCATGTTGCATATTCTGCTCAAACATACAACACAGGCTTTTACACATAATTATAATGTTTGCCTATAGTCCCTCTTATTATCCTCCCTGTATTCCCTCCACGAGACAATGATGTACAAGTGTATCTGAGCGCGTTGTGTGTATGTTTACCGATCGATCAGGTCCGGCGTGACACGTCCGGAGTCCTACTGTCATTATGGCCCTGTTTGGTGCCATAAAGCAGAGTCGGACAGAGCTGATAGCGGCGAGGGATATGGATGGGTCTGTGTGGAGTTACACTGAGGAGACGCCATTCATCTTCTGCAGCAGAGCCCTGTCACTGCCACACAACAAACACACCACAGAGAGAGAGAGAGAGAGAGGGACAGACGCAGGGCCACCGGGTCCAGCAAGACATAGGACAACCTGGGATCACAGCAGAGGGGGCAGGTTTTGGCTCGCTTGACTTGGTCTTGGTGCATTCTGCCTTTAAAAAATCTAATTATAGCAGGTACCAGTTGCTTCATACAAGGACTGGAACTTAGTGGACCACCGCTGCCACACAATGAACTGCAATGTGGTGTTGTATGCGTCTTTTCTTTGTTTAGGTTTGGAAATATCTAACGGCAAAACAACTGATGATGATGTCTCTTTTAAAATAGGTTTCTGGTAAAGCCTGGCTCTGAACTCTGTATATGGTTCATGAATAATAAGTATTATTAAGTAGGGCTGTAGTAGTAAACCAAAAAATTATTAGTCGATCAAAGTTATACCCATCAGTGTTTAATCAACCAAAATCAACCAAAGGATATGTGGGAGACTTACAAACAAGTGACTTTACTTTAATTACTGTATTTTCCGGACTATAAGTCGTTCTGGAGTATTAGTCGCATTTTTGGGGGGAAATTTATTTTACAAAATCCGACACCAAGAACAGACATTTCATGTTGAAAGGCAAGTTATAGTAATAATAGAATAGAGAACAACAGCTGAATAGGTGTGTGGTTTGCTAACGTAACACATTGATGGTTATTCAGCTACATGAAGCATAAACAATGAACTGAACAGGTGTCTCGTATGTTAACGTAATATATTAACAGTTATTCACATAACTATAGCATAAAGAACATAATATAACAAGTTCACCAAACTCACCATCTCACTCCTAATCACTAAATCCTTTAAATTCTTCATCCTCGGTGTCGCTTCTGAACAACTCCGCCAACTCCGGAGGTAGACGAAGCGCCGCTTCCTCCTCTGCGTGGCTGTCGTCAGACTCAGCATCAGTTCCATTTCCAATTATTCCGCTCTTTCTCAGTTGTCTTTATAGCCTAAGTTGTTAGTGGTAATGTTTACATTTTAAATTGTCAGTGGTACAGGTGCAGCAGATGCTGGTACACAAGCCTAGAGCGCCCTCTAACCAACACCTGATATATTTTAATATATAAGTCACACCTGAGTATACGTCACACCCCTAGCCAGACGATGGAAAAAAGTGCGACTTATAGTCCGGAAAATACGGTATGTGATAAAACATTTCGAAAATATGGCTGCAAAATAAATTATCTAAAAATCACCAATGCTATCTTAAAACAAAATGAAAAAAATAAAATAAGATTTTGATGCAAAGAGTGGACGCAACTAAATAAACCAATAAAATTTTAATTGACCAAGACCTCATAGACCGAGGCCAGCACCAGTTTAATTTCTACATCTGACCCAGTGCTGCAGACTCAAGGAGGACATGCACAGTCCACTCAGAAAGGCACAGTCCGGCAATCTAACCCAGGACCTGCTCACTGTGAGGTGACGATGCCAAACACGTTTACCACCTTGCCACCATTTTATTCATATTTTTACATATTTTTGTGTCATTTTGGCTTTATGTGAATTTGAAGTGAAAACTCCAATATAGTTTTGAACCAAAACTGCAAACTAGTGACCAAACTCCTTTTAGTGCAGATTTGTAGTTTGTTTTTCTATTTCTGTTGCTGCATGTTAGCAGCTATGGAAGCCCTAGAGTAGGGGAATCAAACTTGCAGCCCAGGGGCCTCTTGCAGCCTCCCTTCCCCTGCTCCCGGCCCTAGGCATAATATCATAATCATAATCATAATAAACATAATATAATCTGGCCTACAAAATAGTTTTATACTTAATTTTTTTGTCAATAAAATAGTTTTTCTGACATAAAAATGCTAATGATATGATTTTATAACCACTATTTCTTTATTATAAAAGGTCAAAAAAGGTCAGAGGTACTGCTATATTTTGTTTGGCTCATAAGTGATGAGAGCGTTTGGCATTAATCCATTGCTTCTTGCCACAGCACTGCATATTCTACCAACTGTGTAGCAGCCTGTGTGGTTTTTTGCAAATTTCTGCTTTTTAAATCTTTTTCTTGTAAATAATTTTTATTGCACCTTTTGTTTTTGATGCACGTTTACGTTATTTTCCTGCCTTTTACACTTTATTCTGTTTTAACAGCTGCCTTAACAAAAGAATTTCATCACTTGTGAGAGTAATAAAGTTCAGTAATATATAATCCAAATCTATTCCACTGTGCTCGACAAACTAAATGTATCATCTAAATTTACAATAAGTTTTTACCTGAACCTTTACATGGCCCTTCAGTTACAGGACAATACTAGATATGGCCCTTGGTCAGTTTGAGTTTGAGACCCCTGCCCTAGAGGAACACTGTTGTCCCTAAAGTGACCACCTGTCCCATTTCTTAGGCCTCTGTCCCTCTGTCCCACTTAATAAGATAATGTCCCTCTTTTTTATTTTTATTTTCATTTTCTTTTCTTTTGTTTTTTTTTGATAATTTGATGTGTTGCTGCCCTTGTGTTTCAAAAAATGTCTTTCTGTTTTCTGATTTCTTTCTATTCCACCTTTTTTATTCTAATGAATATAGTCTCAGTAATGACATTCCTTTTCAAAATGCATGTTTTTGGGATGAAAAAAAGCATATCAAATGTTTTATAGGTCCTAAACTCAAGCAACTTGTATCTCAGTGAGTTGGTGAGTTTCATTTTTTGCGTCTGTCCCGCCAAATCACACAACATATCCCACTTTTAATACTTTTTGAGGAGTTCACCCTAGTTTTCCCTGAAGAAAACCAATGAAAAAAAAAAAAGTTTATGGTTAAAAGAAGGAGAGAAACCAAATGAATTGAGTTCATAAATCCTTGTTTCCATGTTAATTGTGCTTAAGTGGGAATATAATAGGGCTGCACGATATGGAGAAAACATGCAATATTCAATAAACTATGTTGAAAATTGCGATAATGATATTTGAAAATAGAGCCTACTTTTCGAACATAGTAAGTTAAATTCACTACATTTCACAAAAATGTAAGTTCCTGTGTTTACAAGTCAAAACAGCGACAAAATCAAAACTTAACACAGACTAAACCAGGAATAAAACAAGGCTAAGCTGTGGCTAAATTAATTAAATTACCACTAAAACTGTACTTTTTAAACATTTTTATTTAGTCACAACACATGTTCTTTTAAGGCTCTGGTGGAAAATGATTCTTCAGTGTAAATCTCTGTCAAATGGAAGACCACAGCGTTATTATTGATATATTTAGATTCTTGCGATACGAATATTACGTTTGCTGATATTGCGATAACGATAATTTTGCGATATATTGTGCAGCCCTAGAATATAACTGTGCTTTTTCTACAGCAGTGCTCAGTTTGTCCTCTGCTATTGTCGCATCTTTCACTGGGATCCATGGAGCTGTGCGTATCTATTGTCCCCAACAAATACATGACATTATTGTACACTACTGCAAACATATTTTTGACAAATACCTTATATTTTGTTCTCTACAAGGCTCTTTTAAAAGCACTGTTATCTACCCGGGCCCCAGCATTGTTTCATCTTCTGAAAACCCCCCGAAGATGATCTCCAGAAGAGATTGGGTCCTCTCCGTGTCCAGTGCATGACAAGTAACCAAGCGTACACACAAAGACACAGGCGTTTTGAAGTGAAAACCTTATTCCCGCCTCGTCTTCTCGCCGCTATCTCGGGCCGTCACACCTTCTCACACATGTGCACTGCTCCCCGGCCACAGATCCGTCAGCGGGATGCATGAGTGTCTCCGGCCCATTCATCATGCCCTTATCCCGCACCTCACCACTGTTTTCATATCAGCCCCGGTCTCTCTGACAACTGATGGCCCTCTCTCTCCCCACAAAACCCTCGCTTTCTTTATGGTTTTTCTTGTCTTTACCCTCCTCCCTCCACAAGTCAACACGATGCTATTTTTCTTTTCCTCGCTCCCCAGTGGCCCCGCTGCCTTTGCGGTACGTACTGTGTCTGACAACGCACGTGATTGTGAGCATTTCAAATCATACACAGCTCACTGTTCTTTTCAGTATTCACTTTTATGATGGAAAACATGGCTGTACGCAGCTATGAGGTCTGGACCTCGGTATTTTTCCTCCATATTTTCATTATGTTCTTAGGCTTGGCGTAAGGTGTGTTGTTTTTCTTTTACTCTAGGCCCTATTTTTCTAGTTTAATTCATTAGGTCTACACAAAAAATCTCTAAATCTACTGGACATCAAGTTTTTTTGTTTTTTTTTTGTCCAGTAGATTTAGAGATTTTTTGGTGTATTTGTCAACCTGGATGTCTAACCATGAACCTACATAGATTATTAGGCCTATATATTCTTTAAAGCAAGAAGGCAAATGCGTTCTGTGCATAAAAACTGTCCAGTGTCCGCACACTGCTTTTTTCTGGTTACAAACACGAAGTTAACTTTGCTTCTCTGCCATGGGATAAGCCGCTTTGTTAGACCTCTGTATTTAAAAAATCCTGCGTACGGCCCTGAAGGTAAAATGTGTTTGACAAGGCAAACAAATATACAGTATGTAAACTATTTTTCAGAAACCCCACCTTCAAAAACCTTCTCAAGACCCACCTTTTCAGAACTGCTTTTAAAGTTTAATATTTGTTTGCTTGTTTTGTTGTTTATTTCTCTTTTTTTAAACTTATACAGCGTCTTTGAGTGTCATGAAAAGTGCTTTTTATAAATATAATGTATTATTTTTATTATTATTAAGATTCGTTTTGCAAGCTTGGACCAGTCCTTGCAGACACGGAGCTCTGTTCCCAAGGGCAGTTGCCTCAATCGTCAAGAACTGATTTGATGTGTCGTTGGCTTGTCACTGTTCTATCAAAAGCATCCTGCTGGTGCTTTATATGCATACGTATATAAAAAAAAACATGCATAAAATATCGGCAGTGCATTAATAGCATTCTACCAGTCTCTGAACCTACGACCAATTGACTTTGTGTGTCCTGTGAGACCTCCGTAACAAATAGATGCTATTCAAGTCAATGAAGGAGTTAAAACTGGCTGTGTTGCACTTCGTGTCCGGCTCGGAAGCCCTCATGCATAAAGTTGAACAGAGCAGAACGAAGCAGACAGGAAGTCAGATCTGGGACCAGTGAAGACCAGGATCCGGTAAATTTCAAAATAAAAACACATCGCTCACAGTGTTGCCAGATCGGGCTGGTTTCCCCCAAATTGGGCTTCTTTTGAACACCTTGGGCTGGAAAACATTGCATTGGGCTGGTTTATAAAATTTGGGCTGCTTTTTACAACATTTGGCGGGTTTTTAGAAAATATTCTGAAGAAAATACAAACAGAAAAGTTGTCATTTTCTTGCAAACATAGTAGAAATACGCATTTCAATAAACTGCTAGTAGTGATTTATGTGTTTGGCTGCTCACATTTCATGTTGGTATTTTATGTTTTTTGCGGTTTCTGATCAGGAAGGCTTTTGTCATCTTTGTGGAGAAACTGTCTGTTTTACTTTTGTTAGTGCTGCTGTTAAGTTTTGTCTTTTTTCTTACATATAACGGTTTTAACATTTAGAGTGGTTGTGATTTGGGCTGTTTTTATTGTGTGAGCGGGTTTTAAGTTCTGTTTGGGCTGGAAACCTTCAGTGAGATCTGGCAACCTTGATCGCTCACATCGCTGTAAACATTACGTCTTAACTGTGGACAAGGGGTCACAGACGACATCAGACACCCTTAAACGTGAGTAAAAATAAAGTTTTTATATACGTAGCATCCTTACCCAGGGTAGAATCACAAAAGTCACAGAAATAATCTCCAAATGAACGGAAGATCGTGGTCAGACAGGTAAAGGTGGCTTTTGTTTACATGTAGCTATGTAGTTGTTTTCGTGTGAACTCGTGACTTCTGTGTTAACTTGGTGCTCGCTCATGAAACCGTCATCTCCTCAGCTGTGTCTGGTGGGAGAACACGCAACGCACTCGGTGTAAACTGGAGTCTGTAAGAATGCCACACCTGAGATGTACTGCACGCAACGCATTCAGTGTGAATTTGGCATCAGAGATAAAATGAGTATGAACCTACCCTAAAATATACTGAGGGAACTCTGTTCATGTGGAGGATTCAGGAAAGTGAGAGAATTTGATTTTGGGCTTTTTTATGGAGAAAAGTTTGCAATACTTCAGTTCAATTTATCTCAGAAATGATTTTACTGTAGATTTGTCCTCATTACTTCATCAGGAGAGTACACTATGTTAAAACAGGAAAGCGTCAAATGTCAAAAACTCAAAATCTGAGGTAGGAAGTAACTAGAAGTAGTAGTAGAAGAAGAAAAAGAAGAAGAAGAAGAAGAAGTGGTAGTAGTAGTAGTAGTAGAAGTAGAAATAATAAAATAATAGTCGTATTAGTTCTAGTAGTAATATAGTTGTAGTTTATGCTGTGCAGTTGTAACTCATTTTAACCAATTTAAGCCCATTTTTTCCAGACATTAAAATATCAAAACCATATTCCATTAGTGCCCAAATAACACAATTCATTTTTATTTTTATATATTTTTATGGAAAAGTGGGTGAGTTTTATACCCGGCCGCAATAATGACCTGTGGGATCACATGTTGTTTAATGAATATTGACACTTTTCAGTTGTCAACAATTTCTTAATATATTTTAGCATAGAAATGACCAAAAGTGTTGTAGCTGTCTGAAAGAAGGTGTACAATAATAAAACGTCATCTATAGCACACAACTTTGAGCACAAAAGGGCCATGTGTTTATATAATGGCTCATTAAGATGTGTAAGACCTCCATAAATAAACCCAGTTTAGTTTTACATGTTTAGATTTTAAATATTTTATCCAGTTTTAGTCACAGAATAAATCCTGGACTTGATTCAGTGACTGCCTGTATTGAAGATGTACTGTTTAAGTTTAAGTATTTTTTAATTTCAGTGGTAATTTTTAAGTATTACACTGCCATCAGCCTGAACTGGGATTGGTTTTACAATTAAACAGTGCTGAGTGTTTGTTCTACACAGTTGGAGGAGATGATTAAAGATGTAACGATTCTTCGTAAATTGGCAAAAAATTGATGCTAAAGAGAAAAATTTTGAATCGGTGTGGAAAAAAGTGAATCCATTTAAAACAGCGTGCAGGCCACCAAAGTATAATGGTGCGTTATCTGGCTCGCATGTTTGGCGCTAGACATCATTACCTAATCATTTTACAGAAGAGAAACATTAATTTAGTTCAAGTTTTAGTTTACAGAACTCGTGAAATCATTAGCCCGACATACTGGGAACGTGAAAAGTCTGTACAAGAGCGTCAGTACTCAGAGCGGCTTGGGAGAGCGCTCCCTCACCTCGCGCACAGACGGAGGAGCGCACACACAGCGCACAGGGATAAACAACAACAAGTCCAGGGCAGACAGCAAGAGAGACACATCTGAAGGTTTTATTTAGGCTGCACCTCTTTGCTCCGTTTACCGTCGTTCAGAAAGTAGCTTGTTGTTAGCAGCGAGCTGAAGCAAAGCTAAGTGGCTAACAACAGCTAAAGTTTATGTGAAGTTTCAGTGGCCCCTCCCCCGGAGCGTTTCCATGGAGATCAAAGTCTTTACTGAGGATGTGTCTTTCCTCTGATATTGACCTGTATATTATATTATTTTAGGCCCATTATCAGTTCAGTTCAGTTTATTTGCCATTTGCAGCATTAAAAAAAAAAAACTACATTGGAAACCAGTTGCAAGAGCTCAAAGTGCACAGTCAACATTTAAACAAACTAAACATACAACAAAACACACCAAGCACAAGCCTTCAATAAAAACATATGGATACATCCTAAATAAAACCTAATAAATACTAACAATAAAAACACTGTATATATAAATAGCAGTAAAAGAGGCAACCAAAGCAATAAGGTGCATGTCTTATATGTGAGGTATTTCAAGGTGCATTGTTCAAGGTCATCACAGCTTGTGGAAAAAAACTTTTAGCATGACGAGATGTAGTGCATTTAATAGAACGATATCGTTTCCCTGACGGAAGGAGGTCAAACATCTCAGCAGCAGGGGCCCAGAGGGATCACTGATGATCTGCAGAGCTCTGGTTAAAAGTCTAGATTTGTAAATAATCTCTAAAACTGGGAGGTCACAGCCTGTGGTCCTGCGAGCGGAGCGAACCACTGTTTAAAGTTTTCTTTTCTTTCACAGTGAGATTACCAAACCACACTGTGACAGAGCTGGGAACAAGACTTTCAATACCACACCGATAAAAGTTTAAAAGAATAGTTTTGTTTTGAGTGAATTCTATATATTACTAAGGGGTAGATTCATGATAAGCTTCTTCTCTATGCATTGCTTGCTACTGTAGTGTCTCTGTTTTTGAAGGCGAGTAGAAAGATGTTATTAAAACTATTACTAACTATTACTATTACTAATTATTTTATATATTTTTATTTTGATCCTATCTATTGTTTGAATATCTACTTTTTTATTCAGTTTCTGTTAATAAGAAATGTACACCAATTTAAGTTTGATAAGGAGACACAGATTAGCTACGTAAAAAATCATAATATAAGATAATATAATATAACATAATTATACTGCAACTAAGTTTGATCAACTGTTTGTGAAGCCCTTTGAGGTGACTTTTGTTGTGATATTGGGCTATACAAATAAATCTGAATTGAAAATTGAATTGAATTAAGTCTGCTAATAAAATCGTAAAAAATCGTAATCGTGAACAAAATCATGAATCGAATCGTGACTTCAGTGCATCGCTCCATCCCTACTTCCACTCAAGTAATATTGGTTTTGAAGTAACAGTACTTTTATTTGGAGTACTTCTCCCACCTCTGCCCAATATAGACATTCAGACTTATTACAGAAACATTACATACTAACACATATTCAGTGTTGGGGCAGTCATGCATCCCTTCCCCTCTCCCTCTTGCCCCATTCCCTCGTCCCTCTGTATCTATCTGTCTCTCTCATGTGCACCGCCGGGACCCGAGTGGCACCTTCAGAGCGCGCCGTAAAAAGCGCCTATAAAAAGCACCAACATGGGGAAGAAAAAAGGTAATGATGAAATTTAACTGCTCCTCTCGGTGCACCTGGGGTCCGGCCCGGCGCGGCTGCTGCTGGCGGATATATGGGCGCTCGTGCACTCCTGTTTATGTCTGCGGAGGGAAGAAGAGAGGCCTGGCCACTGAACCGGAACCTGCCCCGATACGAGGAGGAGGGGAGGAGGGGGGGTCAATGTCACGCCTGCACCACCAGACTTATCGCTTTTTAAAGAGGCGCTATAGATTTTGTTGGGGAACTCATTTACACCGGTGTAAAATGGAGGGTGGCAGGGGAAGTTTAAAATCTGAAAAGGACAGGGACCGCGGACTGGAGAAGAGGGAGAGAGGGGGGAAAATAGGTTGGATGGCCGTAGTGGTCTCAGAGGCGCAGTATCCAGTTAACCCTTTCCACGGCGGGGCAAGGAGATGGACAGGAACGCTCTGAAATGGATCACAAACAAAAGAAAATCTCAGCTGGATCTGAGGCTGTGTCTGAAAACATTCCCCAGTCGCCAGCCCCTCTATTCCAAGTGTCACTCTTTGTCATCTGAATCTTTTATTTCCAAGTAGCACATTGTTTTAAGAAAGTATTTAAATATGATGATGTCCAATGCATACAAGCAAGGACCTTCCCATTGGATGTTGGTCTGCTCAGATTGTCACCGCTGCATAAATGGAGGTGGAAATCCTACTGGCAATGTGTCTATTCCAGCATCACAGAGACATGAGCCAAAAAAGCACAAAAAACTATTAGAAACAGGAAAAAAATGGAGTGAGTCAAAGTCAAACATTTTGTAAGGCCAACTGTGTTTATACTGAAACTTCATGAACATGTTATAAGCAATGCTCATGAAGCTCTATCTGTTAATTGTTTACAACACAATGGACCTAATCGACCAATAAATAAGTCTGGACCTAAACCAACAATAAACAAGTCAGTCATCAGCAGAGTGACGAAGAGAGGTCGAAAAATTTGTGAGTATAGGTTGTGTTCACATAATGTCATAAACTGAGCAGAAACTGAGGTAGAATCTGCTGCTAAAGAGTCACAATGCAGATATCTTGGTGTGGTTTATGGCTAATATCGCTGACATTACTGGGTCTATCCACATGAAACAAAAACTGACACAAACTTCAAAGTCTTATCTGTCAGGACACATGACCTCGAGTAAAGTTATTGCTTCACTATCACGTCAGAAAGTGGTGATATTATTCAAACACAGGTGTGATTGCTGTCAGTAGACTCGGGATTAAGCCACAGGATTATTACGGTGAGGTTGTGGATCAAAAAAAATATTAAATTCAATATTCTGTTTGGATAATTCTTTTAAAACTAATACCTCACCTGTACATTTATACAGACCTCCATCTGAAGTTTTGCCATCATCAAATACCAGAAAGTGAACGCGACATATTGCCAGAAGTGGAAGAAGTACTACAAATCTGTACTCAAGTAAAATTACTTCAAATGTTACTTCAAAATTTAGGTATAATCAAGAAAAAATAAAAGTACTCAATGAAATCATAGAAAATCATAGGCTACTGTGTGTAAAGGTTACTTGCGTTCACCCATTCACACTCACACATTCATACACCTTGGGTTCCCAAACACTGGGGGTAAGGTGAAGTTTCTTGCCTAATGACACAATGGCAGTATGCAGTGCAGGTAGCGGGGATCGAACCTCCAACCTTTGTGGGTGAGCGACCATTACTGTTACTGCTAATACCACCACGACTACTACTGCGATTAACTGTTACTGCAGTTATTACAATTATACTTGTCACCACTAAGGTCAAAAATACTTTTTTATTTTTATTTCACAAATTTCATTGAGTAAAAGTAAAGTTTTCCCTCTAAAAGTTGCTCAACTAAAACAAAAAAATGTTTTAGAAAAGAATAGAAAGTACAATTATTATATCAAGTTTCTTTTCACCCTTGAGTATCAGTACTGCGTGTTTTTGATATGCTGCTTTTAACGACCATTGCTCCTTTTCCTGATGCATTGTGGGAAACGGAGTCCATTATATTTGGTCTGAAGTGAAGTGCGGAGTATATAGAGCCGGGGGAGTGTTTTCAGACAGAGGGCCAGAGTTATATGCTGTTGTGCTTTCAGATGGGGCCCGGCTTTATGGCTGTGTGTACTGTATATAAAATCCATAGGAAGTTATGTCCGCCGCAGATGCCGAAATAGCACGTTGTTAAATTGATTCATGAAGTGTGTCGCCTCTACATTTTTTAATGTTTTATTGATGCAGGAGTGCCATAACATCAATGAATAGATCCTATTAAAATCTAATGGCCTGGCGCTGTGTGTTTGTCATTGTGTGAGGTGAATTCTGCCTCTGTGGGTCAGGCCAGAGAAAAGCGTTTCCACCTGATCATAAACAGCTCCAGTGCTGCTGTGTTCTCTGGGCTCACCTCTGGCTCTGTGTCAAAATCCTTTACATGTTTATTAATCTGTCTTTCCTGATTGGCTTTCTGTTACATACCTTTGACAGACTGAGAGGGGACGCCTGTACCAAAGGTCAAAGAAGGACTCAAAATGTCTAAGTTTTCAAGTATGAGCAGGGCTTGACATTTACTGTTTTTCTCACTGACCACCAAGATCTATGCTTTGTCAAAAGTTCCTAGCCAATTAGTGTTTTTACTAAGCAAAAATCAAAAAATTTATCAAAAATTACCGTATTTTCCGCACTATAAGGCGCATCGGATTATAAGGCGCACCTTCAATGAATGGCCTATTTTAAAACTGTTTTCATATATAGGGCGCACCGCATTATAAGGCGCATCCACTAAAGGGAATGTCAATAAAACAGTCAGATAAGTCAGTCAGTCAAACTTTATTAATAGACTCAAAACCAGCGTTCTTACAACTCCGTTCACTCCCAAAACAAGTTAGTGCATTCACAATACGGTAGCGTACGTACCGGTAGCTCTTATTTGCGCCGCCCTCGTTGAAAACAATGTATTTCCAACTCCATTTGTCACAGTTCAAAGCTACATGAACAGCGTTCGAGCGCTCAGTTTTCTGTCCCCTCAATGTCACAACTCTTCTACTGAGATGGAGCAAAGGCCGCGCCTCCTGGTTCTTTTGCGGCAGGATCCATAAACACGCCTATGGCACACATGAACAGCTGGGACTGGAATTCCCCTTTACCGTTTTTACCGCTGTCACTTCGGCGACGCCCCCTGAATACGGTAGCCATAATTAACCAACATTGATCCATATATAAGGTGCATCGGATTATAAGGCGCACTGTTGGTTTTTGAGAAAATTAAAGGCTTTTAGGTGCGCCTTATAGTGCGGAAAATAAAGTACTGTTTTTCTCATTGACCACCAAGATCTATGCTTTGTCAAAAGTTCCTAGACAATTAGTGTTTTTACTAAGCAAAAATCAAAAAATTAATCAAAAATTACCGTATTTTCCGCACTATAAGGCGCACCTAAAAGCCTTTAATTTTCTCAAAAACCGACAGTGCGCCTTATAATCCGATGCGCCTTATATATGGATCAGTGTTGGTTAATTATGGCTACCGTATTTCTCACTGACCACCAAGATCTATGCTTTGTCAAAAGTTCCTAGCCAGTTAGTGTTTTTACTAAGCAAAAATCAAAAAATTAATCAAAAATTACTTTAAAAAAGTAAAATCAAGTAGAAATAAAAGTATTCAACAAAATCATAGAAAATAGAAGGAGTGTAATGTTCACTTACAGAGCATTTAAAGGTTCTGTAAGCAGCATGCGCTCTACTGGTTTAAAAATGGTACTGCAGTCTAAATCAAAACAGTGCTCTGTGGGTTGTCAGTCTTTCCTCTTTTCTGATTGGACGATCAACAATGCAGATTTAGAATCAAAACAAAAAAATCTAAACAAAAACAACTTGGTCATTATGTGAAATACTTTTTTAATTGTGAATAAATCAGTTGTACCATTGTTATCAGTAAAACTAATATTTGTTTACCTCATATCTGACCACCAAGATCTATGCTTTGTCAAAAGTTCCTAGCCAATTTCTGTTTTTACTAATCGCATTTTAATAAGTTAGGTTTTTGTATGTAGTATACAATAATAAATCAAAAATTTGGTTTTATGTGTGGACAGAGATTGATATTGAAAAACAGGTTTATGCAGAATAAATTGAAAAAAAATAAATAAATCTCTGCATGCAAAAAAACAAAAACAAAGCAAAAACAAAAACTCTGTGCATGTGGCATTTTAAAACATGTTATTCCATTTAAATATGAATTTATATGTACTCAGTAGTGCAGAGCAGCATAAACTCAGGCCTAATCTCTAAAGTTAAGTTATAGAAAATCAAACCTGGCTAAAGTGGCAGTGAGAGTTTTTGTGTCACTTGCCAAAATTAAAATCTACCTGAGTTTGTCCGGTTGGTGAATGTTAATGTCAGTATTATTATGTCAGCATTTTACTGAAGTAGAAGTAAAAGTTATCAACAAAAGTTTTAGGATTTACTACTACTGCAACTACTGATCAGTGCCATGTTGTGTTTTTAATTTATTTATCTTTTTAAGCAAATGCTGAAAAATTATATTAACATAAAATACAAACTTAAAATATATTTAGGCATGTTCTAGTTTTACATTTTTTAAGTAAAATAAAATTATGAATATAAAATGACTGTAAATGGACAAGGGCCACTCTCAGGGGCCCCTAAGCTTCCTAATACTGTTACTGCTACTGGTGCAAGACTTGGATTAGTAGTATTTGAAGATGACACCTGTTGCGTACAGAGTTTAAAAGTAACTCGATTTTTTTTAAAGTAATTCACTTAAGTAGATTTTGGAAAAAGATTATAATTACTGAGTACCTTTTCAGTACTTAGAAGTAGTAGTAGTAGTAGTAGTTGTTGTAGTTGTTGTAAGTATAGTACATTCTCCCCTGCAGATGAATCTTTTACATAATATTTTTGTTGTGTACATTACTTCTACTTGAGTAATAATACTTTGTAGTCACAGTACTTGTGCATGTGTTGTGAGTACTTCTCCCAGAGTAGCCTGCTGTGGTTTATTCAGACTGTCTGCCCCAGGACAGCTCTGTGGACACGCCTCACTGCCAGCTCAGGCCAGGCCCAGTGTGGTCTCTGTGTGTTTGGACCTGGACCCGGGCCTGTGTTCTGGGACAGTCCTGTTTTGGGCCCTGGCCTGGACGCAGCTCCCTCCCTGGGCTCAGATGTTGGCTCTCAGGCCTCTCGGGCCTCCCCAGCCTCCCACCTGTCCCTGGCCGCGCGCCTCCTGTACTGGCCCGCCGGCGTGGAAAATCAGCCTTTTGATGGGACTATAGGGACCCGGGGGGGATGCAGGGGGGGTGTTGGACGGAGGCGGCCCTGGAGCAGCAGCAGTATGCCCCGGACTGACAGAGACTGACACGGGACGGGCCCAGAGCCACGTCTGGCACCTAGGACTGTGCAAAAACCAGAAAACAGCAGGAGAAGGCAGCGCTCCACCAGCCTCTGGATCAAGGTACACACCAAAAGTACTTACTACTGACCCCTTGTGGCTGGGGTTGGTATCGCTGGTCGTACCCCTTTTCTCCTTGGTCCATGACTGACTGGTTTTGGATATTTCATCAAAATCTGATTATTTTTTGAGTTATTATTGCGAGAATGGGCTAAAGTTACTGATTCCAGCCACAAGGGGTCTCTAAATGAACACATGGGTCGTGCCTGAACATCCTCCCTAATCCTTCTAGTGCACTAAATACTGGTCACGCCATTTTGTAGTCTGGTCCAAAATCTAAAATAGTGCCCTAAAATTTTCGGAATGCATTTTGAAAAGTAGTGGACATCGATGAACACTAGAGGTCAGTATGGACCAGAATATACTGAGAGTTTCGTTGGAGAACAGCGGGATCCCGGCAAAATTTTTAACTGTACACAACACGTTTGAATGAAACGTTGCTTTTACTTTTCATGTCATGTCATTATCAGGAATTAATTACAGTGTAACATTCATAGAGATGTAATAAAACACTAGAGTGGACATTCTAATGGTGAACTGCAGTAACTGACTCCAGCGCGGCCGCCATATTGTGACTGTATGTTCTGCCCGAGCACAATGTAAACAAACAGGGAGATGCACTTATCTTTGCAATATTTTTTAATAGAATTGTGTTCATTTGGTGACTTTTTTCTTATTTGTGCTTGATCTCATGCCCAGTCTTGCAAAAAATGATTACAAGATATTGCTTTTTTTTTTTTTTTTTTTTTTTTTTTTTTTTTTTTTACAATTAAAGCTAATACATTAAAAAGCTAAGCTAATTGATAATACTGTGTGAAATGAGATCAGTCACTTGATTTATAACTATAACATAAAACATTTATTTACATTTAGCCTATATTTACATTGAACTTGGATTTTTGTCCACACAGTGTTGCTAAAAATCATTTTAAAAGAAAATTTGAACAGTCTGGCGAGTAGTTGTTAGTAGTGTAGCTATTCTTTTTTTCCAGTTGATCGATAGCAAACACTTGTTCATTACATAGTGTTGTTATGTTTATCAGCTTAACTGTACACAACCTATTGGTTAAATTCCTTAATAAAACAATTATTACAATGTACAGTAGGCTGATTATTATTGTACAACACATACTAACCCAGATGTCAAGAGTTCACTGTATTATTACGAGTTGAAAACTATCACTTTATTAAGTTTCTGACTTTTATTCTTATGTCACTGTTTTTAGGTTACTTACCATTAGCATTAGTGTTATCCTACAGTCACAAGATGGCCGCCGGAATTGCCCATGACCACTCTGGTGTTTTATTATATCTCTATGGTAACATTACTAACTTCAGCTTACCTCAGCCTGTACAGATGACAAAGGCAAAGGCATAACAGCTGCATTAATCCAGTCTGTTTTATTTATCAATGAGGTAATTCATATTAAATATAACACGTATGATTATGACTTTTCTATAAATACTGAAATATCACTAAAACCAAGTTAGGCTTCATTACAGAAGTCCATTATCACTGGAGTTTGCCTTTTTTATACACATACCCCAGACACAAGATCAACAGTGAGTTAAACATTTTTGCAAAACCAGCAGCTTCATAAACATTTGTTTTGTTTACAGCTCAGTGATGCGCTGCTTACGTCCCGCCCTTCGATTCTCTGATTGGTTACTCCACCTGTGACTGTCCCGCCCCTGTGTATTGAACAGTAAAAGTCTGGCAGAGCAGGCCTTAGACTCCACACAGAAAAGCCTTCTAAGGTACTGTATGCGGAAATGATCCTAACCTTTTTGCCTTCATGCATCCCCAATTTTAAATAATGCCGGTCTCAATATAAAGCCAGTCACTGCAGGGATTACACAGGACTGAATGTGACTGAAGCGCTTTGGCAAGGTTAGACACATGGCCCCAAAACACCGAGAGAAAAGGCATAAGCAGTTAAAATGATTAGCCTACAGCGTATTTAGCGGCAGTAACGCATCTAACCTCCACGTCTCTCCGTATCTCTCACTGTGGGCCATTAACTGATGCCATGTGTAATTGACAAACAACGCTCTGGTGCCAGTTGCTTTGGAACGTCCACCCAAGCCCACAGAACGCGTGCCATGCATAAATTAACTCCTACTTCCTGCAAAAAAAACAAAAAAAAAACAGCTTATTGCTAAAAGGATTAGGGCGACACACATATAAACAACAAACATGCTAATCCCCATTAGCCGTGTGGTCCGGCGGGACGGCGAGCGAGGCGGGGCAGGTGGCCAGGCACGAGTCACAGAGACACACGCACTGGGGTCAGGTCAATGACTTCCTGTATTTGATTATTGTAATATGTCGGTGTTTAAACAGTGAACTTACTCAGGAAATACTGCACAGTGAGTGTGCTTTGTTCAGAGGCCACACAAGATTTGACAAAAAGCCAAGACTAAAAGCATCAGCACTGATGTTAAATGTGCTGTGTAAGACAATATGTGTGATATAATAATAATAAATGGTACAAATGAGACGTACTTTACGTTGTTCAGTTCCTGAGATCTGTGTTTATTCACAGGTAACAGATCTTTGTTTACTGCTGCTCCAAACGTCACAACACAACACAACACAACAACAAGGAAACCAAACCACAAACCTTCTACAACTC